>JAVFWQ010000028.1:150000-832500 GCA_032727855.1 Quercus ilex subsp. ballota
TTGCCAACATTACAAATTAGAGTTCTAAATACATAAAATCCTAAGACCTTAGAACCTAACAAACTCCCCCTTTGGCAATCCGTGACAAAACCCTAATTAACAGCTCAAAGTTTTACAAGTAAAAAGCCCTTTACAAAGATAATGCTCATAAATTCAAATTCAGCTTAACTACTATCCATCAGTTGCAAGTGTAGACAGCAGCTTAGTTGAATCAACCTGTATAATCCTGAAATACTCAACAAACGCATAAAAGCATGTGTGACAGAAAAGAGTAAAACAACAGGTATAATATTCTTGTAAGATTCACACAACACAAAATAAAGACATATAAGAATGATTAACTCATAAATATAAATCAATACGCAGTGAATCACAAAGCAACAAGAATCAATAAAAATAACATGTATATCAATCAATGTTACTCCCCCTAACATGAATATCCCCAAAAATGATATACAAAGTGAAGCACCTAGATACAATCTAAAAACTCTACAAGCTCCTCTAAAACAAAAAAAAAATCTCCCCCTAACTACAAAAACTCCACTACAAGTCAAAAACTCCACTCCCCCTTTTTGTGACGGAATGCCAAAGGAAAATCACAAGTCGCCATCAAAAGGAGGTGGTGAGGGTGAATGAAGACGCGCAAAATCAGCTCGGAGAGCACGAATCTCATCCAGCAAGTCCACCAAAATCTGACCATGAGCCGCCTAAACGGTCATGACAGTCTCCAAAGTATGACGAACATCGAAGTCAGCCGAAGGAGGTGGAGGAACATCAGCAGCAGCAGCATCATCACCAACTGGATCAGGAATATCCTCACCAGCAGGACCTGCAGAAGAAGAAGGAGGAGGTGCGCTACTAGAGGGCTCAGACCTAGAGTGTTTAGAACTAGCTCGAAGATGAGCGGCCCTTTGTCTAAGAAAAGACGCACCTATAGGAGCTATCACATGAACGGGCTCAAAGGAAGGAAAGCCAATAATATCAAGATAAAGAAGAATCCTATGAATGAAAATAGGATGTACAAGAGCATGAGCAGGAGATGAACTCCTATAAACATCGTTCAAAGAACGAAGAAAAAGATGGGGAAAACTAATAGGAGCATCAGTAACCAGAGCGTACAAAAATACACACCTCTCAAGAGGAATGGTGTGAACATGGGAAATGGGCCAGATAGAATGACAAGCTATCCTAAAGAACAGATAGTGTAACCCGGAGAGCTCAGCAGAAGTGATCCGAGGATCAAAACCCCACTGGACAGTAGTCCCAGTGATGTAAGACAAGACATCACTAATCTCGGGAGACACGTCATAAGGATAGACAGGATGCTGGACCAACGGTACCCCTAGAGCATCAGCCACTATCCGAGGAGTAATGGAGTACTCTACGCCTCGTATCCAACTCTTGACTAGAGTGTTGGAATCATAGATGCGGATAGAGATGTTCGAATAGAACTCTCTAATCAAGGCAGAAGGTGGAGGAGGATCAGAAACATCCACCAAGGGTAACCAGCCCCAACGCTCAAAATTTGCCCTAATGGCAGAATCAAGTTCATCTAAATGAACAGAACGCTCAGCCCATATCTTTCTCTTAACGTTCAGCTTCTCATAAATCTCTTGGTTTTTCTCACTCGAAAACTTCTCACGATCAAAGGATGGAGGGGGTGAAGGAGAAGGTGAGGGAACATTCCTACGGGCTCTAGTCTTCCTAGGCATAGTGCTAAGGAAAGGACAGAGACACAAAGTGAAAACCACAAAGAACAAGAGAAAACAAAACCAAGGGCAGACTGCAAATTAGCACAATAAAGAATATAGAACAAAAAATCTATATGATGCATGAACAATAAAATGTTGTGATGCATGATCTAATGCAGTAAACAATTTAGTTTAATTAAGAATAATTTGACAAAATTGGCTTGAATAGGGAATTTCTATCAAAAATCCCAAAAATTGAAAACCACTTGTTGAAATTTTTTAAATATAATGATGAATTGAGCATTACAAAACACAGCACATAGATTATAATGCTTAATTACAACAACACAATAAGCCAATTTCAGCAAATCCTACCCAATTTAACAAAAGCCCCAATTCGGATCAAGAACAAACCCTAGAATTTTCAATTTTTCACCAAACACAAAATTGATCAAATTAACCACCAAGGATCATTTTTATGATGTGTCCCCACAAAAACCCAATGATCAATTGCATAAAATATTGCTTGAATCAAATGAAAATCCCAAAAATGCAAAGTGCGAAAATCGCCCCTAAATGCATGAATATATGCATGAAATGATGAAAATTAAATCAAAAGGAAGGGCAAAAGGTCTTACCGGCTTGAGGAGAGAGAGATTTTGCAAAAACTTCGGAAGAAAACGACAAAAATCGCTATGTGGAGCCTTGCCAACTCGGAGAGAGAGAGGAAAAAGTTTGAAAAGTTTGAATAGTGAGTTTGAAAAAGTCATATCTGAACTTTTAAAAAAGCTTTTCCACGATATTCGATCGATCGAAAATTACATTCGATCGATCGAAACGCACAGTCATTTTAAGACAAATGAGAGCATTTTTTCGATTGATCGAAAAACAGGCTGGATCAATCGAAATGGGCAGAGGCTCACTGAATTTTTAGAAAAATCACAGTTTTTGAAAAACACAAACCTAATTTTGAAAATAACTCCTCAAAGCATTAAATTGAAGAAACAAAATGCATGAGTATGAGATGGAATGCTCTTTCAAAAAACCCAAAATTTTGAACCCAATTTTCTCAAAACAAATTTCAATCATTCTCTCATTGAATTTTCTCAAGCAACAAATATGTTGTGCATAAATCTCAAGATATTTTCAAACTTGGTTGGTCAGACCAAAAACACACACACTAGCATGTACAGTGTTTAACAAAGAGTAACTTGTATAGTGTGTGATACTAGCAAAAACTTGAGATACATGTGAGGTGATATGTGAATAGCAATCAAACACAAAGTCTACACAATTCATCACATAGAATTTAAAAGAGACTATCACCTAAAGAGTTACATCATATAACTCCCACATCTCCTAGAACAAAAGCTTGCAATCATGTAAGTTTCTTGTATTTTGCCCCATTATTTAGGTGAAATTTGGCATAAAGCCTAATAGTACACATCAGATTAGATTATGTGAAATGGCATCAAGCCTAATAGTACACACCAGTTTTAAGCATTAAGCATTTAAGCATTTAAAGAGGCTACACCTTATGTTCTTTTTGTGCATGTGCTACACTTTCTCGAGCACAAAATCTTATGATATGCACTAAGGTGTTCATGATTGACTAGTGAACAGTGGTGAGATGGTTATTTATGCCTTTCTCAAAAGGATCAAGTCCGACAGTCAAATAACATGTGACTTCAAGATTAAGACAAAGTGATAAACACCATAAACATCTTTCCCACATAACATGCACTATAAAGCTTTAACTAGTAAAGTGCAATAAATAAGCTCATCAAAGCTAAACAAGGTACATAAGACATGTTATGTGTAAATAAATTGACCAACCTTGTTTTCAAAAACCAAGAAACATCATGTTAAACATAATTTTAGTTTTCTCTTTTTCTTTTTTTATTTTTCTTTTTTTTATATTTATAAAAAGAGAAAACAAATAAATCCTAGAATGAAATGTATGAATGTAATGCAATGCAAGTCCTAGAACAAAAGAAACACAAAAAAAACCAAAGAACAATGGTCACAAAAGAAAAGAGCAATGAAGCACAAGGACCATGTCAGAAAGACTCAATTAGTTCGAGTCTTTTGCATCCAAAACTTTTTAGATGCACCACGAGCATTGGAGTTCTTATTCACATTCGAGTGATTCCCAACTCCAGGATTGGAATAAAGGTTTAACACCTTTACCAATTCACCAATTAATGCCATAGGATCTTGTGCTTGAGGCACAGGCACTTTTGGTTTATTTGCTCTCTTATCAGCTTGAAGCTTGTAACAGTTAGGACGAATGTGTCCAGACTTACCACAATAATGACAAACCCAAGCAGGTTTACCATGCATCTTGTCCTTAGATTTGGTAGGCTCCTTAGGTTTAGATTCTCTTAAGTCTACCCTAATCTTCTTAGGTGGTGAAACTTCTACAGGTTTAACTACCTCACTCACAGGTGGTTTGACAGTTTCACTCACAACCTCACTCACAGAAGGTTCAGAAGAAGAAGAAGGAACAAAAGTAGTGGAATGTGGTCCAGAATCAGAAATGCTTTCAACATATCCTAACCCAGTTTTATCAGACGGATACTTTTGAACATTCAGCATGTGATCAAGTTTAGAACTAGCAGATCTAGCAACAGATAAATCATGTTCCAAAGTTCTAACTTTATCAAGCAAAAGCATGTTCTCAGATTTAACATTATTCAAAAGCTCATTAGCATCAAACAGTTTAACAAGCAAATTTCTCTTTTCAAGCTCAAGAGAATCAATTTTCTTTAGGCCAAGTTCAACTTTCATAGCATTCTTTGCAGCAATTTTGCAAAGTTTGTTATAGGCCTCTTGAAGATCTGCATCTTCAGAGAGTTCCCCATCAGAAGGGTTCTCTTCAGCAGATATGCTTTCATTGACTATAGCAGTAGCCGTGAAAGCAATGAAGTTTCCATCATCGTCACCACCGGACTCATCATCAGAAACCTCATTATCACTAAGGGTTACAACCATAGCTTTACCCTTAGTCCTTAAGAATGTAGGACATTCAGATTTCACATGACCATACCCTTAACAGCCAAAACATTGAGGACCCAAAGAGTTATTAGAAGATTGACCAAAATTTTCTCTAGGTTTTTCAAAATTGTTAACCTTAGTGGGATCATTCTTCCTAAAATTTTTAGGTTCAGCAGTGTAAGTACCTCTAGCCTTTCTATTTGTATTCCTAAGAAAGTTCTTAAAGTTTTTGGCAAGATAGGCAATCTCTGTAGCAGAGAGCTCATCATCAAATCCACCACCATCAACATCATCAACTGACTTAAGAGCCATTGATTTGGATTTGTTCACTTTAGGTAGGTCAGACTCATAGGATTGAAGAGATCCTACAAGCTCATCAACAGGGATGGAGTCCACATCCTTGCTTTCAGTGATGGCAGTCACTTTGGGTCTAAAGTCTTCAGTTAAAGATCTAAGAATCTTCCTAACAATTTTAGGTTGATCATAGATTTCACCTAAATTAAAAGCAGAATTGACAATATCATTTAATTTAGCATAGAATTCATCAAAAGATTCATCGTCAGACATTCTAATGCTTTCAAATCTAGAAGTCAATTGTTGCAATTTGTTTATCTTAACTGCCTTTGTGCCTTCATGCACAGTTTGGAGGATTTTCCAAGCAATATGAGCAACCTCAACATTAGAGATCCTCTTAAATTCCTCCATAGAAACAGCATTAAAGATGGCATTCATAGCTTTGCTATTGAAGCTTGCTGCTTCTTTTTCAGAAGTTTGCCACTCACTCACAGGAGTAGCGGGCTTCACCCATCCGTATTCAACGGAATTCCAAACCCTTTCATCAATGGATTTCAGGAATGCTTTCATCCTTACTTTCCAATAAGCATAGTTGTTCCCATCAAAGTGAGGAGGAACAAACAGAGAGTGTCCATGCTCCATGACAATAGGGGTCAAGGATCAGCTCAGAGATTAAAAAATCTCAAACAAAAAGAGCTACCTGCTCTGATACCACTTGACAGGAATTTAGACCCCTTAAAAAACTAGATTGCGTAACCTAGATTAATTAGCCAAGTTGTTACTTAGTCAAATTATGCAATTCTAGGTTAAAGCAATCAAACAATCATATCAAGAATAATAATGCAGCGGAAAATAAATAACACAAGATATGATCCCCCAGGAAACCACACGGTAAAAACCTGGGGAGGATTTGACCCACCGATCCTCAAGGCATAACAGAATTCACTATGAAAGAATTGAAGTTCTTACAAAAGGACTACAAGCTCCTCGTTCAACTTCCTAATGCTACCCACCAGTAGAACTTCTTGACACGACTACGCGCAGGCTCCGAATCCACGGACTACTTCTTTCTTGAATTCCTGAATCAGCTACAAGCTCCCCGCTTGCTTTTTCTTTTTAAGTTCCAATGGTTGCAACGATAATGATCTTCAAGATGTTGAAATCATCTCTACCTTGAAAACCCTAAGTTTTGTGTAAAAGAAAGCTCCTCAAAGATCTCACAAGAGATTCACACAAAACAGCAATGTATGAGCAACAAAGCAATATGGACAACCTTCAAAAACGTGGCTAGGGTTTAGTTTATATACCTAGGGTAAAAACATAAAACCCTAAACGTTTAATGAAGTAGGGCTGAGTTGGAAATTCTGCAGAAAAATAAACCTGTGCGATTTTCGATCAATCGAGTCTATTCTTCGATCGATCGAGCCAGGCCAAAAGTCCCAAGAACTTCTGCAGTCACTCAATTCTAACTTTACAATAATAAACCAACTTTGAGCAAGCCTAAACAAGACTAAATACAATGTTTTGATCATGATTTGCCAACATTACAAATTAGAGTTCTAAATACATAAAATCCTAAGACCTTAGAACCTAACAAAGCATTTGATCTACTAACCCTTGATCTAAGTTCGGAGGCTATGTTACAAGGTGGGAAGGTGTTAGGCACCCATCTTGCCCGGTGAAACCGGTCTTCTAGACTATGGTGGCCAACAATCATGTCACATCATCCAATATGTTATCAATCAATTTGCATGTAGAATTTAATGTGTGTGCATGTGATAAACCCTAATTCAATTTATTAAACATTGCATTTGATTGAAAAATAAAATTCTAGTGAATGTGTGTGTATGGTGACATCCTAGATTCAAGGACTTGAAAGAATTATGAAACAAACATGTTTTTCATATTTTTGATGTGGATTTAAGATCAAAACTAGTGTTTATGCATGAACATGTGATGAACAACCAAGAACATGTGAAGAACACATAAGAACATTTAAGAACATTCAAACATATTCAAGAGAACTTAAATAATCACTATCATGCTTTAATCTTAAATTCTCATCATGGCAACACAATAAACAAGTTAGGGAAAGTGATTATACCTTCATGCAAGATCCATACGGTGGAGGTGGAGATTCTTGGTGGAGGTCCTAAGGGTGGAGGAAAGATGAAGAACTAGGAGAGGGAGAGTGAGTCTCACTCAATACCTTGAGTCTCAGGAAGACCAAGATATGACAAAACTACTCTACTTCACTAGAACTCAAGAGAGGAGAAGAGAGGGGGTTTTTGTGTGCTTGGAATGAAGGAGGGGGAGAGTTTATATAGTAGTAGTGGAGGGAATATGAATGGAAGGCTATTTAATGAGGCTTGACAAGGATTATGAACCTAAACCTCATTTTAGCCTTGGGAAAAATCTGGTGCATTAAATGGAGAGATTGGTAGGAGTGGGGAGCAAGCCAAAATTCGGTTTTCCCGTAGCTGTTGTAACAGCTTGTAGAGCCAATTTCGAAAAATCATATCTGACCCAATTCTGATCGGAATTGTCTCGTTCTTGTGCTCAAATTGAAGCCCCGGATGTCTAGTTTCTGGGAAAATTAACCTCATTCACAGATTCAAAATATTCTGAGAGATATTGATGAAATAGTGAGCAAAGGTCATTTGTTAGAAAGTGGTTTCAGCACAATTAACATTAATAGGTCCCAAATCAACTCCCAATTAACATTAAATGGCTTCAATCACTCCAATTTCAGACTTAATTGGTTCCAAATTTACACTAATTAAAAGATAATTGCACAAATTACTCATTGAATAATTAATGTTTAACTATCTAATTAATTAGGTGTGTGCAACCTCACCATAAAATGTAGTCCTAACCAATTAAATTATGACACATCATTGACCTCCAATTGATTACACTTATAACCAATTGAAATCAATTGTTCATAATCACATATAGTCGGACTCAATTTGTGATAGTGCATCTCAGCCATTAAAACTTGATTTGATGATAACTTTCAATCTGGTGGTCCGATTAGAGCTTATGACCAGTTGATTTGATCGTTACAACATCAAGATAATTTTGATAAAATGAGATTAAGGATCTAATGAATAGAATCAAGATGCATATTCCCAAGGCAAAATTACCCTTTTACCCTCCAAATGAGGTTAAATGCGGGTTACAAAATGGGGTGTCAACAGTGTATTAAGAGCGTAAAGAAAATGCAATCCAACAATTAGATTTCCAAAATATATAGTAATGTTAATGATATTGAGTAATGTTATAACCTTATACTAAAATCAATTTTGTAGCTAAACTTTGTCAAAAAATAAGATTCTTGTCAACCATTTAACCCTAATATCCAACTATAAATAGTCACAGCTATAATATCCAACCACTTGAGTCAGTGAGGGACCTATTCCAATTTAATCATCCTTGAATTTTGTATACATGTAATAATCAATTAAATTTCCATCTAAAATAAGTAGGACATTTTTGGCATGGAAGAAAATTGATGTCTAGATAAATCAAGCTTATTGAGGCCGACCAAAAATGGACTATATGCTTATCTTGATTTGTTCCATTCCATGTACAAGACTCACTGTCAATGCTTGGTGTATAAGAGTTGAACATCTTACCTAAAGCCCATGCTCTGAAAGCTTCAAAATAATAATAATAATAATAATAATAATAATAATAATAATAATAATAATCCATTTAAGCCAACACAAAATAAGAAGTTATAATGGAATTTTTAAAATAAATAAATAAATAAAAGACTTTTCAAAAATAACGAAAATGTAATCTATGCTTCAGTTCTTATAAGGATGAACACAATAGCAATACCCGTTCTTTTCTTGCTTTTACTTTTTTAAAGGGAAAAAAAAAAAAAAAAAAAAAAAAAAAAACAACCTATGCTTATTTTGTTTGTATGATAAAGTCGTCTGTTCCAATTTTACTTATCTTACTATTACTGGTAGAGCCCCAAAAGGAATATATTAGAAAACATGTTACTAATATCTTTTGGTATGGATTATTGTTGATACCCATTTTTGATAATATCGATCCAAAGGCTGAAGAAGGAAAGAATATGGCAAAAGCCCAATGGGCCTGCTCAATAGAAACTGACAAGAAATAAGAAGGAATGAGGTAAAGAACTAATAGGCTCAGGCCAGTAGAGTGAAATGTGGTCTACGTTGATCCTATATTGTGAACTCAGATGAGAAGTTCCAGATGCCATGAGAATGAAAAAAAAATGAGACAAAACCAAGAAACAGCAATAGAAATCACATGGGGAAAGAAAAGACGAATCATGAAGAAGAAGACAATACTGTAATGGCCGGAGCACCACCAACCTGTAGCCCAACCAATGCAGGGAAAGTGGGCCCACAACTGAAGGGGGTTCAGATGGTGTGGTTTGGTAAAGGGGGGAAAAGAGCCTAGTTCCGATATTCTGTCAAGACCTCTTTTGGGAGATGCCCTACTAGGAAGGCACTTTACCCATAATAGGTAGTAGACCAGTTGGGACCACTTGATGCATGCCAGAGGGAATTGATAAAAAAAGACCTAAGGTTTTACCATTTATAGAGAGAGAGAGAGGTACACACTGCAGAACTTGTAGGAGAGAGTTTGTCGTGAAGTAGGTAGTGAAAGAGATAGAAAGTCCTATCCACAGTCAGGGATTAAAGGGCAATGGGCACTCCTGAAGAGTGTCAGTAGTAGACAAAAATGGTGGGTGAACAACAAGGCTAAAAAGGAGAAATTACATGAGTTTGATTTGGCGTATAAATAGGAATAGTACCAATTAAGGGAACAAGAATAGTAACCTAGGCAATCTGAATAGGAAATTGAAAGTGAAATAAGTAGGGCTGTAAATGAACCAAACTGTTCATGAACAACTCGAGCTTGACTCGATAAAAGCTTGTCATGTTTGTTTGTTTATAAATAAGTTAAGCTTGAACCTTAGTTTTAGGCTTGTTTAATAAACAAGCCGAGCCCAAGCAAAAAAATTTGTTCATGAACAAACTCATGAGCTATAAGGCTTGATACAAAACAATTCAAGCATATAGACTCATTTATAAGTTTATATGTGATTGCTAAATAAACTTATTACATATATCTTAATAATGATATGGCCAACATGAGACTACTACCTATTATCTTAATTTTTTTTCCTTCCCTTTAAACTGACCAAACACTACTTTAGACTTTAGTTACATTTAAAAAATAAAAAACAAAAAAATTTAAGTGAGCCAAGTATGATCCTTTCCCATCAACGATCTAATGTAAAATTATGAAACATGTTAATCTTTTCCCATTTATAATAATTACAAATAAGTATTTTTCTAATTTTTCACTATCTAACGTAAATGTAAAAATTCCGTTTTGAACAATTGTTGAAATTGTAGACAATGAAGGATGAATGAATGGATTTAATTATGTAAAATTTAAATTTGAATAATGGTTTATCATAATTTTGTAGGGTATCATCATGTCATCCAATGCAATAAATTTGTCTAGTGATTTGAGAGTGGAATCGACAAAGTCAGCACAAAAAATAATTAATGATAATTCACATTTTGAGATTTAGAATTAGTTCAATTTGGCCAGGTTTTTGTTATTCCAATAACTAAAAATGTTATCTGGTTGTCTTAAAATAAATAAAAATGTTAAAACTAAAAGTTCAATATGCCATAGAATTTTGATATTTAAAAAATAAGTCATTTTTATTGAAAGTGGTGTCACAAGTAGTGATATCACTTTTTTCAATATGCTAAATTATTGTTACTCTTATTATATAATTTTAGCACACTATATGTTCAATAACCCTCCAAGTAGTGATATCAACTTTTTCCATCCTCTTTCGGATTACACCAACCAAACTTGCTCTTAGTAATGAATAACTACTTAAGTCATGGTAGGACATCTTTCACAATATTTTCACAATAAATTTTAAGTAGCAGCGTATTACTAATTTTAATTTGAACCAATCATTGAAATTATATTATTATCCACCAATAAAAGCAAGTAACATCTTACATCCTAAAAATGGTTATAGGAGCATTATAAAAATGTTATACACATAACTTTTCTATTAAAAGATTATTGAATTTTGAATGATTAATCAAATTCCTGTCTAAATTAAGTTGTGCTTTCACAAGTTATAGAAAATTGATATATGTAATCAAATGAACCTAAGGGTCCACAAAAGGAGGATCCCATCTACAAGACTTTTTTTTTTTTTTTTTGAGAAGGCCTTCTACAAGACTTATAGAATCAATCCCCAACATGCAGTAAAAATTTGTAAGCACAGTACAACAAGACGGTCTCTCTCCTATAAATAAGCATGCCATTACCATTAGTACCATTCGTACAAAATCATAAATCAGTTTTATTATTTTTATAAAGCATGATGCGGGAGGGTTCCTTGAGATTCATAGCTGTTACTTTAACTCTTTGTTTGGTCACTATTCATCCTAATATCTGCACTGCCGACTCTGAGGTGCGTTGCATTGAAAGCGAGCGACACGCCCTTCTCAACTTCAAGCAAAACCTTACAGATCCTTCTAACCGCCTTGCCTCTTGTGCTGCTGCTGCACCTGACGAGGATTGTTGTGACTGGGTCGGTGTTGTCTGCCACAACCGCACAGGTCATGTCCTCCAACTCCGTCTCAGAACCTCCTATCCTCTGTATGACGAGCTTACTACTGATGATGACCGCTATGAAGCTTATTAGAGGTCAGTGTTCGGTGGTAAGATAAATCCTTCTCTGCTTGATTTGATGCATTTGATTTACTTAGACCTCAGCTACAATGATTTCAATGAAACTCAAATTCCCAAATTCCTCGGTTCTATGGGGAGCTTAAGATTTCTTAATCTCTCTAGTGCGGGATTTGGGGGATTGATTCCTCATCAACTTGGGAATCTCTCTAATTTGCACTATCTGATTCTAATTATTATAATGATTTATATGTCGAGAACCTTCAATGGCTCTCTGATTGGCTACATGATATAAACAAACTCCCTTCCTTGTTAGAGTTGGGTTCTCATATTGCCGCCTCTCTGGTTTCATCTCGCCCTTACCCAGTAGTATTAACTTTTCATCTCTCACCACCCTTGATCTTTCTTACAACTCTTTTGAAAACAGTTCGATTCTGTTTTGGGTCTCTGGTCTTCATAATCTGGTTCATCTCCGGAACTTGACTTCACTTGGGCACCTCGATCTATCTAGCAACACTTTCAACTCTTTAATTCCTAATTGGCTGTACAGTTTTAGTCATCTTGAGTTTCTCAACCTCAGGGAAAATAATTTGCAGGGTACAATCTCTAGTTCCATTGGAAACCTAACACCTGTCATTAGCTTAGACTTGTCAACTAATGAACATGAAGGAAAGGTTCCAATATCTTTAGGTAATCTCTGCAAGTTAAGGTTAATTAGATTGTCAGACAACAAATGGAGTCTAGAGATATCTGAAATCTTTGAAAGTCTATCAGGATGTGTTTCAAATGGACTAGAGATCTTAGAAATGGACAGTGCTCAACTGTCTGGGCATTTGACTGATGATCTTGGGCAATTTAAAAAACTTGTTATCCTCTCTTTGGGGTATAATTCAATTTCAGGTCCAATTCCATTGTCTATAGGAAATCTTTCATCTTTGAGATCCTTGAACCTTGAAACTAATCAAATTAATGGAACTCTCCCTCAAAGCTTTGGACATCTCTCCAAATTAGAGTCTCTATATATTTATTCAAATATGT
Organism: Quercus ilex subsp. ballota; assembly: GCA_032727855.1. Lineage (NCBI taxonomy): Eukaryota > Viridiplantae > Streptophyta > Magnoliopsida > Fagales > Fagaceae > Quercus > Quercus ilex. Next base: position 162,741 of record JAVFWQ010000028.1, read on the forward strand.
TGGAGGGTGTAGTCTCTGAAGTTCATTTTACCAATTTAATGAGATTAACAAAACTTGTTGCTTCTCATAACCGACTGACTCTAGAAGTAAGTGACAATTGGACCCCTCCTTTTCAAGTCAACAATTTGGTTTTGGAATCATGGAATTTAGGGCCGAAATTTCCTTCATGGCTCTGTTCACAAGAGCAACTTTTGATCTTGGACATATCCAATACAAGGATTTTAGATGCAGTTCCTCCTTCATTTTGGAACCTGTCTTCTCAGCTTACATATCTAAATCTCTCTCACAATCAGATCTATGGAGAGATTCCAAATATTTCAATGATTTTGTCCTATTCTTCAATAATTGATATGAGTTCAAATAACTTCACTGGTGTGTTGCCTTGTACATCCTCTAATGTGGGCGTTTTAGATCTCTCTGACAATTCATCGTTTGGATCTATTTCGCACTTTTTGTATTACAAGATGAATGAGTCCAAACGAATGTCATATCTCAATGTCAGGCTCAATTCCAACATCCATTGGATCTTTGATTTATCTTGGGTCTTTGCATCTATATAACAACAAATTCTCTAGAAAATTACCATCCTCATTGAAAAATTGTACAAACTTGGTTACTATTGATATTGGCAAAAATGAGTTTGTTGGGAGCATACCTTCATGGATAGGACATAGATTTTCAAGCTTGGTGATTCTCAGCCTTCACTCAAATAATTTCTATGGTTACATCCCGGAAAAACTCTGCTCTCTAACTTCACTCCAAATCTTGGACCTCTTAAATAATAAGCTATTTGGAAGCATTCCTAGATGTATTGACAATTTCAGTGCCATGGCCACAAATAACAATTCAAATGGTCCCCTTTTTTTACTCGAACAGTCAATTGGCTATGGTACTTCTATGCTTTTTGAAAGTGCATTGCTTGTGATTTAGAGGAAAGTTCTTGAGTATTCCACCACTCTTCAACTTGTAAAAAGTATAGACTTATCTAAGAACAATTTATCGAGCAAGATCCCCAAAGAAGTGACTAGTATTCAAGGATTACAATCATTGAATTTGTCATTTAACATCTTGATAGGAAGGATTCTTGCCAATATAGGTTTTATGGGATTGTTGGAATCTATTGATTTCTCTGCAAATCAACTTTCAGGTCAAATTCCTCAAAGTATGTCAAGTTTGACATTTCTGAGTCAGTTGAACTTGTCAAACAACAATTTAAGTGGGAAAATCCCTTCAAGCTCTCAACTACAGAGCCTCAATGCCTCATGTTTTATTGGAAACAAACTTTGTGGTGCTCCACTAATTGAGAATTGTTCTATAATTGATGTAAAACCTAACGTTGAAAACAAAAGGAGCAAGGATTTTGGCAAACTTGGAGTGGATTGGTTTTATGTTAGTATGGCACTTGGGTTTGTGGTTGGGTTTTGGGCTGTTTTGGGTCCTTTACTATTGAACAAGCAAGGGAGAATCATGTACTTTCAATTCCTAGATCACCTAGGGTACAAACTCTGGGGTGTTGTGGCACAAACTTGGCTGCATTGTAAGTAAATGTTGTAAGATTCTTAATATACAATGCAAATGTCATGTGATCATGGTAATCAATATTTTGATGATGTTTATTTGATCTTCAAGCTGATTAATACTTGTATTATTAGCTACATTCATTCCATTGACATATATGAATATGATGTTTCTTCTTCTGAATATCAAATGCAATCCAAGTTGTAGTTTTATTATCTCTATATATTACAATGTAAAATCACTTTTCAATTAATACAAGAAATTGAACAATTAAAAGCAATATACAAAACCTTAAAATGGTGCCCAATTTCTCTATTTCTTATTGATCACTTTGTAAAGTCTCAACGAAAAAAGGTTTGTGCATATCTCAGCAAACTAAATGGGCTCTTTGTAACAAACTCAAAGGCTATTTGGTGGATTCCTTGCAACAAAAATCTAAGAATAAAGCTTAGGCGAAAGAAGTGTGGGTCCCCAAAGTCTTCTTCTTCCTTGGGGAAACAACTGGCCTTTGATGTTTATTGGGAACTAGGTGACAATGCACACTTTGTGCAGGCATGCTATAGTTTTGCTTCAAAATAATTTACAATATTTTTTCTATGTAGTTCCAAATTTTTTGGTTGCATCTGTTGATTTGAATTGTGTATGTCTACATGGGTGGGTATACATAATTAAACTGTTGATTCAATGAGTATGTTTGGGTTTCACTGTTTTACCGAGGTATTGTAACCGGAGATTTATTTTTGATGATGTCCAAGTCTCTCTTATCTTCCCTCTGGACATTGACACTCTTGGTTTAGTTGAAAGGTATGGAAACTGAACTATCGGCCTCCTTAATTATGCTGCATTTATTTTGATTTTAGCAACATATTGGTGACACACTGCACTGCAAGTAACAGGCTTGATTAGGAGCTTGTATGTAATATAGAGAAATCATCTTTTTTGAATCCTAACTCTTTAATGTGAGTTTCTTTTACATGTAAAAGAGAGCTTCCAACAAACTGGATTTTGTGACTGCAGAGTTTATAATTTGTGATATTTTGAAATAACATTCCCAACTCTTTCCATTTTTTGCTTCGACATCCATACTCCTTACATGAAATTCCTTCATTGTATATTAAAAAAATCTGAAATATATATATATATATATGCATGTATATTCATAAAATTAGGTTTTGGTGAAGAGGGATTTTACCATTTTAGTCTAGGTGAAATGGGGTTTTGTTGAGTTAACGATTTTCTGAATTGCAGTATGGATTTTTTTGAGTTACTGGTTCTGATAAGTGAAGGTCATCGAATTGAGAGAGAGTTTGTGGGGTGAACTTAATTGTCTCTGCTGTTTTGTTGGGGTTCTAATGTTGTTTGCAAAGATTTATCAACACTTCTTTTTTACACTTGTTTGGCATGGTAGAAAAATGAAACCCTAAAAGCAGTGGTTGACAAGACCACATTGGAATTAAGTAGAGTTGTGTGTTTGCAGTAGGATATTAGGCGACACAATATTGCACTTTATGCAGTAGGACATAGCGTGCATAAACACTTACACAACCTCTAAATTTATTTTTTTAGTAAAGCAGCCCAAGATTATATTTCTATTATCTGTCGCTCTCTTTTTTGGGTGAAGGTGAAGTATACTTGCTTCAATATAGTTGTCTTTGGTTTCCTATGTAAAATTGAGTTACTTGCTTCAATATAGTTGTTTTTGGGTGAAGGTGAAGTATACTTGCTTCATTAGACATTGAGTTATTTCTGACTACCTCATCCATTCTTGGTGTAATTTTGGCAACTGCTGGTGTTCCTGTGGTAGGTTTTTGTAACTGTACATGATTGTCCTTTAACAAGAACTATCATTTCTCATTCCAACACTTAAATTTGTAAAACAGGACTCTATCATGGATTTACAAATATCATTGTATTCCAAATACAACAAGGTTCTCCAGTATTTACTGAGTACCTATCCAATTGAAATTAGGTTTCTATGTTATCCACAAGAGTTTATTTTATCTCTTGTAGTATAATAGTTTTGGATTTTTTTCTAGCACATGGATCGTGACTCTCTAGTGAATATGGTTGAATACTTGAACCTTATCCAAACCGTTCCAAACTCTAAGGATAAAGTAATTAAGTGGTGGCATTTAGAGTATTGATAGTTAAAGTGTTTCCAGTGAATTTGAGTTTAATACTAATGTTTTGTTCAAATCACGATTTGACATGATGATCAGTAATATATCTCTAATTTTATGTGTATTTGATGATGAATTTAAATATTTAGTGTAGTTTTAGATATTTGGCCCATAGAAATGCTCTTATAATTGTGATAAGTTAGAAGGATATGCAACTGGAAGGGATTCTTATTACTATCCAATATGCACAACCTAGCAATTTCACCCCGAGGCAAGATTTTTTTTTTCCCCTCTTGTTTAGTGTGTTCTCTGTTACTGTACCCTTTACTTTTTCCAAGCATATCTATGCAATATATTAGCTGGAATAGTAATTATATAGAGTTGAATTTAGCCTAGGGGGCTGTGGTGTGCATTACCATCTTCAATTCTTTTGCACCGGACATTGCAAATGCCAAGGAATTCTTATAGTAGGGAGGAGTTGACATTGGCTATTGAAAACTATGACAATCTCAATAAATTGGATGATAAATTGTGTGGATTCAGGGAGATACAATTTGCTTATGGCTATCTGAAATTTGAAATGGTATTTAAAACTATGAATGCAGAATCCATTGGATGAACAAATGTAAAAGATTATGCATATGCTTTTCTTGATAAAGAGAACCTTATAACTGACTTGATTGTCTTAACTTTTTTTGCTAGAGTAATATGTTGAACATGTGTAATTGGTAATAATTGCCACCCTCCACTATGGTACAGAATAATTTCTCATTCACAAGTAGCCAACGGTGAAAGCAAAGGACAGATTTAAATCAGGGTGGTTGTGTTGCTTCCACAAGAAACTAACCAAAAATCCTGAGCTTGGCAGTTGCTTTACTTTTTGGGTAAAGCAAAATATACCATAAAGATCAACAAAATATAAGAAACTGAAAGAAAATAATGAAAAAGGACTAGTTAAAAATAACGTAAAAAATTAAATTTAACTGTTTTTCAATAAGATTGGACTAGTTAATTTCATCTTGCTCTAATTCTTATAAGCAAGCTAGCATAGATTTTTTACCATACCAACACAAGTGCAAGTTGAGGAGTAATTTGGACCCAAAGCAAAATTTATCAATTTGTTAATTAACCAATTATGTAACTCAGTTATTACCTGTTGATTACCATTAGCAGAAAGAAAAGAACACAAGATATTGTAAACCACAACGGGGCTTCCTAACCCTAAGAAGGAACTCACTATATGAATTGAAGTTTGCAACATGAATCATACTCATGACCCTAGACTCTATACAGTAGATACTTACTAACGTGAACCCATGATTAGCTCCAAGTCACATGGAATTTTTTTTTTTTTTTTAATTATTTTATCTTGAAAACCTTCTACAAACCGTGTCTATGAATCCAAGGACCGACTCCAAAGACCACCTTGAAGATTTGATCTCCACAATAACACACTAGCAGTAGGCTCTTGTGGCTTCAACCTTGATCACCAAATAACAACAATCTTGAGATTGATTTTCTATTCTCATTGGTTTTGGTGAAATTGAGGTTTTGATCTTCTTCTTCTTAGATGCACGGCAATACCTCAATTGTAGTTGTGCTATAAAGTGCCTTTTATATGTTTGTGTAAGGTTGAATTTAATCAACCATCTAATTGGCTTTATTCTGTGACCAATTTGCTTGTAATTTAGCACTTAGTAACCCTGTATTTAGGTGGGAAAATTATAAGGGTAGTGTGTGAGAAGATGTGAAGAAAAGTTCAAGAGTGTACAAGAAAAACAGAGTCTCGCGGCTAGGGCTCGCGGGTGGATCGCGACTGGCAAGTCGCGAAAGGCAGGCACGTGAGAGGCACACTGGGAAGCTGAAGGGTCGCGCCAGCTGTCACGCTACAGGACAAAAGTTCCAGGCTGTCCAGGCCGTTACGTCGCAACTGGAACTCGCGACTTGGACAAGTTGCGAGGTCAAGCCGCGAGTTAACCCTGTTTGGCAAAAACTGACGTTTTGCATTCCCTTCTCACCCTACTATAAATACAGCTTTATACCCACTAAATTGAGAGAGCTTCTAGAGAGAATTTTGTGAGAGAAACCCTAGAGAAAAACAAGATTGCCTCATCTCCAATCTTTACCTTAGAGACTCTTCAAATTCCTCTACTCTCTTCCTCTTCATTGTCATACCCTTGAGAGGTCTTTTACCAAATCTTTATCTCACCACACCCACGTCTGTGAGAAGGTTCATTTGGTGCTTAGGGAAGCAGTTTGGGAAGGAACCAATATACATTGGTTGATGCTATGGTCAAGTAGCGGAATCCGGGAAGCTAAAGAAGAAATAGGTTCGGCGTAACCTCGTTGGAGCAAGAAGCTTGGAGGGCTTAGGTACTTGGGTAGATTAGGCTTGGAGGCTCTTCTGCTGTTCATGTATCCCAACTATATTCTTTAGTGGATTTTATCACCGCTTGGAGGGCGGCAGAGAGGTTTTACGCCGAGGACTTCGGTTTCCTCTTCGATAACACATCGTGTGTTGTCCGTGTGTTTGCAACTTTCTTTCCTTTATCTTTGCCTTATATTTACTGCTGTGGATGTGTTTATATTTGGCTTAGATTGTTCTATCAATTCTGGTATAAGCTTGTTATCATATTCCGCACATTAATTGTTTGATATAAAACTTAAATTGGTATTTTTGTAATTTGGGGTCTAAACGTTCAAAGGTGTTTCACACCCTTTTTGAACTATCAATTGGTATCAGAGCGGGTACACTTGTTGTGGTTTTAATACCTGAGTGTGATCCTTGACCCCTTGTTAAGATGGATAGGTCTCAATCTCTCAATGTTCCACCATTTTTTTATGGTAATAATTATGCATTTTGGAAAGTCCGAATGAGGGCGTTTTTGTGTTCTATGGATGAGACTGTGTGGGATGCAGTTGAGATAGGTTGGACTAAACCGGATGCTCCTAAGGCAAATTGGGATAAGGCTGCTCTTGCAGCGGCAAATGCAAATAGCAAGGCATTAAATGCTATTTTCTGCAGTGTCTCTCCAGAAAAATTCCACCGAATTTCTAACATCTCCATTGCTAAGGAAGTATGGGAAATTCTGGAGACAACCTATGAGGGAACTAAGAAAGTGAAGGACACAAAACTTCAAATGCTGACCACTCGCTTTGAGGAGTTAAAGATGAGTGATGAAGAGTCGTTTGATTCGTTCTACAGCAAGTTGAATGAAGTGGTTGTTGGTAAATTTAACTTGGGGGAAAAGACGGAGGACTCGAAGATTGTAAGGAAGATCCTCCGGTCACTACCAGAAAGTTTCCGGCCCAAAGTTACAGCCATTGAAGAGAGCAAAGATCTTGACGACATCAAGGTTCAAGAGCTGGTTGGTTCTCTGTAGACATATGAATTGTCCCTGCCTTCTCAGAAGAAGAGCAAATCACTTGCTCTTAAAACAATTGATGAGAGAGTAGCATTCCATGACCGTTCGGAAGAAGATGGAGTGGAGAAGGAAGTAGCATATCTGGCGAAAAACTTTCGAAAATTCCTGAAAATGAAGAACAGTGGGAAACCATTCAACGATAGGAAATTTTCATCTTCAAGAGGTGATAGGAAAGAGTTTACGAGGAAAGAAGGGAAGGAGTCTCAATCTCCCTCAGACATTGTGTGTTTCGAGTGTAATGGACATGGACACTTCAAAAATGAATGTCCAAATTATTTGAAGACAAAAGGAAAGGTCTATGCCACAACTTTGAGTGATGATGATTCATTAAATTCTGACTCTGAAGATAGCTGCGACGGAGAGGGAAATTACTCCGCCTTCATGACGATTGCACATATGGAGACCTTGGATGAGTTGGGTACACTTGTAAAGGAGCTTGGGGAACATTCTGATTTGGAGTTTATGGGAGTAGTCGAGGAGTCTGAAGATGAGGAAGTTGGAGAAACAGTGGGATTGCAAGAGACTTACAACTCACTCCTTGAGAAGACCGGTGAATATGCTAAGGTGGCTAATGCAGCCATCAAGAAGATAAAGAGAGCTGAGGAAGATTACAAAAGTCTCCTGGCACGATATAAGGAAGCTAAATGTGAAATTGAGACACTTAATGGTGAGCTATCAGAAGCTTACACTAAAGTGAGATTCCTTGAGCAAGAGGTAGTACAAGCTCATGCCAAGGTAGATAGGATCTCCTCCAGGAAGCTAGATGATGTTATTTCATCCCAAAAACATGCCTCAGACAAGTCCGGGTTGGGATATACCGGAGGGGGCAGCTCATCAGCCAAAGTCACCAAGGAAGTAAAGTTTGTGAAAACCAAAGAGACAGCTGTCGATAAGCCTACTCCAGAGATAGTTGAGGCTGAGAAGAAAAAGAATGTGGCTAATCAACGGGTGTTTAACAAGCCCCGAAATCAATCTGAAGTCAGATTTGGAGCTAGAGGAAGATCTCTCCCAAGACAGCAGCAGGGTCCTAGAATAAACTATGTTTGTCACTATTGCGGACTGCAAGGACACACTAGACCCAACTGTCAAAAGCTAAGAGCAGACAACAATGCGAGTGTACCTCGGTCACGAGGAAGAAGAAATGACTTGAGGTCTTGGGGTGGTGAGCAATCAAGGAGCCAAAACCGTGATCCCGGAATGACGGACGTGATGAAAATGATTGGCGCCTTCACCACTTGCTTGGAGAGCTTCAATAGGAGGTTTGAAAGTCCTAACTCTCGTACCCGATCCGTCAAGGATATCACCCCAAACGCACGTGACGTGTGGGTGATAAAGGGTTCTCATGCATAAGCATTATAACATGTCCATGCATTAATTCTTCCTATGCTTTGTGGATAAGATTGGTTATTTGCTTTGTGTTTTTGAGCATTTGTTTAATTTGTAGTTTGTTTTGTGTTTAAAATGTTCTTTTTATCTTTCTTCTACTGTTTTTGTGTCAAAAATCCAAAAACACATAAAAAGTTGAAAATCCAAAAAGTTTGTTCACTTTGTTGAGTTTTTGTCTCAAAGCATGTTTTGCCTTGTACCTTTGTACTTATGGCTGTGTGCATTTAACGAACTTAGCTTGTCTCTCATGCACTCATATCTTTGTGGAAGAAATTCTGAAATCTATGTGATTGTTGTAAATAGATCTTCAACCTTGTTATGAATGATTAGTGAATGGTTTTGTTGATCTTGAGACTTGCATAGACTCTTGCCTATATATCTTCCCACTTTTTATTTTTATGCTTTAAAAGAGCTCTCTAAATGTAAATCTCCAAATGAAAAGAGATATAGAGCTGCAAAAGCCTGTCGCACATACTAGCATTTGACTAGGAAAAAGGGAAAGCAACCAAAATTATTTGTGTGATGCTCAAAAAGGCCAAAGGCTAATTCATTAATTGAAATATCAAAAATTTCAGGCATCTATCTCAAAATGAGATTTTCTTTGCTCAAAAGTTGCAAATGATATGTTGAATTTGGAGCCAAATGAAAAGCTTTAGAGGATTGTTATCAAGTCCTTGTGGGAAGTCATATATGCATGCTTCTATAATTGAGATAGGTCACATTATCTAGTGCTAGTTGTGTATGCCTTGATTGAATTGATCATTAAAGTTTCACATTGGACTAAGGACTATCTCATTTTCGATATCCACACACAACACACAAGTCTATGTTCAAGGAATGCCATATTCATTTGTGTGATTGTACTTGATTAAATGTGCTTTCACATGCTCAATCTTTGTTGATCAAACACAAAAATATTTTTGAGTGTTTTGTTTTGTTTTTGGAAAGTACTTTGTTTTTGCAAAATGTCAAAAACTTCAAAAACAGTGTTGCCCTGTTTTGGCGACTAAGTCGCGGGTTAGCACAATCGCAAGCCCCAGTCGCGAGCTCAGTCAGAGATTTTCACCGCTTACTAGCGAGTCAGTACCCTTATCGCGAAAATGACTTAGAAATTTTTTTCAAAATTTGAGTTTTGCTCTTTTCGCGGGTCAGTGTGGCGATTGTTTCGCGGGTGGAAGATCCAGTCGCAAGAGGTACTCAGGGAATTTTGCGGCTCATATCGCGACTATCTCACGAGTAGACCTTCCAGTCGCGAAAAACACTTAGAGAAATTCTCAAGTTTCTTCTCTTCATAGTGTTTCGCGGCTTAACCATGCGACTTACTGGCGACTTGATCCAGTTGCGAAAAACGCGTGTTGTGAGCTTTTGAAGACAGTTTTTAAAATTGATTTTCAGTTTTCCCTCGATTTTCAGTGACTGTTCATTGTCTTCTTCAATCTCTCTCTCAATCGTTCGATTCTAACTAAAAAAAAAATCTCTCATTTCTGCATAAATCTCCAAAACTAAGATGTCTCGACAATCCTCGAAAGGAAAAGAGGTGATGACAGAAGAAGAAACTGGGCCTGTTGCAAAAAGAACACGGTCCTCCTCACAGCCATCCACTGAACTCAATAATGAATTATTCAGATCTCCTCAGCATCAAGATGCCTACTTCAACATTTTTGACCGAGGAACTCCTATAGTGGAATGGGAGGTCAGATTTGACACATTGGACACAACTTTTGTCCCTCGGATCTTCAAGACAAAAGATTGGGCAGCTCTATTCGGAAACTTTGTTGATCCGATGATTGAACTTGTGAAGGAATGTCTCGCCAACTCAGTTGATCTTGAGACTGAACTACATTGTCTGGTAAGAGGAACGGAGTTCATCATTAATCCAGACACCATAGCTGAACTTCTCAACATCACACGTCCTGCGGATGCTGACCTTACGCCGTATGATGATCGTACTCCAGAGATTCAGGACATTCTTCAAATTCTTGGTCCTGACCATGACATTTCCAGCACAGGGACATTAATAAGTACCTCCAAGTTTTCACCTGAGTTGACTACATTGAAGCTAATTATGTTTTCAAATCTCTATCCGTTGACCAACACGGTGTATATAAATCTTGGAAGGGCCCAATTTCTATGTGATCTCATCACTGGCACCACCATTGACATCTGTGCCCATATTTATCACATCATAAGAAAGACAGCAACCAGATCAGTAGCACGAGGGTGCCTTCCATTCTGTAGTCTTATTATGAACTTCGTTTTACGAGAAGGTGTTACTCCTCCCTCGATTGGGAACGTGATTGCTCGTCCTCGACCAATCTCCATGTTCACTCTACAGGCCAGCAAGAGTCACTCATCCAAAGCTCCAAAGAGTGCTCATCCATTTTCTACTACTACCTCTACTTCTGAGCAACCGGGCACTACTCAACCACAGTCTGCCTCTCAGCCTGACAAGGTCCAAATGCTCTTTGATAATCTCCACAATCGTCTTACGGAAATGGAAAAGACCCTCAGAGATGGTCAGAAAGAGCAGTCGGAGAGATTGGTTGCCATGCAGGACCAGATTGATGTGGTAGCAGCTCAAGTTGATGGTATTTTCACAAAGCTGCAACTGTGACCCTTTGGCCATTCCGGTCAAAAAGGGGGAGAAATTTTGGGGGCAGTTCTTAAGGGGTAGTGATCATTTTAAGGGGGAGATTTCTTCATCATTCCTTTTTAGATTTTGTTCTGTATATAAAACTTTGTTAACTCAAAATACTGTGGTAGTAGTTGTTTATTTCAGCATATATATATATATATATATAGTATGATGTTTTTCAGCTTCTGTACTCTAAGTTGATGTTTTGTACCCATTGTTACTTTTGTAAGCTTTGAGGGTTGTTTCTTGCACTTTTACATGCTTGTAGGCTTTTATGGTTTGTGCCATGTATTTGCAAAACTTTGCTTATGCAGCCTTTATGCTTTTGTGTTTTGGTACTTGTTAATGCCTTGCATTATCTTAAGTACAACACTCTTGTGCCCTTGTAGGATTGTTCCTAGATGCATATATGTTTGTATGCATTGGTTGAGTGTTGGACTTGCAAATGATTCTCTTAAATTGAGTTTATCAGTTTTGCATGTCCGGATGTTCATTTCCTGTGTGAATGAACATAGTAATCATTTTTGCTTAAGTGACTACTGTTGCTGATCTTGCCTTGAATTATTGCTTTTGTGCTTATGTTCATTTTTGCTTGATCATGCTTATTTTGCTCCATATGCTTATTAAGTTTTCTACATACAATGATATTGTCATGTTATTGTGTTTCAGGAGTTACTTATTCATATGTTCAAGAGCTTTACAGATTCTAGAGTTAGGTGTGAGTGAGTTTTCCAACTGTTCCTAACTCACGCATTAAGTCTAGAGTTTGTTTTAGGGTTTTGTCACGAAATAGCCAAAGGGGGAGATTGTAAGGTTGAATTTAATCAACCATCTAATTGGCTTTATTCCATGACCAATTTGCTTGTAATTTAGCACTTAGTAACGCTGTATTTAGGTGGGAAAATTGTAAGGGTAGTGTGTGAGAAGATGTGAAGAAAAGCTCAAGAGTGTGCAAGAAAAACAGAGTCTCGGGCTAGGGCTCGCGGGTGGATCGCGACTGGCAAGCCGCGAAAGGCAGGCACGTGAGAGGCACACTGGGAAGCTGAAAGGTCGCGCCAGCTGTCACGCTACAGGACAAAAGTTCCAGGCTGTCCAGGTCGTTACGTCGTGACTGGAACTCGCGACTTGGACAAGCCGCAAGGTCAAGCTGCGAGTTAACCCTGTTTGGCAAAAACTGACGTTTTGCATTCCCTTCTCACCCTACTATAAATACAACCTTATACCCACTAAATTGAGAGAGCTTCTAGAGAGAATTTTGTGAGAGAAATTCTAGAGAAAAACAAGATTGCCTCATCCCCAATCTTTACCTTAGAGACTCTTCAAATTCCTCTACTCTCTTCCTCTCCATTGTCATACCCTTGAGAGGTCTTTTACCAAATCCTTATCTCACCACGCCCACGTCTGTGAGAAGGTTCATTTGGTGCTTAGGAAAGTAGTTTGGGAAGGAACCAATATACATTGGTTGATGCTATGGTCAAGTAGCGGAATCCAGGAAGCTAAAGAAGAAATAGGTTCGGCGTAACCTCGTTGGAGCAAGAAGCTTGGAGGGCTTAGGTACTTGGGTAGATTAGGCTTGGAGGCTCTTCTGCTGTTCATGTATCCCAACTATATTCTTTAGTGGATTTTATCACTGCTTGGAGGGCGGCGGAGAGGTTTTACGCCAAGGACTTCGGTTTCCTCTTCGATAACACATCGTGTGTTGTCCGTGTGTTTGCAACTTTCTTTCCTTTATCTTTGCCTTATATTTACTGCTGTGGATGTGTTTATATTTGGCTTAGATTGTTTTATCAATTCTAGTATAAGCTTGTTATCATATTCCGCACATTAATTATTTGATATAAAGCTGGAATTAGTATTTTTATAATTTAGGGTCTAAACGTTCAAAAGTGTTTCATACCCTTTTTGAACTATCAGTTTGTATGTCTGCCACAAAAAAGTACAAGGCAACACAAACTCAATTAAAAGAAATTAAGATATCAGGTTTCTTGTATCTCAATTCAGCAAGTCACTACTGAGAAGTATAAGAAACTTGCTTCGATCGATTGAGACTCGATTGAAGGTCTTACAAAAGCACTGCCTTGATTGTTTGAGACTCAATCGAAGGGCAATTGAAACTCCATACTTCTTTCTTTTGAGCTACATCTTTCTTTTGAGCTACATCTTGGACATCTGATTATGGAACATAACAAGATTACATGTCATAGAATCTTTCAACCAAAAAACCTAACACTAGACTTTTAAATCAATCTTTATTTTGTATGTATGATAAAGTTGCACTGCCACGAAAGTTCATGAATTTTGACACATATGCCATCTTTCCATTTCTAGTCATGGTAAGGTTTGCCGACAAAACCAGCAGATACTTGAAAAACATGTTAATAATATCTTTTGGCATGGATTCAATTTAATAAAAAGCCAGTAGTGAATCCCCCAAGAGAGGACCTGCTTGATTTTTCCTGTTGAATGTTTGATTCCAGCAAACTTAATCACAACTTGAGATGAGCATTTCTTGAATGAATGTTTTCCAACAGACTTTTCTTATATTTGGATAAACCAGTCAGATAAAAAATAACAACTTTGATACTGTTTCATTACATCAATGCATTTTGCACAAACTGATTTTTTTTTTTTTTTTTTTGTTTTTTTACAACGAAAATATGATTTGTTTTGTAGAACAAGATAGAACTATCTGACTGGTTTATTTATTTGGGTGTGACAGCAAGACCATAAGGCCTTTGGTCCAACCCAACTTCGCCCTCATCATCAACCATTACCATTTGCTTGTGAAGGTCATCCTTCATGATCTTTTTGTTGGCACTTTAAACAGAATACGTCTAGAATATATATATAACCAAAGGACTTCACTTTTTTAGTTTTTTTTAATCTTGTTGTTCTATCACTTGTCACAAGGTCACAAATTTAGTAGGGAAAACAATGTTGAAAATTGAAAGTCATCTAGAGTCTTATATTAGTTTCACTATTTACTTACCAGGATTAAAATCCTATTTTCCACTTCTTTTAAGGGAGGGAAAAAAAATCTAAAATCCAATTTTTAAAACTGTTTATTAAATAATTTTTCAACAAAAACATGGAGTAGAAAAGTACTTGTCTAGGGAAAGAAAGAGATTAATAAGGCTTGTGTTATTTATTTTTACAATTTGGAAAAAATAATGACATAGATTACAATAATTCTTTTTTATTTTATACATGATTACATCATATGTTGTCATTATATAGTTGATAAAACAATAAGCCAAAACAAGAAGCAAACTCAATATATCTTTGTTACATATTTTGTATGTACTCAAACTTCAAACCGCAATGTACAAGACAAAACCATCCCCAATCAAGGCACTTCTCACTGAACGCCCTCACCTCCAAATCCTTAACCTTGCTCAAGGCCTCAGGCCTCATCCCAGTTTATCAGGGAATCATTTGCTGTAGTTATTCGTCAGGGAATCATTTGCAGTAGTATATGACAGCTAAATTCAACTTCTAACTTCAGTGTTTTATCAGGGAATCATTTGCAGTAGTAATTCATCTAGTGATATTGTTGTTGGAAGAGGGATCATCTGGTTCCATACTAAATGATGTAAATTGCCTCCTTCCCTAACTTAGTTAATAGCTTATGCCATAAGATTGGACTGTCAATTTCATCTTCCTCAAGTTCTGCTAGCATAAAATTTTGCCACATTGACATAAAAACAACAATCTTTCTATTCTTTCTAACCCTTTTTTTTTTTTTTTTTTTTTTTGCATTTATGATAAAATTGCACTGTCAAGAAGGTTCTATCTTTTTACCCTTTAAGGCCATTTCCATTCAAAGTGTATGGCTGGCAAAGCAGCAGATTAGTGAAAAACAAGTTACTAATATCTTGTTACTTGGTAAAGACTACCATAAGTCATATGTTCTGTACTTCTGTCCATACTTGGGATAGTAAGCCACACTCAGGAAAATTGGACCCTTTTTTCCTTTGTATAAATAAGGGGTTCCCAATGGGATAGGGGCAAGCAATTTTCTCACCAAAGCATTGTCGGAACATAAATAAAAGTTTCCCATTCTAGACTTTTCACGCTTAAAGAACATGACTTTCCAATTATTCATACTAGAGTTTTTAGTACCTACAGCAATTTCACAACATCAAGAACAAACCCAGTGTATAAGGTGTCAAATTCCACTGTCTCCTATGATGTCAAATGAGTGTAATTTTTCACACAAAGTATTGAATAGTAAAGCTTATGGGCCATGGTCTCAACTAAAACTCTTATGCATGTTGGACTTGGATGACATTTTCCACAATATATCATAATGAAATGGAAAAAAAAAACTTTGTAGTGTACATAGCGTTAGTATGCATGGGAAGAAATTTGATCATAGTAAAGCATTAATACCCAGCCACTTGGTTAGGACAGTGAGGGACCTATTCCAATTAATGATCCTTGAATTTTGTATACAAGTACTAATCAATGAAATTTCCGCCTAAAATAAATTGAACTTTCGGTAGGGAAGAACATTGATGTCTAGAAAATCAAGCTATGGTTGACCAACTAGTATATTCTTATCTTGATTTGTTCCGTGTACAATCAATGCTTGGCATATAAAGAGTCGAACATCTTATTTAAAGCCCATGCTCTGCAAGCTTGAGAAAAAAAAATCCATTTAAACCAACACAAAATAAGAAAGTATATAGGAATTTAAATATATATATATATATATATATAATTAAAAAAAAAAAAAAAAAAAAAGACTAGTCAAAAATAATGAAAATTTAATCTATGCTCCAATTCTTAACATGATGAACACAATAGCAATAGCCTTTTTTTTTCTTTTTCATTTTTAAAGGGGGGGAAAAAAATCTATGCAGACTATGCTTATTTTGTTTGTATGATAAAGTCACATGTTTCATTTTTACTTATCTTATTCTTGCTGGTAGAGTCGCAAAAGAACAGATTAGAAAACATGTTACTATTATCTTTTGGTATGGATCATAAAAATAAGCAAATTTAATGACAAATTGCCATTGTGAGAGGAATTACTTGTAAAGTGTTTGACATTCGGCGGGATTGTTTTAGGTAAGATAGTTTCCAATTGGTCTTAACTCTTAACTCTTAACTCTTATCTAAAAGATTCATGCATAAGAACTTTTTTTGTTTTTGATTATTCAGTCGTTACAAGATGGGAAATGTGTCCTCAATCCTCATAATTCATAAAGAATACCAAACAATGTCATTAAACTCTAAGACTCTTAATCATATTTCCATTTCCATTTCCATTCCCATTGGTATTTTATTTTCATTAGTTTTTTCCTAACTGACAATTCAATCCAGTTAATTAAGCTATTACAATATGCAAAATGCAATAAGAACTTTAAAATCGGTGGAAACCTTAGCAAAGAACAAAACAATATGGCCAATTGTGAATAAGACCACTAAAATAGCAAATAAAACTACTTCATTTGGCCTAACATCAAATACATTATGCACACTCAGCCAAAAAAAAATTTTAATTTTTTTTTTTAGAAAGTCGAAAATTTGGTTAAACCACCAACAATGCCCTATTCCACAATCAATTCAGGACAGGAGGACACTACTATTTGGCATCAAAAAATTTGTTCACATCCATGACATATTCATAAAATGCATTTTTAATAATCACATTTTTATTACTAATCATTTCACTTCTTCACTCATAAAGCACATGACTTTGGGAACTAATCATACTAGACTTTTCAATAGCTAGCTAATGCAATTTCACAACATCAAACAAACCCAATGTATACAATAGCGAATTCCAATATCACCTATTCCGTCAAAGGAATGTTCAATTGTTGACACTAGTATTGATTAGAAAAGATTATGGGCTAGGACATCACATATTTTCAATTAACTTGGATAACTATTTCCACAGTATCTTATTAGATGGAGAAAAATTTGTTAGTTGAGCAACAAGTTTCTTGACTAGGTTTTACACTTGCACATTCATGAACTTTTGATTTTTGATGATAAAATGAACCTTTTGCTCTGCAATTTCAAAGCTCATGCCGTCCATAAGTTCCAACTTCCAAGTAGTGATATCACCTTAAACTTTATTGCCAGTCAATCACAAAAGTCACAGTGGGACATATTTTGTTTTAAAGATTGTTGAATTTTGATACAAGTAATGAATGACCATTGACCAATCAAATTTCCATCTAAAATACCCTCTGAATCTTTGGTTTGATACTTTCAGAGTCGTTGCAATAAGAGGTTTTCTTTTTGTTGAATTGGCTTGAGGAAAATAGAGATCCTTACCAGAGATGAAGTATTGAGGTTAGGGTTTAAAGCTAAGGTTTTTTTTTTTTTTTTGGTGGTCTGGGATTTTAGATTCCACTTAATAACTGAAAGGCAAAGTAGTGGAGGATACATTGGTCATTTTATTTGAAGGAGGGTAATTACGGTTAAAAAAAAAAAAAAAAGGAAATTGAAAGAGGAAATAATAGTGACAGACAACAGTACAAATTTGATTGAGCGGACCAAAGTGGACTAAAATAGATCAAAGTGAACCGAAATGGACGGAATTGACTGAAGTAAACCGAAAGTGGAAATGGTCTTTAATTGACCAAGTGGACCATAATGGACCGAAGTGGACCGAATTAGACCAAAATGAGACAATATAGACCGGAGTGAAGCTAATGGAACAAAGTGAACTGAATGGACCGTAATGGAAAGAAGTAGACCAAAATGGACCTAATGGAACCAAGTGGACCGAATGGATTACCTAAGTTTCTGCTTCATCCACAAGAAACTAACCAAAAATCTTGAGCTTGGCAATTGTTTTACCTTTTGGGTCAAGAATATGCGGAGAAAATCTGATCCCAATGCGTTTACTCTCAAAACCAGAAAAATCTTAGATATCCATAAAGACCCACACAAAATAAGAAATTGTTAAAATCTAAAATAAAAAAGACTCCTTGTCATTTAAAAAAAAAAAAAAATCAGATTTTTTTTTTTCAATAAGATTGGACGTGTTAATTTCATCTTTCTTCTGTTATTTTGACTTTACTCCAAATAGGACAATTCAATTCTCAAATGGTATATGTTTAATCATTATCTTAAAAAAAAAAAAATATATATATATATATATATATATATATATATATGGAAGAAAACAGACGAAATAGAGAGAAGATAAAGAGATTGAGATAGTAAGAATTGTATATAGTTCACACTGTGTATCTGTGTAGGTATGTCATATGTGGGTATATACAATTATAAAACAGAGTAACTGCACGAACCGAAAAATGACAAACTAGCCGTTGCAATGAACATCAACAACAGACTTTAAACTAACTAATTGCACCTTTATCCAATTGAAATAATACAAGTGTCTATTAATAACTAATCTTAAATACACGACTTGTAGCTGAACTGCAGACCAAAACCTCGACTTGTAGTGGGAGCTAAACGACTTTGTGGTGAAGCTGTGATAAATGGGACGACGACATGTTTTTCTGAATTCTGGAAACATATTCAGTGGTAATTTATTTTTAATAATATTTTTGAGAGGGGATTGTGTTGGAGATAATGAATTTTTTTTCTTTAAAAATAAATAGGATTCTAACTTCATTGTTTATTAGGGAAACATATTTTTGTGACATTTTTGTTAAAAGAGGGATCAGTTCCATAGTTGTACCTAATGTACAATAGCTATATCTCTTTGTTATTGATTAATGTAGCTAGGCCGAAGTAGACTAAATTGAACTAATTTTTTTTTGGATAACTATGGCTACAGTTTTTTCTTTTTAAATTTGGGGTGTTGTAATGGTTTTCATTGGAAAATTAAAATCCTCTTGCTGCATATAATTTTTGAAAAATTTTGTTCAATTCTCAACCTTCTTTTTTTCTCTCTCTTTCTATATAAATATATATATATATATATATATTTTTTTTTTCTTTTTTTGAGGAATTGTAGGCTATGATTGAAATTCTTGTTCTGTGAGCATGGTTTGTGTTTAATTTTAAGTATATTTTTTGTTCAAATGACAACTATTTTAATTTTCCCTTGGAATTAAAAAATATATAGATATAGATATATATATATATATATATATTTATTTATTTATTTATTATTAACGCAGAAGAATATTAAGGTTTTTGAGCTTTCTTGAATTCAGAAATATTATTTGGAATTTGAATAAAATTTTTGGATTTTTAATTAGTGTACAGATGAACAACTGGGAGAATGTAATGGTAATTCTCATTGATTCTGTGAAATGATACATCTCTCTTTTATATACAAAAAAACAGAGTAAGAAATTAGCTAACTAGTATAACTGGTACAACAGAAACAATAACAGAAAATCCCACCAACTATAACAGCCTATCAGTAAAACCACGTGGTAAAGCCTGTAATTAATAAATAGTCTAAACGACGCTTAGGCTGTGTTTGTTTCGGTGGTAAAGGAAATCAGGAAAACGTTTTATACCCTTGAGGGTGTTTGGGTGCGCAAGGAAAATTGGGTCAAACGGAAAATCATTTCTGTTGACTGTAAAATATGCCCTCTGACCCTGTAAAACCATTTCCGTTTGTATTTTACCTTCAAATCAATTCCGCCCCAGGAAAACAAAAGAGAGAGAGAAACAGCAAGGAAGAGAGATCGCACACATCCAAGCTACCTAGAGAAACATAATCCAATCCCCATTTCGGCAAACCCACACCCACCTTGCCCGATCCACACCAACCCGATCTCGCTTGTCGCACCCCAGCACCAACTCGTCACACCCCAGCACCGGCTCGCTCGTCGCACCCCAGCACCGACTCGCTCGTCACTGGTATCAGACCCACCCACCGATCTCGTTGCCGTCGCCTTCAGACCCACCCACCAATCTCGACGCCATCGCCTCCTTCGTCCCCGATCTCGTAGCCGTCACTTCCTTCAGATAACCCAACCTTCGCAGGTATCAGACCCAACCCAGTTGCCTCTCTCTCTTCCTTCTTCTCTCCATTTGTCCGATTGAGACCGGATTTGATGAATTTTTTGGTTTGGTTTGATATTATATATTTGTTTGGATGCTGAGAAAATGTGAGCATCAAGTAGAAAATGTGTTTTTACTAGTATTTTCAAGAACACAACCAAACACTAAAAAATATTTTCCAAAGTATTTTTTAAAATGTCACCAAACACCTGAAAATATTTTCTTTTCTTGAAAATATTTTCACTTGAAAACATTTTACATTGAACCAAACACAGCTCTAGTTTACAGTGAAATTATTTACACGACAAGTAGCATAACAATAGAATAGAACTAAGCAACAAAAGCACACTGAGATGTTTAATTGCTTCAATCTTTAATATATTCTTTGTCGTGGATCAAATTTCAGTTAATTTTATATACAGTAATAATTAATCAATGAGTGGCTGCATTGCGCTTACTATAATCTGAAGTGGCAACAATATCTGCAGGTTGTGGCTTGGGCTGTTTATCAAGCTTTATGATTAGCAAGTGAAATGGATCTGCATTGGATGGTGATTGCAAGGAACTTTTCATGCTGACATTTGCACAATGGTGTATTTAACTAGACTGCACGGTTAAAAGAGTGTCCACTGTGTCCTGCATGTCTCTCACCCATTGAACAATCTGATATACAGAATGTAGTAGTAGTAATGCCTATAAATAAATAATAATAAAATGTAATAATAATATAGTTATCATTTTAGAAAGAAAAATAAAATAAAATAGGAGAGAAAATAGGTAGAAGGGGGGTTAGGTTGGGAGGAGAGGGAGAGAGAAAAATTAGTGGAGCTGACTATTTTCTTTTCGTACCCACTAAACCTTGATCTTCCCAAATTGGGAAAAAAATAAAATTAAAAAAGGAGAATGTGCGTTTTTGACAAAATTGAGCATTTTTTTTTTGTTTTTTTTTCCTTCTGTTACTTCACTATTCGGTTTTGGGTTTTTTTTTTCTTTTTTCTTTTTTTCCTTATCTCGCCTTTTGTCTTTTTCTTTATTTTATTTTTATCTGCTTCTTTCATTCTCAATCTGTTTTCTTTTACCAGCTCCTTTTAGCTTGTACTTAATATATACTAGTTTTTGACCCTTCTTCACACGTTTTTTTTTTTTTCATAAGAAAGTAAATATATAAATTTTGTAGTTATTGTTATAGACAAAGTTCACATGTTTATTGTTAATGTAACTTTTTTTTAGCATCAACATATAACTAATTTCTATTATATATACTCAAATATGAAGTAAGCAATGTATTGAAAGCAAATATTTCAAAAGCATTCATTATTTCCATATACAACATAAATTTAATTTGAAGAAACTCAATAATAGTTTCGTGGATAATACTTGGTAGAATTGAATTTTCTAAACTGTGATTTATTAAATCCTTTCCAATTTCTAACCCAATCTTTTGAGAAGCATGTACAATAAATAAATGAAAAAATAATAGCAAATAATAGTAACAAATTCTATATGAATTAAAAAATTCTATGTGATTCTTTATAAAGTCTTTCCTTCCTTTAACCATATATGTTGTATAATTTTTTCTTATAATTCAAAAGAAGCTAGAGAAATTTTAAAGAAGTGAAATCGACATACCAGTGGGTCACATAGAGTGCCCAATTGTTATCTATTGTATCTTACATGTTTTTCATTTTTTTAATACAACTACTACTTATATAAAAATACAAATTGAGTTGTCTACAATAGGTATCCTCCTGTTAATGATAAAGAAGGATGATTCCTTCAAGCAGCCAATGGAAGCTTCAAACTCTCTTCGTTGTGAAATTACTCTTTAAAAATAGATATGTTAGCAAACAAATGAAAAATTAAGATTATTTTGGTACAGTTTATTAAACAATTAAATAGAGAGAAATCAAGAAACAGAAACCAAGAAAAGCTCCTTTACTTTTGTAAAAATTCAAAGTAAAAGATATATCAACAAAAACACATCCCAATATATTAATAAAAAATTAACATCAACAGAAACAAAGACAAATGTGGATTTTTTTTTTTTTTATAATAATTTTTCTATGGTTTATCAGTAACCAAAAATTTGAAATTAAGAGAAAGAAATGCTAAACATATAAAAAAATCAAACAAATGGTGGGTGAAACTGTATAAACAAAAAGAAAATTCAAAATGCACAAAACATAATCCATAAATCAAACCCACCAATAAATAATGTAATAAAACAACTAATAAGGAAAAGAGCATGTATCTTTTGGATTGGGCAAGTGAAGAAAAAAATAGATAATACCCAATTAAGAGATTAACATTTAAATATATAGTACTTACTAAATGAATCTGTTGAAGAAAACAAAATGTTAAATCAAAGTGGAACCAAACCAAAGACTGTTATGCAACCCTAGATTTTCCTTAATGAGATTTCATGATAGCCTGAAGCCTTGTTATTTTTTTTTTTTTTTTTTTTTAATGTCATTTGAAATATTTAATCTAAAAAAAAAGGATTTGGAAGATTTAATCGAATAATATGTAGTAGTAATTATCTCCTTTTGGAAGCTTTTTTTTTTTAATAATATTTTTATTGTATTGTACATAGTTAAAAAAAAATAATTTTGCTATTTTTCCTATAGAAGTTAATAGTAATTATAGTGTTGGATTATTAAAAGAAATTAATGCAAAAGCATTGTGATACCACTAAATTTTTTTTTTTTTTTTTTGCAGTTTTTTTTTTATTGGTTTAATTAGCCATCTCTCCTTTTGGAAGTTTTTGTCAAAGGAACATTTTTAGCATTTATTTTTATTTTTTGTTTTTAATTCTTAGTTATTATGCATTTAATGTTAATTACTGAAAGTTCAAATACTGTGTAAAACACCTATAAACGTTTAGACTCCCAAATTAAAAACACCAACACAAACTTATAATCAAACAATATATGTGCGGAAAATGAAATATAAGCTATAACCAAAATTGGTAACACACTCTATACCATAATTAATAACCAACACAGCAGTAATTAAAAGGTAAAGAGAAAGGTAAGAAAGACGCAAACATAAAGATAACACGGCGAGATGTTATCGAAGAGGAAACCGAAGTACTCAGCCAAAAACCTCTCCATTGCCCTCCAAGCGGTAAATGATCCACTAGAAAATCAGTTGGGATACATGAATAGAAATAGACCCTCCAAGCCTAATTTACCCAATGCACCTAAGCCTTCCAAGCTTCTTGCTCCAACAGGGTTACGCCAAACCTTGTCTTCTCTAGCTTACCGGATCCCGCAACAAGCTCCATGTTGCATCCGCCATCCTTGCCATCTTCCAATGCTTCCCAAACCTCCAAAAATACTCTCAACACTTTGAAAGGGTGTGGGTATTGTTTGGGTACAAATCTCCTCTCTATGGGTATATCAATGGGAGAAGGAAGAAGAAGAGACTACAAAGATTTCTCTTTAAGAATGAGTAGCTCTCTCTCTAATCAGTGGGTGTGTTATAGAAACCTCTCTTAGGGTTTTTCTCTCTAAATAACCACAACATTTCATGGGAATAAGGGTGTTTATAGTAAGGTATGAAATGAAATGTGAAAAGTCAGTTTTCATCCAAACAGGGCATTCTGGCGACTTGACCTTGAGACTGGAATGAGTTGTGAGTTTGAGTCGCGAAATAACTTTCAAGCCTGACTGTACTTTTTGTCCTGTAGTGCTCCAACTGTTGTGACCCTTCAGCTCCCTGCATGCTTCACATGTGTGGCAACTTGCCAGTCGCGAGTTAGTCGCAAGATCTAGTCGCGAGACTCCTCTTGAATGCACACAACTTGAGTTTCTTTACACTCTCTCACGCACAACCCTTACATTATTCCCACCTAAATACAGGGTTTCTACATGCTGAATTATAAGCAAGTTTGGCATGGAATAAAGCCAACACATGGTTGATTAAATTCAACCTTATAATCTCCCCATTTGGCTATTCCGTGACAAAACACCCTAAAACAGACTCTAGACTTAAACGTGAGTTTGGGAACAATGGAAAAACTCACTCACGCCTGAATCTAGAAACTGTGATGCACTTGGAACAAAATACCTGTAACCTGAAACACTTGAACAAAACACATTAGAGCCTCAAGGTATAGCAAGTAATAAAAGGACAAGTATAATGAAAGAAGTAAATTGCGATCAAGTAAACATGATATGAAACATGTGAGAAACTTGATCATACACGAAAACAGTCATAAAGAAATGACTACAATGATCACATATCAAAGTAAATGATCATCCAAATATGCATTCAAAGAAGCACAATAGCATAAGAATGTATGCATGTCCAACATAAACATGATGTAATGAGAATAATAAAGCAAAGATACAAAACATAACTCAAAGCACCATAAAGTAAACAAGAATACAAACATAAAGAAAAACAAGCAAAACAAAGTTTTCTTACTAACTCAATGTCTTCTCCCCCTTAGTATATGCATCTCCCCTATGAAATATCTCTCCCCTTACAAATGTGCACAAGAAATAGAATTTCTCCCCCTAAGAATGTGCACAAGAGTCATATAGAAATGACAAAACTCTCCTGTATACTTTCTAGAGTATACTCTCCCCCTTTTTGTCACGAATAGACAAACGGTCAACGAGAAACGAAGGCAAGAGATGAAGGTATGAACAATGATAATGATGCATGAGGGGTGCGAGATGAATAAGAAAATAAAGCTCAAACCTAAGAAAAAACAAAATGCTACAAAGCATAAAGTAAACATGACGTGATAGGATGAAGAAATAAGGTATAGACCAATGCATGACAAGGGTAGCAAATGTGCGTGCAATAGGTGGCTATGTGCAATGCATGACCAAAGCATGGAAAATGCACATGTGGGGCAAGTTATGTTAAATACACAGCCAATGAACCAAACATGTAGAAATCCCAAAATTTGGTACTCATCAGAGTCCAAACAAGAGAGGAAATGCTGAGGATACACTTTATCAAACACCTAACATGCACACTATGAACTACAATGTAAAACAATGCATGAACATCATGAAATCCACCCTTAATACATGTTCTTTTTGCCACAAGAGGCCAACGTCCAAAGAAAATCATCAAAAAAAAAAAAAAACCAATCCCATGCAAACATTTTGACAAAAATTAAGTTTTCCCAACCCCTATGATGAAAATCCCAACCAAGAGCACAAAATTCTCCAAAACATAATCTAAGGATCAAAATCAATGAAAAGAGTTTAGAATTACCTTAAAGATGTTAATGGAATGAAAAACCATTCAAATTGATTGTGATTTGATGTAAAAATAGTGAAAGAGGGGTTTAAGAAAGGATGGGAGAGGTTTAAAACAGGTTTCCCACGAAAAACCCTTTAAAAAGCTGTTTCTAGGCGATTCGCGACTGGCGAGTCACAAGACGAGTCGCAAAAATTTTCACGAGTTATGAGTGAGTTGTGAAAGCTTTTGGATGAATTCGCGACTTGTGTTGTGTGAGATGAGTCATGAAAATTTTCCCAAGTCACGAGTGAGTTGCGAAAAACTCTGATACCTGTTTTTCAACAAAGAACAAGTTTAAACAATGAAAAACAAAGTAAGCACTAAACATGAACACAACGAGTGATAAAAATCACTTCCAAATACATATAAAATTATCAAAAAGAAAAATTGGTTTGATCCATATATAGTTTAGCACATATACATCACATTTAAACAAGTACAATCGAACAAATGAATAAGGCATTCATTGAACATTAAGCATGTGTGTTGTGTATGTGTATCAAATGTGGAATAGTCCTTAGTCTAGAGTAAAGCTTCAATGATCAATTCAATCAAGTCATTTACATGTAGTACTAAGTCAAATGGTCTATCTCAATTATAGAAATGAACATATATGACCTCCCACAAGAAAATGATTACATATCATTGAAACTTTTCATTTGGCTTCTTTACAATTCATAACATTTGATCATTTTTGATCTGTACATCTCTTTTTGAGATTGATGCTTGAAATTTTTGATATTTCAATTTGATGAACAAGCCTTTGGCTTTTGGGCACCATACATTTTCATTACAAGTCGCTTTCCCTTTTTCCTAGTCGAATACTAGCATGTGCGACGGTTTTTACAGCTCATTATCTCTTTTCGAGATTTACATTGGTTGAGCTCTTTAAGAAAAAAAAAATGAGTGGGAAGAGATACGGGCACAAGTCTACGCTTGTATCAAAACCAACATAACTATTGACTTATCATTCATGACAAGCTTGAAGATCGATTTACAACAATCACACATAGATGTCAAGATTTTTCCCACAAAGATAGATGTGCATACATAACAAGTTAAGCTCGTAAATGCACTACGCCATTAATACGAATGTACTAGGCCAAACTTACATGAGATATGTGCTCAAACATATACGATCAAACTTTTTGAATTTTCCAATTTTTATGTTGTTTTGGATTTTTTACACTTACAAAAACAAAAGCATAAAAGTAAGATCAAGTGCAAAAACAACAAAAATAATGCATATAAAGAGATGCATGATGCACAAATGCATAACAATGAAGCATCTAATGCATAAAGGGTCCCACAAAGATCGAAAGAATTAGATTAAAGACCAAAAAAGTAAAAGCTCAACCATAGGAACCCTTCCTCATCTAAACGGAATGATTGTTTGGAATGAGTGTCTCATGAGAAGTGAGACGAGGGTTGAAAGAATGATACCAGGAGATGCACATAGACAAGGAATTAAGAGCATTAAACACTTTCTTTAACAATATGCTATTTTCACTCAAAACCGGTTTACCCTTTTTAGCATAACTTCCAAGAAGTTCAAGTTTCTCTTTTCTTTTGATTCTTTTAAGAGCATGAAACTTAGAGCAATGAGGTCTTAGATGACCAAAAGCACCATAATGGTGACAAACAATGTGTTTAGGTCCACTAAACTTTTTGGGAAGGGATCTATAGCCATATGATTTTGTTCTCTATTCAACTTACGACATTGAGGTCTTATATGACCAATCACACCACAATGGTGGCAAGTTGGAACAAACTTAGATCCATTCAAAACCTTAGTTTGAGACCTAAACAGAGGCTTTGACTTAACAGTCTTTCTCTCCACTTTTTGATTTCTTTTATGTGGAAGAATGTACACCAATTTGTCCTTTGAGGTAGAACACTCAATAGGCACAAAATCAGGTACCACAACATGATTGCAACAAATATTATCATCATTTTTAGCAATAGGTTCAATAATCAAACACTTGGCATGCATCTTAAGAGATTTATTTTCACATTTAAGATCATCAACTAGTTTGTTAGACAAAACAAGTTTAGCATCCAAGTCTATATTCAAACATTCAAACTCCTTTAGTTTTTCAAGAGAATTTTCAACAAGTTTCTTATATTTCTCAACCAATTTGTTGGAGCTTAGCAATCAAATCATCATTTTCAAACAATAACTTGCTCAAATTCTTTTGAAACTTCTTAGCCTTTTTCTTCAAGAGTTTGTCACAAGGAATTTCAACAACACCTAAAGATTCACGTAACATAGCATCACAATCATGAGGATTATCACTCATAGAGGCATACAAAGCACTATCCATGGCAAATAAACACAAGGCATCAAGGATCGTACTTAGGTGTTTAAACCAAAACAAGTGTACCCGCTCTGATACCAATTGAAAGTTCAAATAGTGTGTAAAACACCTATGAACGTTTAGACCCCAAAATTAAAAATACCAACACAAGCTTATAATCAAACAATATATGTGCGGAAAATGAAATATAAGCTATAACCAAAATTGGTAACACACTCTAAACCATAATTAATAACCAACACAGCAGTAATTAAAAGGTAAAGAGAAAGGGAAGAAAAATGCAAACACAAAGATAACACGGCGATGTGTTATCGAAGAGGAAACCAAAGTACTCAATGAAAAACCTCTCTACCGCCCTCCAAGCAGTAAATGATCCATTAGAAAATCAGTTGGGATATATGAATAGCAATAGACCCTCCAAGCCTAATCTACCCAATGCACCTAAGCCCTCCAAGCTTCTTGCTCTAACAAGGTTATGCCGAACCTTGTCTTCTCTAGCTTACCGGATCCCACAACAAGCTCCATGTTGCATTTGCCATCCTTGCCATCTTCCAATGCTTCCCAAACCTCCAAAAACACTCTCAACACTTTGAATGGGTGTGAGTAGTATTTGGGTACAAATCTCATCTGTATAGGTATATCAATGGGAGAGGGAAGAAGAAGAGACTACAAAGGTTTCTTTCTAAGAATGAGTAGCTCTCTCTCTAATAGGTGGGTGTGTTGTAGAAACCTGTCTTAGGGTTTTTCTCTCTGAATAACCACACAACATTTCGTGGGAATAAGGGTATTTATAGTAGGGTATGAGATGGAATGTGAAAAGTCAGTTTTCATCCAAACAGGGCATTCTGGCGACTTGGCCTCATGACTGGAATGAGTCGCGAGTTTGAGTCACGAAATAACTTCCAAGCCAGACTATACTTTTTGTCTTGTAGTGCTCTAGCTGTCGTGACCCTTCAGCAACCTGCATGCTTCACACGTGTGGCGACTTGCCAGTCGCGAGTTAGTCACGAGACTCCTCTTAAATGCACACAACTTGAGTTTCTTCACACTCTCTCACACACAACCCTTACATTATTCACACTTAAATATAGGGTTTCTACATGCTGAATTATAAGTAAATTTGGCACGGAATAAAGCCAATACATAGTTGATTAAATTCAACCTTACAATTACCGAATGGTATTACTGTAGGAAATTAATGCTAATATATTATAATGCCAATAATTTACTTTTAATTTATATGTTGAAAGCTGAAAAGTTTCCTTCCCATTTCAATGACCTTCCATATCTATCATAAAAGCTCCATTAATTATGCTAACTGCTAAGGTCATTATTATTTTATTTATTTTTATTTTTATTTTTGTGAATTTGCTAATGTTATTATCAAATGCTAAGGTTATTATTATTTTAATTATTTTTTATATTGAAAACACGAGGGATGATCACAATTTTTCTCAAAAATGAAGGAAATAAAAAACATTGTAATCTGATTTCAAGAGGAAAAGCCAGGTGGTGCAAAAGCTTAAAAGTTAAAAGTTAGGGAATTTCATATGCCATTAAAGTTTGTATCATATTAGTAATGCATTAAAATGATAATTTAAATCAATGCATTTATTTCTTTATATTTAATTTCTTTAGCCATGTCATTGCCATATGTATTGACAAATGTCAAATGTGTTAAGTTATGAACAAATTGCTATTTTCCATGTGGCACTATTTGTCATTATCACTCTAAATAGATAGAATATTGCACTACTTGTAATAGTGGTGTGCATCTACCAGTTGTGGGATCCAACTTTTATAATATATATATATATATATATATATAAGTGAAGTGTCCATAGACTCCATACATAATTTCTTAATAAAAAAATGTATATAAAAATTGTGCTACCTATTGTTTTATTTAATAGGTACATAATTGTAAATTTATATAAACTTTATTTTCCATAAATTTTTGTCTTTTGCACTTTTACATTCTCCCAACCAAACACAATTGAGAGAAAAAAAATTTTATCCTCCCACTTTTCTATTCCTTTCCTATTTTCTATCATCCTACTTTTTCACCCATCAAACTAAACGAAGTTAAGTGATTAGTTTACTGTATCATTCAAAACACTTATGATATTCAGTTTTCATATGGTTACTAAAGAAATTTACCTTTTATGATCCTATTCCATTTTAATGGTCCTCGAATTTTGTATGCAAGTAATAATCAAAGAAATTACAGTCTAAAATAAGTCAGACTTTTGGCAATAAGAACTTTAGAGTCAATGGAACTAGAAGTTTCATCATATATATTTTTGGTATGAATTTCAAACAAAACAATGTTGTCAATTGTGAATAAGACCAATAAAATATACTCTAGTTTTTTCTCCATCTAATAATATATTGTGGAAATTGTCATCCAAGTTAATTGAAAAATGTGTGATGCTCTGGCCTAGAATCTTTCCTAATCAATACTAGTGTGAAGTATGAACAATTCAACATTCCTTTGATAGAATAGGTGACATTGGAGTTTCCTATCGTATACAATGGGTTTGTTTGATATTGTGAAATTGTTTTAGCTAGCTATTGAAAAGTCTAGTATAACTAGTTCCAAAAGTCATGTGCTTTCGAGTACAAATGTGAAGTAATTATTAAGTGATTATTTTAGGACCAAAATTGAGATTATATATTAAGATTATTTTAGGACCAAAATTGAGATTATATATTAAGACTGCATTTTATGAACGCATCATGGATATGAGAAGTTTTTTTTTTTAATGTTAGGTAGTAATGGCCTCCTGTCCTGAATTCATTAAAGGCACTTGTACACACAATTTTCGTAAAAGATAAATCACACGATCACAAAATAGTGTAACAAATAATTAATTTGTATTTGATTTGTATATATGTGAGTACAATCCTCTGTATGAATCTTTACAATGAAATAGTACAATAAATTCCTCTGATTCGATCTCCAAGAAACGTTACGATCCGAAGGGGTTATGAAGCCTGATCTTGAATCGTGCTTGATGTCTCCAAGTTGAATGAATAATTGAATGTGCTTGATTTGATGCGAGGGCCGTTGGCTTGATCTCGAACTAGGTTAAAGGACAATCCCCACTTTGATTTGAAGAAGTAGGAATAGGCCTTGATGAACAATTGAATTCTTGTGAACTTTAGAGATGACTCTCTATTTTGGCAGAGTGTCGGTAGTGTTTGCTCTCTAAGTGTTCTCCATTTTCTCATATGAGAAGCCTCTATTTATAGGCAACTCAATAATATTTAATTTGGAATTTTCTCTCAACATTTATTGAGAGCTAATTATGGTTTTAATTTAGTCTCCCATTTAATAAGAACTTTCCATATAGGTCTTTTCTTCTGACATTGCCATATGGCTTTCTTATTTGATGTTGTCACATGGCTTGATTTCATTTGCTGATCGTCCACCTCACTAATTGAAAATTAATTTGATCACAAATATTTTATCATGAACAATCGGACGGCTGTGAATACATCATAGAATTTTAATGTCTACAAATGCCCCCACTTCAAGATTCAACTTTGCTCCCAATTGTCGTACAAGGAAGACGAGGCTTGAAGTATTTTATTAATCTCAATTTGGACTAAGTTCACAGAAAGCAAGACCTTAATCCACGTACATGAAATGAAGGATTTAGACAGTTGACAGTTCATCCACGTATAAAAAGGATTTCAACTTGTCTTTTTTTTTTTTTTTTTAAGACAGTTGACACCTTGTGGGCTTGATTGCACAAGAGACCTTTTTTTTTTTCTTTTTTTTTAACCACAAGCCCACGTTGGTCTCCTTACTCCTTAGTAGAGTTAGTGTTGAAGTTGTCTTGCTCGGCAAGGGCTTTTTTTTTTTTTTTTTTTGAACACTGGGTTTCACTTTCATGGTCCTAGTCACACACAAGGGGCGTCCTCTTTGGAGTGCAAGCCCACCTTAGTTTTGGTTAGACAAGTCGGTGCCGCAATTGTCTTGCTCGGTAAGCATGTCTTTTCTTTGGGCGCACTCTTGCGAATCACTAGGGCTTCTTGCGAGTGCCACCTCTATAAAAGGAGGTGATGTTTTATGGGTTAGAGGCAATTTAGCGCCGTTTTTTTCTTAAGTGTTTTTTTTTTTTCAGCCGTAGCAGGCATTCTTCCTCTTTTTCCATTCTTTTTTGTGCTTGTCTTTGTATTTTATTTCTTATTATTTTGTGCTGAACGACTTGATTTACTCTGTGCAGGTCATAGAAGTTGGAACTGCGTGAGCCAAGCATCAATTTCAAGCAAGCTAGCATCTTGTCCTTGTCTCGGTGTCCAACGGATTCGAGCAACAGCGGTCCTCTTGTCACCTTGTCACCTCTAGACTCCGGGTTTGTAAGCTTCATCAGCGCATCCATTCCACTGTCCCTTGTCTCACGACCATTGGTTTGAGTGCTTCATCTGCGCAACCTTCTCACTGCCTCTGTCTTGCAGCCATTAGTGCGAGAGCTTCATCGGCGCATCCATTCATCAGTGCGAGAGCTTCATCGATGCATCCTTTCATCAGTGCGAGAGCCTCTTCGGTGCACCTTTCTGACTCCCCTTGCCACTGCCTTCGTCCCGTGATCATCAGTGCAAGAGCTTCGTCCTTTCATTAGTGCAAAAGCCTCTTCGGTGCACCCTTTCTGACTGCCTTCACCATTGCCCTGGTAGTGCGAAAGGTTTGTCGGCGTGTACTTCTACCATTGCGAGAGCTTCGTCGGCGCATCCTTCTCACTGCCTTTGTTCCACAACCATAGGTGCGTAGCTTTGATCGTGTATCCGTTGTCTCCACCTCGCGGCTGTTGGCGCTGGAGCACTGGCGGCTTCATCATTGATCAACCTTCTTGAGTCGGCGCTGAGTCCAGAGCTTTGTTCTTCCATTCGTCTAAGTATCCAACGGATCCCACTTACTGCCCTTGTTCCACAACCATAGGTGCATAGCTTTGTTTGCGTATCTGTCGTCTCCACCTCGCAGCTGTTGGCGCTGGAGCATTGAGAGAGCCACATATCGGATTCAAGCACCAATTGTTATCTTTCGAAGGCAATACTGCAGTGAAATTTCTGCTTTATCTCTAAAGTACACTCCTCTTCTTTCAGCGTCTTGCAAATTCGAGCATCTGCGGTTTCATCCTGGAATTTGTACTGCTGCATTCCTCTTAGACTTTGTACTGCTGCCTTCATCTTCACGTGACAACCAAGGTGCACACTAGATACACACTTAAAGCTTCAATGCCCCCACGCGGACACATGGCTTCCTTGTAGCCTTGAACTTCAACGCCACGCCTAATAACCAATAAGCTATGAACATGTCTTTTTTCAAGTTTGGATAATGCACATGCAAGCCTCTACGTGTCTTTCTCTTCATGTGCACCTACGGTTATTTCAACACCTACATATAATAACCTTGGAGCGTTGAACACGTAGCTTAAAGCCTTAGCATCACACGGCACATGGCTCCCAAATTTACTGCTCCAATGCCACACATAATAACTAGAAGTTAAGAGTATTAATGCATGGTTGTTACACTTAGATGGTGGGCATGTGTATAGTCAAATATGAGAAGTCATTTGGACAAAGCAACTTGCTTGATTGTGAACCTTGGAGTATGATGTTTGCATGATAATATTGAATGAATGGTTTGTCTGTGGTTTTGGATTTCAATGTCACGTGCCTCCTTCTTTTTCTTTTTCTTTTTGTTTATTATTATTATTATTATTATTATTATTATTATTATTATTATTATTTTAAATTTATTAGTACAAAGTATTTGAACTAATAAGTTATTCCTCTTTTTCTTTGGTTTGCTGTCAGGTGTGTTAGGTGACTCAGGCCTGTTTACCCTTCACTCGACTTGTGACTCTCCTACGTTTGCTCAAGTCGTGACCTCTATGAGCTTCGTCTTCTGCAAGTGGCTGCCATCAAGTGCACTTCAACATGGTCATCTTTTACAACTCATCGAGGACTCTCAATGATCAATTCGTCACTCTCTTGCGCTCTACGAACGAACCCCTAGAGAAAGGCGTCATCTTGAAAGTCCATCCACTTGGTAGCAGTGTCCCTTCATCCTCGTCTTTTGCCATTCCTCGTCCTCCGAGTCTATCTCAATGGTGGGTTGAATCATCGCACGAACTACACGACCTGACTAGAATGGATCCGCATGTCGTTTCGAGGATGTTTACTTTGGCTTCCAACCTTCACTCAATCGCAGACCACATCTGTCCATTTCCTCTCCTTGGCTGTCAGAAAAGTGCGGGAGAAGTACAATGGGCCTTACCTTCTTCCAAGACTCCTCCACTCCAATCTAAGCGTGAGTTTTTCTACCTCCCTAAATATTGGGAGTGGCTAGAAGAAATATTGAGCCGCAATACTAAAGTCTTAAGGGATGCCCATCTTTACGAGCCGCTACTCGCATCATTATTCACATATGATTGGAACACCCATGTCCTACAAGCCTTCCTAGAGTGTTGGTGTACGGCTACAAACACATTGCACACGTCTGTAGGAGAAGTCTCCATTAGCTTATGGGACTTGCATTCGATCGGTGGGCTTCCCGTGTACGGCTCATTTTATGAAGAGGTTGTTCCAACTCGAAAGACATATTATCTCTCTCCTCATGTTGTCATCATCTATTTGCCGCCTTCCATCACCTTAGTCTTAAGCTTGGTGGTTCGCACTTGGTCACTACGGCCTCATGGGTGAAGTTTTGGTTCCGTGGCAAGTATAAATATCAGAAACCACCGACTAGAAGGTCACTAAATAGGAATGCAAAAGGCAAGCAATCTCATAACCCCTCTGGTAAAATTGATGCCCACAGAATTCTGACTAAAGAAGACGAGGCTCCCTTCAATGTGCTCGAAGTGGAGAGAAGGCTTATAGAAGAGACTTGGTTAGCTGCTTTGATCTCGTGTTGGTTGTGTGAGTTCGCTCTTCTCGATGGGGGACCAAACTTAATCAGGCTTGGTGTTTTCAAGAGCGCAAGTGCGATGGCTCGTGGTAAGAGATACTGCCTTGCAGTCCCAGTCCTAGCCAACATTTACAGGGGCTTGAATGAAATTGTGTCTTCTAAGACTCCTAGTAAATGTGATGCCACTTTTCCTGCACACTACTTGAATGCTTGGTTGGCCGAATACTTTGACACTCACTTTGAACTTGAAAGGTCTCACTCCAAGGCTGTTCCGCGCATGTTTAGTTACTCCGGAGAAGGTGCAGCCAAGCATTACGATGAGGTTACAACCCGTAAGCTATTTCGTGCCGTTAGTAGCTTCAAGTTTCATCGCTTAGGCCTATTTAAAGGCCATCGAGAGATTCTGGTGGATGATGACAAGCTACCTAGCTCTTATGCAGATTACTTCATCAGCCAACGCTCTAGCTACTTAACCTCTCGTCGCGGAAGTATATGTATAGTTAAGCCATATAGCCCTCACCACTTTGGTCGACAGTTCAGTTTCAATCAACACATCCCTGGGGAGCTTAATAAGGACTTTCGCACCGTCACCTTAGAGCAAGTGGTATGCTTCTGGTGCCGATGTCTTCGTCTCGTTACCAATTCAAAGTTCTTGATCTCTGCCTGTCCATCTGAGCACGGGGCTCTATGCATGAAGGACTATGTGAATTGGTGGGCTAGAAGATCTGATGGTTTCTTTTCAAGTAGGGCTGAGCAACCAATTGGGAACGTTAACCCAAGCAAGATAAGACTCAAAATAAAATAGCCCAATGAAGTAATTGAGCCCGTGAAGCGCCGAAGTGATAGGAAGCCTTCTTTTGGGATTTCGGAGGCTACCGATGAGTCTTCAAGAGGAGCGTGCATGGACAAGGCACATTCTCCTAAGCCTGGGCCTTCTTGCATAGTCTCAACGCCTCAAGACATGGAAGTGACCAAGGGTAAGGATGCATCAGATTCCGAGCGGAATAGTGGCAACTCAGATTTTCACTGGAGACGCAAAAGGCAGAGGGATAATCCTAGCAAGAATCTGGATCATGAGGGGGTCGCCCAGGCGACTGGCCGTGGTGTCGTTATGGATTCGCTTCCTGACCCTTCTGGTGGCAGTGC
The DNA here is from genome assembly GCA_032727855.1 of Quercus ilex subsp. ballota. Taxonomy (NCBI): domain Eukaryota; kingdom Viridiplantae; phylum Streptophyta; class Magnoliopsida; order Fagales; family Fagaceae; genus Quercus; species Quercus ilex. Next base: position 198,428 of record JAVFWQ010000028.1, read on the forward strand.
ACAAGTGAGTCTTAATTCTCTTTTTGATGATTTTAATCTTGAACCCATTAAAGACCTTTGTTTCCTTCACGATGACCTTGAAGCTATTTCTAGTATCCAAGAACTTTTTGAGAATGACAATCTTGGTATTCTTCCAATGCAAGATGACAATTATCCTTCGAAAAGAGCAAGAGAGAAGTGTACACCAGTTGCCACTAGCCCTTCTACGAGCAAGTTTTCCATTCAAGGTCCGACAGCCTTTGATTTGGCTACTAAGGAAATTGACCCATCACATTCAAGGAAGACTAACGCCATTCTTTCTTCCGACCCTATTCACAAGCCTCCAAGGGACGTGACTCGAAATAAATCCATTATGTGTAGTTCAAGCATCCCAGCCACTTCAACTGTCACAAAGTTTGAACCTGATGATTGCCGATCGACAGCGTGCAAAAATGCTTGGAGGGGACCTAATTGAGAAGGTCGTCAAAACCCCTTTTACTCTTGTGACTTCATTTAGAGATGGAGTCAAGAAGCTCCTTCAAGTTATCGCATAAATAAGAGTTGTGGACGCAACACCTTTAAGAGAGTTTATTTCGAAATATATGGATGATGTAGATCGATATTCTTCCCTCCATCATGCTCTTTCACAAGGCATCGCACCTAAAGACAAGGAAAGGAAGCTTACTGATGCTCGGCATCGTCTCACTCTTGCCCTCGACTTGGTAGCCATTAAGATCAATCAGAAAGTTGCAATCAAGGCGAACTTAGACAAGGCCTTAGCTGGAGAGATTGAATTGAAGAAGGAACTTGAGTCGCTTTCAATGCAAAAGGCAAAGTTTACAGCATCGAGCACCCTTTGTGATGCAGAACTAGCCTAGCAACAAGTGATTATTTCTCAAATCAAGGGGGAGGTTTCCAAGATTGAGGCTACTCCAACCTTAGAAGCTTCTGATGATGCAAAACTTAGAGAGCTACAAGGGTTACTAGAGACTAGCAAAGAGGAGTTGAGGCATTTAGATTGGATAGGTTAATCTTTTTTTTTTGTTATTATTATTTTATTGATGTAATCATTACAATGTAACGACATCTATCTCATTATTAATAAAGAAATTCATTTATTTCTAGATCAATGTTTGCTCCCTTTTTTTTTTTTCTTTTTTCTTTTTTTTCTTTTTTTTCTTTTTTTTTTTTTTGCGACTGTGCTTAGCAAAGGATGCTAGGCTGCCTATGTACCCAAAAGGGATCAAGTCATAACGTAGTTCAAAGGACTTATTATTATTAAAAAAAAAAAAATTTAAAGTACATATGCGACTGAACTTCATAACGAATACCAAGCTGCCTACGTACCCAAAAGGGATCAAGTCATAACGAAGTCCAAGGGAGTAGGTTTTTTTTTTTTTTTTTTTTTTTTTGTCCCTAACTTTTTCCTAGGTCGCCTCTTTCAAGGTTTTCAACCTAGCGGGATTTTTTTTTTTTTTTTTGGTGGGCAGTTTAAGCTCTTACCAAGGAGCATCTCCAATACTTCATGCATAGTATCGCTTCAGGAACTTTACATATATGGGACCTACCCTCAGGCCATCCCCGTCGACTATCTTGTAAGCACCATTAGTGTAGACCTCTTGTACGACATAGGGGCCATCCCATTTTGATGTGAACTTGTTCCCAGTCTTGTGAGAGATGTTGATGGGCCTTCGCATAGCAAGTACTAGGTCCCCTACTTGGAAAGATTGAGGTCGAACTCTCTTGTTGAACGCTCGTGAAAGCCGCGCTTGGTAGCATTCAAGACGTTGTTGAGCTTCCAATCTCTTTTCATCAAGTGCTTCTAACTCTTCGAGTCTTAAACGTGCATTTTCTTCATTTATGAGCCCTTCTTGGATAGCAATCCGAAGTGATGGAATTTGTCGCTCCAAAGGCAGGACTGCTTCAACACCATATACTAATGAATACGGAGTGGCTTGTGTGGGTGTCCTGTATGTTGTTCGGTATGCCCATAAAGCTTCTCCAATCTTTTCATGCCAATCCCTCTTCGAGCGCTCTACTACATTTTTCAACAAATTGCAAAGCATCTTGTTGAAAGCCTCAGCAAGACCGTTGGCTGGCGCGTTATACATGGATGACTTGTATTGCTTGAACTCGAACTTCTCGCATAGTTGGGTCACCAAACAATTGTAGAATGGCTTACCATTATCCGTGATGATATAGCGAGGGACACCATACCGATAGATCAAGTGAGTCCGGATGAAGTTCACCACATTTTCCTTTTTTACTTCCCTGAGAGGTATGGCTTCCGCCCATTTAGAAAAATAGTCAGTCGCAGCTAATATGTAAAGGTGACCCCCTGACGACTTAGGCAATGGTCCTACAACATCGAGTCCCCATGCATCAAAAGGCCAAGATGCAACTGTGGGGTGCAGGGGCTCCGGTGGTTGATGGATGTAGTTCACATGAAGCTGGCACGCTTCACATGTCTTTGCGTAGTCCATACAATCCTTAACCATGGTGGGTCAATAATAACACATTCGTTTTATTCGGTGATACAACTTGGGGCCAAACTGATGGGCGCCACACACTCCTGAATGAGCCTCTTCCATGGCTTGATCATCTTCTTCCTTCCCAAGACATCGTAAGAATAGACCATCAAAAGACCTCCTATATAATGTGCCCTTGTAGTGTATAAAACGAGGCGCCCTTCGCCGTACCTCAGTCTTGTGGTGGGGATCTTCGGGTAACTTACCATGTTCCAAGTAATCAATCAGGGGTTGGCGACAATCCTCATCCTCCACTATAGATATTGATATGGCATTCGTCGCACTCGCGTATTCTCTGTGTAAGAGAGTACCCAACGGTTGCAGATAGGGACATCTACCTTTTCACCCTTCGACAGAGCCAACATGGTGGCTAGGTTGGCCAGAGCATCTGCCATCCTATTCTCGTTTCTAGGGATATGCTCCAAGGAAACTCCAACGAATTTCTCAATTAGTCGCATAGCCATCAAAAAGTAAGGAATCAAACCCTCATGTTTAGCTTCATAATGTGTCAAAAGTTGATTGATTACCAACTTGGAATCGCCGTAGACTTCTAAGTATACGATCTTCATATCGAGGGCCATTTGGAGGCCGGCAATAAGGGCTTGATACTCAGCAACATTGTTTGAACATGGTTCACTGAGCACAAAGGCGAATGGTAACACTTGTTTCTATGGCGACACGAAAACAACCCCAATACCGGATTCCTCTTGCCGTGCGGCTCCATCAAAGAACATCATCCAAGGTGGGAGGACTTCAGTGTACAAAACATCTTCATCTGGAAAATCATCTGAGAGCTCCCAATCAGCAGGAATGGGATGATCAGCAAGGAAATTTGCTAGGGCTTGCCCCTTGATGGCCTTTTGGGGCACATACGTGATTTCAAACTCTTGAAAGGCCACAGCCCATTTTGCCAACCGTCCAGACATGATTGCCCTAGACAAGACGTATTTTACTGGATCTATCTTTACAACCAAGTGTATTACGTGTGCTTGCATGTAGTGCCTTAATTTTTGAATGGAGAAGAAAAGCGCAAGACACATCTTCTCGATTGGAGAATACCTTAATTCTACCCTAATTAGCTTCCGGCTAAGGTAATACAATGCTTTCCCTTTTTCTTCTTCATTTTTCTGAGCTAAGAGGGCCCTAAGTGATTGTTCTTGTGCAGCAATGTAGAGCACTAGAGGTTTTCCTGGCATGGGCACTCCTAAGACAGGCGGGTTAAGCAAATACCTTTTAATGCTCTCAAATGCATTCCTACAAGCCTCATCCCATTCAAAGGTGGCATCTTTCCTCATCAATTGACTGAATGGTTGACACCGTCCTGCTAGATTCGATATGAAACGTCGAATGTATGCAAGATGGCCTTGTAAGCTTCGAAGCTCTCGTAAGTTCTTTGGTTCGGGCATCCTTTGGATAGCATCTATTTTTGATTGATCAACTTCAATACCTCGATGTCGAACAATAAAGCCTAGAAACTTCCTAGACGTGACGCCAAACGTGCATTTGAGAGGATTCATTTTGAGTTGATATTTCCTTAGTCAATTAAATACGGTGCGCAAGTCCCGTAGATGATCCCCTCTTTTCTCTGTCTTAACAACTAAATCATCAACATAACATTGCACAATTTTGTGAAGTATGTCATCAAAAATTTGTTGCATTGCTCGTTGATATGTTGCGTCGGCATTCTTGAGCCCAAAAGGCATCACCTTATAACAGTAGATCCCCTTTGGAGTTCGAAAAGCAGTGAGCTCTTCATCCTCGGGTGCTATACGAATTTGGTTGTATCCTGATGAGCCATCCATGAATGATAATACTTCATGACCAATAGTCACATCAACCATAAGTTCTGTATTTGGAAGTGGGAAGTCATCCTTTGGGCACGCTCTATTCAAGTCCCGAAAATCAACACAAACTCGAATTTGTCCATTCTTCTTTTTGACAGGGACAATGTTTGCAATCCACTTTGGGAATTGTACCTCCCGAATGAATCCTGCCTGCTCGAGTTTGTTAACTTCTGCCTGAATTTGTGGGAGGAGTTCGGGTCGAAAGCGGCGTTGGGCCTGCTTGATTGGGCGCACTCCTTGCTTTATTGCTAACCGATTAACTGCAATTGTTGGGTTTAAACTTGGCATCTCCTTGTATGTCCAAGCGAACACATATTTGTACTCCATTAAAAGCTCAAAGTATTTGCTTTCTTCCTCCGATGTCAAAAGCGAACTTACATAGATCGAGCAAGGTTCCTCGTCAGTCCCTAAGTTTAATTCTTTAAGCTCATCTACAGTAGCTTGCCCCCCATCTTCTATTGCTCGAGGGGCTTCATTTGGTTCATCATCCGATGCATCTGATTCAGAATCAGTTTCCGCTATCACATGGCAAGAAGGAAGGACTAGTGTCTTATGATCCTCCTCCTCATCATCAACTTGCTTCTCGAGCTCTCGTGTGTGCACAATAGTCCGCCGCTTTACTTTAAGGGAGTTTCCTGTACTAACTTCTACAATCAACTCACGTTTCATGCGCGAAGGGATAAGGCTGTAAGCTTCGGTGCCCTTTCTCTTTTGTAGGCCACTTTTCTCCTCCTTGGGTTGTGGGGTGTCAGTTGAGCTACTCGTAGACCCAAGCCTATCAAATGCCGACCTACGTGTACGTGAGGTTCCTTCTTTCGTAGGGAGAGAGATGCTTAATGTATTAAATACTGACTCTCGAGGAGCAACTGTTCCTAGACGATTAAATACAGAAGATCTTCACACAGGCTTTGGCTTCCCCTCCTCCTCAACTTCAAAGGTGATGTGTTGTGATGTCACCTTTTTTCCTTTCCCTTTGGCCGATATTCGAACTGGCTCTTGTGATGAATACCCTAGCCCGGTTCTAGGAACCTCAATTGCATAACCTTGTTGCTTCAATTTGCTTTGGGCCGAGTTAAGCCCATGTGACTTTTCTTCCACGTAATCTAAATAAAGTTGTCCCAATTGTGGAGGATTTTGGAAATCATAGCCTGATTTTTCCAAAAGTGTATACGCTTTAGGGTCGAAACCCTCTTCTGTCCTTCTGACTGGCAATGAATCTTCTTCAACAAGGTTACGTGTGGCTCTAGTGAAACCTTTGAGTGGGGGTTTTGTGGATGCCACTTGGCCTAGCTTCGGTAATGGTAAGGTGAAATCACTTTTAAGGATGGTGATATCTTTCTCTTGAATAGATTTTTTGCATTTATCCTTAGTCTCCATTTTCAACCCGAATGGGGATTGCCCTTCCTTTCGTTTAGACACGGGCACATATCGTAAGACCATGGGTGCCTCTTTCTTCTCTTCACGAAACTTTTGTCTTACTTCAGAGTTAGGTTTTGGACCTTCCGTGAGGGGCTTGCCTCTTTCCTTATGTTTTGCCTTCTTCTTTTCCATAGACTCTTCTTGTGGTACATCATAGGTTGTGTCGCAATCCAAGTAAAACTTGGCATCTGCAAAGTGAGATTCTGCCATTGTAAATGGTTGCAAATCTGCTGTCACCACCTTTACTTGCTTGCCATCGCAATACTTGAAGCATTGATGCAATGTAGAAGGTACAACACCATTCCCATGAATCCATGGTCGTCCTAACAACAGGTTATAAGAGGTCTTCAAATCGATCACATGGAAGAGAGGTCTTGCTTTCAACTCATCGATAGTCACATCTAACCAAATCATGCCGATTGTCCTTTGTCCTTCTTGGTTGAAGCCCTGGATGACGAGTCGACTTTTGGATAACTCTTCCATGGATATGCATAGGCGCCTCATTGTTCCTTTAGGCATTATGTTGACGGTAGACCCATCATCTATGAGGATGCGGCTTACTTTTTCCCCCCGTGTGTAACCTGAGACAAAAAGTGGTCAATTGTGTGGTTTGGAGCCCAATAGGAGATCCTCATCAGCAAACGTCATCTTGTCGTGGCAGTGAGCACATATAGCAACTGTTTCTTCCGAGGCATGGGTTTCTCTTTCCTCTTCCTTTATTCCTCTGGTTTCTTCAAGGTTCACTTTTTCCTCCTTTTCGATGAGGTCTTCTTGATCATCAACATCATGGCAAGAAACCATGTAAGTGGTTGTCATTAGGCCCTCTGTAAGAAAGCCTTTAGGGAAAAACTCATGCAGCGTGATCGACAGGGGGCCTTCATTCTGACGAGCTCCCTTTCTTTGTTCCTTCAGACCATTTGTTCCCTTCCCCTTAGAAGCAACTTTTGAATCGCTTGCTCGAAGTTCCCTTTTCTTGTAAGGAACATAGGGTTTTGGGTTACGCTGTTTTCAAAGTCTCTTGTAGGTCACAAAAGTCCAACCCTCTTCGTCACCTACCAATTCTTTGGCAGCTCTATCATCATCTTGAGGGTTGAAGCGTAAGGTATGCATAGGCTCAAGCGTTCCAAATTGGATGTGCTTGCAATATGCCCTTGATGTTGATGGCAAGGTGGACCGCACTTCCGTTGGAGTTGGTGACTTCACAGAAATTGGGTATCTAGCAGCAAACGTAGCATGATTCGCCTCAGCCGTTTCATCTAGGTCTAAAAGAATTTTACCCTCCTTTGCAAGCCTTAGGATAAGGTCCTTCAAAACAAAATATCTTTCCACAAGGTGACTTACAACTTGATGGTATACGCAGTATTTTGGGTCGTTGGTACGCCCCATTTCCTTCGGATGCTTGCACTCTGGAAGCTTGATCACATTCTTTTCTAATAAGTCCTCGAGCATGCCTCGAACGTCGGCATCTAGAAACGGATACGTCTTTTCTTCCATCTCCTTCAAAGTCAATCGACGCTTCTCCCGTTCTTGCATTGGACCGGCCCTTTTCTCCATTCTCTTATTCTCTTTACTGGAGATCTTCACAGGCTCCACAGCAATGGCCATAGATTCCTTAACCATGGGTCTGGAAGATTTATCCCCCCTCCTCGTATCTTTCTTCTCTTTACGCTGCTCATCAACAAGTAAGCCCTTTTCTCCATGGCTGGACAGGATAAGCTCCATGTCATGGGCTCAGGTAGCAAGTTCTTCAAAGGTGTGAGGTTTGATTCCTTGGAGGATGTAAAGCAACCCCCAGTGCATACCTTGGATGCACATTGCCACTCCTGAAGATTTGAAAAGGCGATCTTTGCAATCGAGGCTCAATGAGCGCCAACGATTGATGTAGTCTACCACTGGTTCATCTTTCCATTGCTTCGTGTTGGTTAATTCCAACATACTTATAGTATGTCGGGTACTGTAGAAACGGTTCAAGAATTCCCTTTCCATTTGCTCCCAACTATCAATGGACTCGGGTTCAAGATCCGTGCACAATCAAAGGCATTTCCTCAAAGAGTACGCACGAATTGCTTCGTGAGCAAGTCTCCATCCGTACTGGCATTATTGCAAGTCTCGATGAAATGAGCAACATGTTGCTTCGGATTCCCTTTCCCATCGAATTGTTGAAACTTAGGAGGTTGGTAACCCGCAGGCATCTGTAAAATGTCAATCCTCTTGGTGTATGGTTTTAAATACATCAAAGAGTTTTGTGGTGCCCCACCATATTGAGCTCGAATGGTGTTCGTTATCATGTCTTATAACTGTTGGACTGATAGAGATGAAATTGACGTAGAGCTCCCTTGTGGACCACCAGCCTTCTTTGGAGAAGATGTGTAAGCATCTTGGGATGTATGCTGATGCGTGTGAGAATGGCCTCTGCTAGACTCCCCTCGATTCTGAACCTTGAGCTTGTTCATAAGTGTGGCGATTTGAAGGTCTTTCTCCTCCACAGTCTTGGTAAGCTTAGCTATAGCATGTCCCATTTCAGCAATCTTTTCGTCAATGGTGGCAGTCTCCATCATCATGGCCGCCATAGCTATTGTATGAGAAGAATTTTCCGAGAAGATAGATAAAGTGACTTCTCGGGGAGATCCTTAGGAAGAACGTGACTGTGAAGCATTACTTGACCCAGCATTTGATGTAGAATAGTGATATTCGCTCCCAATCGTTGAGTCTTCTGGAACGAATGCTGAATCTCCCTTCCTAGAGGAAGTGTGCTTGCTTGTCCTTAAAGTGCTCAAGGAGATGACAGTCTTTGGCTGGGCTGGGGCACTTATGAGTTTCGTCACAGGAGCTTTTCCCTCGACTTCTTGTGATGTGAGGAGCCTCATTGCCTTAGCTTTGTTACGAGTCATGGGACCTATGGAAGTACTGCTGCTTGTTGACCCCCCAATGCTTTTGGTAGCATTCATGGAAATCTGAGACTTCTTCGAGGCCATTGAACTAGGTGCATTGGAGACTTGAAGATTTCTAGGATGGAGAAAGAGATGAGAGGCAGAGATGTCCCATTGGGCGTGCCAAAAATTTGTACACACAATTTTCGTAAAAGATAAATCACACGATCACGAAATAGTGTAACAAATAATCAATTTGTATTTGATTTATATATATATATATATATATGTGAGTACAATCCTCTGTATGAATCTTTACAATGAAAGAGTACAATAAATTCTTCTGATTCGATCTCCAAGAAACGTTACGATTCGAAGGGGCTATGAAGCTTGATCTTGAATCATGCTTTGATGTCTCCAAGTTGAATGAATAATTGAATGTGCTTGATTTGATGTGAGGGCCGTTGGCTTGATCTCGAACTAGGTTAAAGGGAAATCCCCACTTTGATTTGAAGAAGTAGGAATAGGCCTTGATGAACAATGGAATTCTTGTGAACTTTAGAGATGACTCTCTATTTTGGCAGAGTGTCGATAGTGTTTTCTCTCTAAGTGTTCTCCCTTTTCTCATATGAGAAGCCTCTATTTATAGGCGACTCAATAATATTTAATTTGGAATTTTCTCTCAGCATTTATTGAGAGCTAATTATGGTTTTAATTTAGTCTCCCATTTAATAAGAACTTTCCATATAGGTCTTTTCTTCTGACATTGCCATATGGCTTTCTTATTTGATGTTGCCACATGGCTTGATTTCATTTGCTGATCGTCCACCTCGCTAATTGGAAATTAATTTGATCACAAATATTTTATCATGAACAATCGGACGGCTGTGAATACATCATAAAATTTTAATGTCTACAACACTATTGGTGGTTTAACCTAATTCAAAATTCCCTCAAAAACGAAGATTATCTTTCTCAAAAAAAAAAAGCAGTGACTGCATAATGTTTTGATGTTAGGGGAATGAAGTGGAGTCCTAGTTGTTCTGTTTATTAGCAATTTTATTTGTCTTTTTTTACCATTTGACAACATTGTTTTGTTTTATTGAAAGTCATGCCAAAAATATGTATGTTGAAACTTCTAGTTCCACTGACTTTAAAGATCCTATTGCCAAAAGTCCAACTGGGGCTGTCGTTAGATAGTTTGAGGCCTAAGGTGAAAATTTTAAAGAGACCTTTTAACATCTAAATATCACTTAAATAATGTTTAGTTTATTTTTTATTATATATTTTTATTTCAAATCTATTATTAATTCTTACTTATTAATATGACTAATTCACCCAAAGTGAGCTAATGATATTTACTATATAGGTTTTACCAACTACCATATCACCAATAAAAAAATTTATTTAAAGATTCATTTATTATATTGTTTAAATGACACCAATCGTATTCCTGTCACATCGGTTTGTAAGTTTTTAGTCATAAAATTTGTATTAGCTTTAGCGTTTTTCATTTACTTAATGGTGATTGGGTTGTATTTCTATTAATTTATATATATATATACTTTTTTTTTTTTTTTGGTGGAGAAAATTCTAAGGAATAACTATTAAAAAATAGCTATTACAACTCTTTTAGAGATGAATAATTATTACAGCTACTAAGGAATAACTATTACAACTCTTTTAGAGAGTAATAGTTATTCCTTATTTTAAAGAATAGTTATTCATAAGCATAAGCAATAAATATTCCTTATAATAAAAACATAACCAAACTATTGAGTAAGTAAACCATTGGAATAGTTATTACATTACAGTGCTTATTATAGTTTACCAAACATGCTTTAAATGAATATTGAATTACTTCTTGTGATTTGTGACATATCAATCTATAGGACCTATTTAATAAAACTTGTAATATACTAGCATAACTCTAATATTTTAGGCCTTGTGGATTCTAGTTAACTCAACTGGTAAAGTCTCTGATGGTTGAATAAGAGATCTGAGATTCAATTCTCGTCTACACCAAAAACTAATTGGTATCTTGGTTTGATGATAAAGAGCTATTATCAGAACTGGACTTCATAGGTCGAAACTCTTTAAAATATATATATATATATATATATATATATATTAGTCCTTCTTAAGAGTGTGAAAAAAATGTACACATAACTCACAATTTTTATTTAATTTTTTTTTAAAAAAAAATCCTTACAGCCACATATTTTTGGGGGCCTAAGGTCATGGCCTAAATGGCCCTGAGTCTAACTTATTTTAGATGGGAATTTCTTTGATTATTAGTTGTATACAAAATTTGAGGATCTTTAAAATGGAATAGGATCATAAAAGGTAAATTTCTTTACTAACCATATGAAAACTAAATATAGTAAGTGTTTTGAATGATATAGTAAACTAATCACTTAGATTTTTTGGATTCAAAATGATAACTATATTATTATTACATTTTTTTTTTATAGGTATTGCTACTACTACAATCTGTAAATCATATTTTTCAATGGGTGTGAGACATGCAGGACACTCTTTAATCATGAATTCTAGTTAAATACATCATTGTGCAAATGTCAGCATGAAAAGTTCCTTGTGTTAGGTTATAAGGAATTAGGAACTAATGTATTAGAACTTCATTTTGTAATGTTGGCAAACCATGATCAAAACGTTTTAATCTTGTTTAAACTTACTCAAAGTATATGTTTTTTTATGTAAAGTTTGAATCAAGTTGCTGTACGATTTACTGTGTAAATCTGTCTGACTCGATCGATCAAGAATTAGACTCAACCGATCGAAAGTCGTGCAGATTCATTTTTCTGCAGAATTTCCAATTTAGCCCAAGCCCGTTTGACGTGTAGGGTTTTATGTTTTGCTTTAAGTATAAAAGAGAAAACCCTAGCCATGTTTTGAGGTTGCTCTTTATGCTGTGTGTGTGAATCTTCTATGAGATCTAGAGTTGTTTGCCTTCACACATACTTAGGGTTTCCAATCTCAAGACTGATGTCAAGAGTTTGGAGATAATTCAGTTGCAGAATCAAGAGCTTAAAGATACACAAGCGGGAGTGCTTGTACTTGCTAGGAATCCAAGAAAGAAATAGTCCGTGGACTCGGAGCTGTCACGTGGTCGTAGTAGTAAGTTTCCTACTCGAGGTAGTAATAGGATGTTAGTGGTCTAAGTCGCTATTGTGTAAATTTAAATTCTTTCATAGTGGATTTAGTTTACCTTGAGAATAGCTAGGTGAAATCATCCCTAGGTTTTTTACCAGTTTGATTTTCCTGAGTCATAATATCTTTATGTTCTTTACTTTCCGCACTTTACATTGATATGATATATTTGTGTTAACCTAGATTTGCATAATTTGACGAAATAATCACTTGGCTAATTAACTAGGTTAATCTGGTTGTGTTTTAAGGGGTTAAAAAACATACAAGCAGTATTAAAGCGGGTAGCTCTCTTGTTGTAGTTCCTTTGATCTAAGAGCTGATCCTTGACCCCGGTTGTCATAGAATACGGACACTCTCTTGTTATTCCACCTCACTGTGATGGGAATAATTATGCTTATTGAAAAGTAAGGATGAAAGCATTCCTGAAATCTATTGATGAGAGAATCTGGAACTCCGTTGAATACGGATGGGAGAAGCCCACTACTCCTGTGAGTGAGTGGCAAACTTCTCAGAAAGAAGCAGCCGCTTTTAATAGCAAAGCTATGAATGCTATCTTTAATGCTGTTTCTATGGAGGAATTTAAGAGAATCTCTAATGTTGAGATTGCTCATACTACTTGGAATATCCTCTAAAATGTGCATGAAGGCACAAAGGCAATTAAAATTAATAAGCTGCAGCAATTAACAACTAGATTTGAACGCATTAGGATGTCTGATGATGAATCTTTTGATGAATTATATGCTAAGCTTAATGATATTGTTAATTCTGCTTATAATCTGGGTGAAATCTATGATCAACCTAAAATTGTTAGGAAGATTCTTAGATCTTTGACTGAAGATTTTAGACCCAAAGTGACTGCCATCACTGAAAGCAAGGATGTGGACTCCATCCCTGTTAATGAACTTGTAAGATCTCTTCAGTCCTAAGAGTTGGACCTACCTAAGACTAGCAAATCCAAATCAATGGCTCTTAAGTTTGTTGATGATGTTGATGTAAGTGAATTTGATGATGAGCTCTCTGCTACAAAGATTGCTTACCTTGCCAAGAACTTTTCTTAGGAACAATAACAGAAGGGCAAGAGGTAAGAACACTACTGAACCTAGAAATTTTAGGAGGAATGATCCCACTAAGGTTAATAACACTGAAAAACCTAAATAAAAAGTAAGTCAACCTTCAAATAATTCTATGGGTCAACAATGTTTTGGGTGTCAAGGGTATGTCATGTGAAATCTGAATGTCCTACATTCTTGAGGTTTAAGGATAAAGCTATGGCTATAACCCTTAGTGATGATGAAGTTTCTGACAATGAGTCTGGTAGTGATGAGGATGGAAATTTCATGGCTTTCACTGCTACTGCTGTAGTTGATGAAAGTATTGTTGTTGAAGAGAATCCTTCTGATAGGGAACTCTCTAAGAATGCAGATTTACAAGAAACCTACAATAAACTTTGCAAAGTTGCTGCAAAGGATGCTATGAGTGTTGATTTCGGCTTAAAGAAAATTGCATCTCTTGAACTTGAAAATAAAAATTTGCTTGTGAAACTCTTTGATGCTAATGAATTGTTGAATAATGTGAAGACTGAGAACATGTTTTTGCTTGATAAAGTTAAGAATTTGGAACTTGAATTATCTGTTGCTAGAGAACAATCTAATAGCTCTGCAAACTCCAAACTTGATCACATGCTGAGTGTTCAAAAGTCTCCCTCTGACAAAACTGGCTTAGGTTTTGTAGAAAGCATCTTTGTGCCTAAACCCCATTCCACAATTTTTGTTCCTTCTACTAAACCCCCCGTGAGTGAGGTTGTCAAACCCTCTATGAGTGAGGCTGCTAAATCTGTAGATGTTACACCTCTTAGGAAGATTAGAGTTGATCTTCAAGAGTCTAAACCTAAGGCTCCTAATCCTCCTAAGGGCAAGTTGCAAGTTAAGCCTGCATGAGTTTGTCATTCTTGTGGAAAGTTTAGGCACATTCGTCCAAACTGTTTCAAGTTGCAAGCTGCTAAGCGAGCAAATAAGCTAAAAGTACATGTGCCTCAAGCACAAGATCCTATGATATTTATTGGTGAATTGGTAAAGGCTTTAAACCTTTATTCCAATCCTGGAGTTGCTCAGAATTCTAATGTGAAGAATAACTCCAATGCTAGAGTTGCATCTAAAAAGTTTTGGATGCAAAAAGGTCAATCTAATTGAATCTTTTTGACATGGTCCTTGTGCTTCATCACTCTACTCTTTGTGAACATCTTCTTTTGTTGCTTTTATTTTCTTTGTTTTTCTAGGATTTGCATTGCATAACATTCATGCATTTCATTCTAAGATTTTTTTATTTAAAAAAAAAAAAAAAAAAAAAAAAAAAGAAGAAGAAGAAGAAGAAGAAGAAGAAGAGGAAAAGGGAAGCAAAATGTGTCTTGCATTATTTTTCTTGGATTTGAAATCAAGTTTGGCCAATTTATCTTTACATAACATGTTTATGTACCTTGTTTAGCTTTGATGAGCTTATTTATTACACATTACTAGTTTGAGTTTTGTAGTGCATGTTGTGTGGGAAGATGTTTATAGTTTTTAATCACTTTGTCTTGATCTTGAATTCACATGTCTTTGATTGTTGGGCTTGAACTTATTGAGAAAGACATAAATAACCATCTCACCACTATTTACTAGCCAATCATGAACACCTTAGTGCATATCGTAAGATTTTGTACTCGAGAAAGTGTAGCACATGCACAAAAAGAACATAAGGTGTAGCTTTGGTTTAAACGCTAAAATTGGTGTGTACATTATTGGGCTATAATAACTTTAAATCAAATAAAATTGGTGTGTACATTATCCCAGCTATTATTAATAAGTTTCTGATCAAATAAAATTGGTGTGTACAATATGAAGCAAATCAAGAAACTTACGTGATTGCAAGCTTTTATTCTAGGAGATGTGGAGGTTATATGATGTAACTCTTTAGGTGATAGTCTCTTTCAAATTTATGTGATGAATTTTGAAGAGATTGTGATTGATCACTGTTTACATATCACCTCACATGTATCTCAAGCTTTTACTAGTTGCACACACTAGACAAGTTACTCTTTGCTAAATATTATACATGTTATTGTGTGTGATTTTGGTTTGGCCAACCAAGTTTGAAAATTCCTTGAGTTTTATGCAAAACATGTATGTTGTTTGAGAATTTAAGGTGAATCGATTGAAAATCTTAATTTTGGGAAAACTGGGTTCTAAACAAGTGTTTTTAAAAAGCATTTCATGTCATACTCATGCATTTTATTCATAAAATTCAATGCTTTAAGGAGTTGTTGTAGAAAATTGCTTTGTTTTTCAAAAAATTGTGTTTTCCAGATTTTCGATCGATCGAACCTATTTTTCGACCAATCGAAAATGCGATTAAAATTTTGGTCAGCTTCTGTCTGTTTCGATCGGTGCTCTATTGATGTTGGATCAATCGAAGCATTTTCGACAGATCAAATCTAATTTTCGACCGATCGAATCTAATTTTCGATCAATCGAAAGTCGTATAGAGAGTTTTTTAAAAAAAACTTTTTTTTTCACGTGTTCTATCGCTTTCAAACTTTTTCAAAAACTCTTTTCTCTCTCTATCTGATCGGTCAAGGCTACCAATCAAGATTTTTGTCATTTTCTCAAACTTTTTGCAAGGTTTTTCTCCTCTAAGGCCGGTAACTTTTTCATTTATTTTCATGATTTCATGCATTTTGCCATGCATTGAAGGGAAATTTCAAACCTAAGGGACATTGGGTTTTTTGATGATTCAAGCTTTTTCTTTCAAAATTGATAATTGGGTTTTTGTGTTACGATGTTTTTAAGCTGATCCTTGGTGATTAATTTGATCATTTTGGTGTTTTGGGAAAAATTTGAGTTTCTAGGGCTTGTATCTACCCGAATTGGGAATTTTGTTCAATTAGGTTTAAATTGATGAAATTGGCTTGTTGGATTGATTCATATGAACATTATATTGTATTATCTATCTCATTTAATGATCAGTTGGTCAATTTATTGAAAAGTGTACAAGTGTTTTTTCAAAATTTTGGGGTTTTTTATATAAACTTTTTGCTCAAGCCAATTTTCTGATTTTAAAGTTAAATTGAACTTATTCTCACTGCATTAGAGCATGCATCATTATGATTATACTGTTCATGTATCATATAGATTGTTATTTTCTATATTGTTTTGTGCTAACTTGCAATCTGCCCTTGGTTTTTCCTGTTTCCTTTTTGGTTCTTTTCTGTTTGTTTATCCTTTTGATCTTTAGCATCATGCCTAGGAAGACTAGAGCCAATAGGACCTCCACTTCTTCTTCCCCCACCTTTGATCGTGAGAGGTTCTTGAGTGAGAAAAACCAAGAAGCGTATGAGAAGCTTAAACTTAAGAGGAACATTTGGGCTGAGAAAGGTTCTTTTAGATGAGCTAGATGGTGATATTAGGAGAAACTTTTAGCGTAGGGGTTGGCGTCCTTTGCTGGACATTTCTCATCCTCCTTTTGATGATGGATTCTGATTGCCCTTTGGCATTCTGTCACAAAAAGGGGGAGTACATTTGTAGATGAGTTTTTGTAGTTAGAGGGAGATTTCTTTTGATTTGGAGCTGTGGAGCTTTTAGATTGTATCTAGGTGCTTCATTATGTATTTACATTTTTTTTTTTGCTCATGATGTATTTTTGTTTAGGTTGTCCATGATAGGGGGAGATACATTGTTTATATATGTTTCTTGTTTCACATTGTGTATTGATTTATATTTATGAGTTTTCATGATATATGTCTTTATTTTGTGTTATGTGAAATCAAGGAGTTATTTTTGTTCTACTTGTATTTTCCACACATACGTTTATGTGTTTGTTGAGTGTTTCAGGAAATATACAGGTTGATTCAGTCGTGCTGTTGTCTACACTTGCAACTAATAGATAGTAGTTAGGTTGGATTTGTTTTGTTGGGCAATGTTTTTGTAATGGGATGTTTTTATGTAACTTTGAGCATTTTGTTAAGTTTGTGTTTTGTCAAGGATTGTGAAAGGGGGAGTTTGTTAAGTTCTAAGGAATTAGGAAATAATGTATTAGAACTTCATTTTGTAATGTTGGAAAACCATGATCAAAACGTTTTAGTCTTGTTTAGACTTGCTTAAAGTATATGTTTTTTATGTAAAGTTGGAATCGAGTTGCTGCAAGATTTACTTTGTAAATCTGCCTGGCTCAATCGATCGAGAATTAGACTCGACCGATCGAAAGTCGTGCAGATTGATTTTTCTGCAGAATTTCTAACTCAGCCCAAGCTCGTTTGACGTGTAGGGTTTTATGTTTTGATTTAAGTATAAAAAGGAAAGCCCTAGCCACGTTTTGAGGTTGCTCTTTATGCTGTGTGTGTGAATCTTCTGTGAGATCTAGAGGTATTTGCCTTCACACATACTTAGGGTTTCCAATCTCAAGATTGATGTCAAGAGTTTGGTGATCATTCAGTCGCAGAATCAAGAACTTAAAGATACACAAGCGAAAGCGCTTGTACTTGCTGGGAATCCAAGAAAGAAGTAGTCCGTGGACTCGGAGTTGTCACATGGTCGTAGTAGTAAGTTTCCTACTCAAGGTAGCAATAGGATGCTAGTGGTCTAAGTTGCTATTGTGTAAACTTCAATTCTTTCATAGTGGATTCAGATTTACCTTGAGAATAGTTAGGTTAAATCCTCCCCAGGTTTTTTACCGGTTTGGTTTTCCTGGGTCATTATATCTTTGTGTTCTTTACTTTCCGCACTTTACATTGATATGATATATTTGTGTTAAACTAGATTTGCATAATTTGACTAAGTAATCACTTGGCTAATTAACTAGGTTAATCTAGTTGTGTTTTAAAGGGTCTAAAAACATACACCTTGCAATCACCATCCAATGCAGACCCATCTACATTGTAAATCTTAAAGCTTGATAAACAACCTGTCAAGCTACAAGCTGCAGATATTGTTGCCATTTCAGATTTTTTTTTTTCTTTTTCTTATAAAAAATTTCTAAAAATATTTTCTAAAACAATGTTCTTAGAGTATCCATCAAATTTTTCCTTACAAAAATTAGACAGGATTGAAGTAATTTTGTAGCTCCCAAAGATAATTTATTTTTATATTTGGTGGAGTTGCAAAACAAATTAGTTACATTGGATGGATTCTGTCCTAGATATTGGTGTCTTTGTAAAGATATCAATATTTATTGTGCAGAGTCAAGCATATTACATTGAGCCTTGGTGTCCGTGCTTACTTTTATAGTGATTATAAAAATATATATATATAATTTTTAGTAATTTTTATGTTTAGTATGTGACAAAAAAAGTAAAAGCTAATTTATTTGTAAAAAAAATAAAATTAAAAGTTAGATTATTTGAAAAAAAAAAATGAGACAAAAAACAAAATGCATTATAAGGAAAAAAAAAAATGCCTTTACCCAAATGGACTCTTGAAATCCAGGAGCAGTGGAGCTTAGTGTTAATTTTATCATCAAGAAAATCTATAGTTTATAATCTTAAAAGTGTCAAAAACTGGGAAAAAAAAAAAAAAAAAAAAAAACAAGAAACCTTGATTTTCTAGTTAGTGTCTATATCCTAAAAGTCTTGCTCATGCTAGAAACAACTTTTTCAGAAAAGATCTACACTGGGACAAAATTTCTTCCTATGCACATTCAACATTACATTGATGCAATAGGAGATAATGAAATTGTTCTTAAAAAAAAAAAAAAAGGAGATAGTAGAATTTGCTACCGTATAGATAATGTGGGTTTGTTTGTTGATGTCATATCACACACTTGGCGACAAGCATTGATTGTAAGTCTTGTAGATGAGGATCCTTCATATTTTTGTTCCTTAGGTTCATTTGGATTCATATCAATTTTCCAAACTTAATACAAAAGTGCAACGTATTTTAGAAGGGATTGTGATTCGTCATTTGTGATAAATCCCAATTTCTTCACTTTTTTATAGAATTTGTGATAACTATTTTGTGGTATGGGGAGAAGAAAAAAGATAGAGAGTTGCCTCAAAACGTAGGCTCATTCAAAGATGTGCTATACGTGTTTTTTTTTTTTTTTTAATGCTTTTTGGTGTTTTTTTTAATTTATATTATTTATAAAAATAAACCAGAGCTGAATTAAAACTATAGGATTTTGATATTATTGATACACACCATTGATTTGACATATGTTTAGTGTAACTTACTTATATAAAAAAATAAAAAAATTGAGTGTAACTTGTCTTGGAACCCACAATCTATCAGTTTTTCTCTATTTTTATTTATATTTTATCTTGATTTTTTCTCCTTGAAACAGTAACCCCACTTACCTTCTTCTTCTTATTTTATTTTTTGATTTTATTTTTTTTCCTTTTTGGATATCTGCTTGGTACCATTACCATATTGCTATGTCCTTGTATCCTTAGTTCATTCATTAAAAAAAAAGAAAAAAAAAGAGTATGATATAATATATTTGTGGTAACTATTTAGTAACTTTTTAGTGGTTGATGTTGAACACAGCAAACTATTCTTACAAACTATAATCATTAAGTGATTAAATTATTAACTAATATTACTAATTAGTCATTGGGCATTATGGATATTTTAGATTTAAGAAACTATATTACAAGGAAGTACTCATATCTAGCTAATCCAAAAAAATAAGATGACAACTTGCAATTTTCATGTTGACAATTTGATTGTTGCATTTCTTATTAATAATTATTTTTAAAATTTTAAAATTATTTTATTTTTAAAAGTGTGCACTTCACTTCTATTAGGTGCGCGCTTGCGCTTTGTACCTAGGATCCAAGAGGCCTTTGTGCTTAAGTGCACCTCTCATTTTTATCAACACTGGAATATAATATTTATACCATTAATAAGTTACAAATTACAATTTTATATTATATGAACCTACTGATAAACTTATACAATCCAGTTTCAAATCTATATAAATATATTTTTATGCAATTATACATATAAAAATATAATATTATATATAGTTAAATCAAGTCCTCATGTTTACGAGCTTGTTCACGAACACATTTTTTTTTTCTTTTTTGAGCTTGGCTCGTTTAATAATTGAGCCTAAACTTAAGACTTGAGCTTGGCCTGTATTCTAAACAAATGAATATAAACAAACTTTTTCTCGAATCAAACTTGAGTTGTTCATAAACTGCTTGATTCATTTACTATGCTAATTGTATTGTGCTAAGATGTTTGTTTGATCTTAATCGGTTTTTGATGCTTTAAATTTCTACCACACATTAAGCATTTGGCGTCAAGCATTGACTCTAGTCTTGTAGACACAACCATTCTGTGGGCCATTAGGTTCATTTGGATATCAAATTTCTAACTTGAGAAAAGTGTAGTGCAACTTATTTTACACGGAGCTTTGATTAGTCATCATCATTCATTAATTTATCAATTTTTTTGAAAAAAATTCATGGACCATTAAAAT
Source organism: Quercus ilex subsp. ballota (assembly GCA_032727855.1). Lineage (NCBI taxonomy): Eukaryota > Viridiplantae > Streptophyta > Magnoliopsida > Fagales > Fagaceae > Quercus > Quercus ilex. The sequence continues at coordinate 218,690 of JAVFWQ010000028.1, forward strand.
GGAATTTGTCCCACTTTGATTTTAACTTCTAAGCGGCTGTGTATTTTTTTTTTTTTTCTCAAAAAAAGGTGGCTGTGTATTTATTATAGTGATTTTTTATTTTTAAGGTGATACTACTTCAAAGGATAGACTAATAATAATAATAATAATAATAAGTGATTAGTTTACTGTATCATTCAAAACACACTTATGATATTCAGTTTTCATATGGTTACTAAAGAAATTTACCTTTTATGATCCTATTCCATTTTAATGATCCTCAAATTTTGTATGCAAGTAATAATCAAAGAAATTACAGTCTAAAATAAGTCGGACTTTTGGCAATAAGAACTTTAGAGCCAGTGGAACTAGAAGTTTCATCATATATATTGTTGGCATGAATTTCAAACAAAATAATGTTGTCAGTTGTGAATAAGACCATTAAAATAGCTAATAAGCATAATAACTAGGACACCACTTCATTTCGCCTAACATCAAAACATTATGCACTCCCGGCAAAATCTTTTTTTTTTTTATTCTATAGATAGATAAATTTTATTTTCGAGGGAATGTCGAAATTAGGTTAAACCACAAATAGTGCCCTAAATGAATTCAAGACAGGAGGCCATTACTACATAACATTAAAAAATTTGCTCACATCCATGACACATTCATAAAATGCATTCTTGATAATCTCAATTTTGTTCCAAAAATAATCACAATTTTGGTTAATAATCATTTCAACTCCTTTTCACTAGTGAAGCATATGAACTTCGGAAGTAGGCAGACTCATACTTGACTTTTCAATGGCTAGATAAAGAAATTTCACAATATCAATCAAACCCATTGTATACGATAGGAAATTCCAATGTCATGTTGATTTCTGCCCACTAGTTTTTATTAGGAAATATTTTTGGCTAGAACATCACACAATTTCAAATAACTTGAATGACAATTTCCACAATATATTATCAAATGGAGAAAAAACTAGAGTATATTCAATGTTAATGCACATGGGAAGAAATTTGCTCCTAGTTATATCTTTATAGAGAAAATTGTGCCAAGCACAAGGAAGACTTCCAAGATATAAACACTAACAAGAAAATCAATCTATGTCCAAGTATTTTAGATTTTGACACTTGCACAGTCATGAACTTTTGATTACACACTAATATTGATTAGGAATAATTTTGTGCCAGAGCATCACAGATTTTCAATTAACTTGGATTAATTTTCACAATATATTATTAGATGGAGAAAAACCTAGAGTATCATCAACGTTAGTGTGCGTGGGAAGAAATTTGTTCTCTGTTAGATCTTTTCTGAGAATATTGTGCCAAGCACGAGGAAGACTTCCAAGATACAAACACTAACAAGAAAATCAATGTGTGTCAAAATATTTTAGATTTTGACACTTGCACATTCATGAACTTTTGGTTGCACACTAGTATTGATTGGGAAAGATTTTGTGTTAGAGCATCACACATTTTCATTTAATTTGGATGACAATTTCCACAATATATTATTAAATGGAGAAAAAACTAGAGTATATTCAACATTAGTGTGCATGGGAAGAAATTTGTTCCTAGTTAGACTTTTCTGAGAAAGTTGTATCGAGAATGAGGGAAGACTTCCAAGATACAAACACTAACAAGACTTTCTTTTTAACTTTTAATACATTCTACCCATGACACTAGTTTGTTACCTATTTTGTACTAATTAATATATATATATATATATATATATATATTGGTATAATTTATTCTATCTATATGCAATATTGATGAAATTTCCAATACTACTTATTTTAAAGTTCCATTTGGATATAATAATAGCGTAATCATCTAAATTCAATTGGTTGATTAGGACAATACTTCATTTTTTGAGTAACCTCACTAAAATTAGTAACAAGCCAACAATTCAACTAATTAAGTTGTTGTTATCAAAAAGAAAAGAAAAAAAAGTTGTAACGTATAACTTATGTGTCTTGCTTATTTTGATTAGTACTTGATGAATAATAATAAGGATATGTTGTGTTAATTCATTGGGCAGTTTAATGTGTGGCACTTTGAGATCCATTTCCTACCTACAAACTACAAAGTATCTCACGATATCAGCTTAAAAATGAATATTGGCTTGATTGTTTGTTTCATCCCATGTTTGAAATATCAGAGGTTGTCATGAAGGGATTCACCTACGATTTTTGCATTTTTAGAAAAAAAAATAAAAATAAAAGATAAAAGTTTATATATATATATATATATATATATATATAAAAAAGATAAAAGTTTTAAAATGGAAATAGATATCACAAATTATGTAAACAAGTAAACATAGCGGGATTTATCAAAAATGACGAATCAACATCCCATCTAAACAAGTAAACCTAGTGGGATTTATCACAAATGACAATATTAGCTAAAAAGGATGGAAAAGTACACATGTGCGTAGATTACCATATTGTCATTTGTGATAAATCCCACTAGGTTTACTTGTTTAGATGGGATGTTGATTTGTCATTTTTGATAAATCCTACTATGTTTACTTGTTTACATAATTTGTGATAGCTATTTCCATTTTAAAACTTTTATCTTTTATATATATATATAAACTTTTATCTTTTATTTTTATTGTTTTTTCTAAAAATGCAAAAATCGTAGGATGGAACAAACATGGGATGGAACAAACAATCAAGCCAATATTCATTTTTAAGCTGATATCGTGAGATACTTTGTAGTTAATTTGTAGGTAGGAAATGGATCTCAAAGTGCCACACATTAAACTGCCCGATGAATTAACACAACAGATCCTTATTATTATTCATCAAGTACTAATCAAAATAAGCTAGACATATAAGTTATACGTTACAACTTAATTAGTTTTTTTTTTTTTTAACAACAACTTAATTAGTTGAATTGTTGGCTTGTTACTAATTTTAGTGAGGTTACTCAAAAAATGATGTATTGTCCTAATCAACCAATTGAATTTAGTTGATTATGCTATTATTATATCCAAATTCAACTTTAAAATAAGTAGAATTGGAAATTTCATCAATGTTGCATATAGATAGAATAAATTATACCAATATATATATATATATATATATTAGTACAAAATAGGGAACAAACTAGTGTCATGGGTAGAATGTATTAAAAGTTAAAAAGAAAGTCTTGTTAGCATTTGTATCTTGGAAGTCTTCCCTCATTCTTGATACAACTTTCTCAGAAAAGTCTAACTGGGAACAAATTTCTTCCCATGCACATTAAAGTTGAATACACTCTAGTTTTTTTTCCATCTGATAATATATTGTGGAAATTGTCATCCAAGTTAATTGAAAATATGTGATGCTCTGGCACAAAATCTTTCCTAATTAGAACTAGTCAACAAAATTCAACATGACATTAGAATTTCCTAACAATGGATTTGTTTGGTATTGTGAAATTCCTTTATCTAGCCATTGAAAAGTCTAGTACGAGTCTGCCTAGTTCAAAAAGTCATATGCTTTACTAGTAAAGAGTTGAAATGATTATTAAGTATTAACCAGATTTGTGATTATTTTAGGATCAAAATTGAGATTATCAAGAATGCATTTTATGAACGTGTCATGGATATGAGCCAATTTTTTGATGTTAGGTGGTAATGGCCTCCTGTCCTAAAATCATTTAAGGCACTATTTGTGTTTAACCTAATTTCAACATTCCCTCAAAAAGGAAGTTTATCTATCTCCAAAAAATAAATAAAAAATTTTGTAGGGATTGCATAATTTTTTGATGTTAGGCGAAATGAAGTGGTGACCTAGTTATTCTGTTTATTAGCTATTTTAGTGGTCTTATTCACAATTGACAACATTGTTTTGTTTGAAATTCATGCCAAAAATATATATGATGAAACTTTTAGTTTTAAAAGAAATTGATATCTTAAATTTCAAATATTCATTATAAGTTGTAGAGAACATTGAAGCAATTACACATCCCAATGTGCTTTTGTTGCTTAGTTCTAAGCTTTTGTTATGCTTCTTGTCGTGTAAATTATTTCACTATAAACTAAATTAAGCGTCGTTTAGACTATTTACTAGTTACAGACTTTACCACTCGTTGTTTGGTGATAGGCCGTTAGAGTTGGCGGGATTTTTTGTTTGATGACTTGTGCTTAATCTGTTGTTTGGCGTAAAGCATTGAGCTTAATAGGTTCATTTTTTTATACATATATCAATTTTCTAACCTTTTTCTTTTTTCTTTTTGAGAAGGTATCAATTTTCTAACTTCAGAAAAGTCCACTGCAACTTATTTTACATGGAGCTTTGATTGGTCATCATCATTCATTACTTTATCAAGATTTTTTAAAAAATTCAAGGATCATTAAAAAAGAATATGACCCACTAGATTTTAACTTTTAAGTGGCTATGTATTTATTATAGTGATTGTTTATTTATTTATGTTTTTTTAAGGTGATACCACTACGATGAATTAAATCGCTCGATGAATTAACACAACAGATCCCTATTATTATTGATCAACTACTAATCAAAATAAGCTAGACACATAAGTTATACGTTACAACCTAGTTGATTTTTTCAATGAAACTATAGCATTTTAAGACTTTCTAAAATAATAAAAAAAAAATAGCCGGCAAGACAGTATCAGCACCTTTCTTTGAGTTCTTTATCATGATTAGCCAAGGCATCCTAAAGATCTTGAAGGACCCTATCCCTTTCTACAGATACAGATAATACTTCTTTTTCAGCCTCCTACAGGATCAACAAATGCCAGTGATTTTAACATATGTCTATAATGATCCAGTCTTTACTTCATATTATAAGATAAAGTATAACCATGTACTTTTAGTGCTTCCTCAAGAACTTTAAGCTGTTCAGAGTCTTTAGCTGCAGCTAGCTCTGCATCCTTCTTTTGGAGAAGTGCATGTGCACGAACCTTGTAGGAAGAAAATTCACTTTCAAGGCGGCTGAGCTGCAAAGATTTATATTGAGGTCAGGTTATAAATAAGAAAATATTTAAAGCTATGAAGCTTCACAAAATTGAGCAGTAATTTCACAGGGAAGCTAAGCAAGAATACTATCATCAGCACACGTGTGTGACTATGTGTGTAATTTGTCTCTGGTGGGGAAAGGTTCCTGGTTTGCTGAACGTACAACCCAAAACCACCAGTTTGATAACTAGGTGAACAATTTCCCAAGATGAGATCCAGGAATCCAACGCAAGAATAAAAGTTTCTGTCAGTATCTTTGTCCAAAAAATGTACATTGCCAACTCCTAACAAGAATAGAAGTAAAAAATGCCACTTATCAGAAGGTAGAGGGTTGGGTGTATCACTATTTCAAGGTCCCAGTAAAAGAGACTGAATTCTTTAAATTTTCTAAACCAATGCTACTAACAAGTGCCTTCAGCCAGAAGATAATGGAAGTTGGATATGCAAGGAACTGTAGCACCAATATAAATGGTGTAGAGCCATACTCCGAATGCATCATTACTTATTCTACTTCTGTTAAAGCACAATATCAATGAGACATACAACTATTGTCCTCGGAACCGGTGCTTATGATACAGGAATACTTTCCTGTATCATAAGCACCGGAATACTCTCCAGCAGTTGGCAGGCCAGACCATACCCCAAAATCTGCATTGCATATGCAAATTTCAGGGAACTGTGACTCAATGGCCAAGAGAAAGACAACATGCATTTAAGATTAAAATAATTGGGCCCTCATCAGTCATCACAGACATATAAAGTTAAAATGAAAAACATTTTGAACAATAAAGATGTAAAACATATTGTTATTCATTTCCTTACCTGCAGGATTGGAGCTATATTTCATCCTCTCTATCTCACACACACACATTAAGAATGAGTTCAGAAATCATGGAGGGAAATGAGAATAAATTGATACCTCCTTTTTGGCAGCCACTAATTCTGCACCTTTAGCATTTAGGATCTGGGCTTGTGCAGACACATCAGATTCCAGCTGACCTGCCCAATAAGAAAAGCATGAACATTCACTTCACATATATGACTAATCTGATAAAAGGAAAATAATGGATGCAAATATACTTCTCATTTTTGCAACTTCAATTTCAGCACGTATGCAATTACTCTCAGCAAGTTCCAGTTTAGTCTTAAGTGGCTGGGAGGCAGCTTCCCAGCTCTCCTTTTCTGTGTCCTGAATAACAATAAATGCCATATGAACAATAAAATAATTCACTACACTGCCGCTTCTCTTTTACTCAACACAAGTCAATAATAGAATGAACCTCATTTCAATAACTCCTACCTGTAGTGAAGAAATAGTTTCAGTAGCTTTGCTTCTAAAGGATAGTGCATCAGCAAGTTCAGCTTCCAAACTCTCCAAATTCTAAAGGAAAACAGACGACAGTTCTGAGGCTAGGGCACAAAATGTTGCATGGAGCAGTAAAGAAGAACAAAAAATTCTCAATGTTTAGCCATCTGAATGCAAATTTACCTTCTGATGTTTAGCAGAGAGCTCAGCTATTGAAGCTTGCCTTTTTTCATCTGCAGCTTGTAACAATCCCCGCATGTCTTCCAACATCTAAAATATAAGCAAGTTAAGACTCACTATTAATTCTCTTCATACAAGCAACAATTAAGACAGCAAAGGCATATGAATGCTATAAAATTTTCAACATGGAAGAGCGAAACAATAATATATCAAATCAAATCAAAGATATACAAAAGCCGGTCAAAACACTTTGTTATTATTGGTGATTCAATTGTCATTAACAGAAGTTTCTTGTTAAGTCACCAAGAATTGTATGCTTTGTCAAAATATAGTGATGCAATAAAATTAAATCTTAAAATTGAGGCTGTATATTTTATAAAGCACTTGACCATCTGAAGCATAAAATTGAGGTTATACCCTCAGAAGATCCAATATTTGGCCAAAACAAGAACATTAACTAAGGTATACAAGCATAACATCCATAAACAGGGTAAGTATCTCCACATGCATGAACAAGCAGGGGATTCTATAAGCATCAAGGCAAAGTTTTGAAAGCCAAAATCCAGCCTTGTTAAAGATCTGCATACCTGCTCCTTCTCCATTAGTGACTGTTGCAAGGCCTCAAGAGCACTTTCTTTTGGTTCCACTGAACGCCGCAATTCCTCAATGGTGTCTCGGAGTCTAGATTTCAATCATGAGAAGAATGAAAACAGGACTGTAAATATAAATTCTCAAATTTTGATACTGCTTTATGGAACTGCGGAAAGACTTGAGAGCTTATGGTACAAAACTTCAAGTAATTTCCATTTACAAGACGTTGTTTTATTTTTGGAACGAGTGGGGGTGGTTAACGGAAAAACAGATGTATGATACAAAAAGAACAAATGATGCTATTGTTTCTCCCATCAAATATATCACCACACCCACACATGTACCCAACCCACCTGAAAAAATATACAAACATGCACAAGTTTCTCAATTTAATACATAGTTAGGGATTTTACTTATTGTTTGTACTCCTCAATTGTTGTCTCTCTGCATCCATTGCTTTTAATGCATCATTTGCTTGTTGCCGTGTCCGCTCCAGCTCTTGTTGCAATGCTGACTGTTGCGATGATGCTCGCTCAGCTGTTTCACTCACTTCATGAAACTGGACCTCAAGATCATCTTTTTCCTGAAATTGACAATCTCCAAATAACACTTGTCACTTAATTTCGAGCAAAATATGATTATTTATTTTACTACTTTAAATAAAAGAAGAGGAATATAGTATTCAATGTAGTGCGTGTATATATATTCTTTTACCTTTTCTCTAAGTTCTTTGTTCATTTTTTTCAAGTGAGGCAACTTAGTGACAATTATCAGTTTCAGCTCAAATGCATTATTATAAAATCACCCATACATGTCACTCCAAAAATGGCGATGACAAAAATAAATAAATGCATGAACTCTAAATCCTCTATATCCGTTTACAATGGGTCTCGTATATCTGTTTTAATGAAATATTAACCACAAAACTATTCCAGGAAAAATAAAATTCCATAGCAGAGAGAGATACTTACACAAACCTAAATTTTTCACTGGCTACATCAAGGTGAGTAAAACCTCAATAAATTTCAATGGAAGATTTTTTTTCTAGTAATATTTCCTGTCGAAGCATAAGGTTTTTTTACTTCTTTAAATTTTAAGTCTACAACAGGACCTTTGACAATATAAAAGTGCCCATCAAGGTTCCGTGAACCAGCATTTTACCAAATCAGGAGACACAAAGTGCACTGCCCGTTAAAAAGGACAGGCACAAAAGCTGACACGCTCTAACAATAGCACCATTTCTATGGAAACTTTTGGAACTCACATAGGATATTTAATACAGACACCACAATAATATAATTATCTGAAAATATCACAGGAGATTTGGTCCCCAAAAAGATGCAGTTTTACGGGCAAAGTCATATTAGAGGGCATTATTTCAAGGATGTGTTTTGCTAAAGGCCTCTCAAAGATAATGTGTCTGAATATGGAAACCAGTCACAAGCATTCAAAAAGATACAAAATATGGGAAAAGCGGAGAAAATCAAAGAACTGGCTTAGAAGCTTAACATTTAACAATTAATGTGCATCAGAACAAGTTCATCCTAAAACATGGCAAGATGAACGGTATCATGAAGTTGCAAACCAAGGCAGAAAGGCCAAAAGGCAATTTACCTTTTGAACATCTTGTATCGGTTGTTTTGCTCGTTTGTGAAGCCTGCTAAATTTTGAGTCAAGTTCGGAGTACTTCTCTTCACGGTCTTTTATTTCTTGATCCAACTTCTGTTGACAAAGGGTACTCACTGCAAATTGCAAGAATATTAAAAAAGTTTTTTTAGCAAGAGTATTTAAATACAAAAAAGAGAATTATAAGAAATACCTAGCTTTCACAATTGCATCAACAGTTTTCTTTTCTTGTGGGGTTAGATCACCACGCTCGGTATCAACACTTCTTGTCACCTGCAAGAACCCACTGTTTTAAGATATATGGTATAAACACTTCTTGAGAATTTACTATGACATATATCTCACATGCACCATTCATAACACAAGGTAATTTGCTGCATGCATCTTTAACAAACCTCTGTTTCAATGTTCACCAATTTTGCGTTTTTTAACCCTCGTGTAATGTTTGGGCGGGGGAGGAGGCTGCGGGGCATCAGCCTTAGGCTCATCATCATGCTGCAAAGATATTAGGTGCATACAATCAATATTCAGTCTAATGATAAGAATAAATAGCATATTGCAAAATAGGCGTAAACAGCATAATTAATGTTATCGTACCATAGAGCTGCCTTTGTGTCCTATTTTGTGTCCACCTGTCCCACAAGTGGGTGCTCTTCTAGCACGTTGCGGTCTACCTCGTGGGGGTGACGGCTGATGAGGGGGATGCTCGTCCGGTACATCAATATCTGGCTGTAGCGGGTCAATCCCTACCGGAGGTCCTAAAGGGTCAGATAAGGATGAGGTAGGTGGGTCATGATGCTCTATGTATAGGCCAGGAGTGGGGATCATTGTCATGGGTTCAATACTGGGTGGGTCCATGGGTAAAGTGAGTGCACTGGAGCTGGTGGGTGGGTATAAGGGTGTCTCAGGTTGCATACAAGGGGTGAAGGGACTGGGCTGCGAAGGTGGGGTGGGTGAAGGGACCTCACCATGAGGAGATACATCTACCATGGGTGGAGGGACCTCGGACTGAGGAGATGCAACTGGGATGGGTGGAGGGACCTCAGGCTGGGGAGATGCGTGCGGGATGGGAGCAGGTATCTCAGGACTACTTACAACCCGAGGGGTTGTTGCACGCCGACCACGGCCCCTAGCTGCACTTGTGCGTGGGCTTGCTGTAGCAGGCCGACCACTGCCCCTAGCTGCACTTGTGCTTGGGCTTGCTGTAGCAGGCCGACCACTACCCCTAGCTGCAGTTGGGCTTAGGCTTGCTGTAACAGGCCGACCACGTCCCCTAGCTGTGCTTGTGCTTGGGCTTGCTGTAGCAAGCCGACCACGACCCCTAGCTGCGCTTGTGCTTGGGCTTGCAGTATCACGCCGACCACGGGTCGGTGTAGTTACGGGTGCTGCACTTGTGCTTGGGGCTGCAGTAGTTGCTGATTCAGTCTCAGTACGATTGTTTGCCTGCCCAGTCGCTGTAGGATCACCACCAAGTCCAGCCACATTATATAGGATGCGCCGGACATGGTTGTGTTCTCGGCTGCCTACAGGAAGCCATTTCAACAACGCTAAATGACTTTCAATCTGAAATAGAGAAAAAACTAGTACAATCAGAATTTTCCACATTTATGTAACAATTATAGAATGCATAATATAGTACTTATTAATATACTTAAATACTCATCTAAACTAAAAAGTGAAAGTTTTATTATGATACTATATGCAACAAAAACTCTTTTTAATTGGATGTCAGTAAGATCAAACCAAATTTGTTGAAAGAAGAAAATTGATTCTACGTTCGTACATGTACTAAAGAAAAAACAAAGGAAGCAATAAAATATAATTAGAACACATTACCATCTGATGTAATCTAGCGCTGTTGCGGTCGATATACGTTCGAGTGACCGGACGGTACCATTCGTAATAGTCATGATCGCGGGCCATCTCACCAGTCTAAGGAGGTGCACGACAAACTCGTTGTTCTCTGCTATTCCACGAAATGATATATGGTTCATGCTCCTGCCTCCAATTCTTTTCCACCTTCCCACGCAAGTCTATTCTATGTAGCCTTTCATCGTACACAACATGGTCAGGCCGCTCTTGCGCCAACCCAAACTGTCGAAGGACACGGTCTGGGTGATGTGTCTCCACTATGCAAAAACACACAAGCGGCACCCTTGCTGTCCACGTACCCCTCCCTGCAACGCAGAAGTCAGGAAGGTGGACAAAGTGTGCCTCGTATGGCTGCCACACAATCTACAATAGAAACAAAAAACAATTATCATAGCATCTTCAAATGTGAAACAAGGGAGAATACATAGATACAAGGAAAAACAAAAATTAAAACGGCATATATGTTAAAGTATGAAGCAATCGTATTCGTAAGGAAAATGAACATAATCGAACAGAACTTTTGAATATTATTACCTGGTTCGGTTGCATTGTAACTAGTTGCTCACGATAGTAGACCAACGCCATCCCAGATGGCCTACTCTTCGAGCCTGGCACCCGCACCCACCTACAGTTACGAGCGAATAACATAAGATAATTAGCTACTTAATTACTAAGAAAAGTACATTGCATAACACACTAAATATCAAAAAAAAAAAAAACTTACTTAAAAGCAAGTGGAGCATACGGCCACGGGCCATAATCACATCCAGGTGGAGGCTCTATCCTCGGGCACAAGAATGGCAACCTTGCCCATGCCCAATACTGGACCAAGGTGCACGCCCCACCAATCTGCGATGCCCCTTTCTCGCTTGCCCGGCACAACTCTCTGTACAACCAGGCCAAGCAACCACTGCCCCAACTATACTGTGGCGGATCACGAACGTTCCGCAGTTGCTCCAAAAACATCAAATGCACCCTATCTCCCGACTTGTCCATAAAAACCTTATCCCCTAGTAGCGCTAAAATATAGCATCGGGCATACTTGTGTATCTCATTCTCTGTTGCGTCATGAGGCAGTGGCGCTGCAATGGCCTCAAGAAGGCGGCTGATGAGAATTCTTTGCCCCACCAAAGTTTTGTTGTCATTCGCCGGAGTAAAACCAAGCAACTCCATGCAAAGAGTGCTCCAAGTTCCATCTAACACAGCAGTCGGCCCAACCAAGACCTCACCGTCAATAGGAAGTCCGAAAATGACCTCCACATCTTGTAGGGTGATTGACATCTCACCATGTGGAAGATGGAACGTATGAGTCTCCGGGCGCCATCGCTCAACTAGGGCCGTTATAAGGCAATTATCTATCTCTCTGGAAGGGGCCCTAAACAATCCTTCAAGCCTTAGCAACTTGATAATGTCAATCACCCGATTATCTCGCATTTGAATGTTTGCCATCTCCTTAGTGCGACCACGGCACGTAAGTGCACCCGAGTCCTGCAAAATCAATAAAAATTATAGTAGTTGTTAGAACTAGAAATACACTTTCAAAGAACTTGCTAACTAAAAGTCAAAGATAACGTAAACATTGAAGCGGTTGTTAGAACTAGATATTTCACCTCGCCATTCCAAATGTCCTCTGATCGATGATGTGATTGTCGCGTCAACAATGATCTAATACGCGGACCAGGCTCCAACATCTGTGGCTCCTCATCAATCCGAGGCTCCATACTGCAAAGAGTGCTACTGTGAGATCATTATTAGTGTGGGGGCAAAGGAATGCTATTCTACATGCAAGGAAATCTATACTGAAAAGCAGCTTATTTCCATTATTTAAAAAATGATGCTAAAAAAATGGAAAGCAAGAAGAAGTACATCTATAACTCAAGATTAAATACAGTACTTTGCTGTAATTGGGGATTCAATCCAACCTTGATCTTTTATGTTCCTATGTAATTGGTAAGTTATTTTTAAAAATAATATCTCAATACAAGTGGAATCCTTTATTTCTCTAGCCTTTTCTCACACACACACATACACATGTAATTATCTACATGAGAGATGGATTTGAAATTTCACAGCTAAATCATGAAGAAAAAGCATTTAAAACAGTAAAAAGACCGAATATGAGCTTTAGCCCAAATTCAATTATCTCCTCATAAGAGTAGGGGTTCAAGACCTATTGGTTATGTGTGTTGTAGCAAGGCATGCACATGCAACCCAACTCTACTAATTATTCATTTACATACACAAACTACCATATTATACGTAGCATACAATGTCATCATATCTTACTAAATTCAATCGAAAAATAATCATGCAATGCATACCCTAATCATGAACATATTCAAAAAAACAATCCTTATTAGCACAATCACAATAGATATTTACAAATAGAGCAAAATTGATCATCTCAGTATAAATCGCACAAATACAAATACAACAACTCAAATAGACACAACACACACACATCACATAGATACAAGCCCTATCAACTCAAATTGAGAACCAGCACACACGTATACATCATAAAAATAAGACCTACTAATCTCAACCTAAGCAAAAATGCAAAAATGCTTTTCTCCAACCTAAAATCTTGCAAAGTGGTCAAGTCTTACAATCATGCTTGATTTGTGTTGGAAATTGGTCAAGTCTTGCAAATTGGTCAAGTCTTGCAAATTCGTCAAGATACTAATCTCTTCTTTTTTTATTTTTTTATTTTTTGATAAGTTCTGCTTCAGAGACATCACCCATGAAAATAAAAAGACTCACATAGAGAGACAAGGTGAAAGCATTTTTTCTCTATTTATTATTATTATTATTTTTTTTTGGGTCAACCGGAACTTGAATTAAACAAAAGCTAGGAAATACAACGTCTGGAGTAGCAAACCCCCCATGCATCAGCCAAAAGTTGGTACATAATACAATAAGGAGGATAAGAGTGATAAACAATTAACCGCAACCGTTGTGCATATCAAACTCTTTGAACCTATCCCTTGTCATATGAAATGTCTAACCAAGACATTGATTTTATCAAGCATCTTCAATAGTAGTTTAACTATAGCAGTGTCAAGGTCGCTTAGTGATTCATGTCTAGGCAAAGCAAAAAACACAATTTGATTTTGTTAAGGCTCTCTCGGGCCATGATACCCAATCAATGGTACAATGAAATGAAAAAAGTAAGTCATTTCAATGATGGTTGTGCTAGACATGGTTTAACATTTTTTATAAAGGTGTACCTATAAAACATATTTAACAATTTTTTTAAATACCAAGAAGCAGATAGGTTTTCATACAAAGAGATTCTAAGTTTATATAGATTCTAAGCTAACCTTCAAATAATGACGACACGACATCATGTATTCTACCCACTTAGTTCTTAATTTGTACATTTGTGGTTCTCTTTGTTTATTTCTTTGTTTCTTATTTTGGGCAATTGAGTTTTTGTCATTAAGTAGGACATATAGAATATGGGTAGATTGTGGTGATTATTTTAAAAATTTATTGTCAAATAATCCTTAATACAAAATTTGCTGTCAAATTATTCACTTCAAAATAATAAAAACTTTCTTACCCGTAGCCTATGTTAATTTTTTTCACTCATGTTAGTTACAGGTTGATACACCATAGAACCAAGATTGGCATGAGCAACAATAAAGAAAACACAATGAGACCAACCAATCCTTGAGAACCAAACAACACTGATTACTTAGCATATAACATGGGGAAAAAATGAACACAAGCTAAGTATATGCAAGTGCTTTAATAAACTTTTCCCAATTTCACTGTTTCTAATCCCCAACAAAATACAAAACAAACAAATATGATTAATAGAATTGTCAAGTCCGAAATAAAATTTATAAATTTTCTTTCAAGCATTTTATCAAACACTATGGATTCAAAATAAAATATATAATTACTCTTGGGCTCTTTGCAGTGCAAATCCTACAAAAGTTTGGCCTCAATTGACGTTTTAAATGTCAGTCAATCCATACAGATACATGGGTCTGTGCTTTAATTGCACATGCGTGGAGGAGCTTTTTTTTTTTTATTTAATTTATTTTATTAAGCTTCTTCCTCATTGATCATTCTAAACAAAACCAGATTACTTATCAACTTGTCTTTTCCTTAAGGTCTATAGTACGAAATTTAACAAATTCTCTTAATCAAATCCCCATGTAACATATTTATATCACTTACCCAAAGACCACGTCATAAATTATAGAAACAGTGTGGGTCAGTAAAAATCTCCACCAGCAAACAATTCAAAAAAAAAAAAAAAAAAACAGCATCTAGTCTCATTATCAACAACCCATTACAGAACAACATCAAAGAATGAGTTCTAACATTTACATTTCTAACAATGCGTAACCCACCATGAAAAAAGCCTAATTCTATAACATAAATTCAGCAAAACAGGATCGGAGAACTGTTACCTAGCAAGCGAGATGAAGAACGACGAAGATACAAAGCAGAAGACTGAAGAACGACGAAGGTAAACAGAGCAGACGACAGCCCGTGGGAGACTGAGAGCAAAGGGGTAGCTGATTTAGGAGTGAGAGTGAGTGATTTTGAAATTTTGGAAGTTTGAAAATTTTGGCGTGAGTGTGACTGAGTCGCTATCCGTTGAGAGTGTTTTTAGGTTTTATGTTTGGGTAAAGAGTGTTTCTAAAACTGGGTTATATGAAAAACGTTAACTAGATCTCGAGTTTTATAAAATCGAGTTCTATTTAGCGAGTTTTCAAAACTCGAGATCCGAGTCGACAAACTTGTCCGAGTCAGCAAATGAAAAACTCTTAGGTTGGGTTCTGAAAACTTTGGATCTCGAGTTTTGAAAACTCGAGATGTTAGTATTACATATTCTTTCCTAACCGGGCAACTAACAAAATTCTTAGCAAATTTTAGTTATTTAGAAAGAATGTTCCAAAAAATGAATGAGTATTGTTAACCAAAAAAAGAAAATTGCCGTGTAAAATGCATTGCACTTTTCATAAAGATAGAAAGTTGATATGTATCCATATAAAGGGTCCTATAAAAAAAAAATAGAGGGTCCCATCTGCAAGACTTACTCAGTCAGTCAATCCCTAATGTGTGGTTGAAGTTGAAAGCATCAAACAAACTCCAAGTCCTGGAGCACAGTACAATAAGATGGATGGATGGGTCTGCTTCCTATAAATAAGTCCATGCCATTGGTTCCAACTACCAAACATAACAAAATCATAAATTAGTTTTACTATTATTTTTATAAAAGCATGATGATGATGATGATGAAGAAGAAGGAGGGTTCCTTGTTGAGAATTACTTTAAGCCTTCTCCTTTGTTTGGTCACTATTTATCATCCTCCTAACTTCTGCACTGCCCACTCCCACTCTGAGGTTCGTTGCATTGAAAGCGAGCGACACGCCCTTCTCAACTTCAAGCAAGACCTTACAAATCCTTCTAACCGCCTTGCCTCTTGGGCTGCTGCATCTGACGTGGATTGCTGTCACTGGGTCGGTGTTGTCTGCGACAACCGCACCGGTCATGTCCTCCAACTCCATCTCAGAAGCCATTATCCTGTGTATGACGTGCTTACAATTTATGATGAAGACCAATGGAAAGCTCAATTTGAAGCTTATTGGAGTTCCAGATTTGGTGGTAAGATAAATCCTTCTCTGCTTGATTTGAAGCATTTGATTTACTTAGACCTCAGCTACAATGATTTTGGTGGTACTCACATTCCCAAATTCCTCGGTTCAATGGGGAGCTTAAGATATCTTAATCTCTACCAAGCAGGATTTGTGGGATTGATTCCTCATCAACTTGGGAATCTCTCTAATTTGCAATATCTCAATCTTGGAAATAATTATTATGATAATAATAATGATAATTATTATTATTATTTTAATAATAGTAATCATTTATATGTCATGAACCTTCAATGGCTCTCTGGTCTTCCTTTGCTACAACACCTTGATTTGACTTCTGCAAACCTTAGCAAAGCCTCCGATTGGCTACAGGAGATAAACAAACTCCCTTCCTTGTCAGAGTTGCGATTGCCAGTTTGCAGCCTTTCTAGTTTCATCCCCCCGATACCTAGTATTAACTTTTCATCTCTCACCACCCTTGATCTTTCATCCAACGAGTTTGAAAACACTTCGATTCCGTTTTGGGTCTTTGGTCTTCGTAATCTGGTTTCTCTTGATCTATCTTGGAATCAGTTTCACGGTCCAATCCCTATTCATCTCCAGAACTTGACTTCACTTAGGCACCTCGATCTATCTGAAAACGCTTTCAACTCTTCAATTCCCAATTGGCTCTACAGTTTTAGTCATCTTGAGTTCCTCGACCTCTGTTTCAATCATTTGCAGGGTACAATCTCTAGTGCCATTGGAAACCTAACATCTGCCATTAGCATAGACTTGTCAGGCAATGAACTTGAAGGAAAGGTACCAAGATCTTTGGGTAATCTCTGCAACTTAAGGGAAATTACATTGTCAGGCAACAAATGGAGTCCAGAGATATCTGAAATCTTTGAAAGTCTATCAGGATGTGTTTCAAATAGACTAGAGATCTTAGATTTGTCTAATGCTCAACTGTCTGGGCATTTGACTGATGATCTTGGGCAATTTAAAAATCTGGTCATCCTTTCTTTGGGGTATAATTCAATTTCAGGTCCAATTCCATGGTCTATAGGAAATCTTTCCTCTTTGAGATCCTTGGAACTTCAGAGTAATCAAATTAATGGAACTGTCACTCAAATTTTTGGACAACTTTCAAAATTAGAGTCTCTGAAAATTGGTTACAATATGTTGGAGGGTGTGGTGTTAGAAGTTCATTTTGCCAATTTAATGAGATTACAAACACTTGTTGCATCTCAAAACCAACTGACTTTAGAAGTAAGTGACAATTGGACCCCTCCTTTTCAACTCATCCATTTAGATTTGGAATCATGGAATTTAGGGCCGAAATTTCCTTTGTGGCTTTGTTCACAAAAGAAACTTTTGACCTTGGACATATCCAACACAAGGATTTTAGATGCAGTTCCTCCTTCCTTTTGGAACTTGACTTCTCAACTTACTTATCTAAGTATCTCTCATAATCAGATCTATGGAGAGATTCCACATATCCCAATGATTTTGTCCTATGATTCAATAATTGATGTGAGTTCAAATAGCTTCACAGGTCCATTACCTTGTATATCCTCGAATGTGACCTCTCTTGATCTTTCTAACAATTCACTATCCGGATCTATTTCTCACTTTTTGTGTTACAAGATGAATGAGCCAAAAAATATGCAGTTCCTCAATCTTGGAAAAAATCTTTTATCAGGGAAATTAAGTAATTGTTGGATGATGTGGAAAAACTTGTATGCCTTAAATTTGGGAAAAAACAGTTTCACTGGTAGTATTCCAACCTCCATTGGATCTTTGGTTCATCTTTCATATTTGCACCTAGACAACAACAGATTCTCTAGAAAATTACCGTCATCTTTGATAAATTGTAAAGAGTTGGTGACCATTGATATTGCTAAGAATGATTTTGTTGGAAGCATACCTTCTTGGATAGGACATAGACTTTCAAGCTTGGTGATTCTTAACCTTCACTCAAATAATTTTCATGGTTACATCCCAGAAGAACTCTGTTCTCTAACATCACTCCAAATCTTGGACCTTTCACATAATAAGCTATTTGGAAGCATGCCTAGATGTGTCCACAATTTTAGTGCCATGGCCACAATTACCAATTTAGATGATCCCTTCTTTTTATATCGCATATCAACAGGATATAATCTTATGCCTTTTGAAAGTGAATTGGTTGTGATTAAGGGAAAAGATCTTGAGTATTCCACCACTCTTCAACTGGTAAAAATTATAGACCTTTCCGACAACAATTTATCAGGTGAGATCCCTGAAGAAGTGACTCGTCTCAAAGGATTACAATCATTGAATTTGTCATTTAATATCTTGATTGGAAGAATTCCTGAGAAAATAGGTGATTTGGGATTAGTGGAGTCTATTGATTTCTCAAGCAACCAACTTTCTGGTCAAATTCCTCAAAGTATGTCAAGTTTGACATTTTTGAGTCATTTGAACTTGTCAAACAACAAATTAATTGGGAAAATCCCTTCAAGTACTCAGCTACAAAGCCTCAACACCTCTAGCTTTTCTGGAAACAAACTTTGTGGACCTCCTCTTATTGATAATTGTTCTATAGATGATGTAAAACCCAACACTGAGAACAAAGGGAGCAGCGGTGGGCGTGAAGTTGATTGGTTCTATGTGAGCATGACACTTGGATTTGTGGTTGGGTTTTGGGTTGTATGGGGTCCTTTGCTAATGAACAAGCAATGGAGAATCATGTATTTTCAATTCCTAGATCGAATGGGGTACAAGCTTGGGATGTTTTGGCACAAACTTGATAGCTTTTACTTAATTGTTGTGAGATTCTTATCTTGTTACTAGCCAATGTTTCTTGTGGTGCATGGATATGTTGTAGTTTCATTTTGAAATAAATTGTATCTTTTGTTAGCTCAGTCATTTTTGAAATAATTTGTAGACAATTTTTTTTCTTACATGTGTATTATACTCATGTTGTGGTATTATATTTAGAGAATTAATTACAATTATATTATGGATTCAAGTGATAGCCTATTAGTACTGGTATCCCCTTGGATTCCCAATATTTAGAGTTCAAACCCCAACTTTCCTGTCCCACCATTTGCATAACAAAAAAAAAATCATCAATATACGTACAGAGAGACCTTTAACAGCATCAGATTAGGAAATTTAGCAACAATAGTAAGCAATAATTTGGTTTTTTTTTTTTTTTTTTTTTTTTTTGATAAGTAATAAAAATTTATATTCAAAAATACTACCTCATGCAGAAAGTCTTAAGGCAAAGATAAAAATTACAGAAAAAGAAGATAAAAAACAGAAAGAAAAGGTACTAATTACAAAGAAGGGAGCTAAGGAACATAGGGAGAGAATCACTAGAGTTAAGTCCCCAAGCCCTAGACCAATAAAAAAGAGAGCCACTGAAAGAAGCCAATAATTGGTCATCAGAACTTTCCATGTCCTCAAACATCCTCCAATTTCGCTCCCTCCACAGACACCACATTAAGCACAACGGAGCTAAATTTCAAATGCTAGACGAATGCTTTCTAAGCCAATTCCACCAACCAAAGGGAGTATCCGCAACTGATCTTGGCAAGACTCAAGAAATCCCAAAAGATCTAAGCACCAAACTCCACAACCGGTAAGCCTTACCACAATGCAGTAGCAAATGATCCACCGTCTCCCCATTAAAACGACACATAATGTACTAGTCAACAAAGTCCATCCCTCTACCCCTCAAATTGTTACCTGTAAGGATTTTTGGTTCATAATTTAGCAACAATAGTAAGCATCAGGGGGTATTTCCTACTTCTAGTTCATATGCATATAATTTGGCATTGTTGGTTAGCGTACCTGATGTGGTCTTATGGTGTGACTTGCAATTAACAAAGAATGGAGTTAGGATTTGCACACCAGATGTCCTGCTTAATAACTTTTCTGATATGGTGGGTATTTTCAAAAACAGGAATAAGGTTATCTGCTTAATGGGGTCCCTACCAAGGGATGGCTTTCTGTGAATTTCACCTTCAAGGAGCTAAACAGTTGCCTGTAAGTAGGAGTTGTTTCAAATTTTTTGTATTTGCTTTTGGCAAATTGGTTGTCTTGTGAACCAGATATGATGATTTGGTAGCACATTTTTCTTTAAATATGGTTGGACATCGTAATTTTCCAAAGCTATTCTTATGGAAGCAAGGAAATATGAGAATAAAAGTGCGTTTTCAACATTAAAATATCGTTTCCAATGACTGTTACAGTGGCTATTTGGTTGTATAATTGTTTATTTGATATAATTTTTTGCATTAACAATTAATGACAATTTCTGTATTTCTAACCACTAATTCTGGGAGTCTTCTTTCGAACTAATAAATTTGATGGCAATGCATTCCAAATTCTCACTGTTCAAGATTTGGCTTCAATGTTCAAGCCACCAGGTTTATGGTTGAACATTCAGGATAATAAAAAAAACATAATTCTGTTAAATATTTTATTGGTGTCTTCTTTCTTCTTCTTCTTTTTGGTAAGATGTTTCTCTAAACATGTAGGATCTTTCTCTAAACATGTAGGATCTGGTCGCACAGCTATCATTTTGACCAACCCTTTTGTTCTAATACTAGTGCAGCAACACCATTTGAGTATGAGAAGCTTTGTACTTTCTGTACCTAAAAGTGTTAATTGTCAATTATATTTCATCACCAGAGGTTGCTTTCCTAAGAAGAATTACAGCACGATTTAATCCAAAATATGACAAAACTGGTGTTTCAGTTTCTAGGACAAGATGAGATTGAGCCTTAAACCAACCAGAATTATGGTTCTCTCTTACAGAATCTTACATTTGTCTAGGCATTTGCCTCTGGAATTCTTGTTCCGAAGGCTTACATATGGCCTGTAGATGCAACTGATCTACCTCATACGTGGATGCTCATAAAGAAGGGCTAGAAGTTTTTGCATCAGCATTTGCGAATGATGTTCCATTTAGCTTCAGTTATAGTTTATGATCCAGTAACTGAGTTCTTGAATTACATTGACAATTGAAACTTCTCTGTTACCGCCGGTGCGTTGGCTGACTTCCCCATTCCTCCTTTGGAGGAGTAATTCTTAGGTACTATTGGAGCACATTGAATGGTGCTCTCTCATCTCACATTCATGATGGTGTCCACCATGAATGTGAGAGGAGGGAGCACCATTTCACTATACTCTGGGAATACCTAAGAAGTTTCCCCTTTGGAGAGTATTGGTTCAGTAAAAAAAATTTCTAGCGGTTTTGATTTCTGTACATTCTCATAAAAACTTAAATTGTAATACCTAACTAAATCCCTTTACAGATGCATTGGATAATGATCAAATCAATAAAGCTTCTAATTCCATGCATTGGTTCAGGACGCCTTGATGAATTTCTCCTTTGCCCATTTCTTGACCCTATACCACATTCAATGTGAAGTGATTTGCTCTCTGTCAGTGCAGTCACGTGGATATTGTGTGCATTTCTGGATATACTTGAACAACTTTCCTGTATATTGTTCTAAACTGGTGCTATTTCTAGCTTTATATGGATGCATTTGTGATTCATCCTACCCTTCAAGAAAAGTTAAAGTTTATTCAAATGTTTTTTTTTTTTTTTTAAAAATACTAAAACTCACAATGATTTTTGGAGACTTTTCAATTTCATTCTCAGTCCTGGGACTACCTTTAATGCAGAGCTCCTTGATCAGGTTACTATAGACTTTAAAAGGAATTTTGTTGTATTAGTAATTGCAAATGAGTTTGTAGATCACATGCCACAATTGCACTTTCAGAACTGAAGGATTAGAATACCATTGCTTGTTGTTGCATTTCATTTACAGTAATAGCTTTTGATAATTCTGACATAATTAGTTATTTTTCTCAACAAGATTATTGCCTGCTCATTTCAATAACATTTTCTTCAAGATGCTGATTTCTCTACTCACATTGCAGATTGCTTTGCTCATCTAGGTCAGAATGCTTCAGCACAATGATTCTTTTCTACTCATAACTGATTGATAAGGTTGTCTACCTGTATGTTTTTTTGAAATATATTATGATTTTTAGAATATTATTGTTGGCCTTTGTCTTTCACCTTCCTCACTCTCCAGCAAATCCTTTGGTCATCTCTAAATATGGAGCAAGTGGAGATTTCCCTGGTTGTATGGATTTATCATATAGGAAAGCGATTGATGATCATGTAGATGTACTCAACTGTCTTGTATGATTGGCAAAGGATGGGACTCTGTTTTGCTTTACCATTAATTTTTTGTAAGCATACCTGTGCTAATATAATTAGGTGGAATGGTAATTATATTGGCCAAATTTTGTATAGGGGGCTCTGGTGTGCAGAACCATCTTCAAACTCTTCTGCACTGGACATTGCAGAGGCCAAGGAACTCTTGAAGCAGAGGAGGTGACATTGGCTGCTGAATACTTTTTTTATGACTTTTTTGAAGATCCAGAGTAATTTTAAGATAGTTTCAAAATGCATCACAACTTGAGGTACAAATTGGATGCTAAATTGTGTGGATTTGAGGATATACAATTTACTTACTGCTATCTAATATTTTGATTGTTATTTGAAACTAATGATGCAAGATCTGTTGGATAAACATATGTAGAAAGGAATATAGCCTGGATATGCAGTTCTTAATTAAAGAGAACCTTTTAACTGATTTAATTGACTTGAATTATTTGGTAGAGTAAAATGATGAACATATGTAATTGGTATTAGTTGTAAAAAAAAAAAAAAAAATTCCTTGTAAAAAATAACTTAACAATTATTTTTAATTGTTTTTTTAATAAGACAAGACTTGTTAATTTCCTCTTTCTCTAAATCTTATATGCATGCTAGCATAGAACCAACACAGAAGCAAGTCTTTGTAATCCATCTTTATTTTTGAATGTATGATAAAGTTTCACTGTCACAAAAGTTCATGAATTTCGACACTTATACCATCTGCTTCATTTTTAGTCAAGGTTTGCTGACAAAAGCAGAAGATCAGTGAAAAGCTAGTTACTAATATATATTGACATGGATCATAGGATGAACAAATATAGTAACAAAAATTAGTGAATCTCCCAAGAGAGGACCTGCTTATTAAGTTTTGAACTTATTAACGAACACTTATTTTGTTTGCAAACGAGTTGTGCATAGCTGGAGTCTAAACTTTGTTTCTAGCAATTATCAAGTAGGCCTCTGAACTCAATGTTTCATTGATCTCAACCACAAACTCATGCTTATAGCTGTGCCCATTCGATTGTGGCGAAGTTTGTGAACAAGTTTCAAAACAGTTGCAGAGTTAATTACTAATCTGTTGCAGCCCTTTGAGTTAGTTGCCAATATGTTGTGATGCTTAATTGGGCATTTACAATAGTTGTTAATGTATTTCGCGTGACTTCGTGGGAAAAACATTATCTCCTTTGTGTATATATCAGTGTATATCAGAATATGAATATTTGAATGAACGGTGGTTCAACTCATTGAGCTCCAAGTTCTTATTTTTTATGCATTTCTGCGTTGTCTGCATAACAAGTCAATAAACTTTAATTAATAACAAACAGCTGGTGAATCCCCGAAGAGTGGACTTGCTTGTTAAGTGTTAAACTTCTTTACCAAAATTTACTTTGTTCTGCAAACTGTTATCACAATTCTAATCGTTCATTTTTTGAATGAATTTTTTTCCAGCAGGATATTGATTGTATTAGGGAAGGTAGTGTACAATTAGTCCTAAGTTTCTCCAAATAAAAAATTCATGCAGTTGGATCATATTTCTAAATAAACCACCATTGGTACTTTGTTTGATATTTTCTCTGTAGTCAACCAATTGAAATTGGTTGATTATGCTATTAATATATCCAATTGCAACTTTAAAATGATAGGCATCAGATGTTTCAACAATTGTACATATTGGAGGGATGAATCTTACCCAAAAAAATAAAATTAACGTCAACTGTTTTGACCATTTTTTGAATAACCAAATCTAAAATTACTAACAAGCATAACAACTTATTAGACACTGCTTCATGTGACCTTACATCAAATTCTGTTTCATATTCTTAAGTCATTTTTAGTGATCTTATTTTTTATTCAATAATCGCTTAACCTCCTTAAACCTAAAGCGCATAACTTGTATACAAATCATATTCAATTATATTGTATCCAAAACCCAGACGTGCCTAGCCAAAATGAATTTGATTCATACTCCTTAAAATGTATAACCTCTTTCATGGCATATTCTTTTTGGTAAGCACAACTTGTACATTATAAATGCTACAAGAATTGACAAAGTCTGACGCTTAATTCTGCAACCAGTTTCTTCACCATTAACCTTTGCTACACACCAATAGCCGCTTTGCAAAATCTACAAAGACTGTTTGTTTGTGAAGCTCATCATGATCTCTATGTTGGAACTATAAACAGAACACGTCTAGAATGCATTCAAGCCTTTCACTTCATTTTTTAGTCTTTTGACTCTACTTCAAATAATACAATTCAAATCTCAAATTGAAAATGTTCAATCAATATCTAATATATATATATATATATATATCTGTGTGTGTGTGTGTGTTATCTCTTATTACAATTGTCCCAAAAATAGTAGGGAAACATGTTTGAAATCCATTTTTGAATTGTTAGTACATTCTTGTGAATCAACAGGTTTCATAAAATTAAGCAAAGATTCAGATTCAGATGACTGAAGTGACCTGCCATAGACACCGTTATTAATGTAGGAAGGACAGCGTGCATGCCACCCTCTTTAAAAGCAGATTAAAATCCCTCTTGCTCTGCATATTTTTTGATTTTTTTTTTTTCAATTCTCAACCTTCTTTCTTTCTCAATTTATTTTCCTAGAAAAATTAGGTTTTGATTGAAATTCTTTTGCTGTGTGCATGGTTTGGGTTTAATTTTAAAGAGTATATGGGCTTGCTAGTTTTTGTTCAAATGACAAATATTTTAATTATAAGGAGTATATGCCTTTTCTCCAATATATCTTCACATTGGTTTCTTTGGCTTTTACAGTTCTATAAATATGATATGACTGTCAGATTTCAAGATTTGATCTAAGTAAGTGACAATTGGACCCCTCCTTTTCAACTCAACCATTTAGATTTGGGATCATGGAATTTAGGGCTGAAATTTCCTTTGTAGCTCTGTTCACAAAAGCAACTTTTGACCTTGGGCATATCCAACACAAGGATTTTAGATGCAGTTCCTCCTTCCTTTTGGAACTTGACTTCTTAGCTTACTTATCTAAATATCTCTCATAATCAGATCTATGGAGAGATTCAACATATGCCAATGATTTTGTCCTATTCTGCAATAATAATTGATATAAGTTCAAATAACTTCACATGTCTATTACCTTGTATATCCTCTAATGTGAGCTTCCTTGATCTGTCTAACAATTTACTATCCGGATCTATTTCTCACTTTTTGTGTTACAAGATGAATGAGCCCAAAAAGATGGAGTTTCTCAATCCTAGAAAAAATCTTTTATCAGGGAAATTAAGTAATTGTTGGATGATGTGGAAAAGCTTGTATGCCTTTAATTTGGGAAAAAACAATTTCATTGGTAGTATTCCAACATCCATTGGATCTTTGGTTCATCTTTTGCATTTGCACCTAGACAACAACAAATTCTCTAGAAAATTACCATCATCTTTGGTAAATTGTAAAGAGTTGGTGACCATTGATATTGCTAAGAATGATTTTGTTGGAAGCATACCTTCTTGGATAGGACATAGACTTTCAAGCATGGTGATTCTTAACCTTCACTCAAATAATTTTCACGGTTACATCCCAGAAGAACTCTATTCTCTAACATCACTCTAAAGTTTGGACCTTTCACATAATAAGCTATTTGGAAGCATACCTAGATGTGTCCAATATTTTAGTGCCATGGCCACAAGTACCAATTCAGATTATCCCTTTTTTTTATATCACACATCAACAGGATATAATTCTATGCCTTTTGAAAGTCAATTGGTTATGATTAAGGGAAAAGATCTTGAGTATTCCTCCACTCTTCAATTGGTAAAAATTATAGACCTTTCCAACAACAATTTATCAGGTGAGATCCCTGCAAAAGTGACTCGTCTCAAAGGGTTACAATCATTGAATTTGTCATTTAATATCTTGACTGGAAGAATTCCTGAGAAAATAGGTGATTTGGGATCAGTGGAGTCTATTGATTTCTCAAGCAACCAACTTTCTAGTCAAATTCCTCAAAGTATGTCAAGTTTGACATTTTTAAGTTAGTTGAACTTGTCAAACAACAATTTGATTAGGAAAATCTAGTCAAGCACTCAACTACAAAGTCTCAATGCATCCAATTTTTTTTGGAAACAAACTTTGTGGACCTCCACTTACTGATAATTGTACTATAAAGGATGTACAACCAAACATTGAAAATAAAGAACGCAAAGTTTTTAGTGGACTTGAGTTAGATTGGTTTTATGTGTTCATGGTACTTGGGTTTTGAATGTTCAAATAGCGTTGAAAATACATGAACGTTTAAATCCCCAATTACAAATTACCAATTCAAACTTATAATCAAACAATAAATGTGCGGAACATGAGCATAAGCAAATAACAAAATTGATAAACAATCTAAACCAATTAAAATCACATCCACAGTAGAAATTAAATGGCAAAGATTAAGGGAAGAGAGATGCAAACACAAGAACAACACAACGATGTGTTATCGAAGAGTAAACCGAAACTCTCGGCGTAAAACCTCTCCACCGCCCTCCAAGCGGTAAATAATCCACTAAAGAATGTAGTTGGGATACATGAACAGCAGAAGACCCTCCAAGCCTAATCTACCCAGTGTACCTAAGCCCTCCAAGCTTCTTGCTCCAACGAGGTTATGCCGAAACTCTTTCTTCTTTAACTTACCGGATTCCGTTATAGCCCATAACATCAACCAATAATCATTGGTCCGTTTCTAACTGCTTCCCAAAGCACCAAATGGCCTTCTCACAGATGTGGGTATGGTGATAAAAGGATTTAGGTAAGAACCTTTCGAGGATGTAACAATGGAAAGGGTGAGAGTAAAGGAATTTGAAGAGTCTCTATGTGAAGATTGTGGATGAATCAATCTTGTTTTTTCTCTAGAGTTTCTCTCTCAAAATTCTCTCCGGAAGCTCTCTACATTTCGTGGGTATAAGGGGTATTTATACTAGGGTGAGAATGGAATGCGAAGAGTCAGGTTTTTCAAAACAGAGCTGGTTGGCGGTTTAACCTTGCGACTTGATTGAGTCGCGAGTTCAAGCCGTGAGATAACAGAACGGCCAGGCTGGACTTTTTGTCTTGTAGTGCTCTAGCTGGCGCGGCTGTTCATCTTCTCACACGCTTCACTCATGTGCTACAGTTGGTGGCTTGCCAGTCGCGAGTCCTAGCCGCGAGTCTCTGCATCCTTGTACAATCTTGAGCATTTTTTCACACTCTCTCACTTACTACCCTTACATGATTCCCACCTAAATACAGGGTTACTAATTGCTAAATTACAAGCAAATTTGGCACGAAATAAAGCCAACAAGATGGTTGATTAAATTCAACCTTACAGGTTTGTTGTTGGATTTTAGGTTGTATTGGGTCCTTTACTGCTGAACAGGCAATGGAGGGTTTGTACTTTCAATTCCTGGATCACCAAGGGTACAAGCTTAGGGGTGTAGTGACACAAACTTGGCAGTGTTGTAAGTAATTGTTGTAAGATTCTTAATATTTAGTGCAAATGTCACATAATCATATTAATCAATAGTTTGATGATTTCTTTATGATCTTGAAGCTCATAACTTCTTGTATTACTTGCTATATTCACTCCATTAACATTTATGAATATGATGTTTCTTCTTATGAACACCAATGTCAGTCCAATTTGTAGTTTTATTATTCGTGGTGTAAAATTACATTTAAGTTCTTAAAAAGTAATTGATATGTTAAAAGTAAATATTTAGTACCCTGCAATGATGCCCATTTCCTCTTTAGAATCTCTTAGTGATCACTTTGTAAAGTCTCAATGAAAAAGACACCATGTTTCTGCATATCTGGGCAAACTATTTGGTGGATTCCTTGCAACTAGTATCTAAGAAGGAAGTGTAGGCTCCACTATAGAGGAGTGCGTCTCAAAAGTCTACCATGTCCCTGGTGAAAAATTCAACCTTCAATGTTTATTGGGAAATAGGTGATGACCTACATGGTGTGCTAGTATGCTATAGGTTTTTTGCTTCAGAAATTTTTTTTTTTTTTTTTTTTTTTTTTTTTTTTTTTTTGTTGAGAATCAAAAATTTCTACTTTAGTTCGATGTCTTGTAACTACACCTTTAACATCATGGTCAAGGAAGGCAAAGAGTCCAATCAAAGAGAACTATTTGCAATCAAAGAAAATTGGAGAAAGAGGGGTTGGATGAGGTGAGGTTCATGGTGGATGTGAATCTTATGGGGATTTCTAGTATGCTCAAAGAAGCTTTTCCCACTATGAAGAATTAGAGGAATTGTGGGTCATGTCCTCCCAGGCCAGCCAGGTAGGACATCCCAAAATCTAACTCAATTCTAAAAAGTGAATTAATAAATACATGTTATTGTTTTGTAATTTTGAATTTTATGTCTCTACATAGGTTGGTAAATACAGTTACATGGCTTTTTTAGTGCGTATCTTTGGGCTTCGTGGTTTGATAAAGGTGTTGCAATAGGAGGTTTATTTCCTTTGACGTTCAAGTCTCTTATATTCCCTCCAAACATTGATACCCCCAGTTTAGTAGAAAGGTATGAAAATTGAGCTGTCTATGTCCTTTATTATGCTGCATTTTTTTAATTTATTCTTAGCAACATATTGGTGACACATTGTGTAGCAACTTGCAAGTAACAGGCTTGATAAGGAGCTTGTGTTTAGTTGTGACAAATATATTTTTATGACTCCCAACTCTTTACTGTGAGTTTGCTTTAAATGTAACAGACGGCTTTTAACATACTGGATTTATTGATTGCAAAAGTTCATATTTTGTGGTACATTGAAATAAGCGTTCCCAACTCTTTACGTTTTATCTAAAAAGGCAAAGCTGGTCTCTCGGTTCCTAGTACAAGATGAGATTGAGCCTTCAACCAACCAGACTTATGGTTTCTCTTAAAGAATCTTAAATTTGTCAAGACATTTGCCTCTGTAAATCTTGTTCTCAAGGCTTACTTATGGCATGTAGATGAAACTGGTTATTTACTAGGTCATGAAGAAGAGCTAGAAGTTTTTGCATCAGATTTTGCAAATGATGTTCCGCTTGGCATCAGTTTCAGTTATGATCCAGTACCTCAGTTCTTGAATTACATTGACAATGGCAACTTCTCTGTTAATGGTGTGCTGGCCGACGTCCCACTTATACTCCATCAGAGGCTATATGTAAATTTTTGTCTTTTTTTCCCCTGTTAAGAAAAGTGTTCACCTAAAATTATTCATACCTAAAAACTTTATTTTATCGGTTCATTCTAAATTTCTAACTTTTTTGATTTCTATACATTCTCTTACAAACTTAAATTGTTCTTCCTAACTAAATCCCCTGACAGATGTATTGGATTTCTAACTATAAAATTAATAAAGCTTCTAATTGCGATTTCCCAGATTTGGCTAAAAGGTCTCCTTGATAGATTTCTCCTTTACCCATTTCTTGACCTTTTAGCACATTCAATGTGATATGATTTACTCTTTGTCAGTGGAATCATGTGGATATCAGTGTGCATTTCCAGATAACCTTAACAACTTTCCTGCATTCTGTTCTTAACTGGTGCTATTTTTAACTTGGTATACAGGGGTGGAGCCACATAGTGGCTTGGGGGGTCCATGGCCCCTGCAAAAAAAAAAATTTCCCATTAGCTTATGAAGAAAAAATAAATTGGCCCCCCTAACATTAGACAGCCGGCCCCCCTATCCATTTCTCACATATTCTCCCAGTCCACTCCCAGCCCAGGAACACCCTCAATAAAAAATTAGGAAAAAAAAAAATTATCTGTTCTACTTTCAAGCAAAATTATAAATTAAAAAAAAAAAAAAAAAAAAAAAAAAAGAAGCCCAAAAAAAATTTGAACTAAAATCTGGGGAAAAAAAAATGCAACAAAGGCAAGCCCACGACGAGCCCAATAAATTACAGAGGTAGCTCGCTCACGGCAAGCCCACGGATTCTCAACCAAAAAAAAAAAACTACTGATACAGAAAATCAGAAATCAAACCCATCAGTCAGGCCATCACGTCGCTGGCAGAGAAATCCAATCCCCAATACAGCAATATACAGAGCAAAACCAAAACAAAATCCAGCAAACCAAAGACAGAGGTGTTTAGCAAAAAAAAAAAAAAACTCAATACAGAGCAAACCAAAACCGCCCCTACCAGCAAACCAAACCCACGGACCACGGTCACGTCGTCGTCGTTGTCGCCGCAGCAGCTTGCTCGTCGTCGTCGCCGCAGCTCACGTCGCCGTCGTCATCGCCCCTCATCGCAAATCGGAGATCGTAGATCCAATATTGGAGATCGCAGATCGGAGCTCTGCCTCTGCTCCGGTGCTCGGTGCTCTGCTCCCTCCGGCCCTCCCTCAAGGTATTTCTCTCTTTTTCTCTCTAACTCTCTCTCAGTCTCTCTCTCTTTATCTCACTGAAATGAAATTTTCGCAGATCGCCGTCTCTGCTCGCTCCGGTGCTCCCTCTGGTCCGGCCCTCCCTCAAGGTTTTTCTCTCTGACTCTCTCTCAGTCTCTCTCTCTTTATCTCACTCTCAAATGAAAAAATGAGATGAAATTTATGAACAGCTCTCTAACTCTCTTTATTCTTTAATAGGCTATCTCACTAAGTTAGCCAATCAGAGATGAGAGACCCACAATGGGTCTCTCATCTCTGATTGGCTGGCCGTTTTTGTCTTTTTGAATTTGGCTTTATGCCTTTATCTTATCCGTTTGGGTTGGTCAGTGTGTTGGTGTTGGCTTTATCTTATCCGTGGGTTGGTCAGTGTGTTGGTGTTGGTGGGAATGGGATATTGATTGTCATTTAGTGTAATATGTGTTGTGATTTGTGATTGGCATTGTGAAATTTTCTGATTGCAGCTGGCTATTGTGATTGAGGGACATGTTGTGCTTGTCTGTTGTCTGTTAAGTGGAGACCGTGGGGTGGGGAGAGAGTAGATGGGCTCATGGGCTCATAGGGCCGAGTAAACAATAATTAAAGCAATGTAATGTGCAGCACATTACACTGCTTTAATTATTGTGCTGCACATAGAATGTATAATGTTCGGCTCTTTTAGTGTAATATGTACAAGGGGCTAAACAATGTAACAAATTAAAGCAGTATAATTAATGACAAATAAATTAAAGCAATATAGTTTATTGTTACGCTAAACAACAATAATTAAAGCTATATAATTAAATTAACCAATACATTATAAAAGACAAATTAATTAAATTATTTTTGTTTTCATTTGAGGGGTTATTATTAATTAAAGTTGTATTAAAAATGGGTTGACTGTTTAAATTATAGTGGAAATTTTATTTTTTTTCTTCAGTATGAATAACATTCATATAACTAAGTAAAAATTTCTAACTAAAATTTTATTTTTTAAAATTCTTTTCAAGTTAATTTTTGAGTCATATTCTTAAAGCTAAAAGAATTATGAGCAAACGAAAAACAATTGACGCATTCTTTAAGAAAAAAGATGTTAGCAATTCAGAAATTAGGACACCTGTGGCTGTAGAAACAAATGTTAACACTTCAATGCCTGATGAACACTCCTCCAAATGTCCAAAACTTCAATTTAAAGAGATAGATCATGATCCAGGATCACGTAAACAAATATATGAATTCCCTATCAACAAACAAGATAAAATCCGACGAGCTTATCTCAAAGAAGGTCCATATCAACCTAAAAATAGAGATTATCTATACAATGATGATACTCATCATCGTCGATTTCAACCTTCATGGTTTGACTCACTTAAAAATTATATTTAGTATATCTCTGTTACAACCCGGCCCCCCCAAGTATTTAATCCTGGCTACGCCCCTGTTCGTATAGATGCGTTCATGATTCATCCTGCTCTTCATGTGAAGTTAAAAGTTTAATAAATTTGAACAAAAAAAAAAAACTCAAACTCAAACTCATTGTTTTTTGGAGACATTTGAATTTCATTCTCAATCCTGGGACTATCTTTAATGCAGAGCTCCTCGATCAGGTTACTACCGAACCAAAAATGGATTTTGTTCTATTAGTACTTGCATATGATTTTGTATATCACATGCCACAATTGCATTCTAGGAACTGAAGGATTAAAATATCATTTCTTATACCTGCATTTTATTTAACAATAATGGCGTGATAATTCTGACATGATTAGTTAAGTTTTCTCTATGATAGATTATTGCTTGCTCATTTTAATAATATTTTCTTCAAGATGTTGATCGCTCTTCTCACATTGCAGATTTCTTTGCTCATCTAGACCAAAATGCTTCAGCACAAGGTATATCACTATTGCATATTGCTTCTAATAAAAGCTGATTCTTTTCTCCTCATAACTGATCGATAAGGTTGTCTAACTGTATGCTTTTATGTAAATATTTCCTTTTTTAGAATATTATTGTATACCTTTTTCTTTCACCTTCCTCTATCTCCAGCGAATCCTTTGGTTATCTCTAAATATGGAGCAAGTGAAGATTACCATGGTTGTACGGATTTAGCACATATGAAAGCTATTTCAATCATGTAGATATGCTTGACTGTCTTGTTCAATTAGCAAAGGATGGGACTCAATTTGCTTTACTTAATTTTTTTTTTAAGCATTCCTGTGCAATATAATTAGGTGGAATGGTAATTATATTGGTCAAATTTGGTCTAGGGAGCTCTGGTGTGTAGAATCATCTTCAGCTCCTTTGCACAGGACATTGCAGAGATCAAGGAACTCTTGAAGCAGAAAGGAGGTGACATTGGCTGTTGAAGAGATTTTCTATGACGTTTTTGAAGAGTCAGAGTAATTTTAAGACAGTTTCAATATATATAAGGTACGAATTGGATGATAAATTGTGTGGATTTGAGGAGATACAATTTGCTGACTTCTATCTAAAATTTTGATTCTTATCTGAAACTAAGGATGCAAGATTTGTTGGATGAACATATGTAGAAAGGAATATAACCTGGATATGCAGTTCTTAATTAAAGAGAACCTTATGACTGATATAATTGACTTGAATTATTTGGTAGAGTAAAATGATGAACATATGTAATTGGTATTAGTTTCCAACCACGCCGCCTGTGTTCACTAGCAGTCAGTCAGGCAACCTCGATGGTTCATCTTATTTGTTTTTTCTTCTACAAGATATCTAGGGTACATCTTATCCTAATGCCTTGCTTTCAAAACCTAAAAAACCAAAAATAAAAAATACATAAAGACCAACACAAAATAAGTTGTAAAAGAAAACAAGGAAAAAAAAGAGGGACTTCCTGTCAACAATTACTTAACAATTATTTTAGGTGTTTTTTTTTAATAAGTAAGACTTGTTAATTTCATCTTTCTCCAATTCCTATATGCATGCTAGCATAGAACCAACATTGAAGCAAGTCTTTTTAATCCATCTTTATTTTGAATGTGTGATAGAATTTCACTGTCACAAAAGTTTATGAATTTTGACACTTACACCATCTGTTCCATTTCTGGTCAAGGTTTGCCTGTTAAGTTTTTGACTTGTTAACAAAATTTTTTATTTTGTTTGCGAACAAGTTGTGTAAAGATCTGGAGTCTAAATTAGTTTGTAGCAATGATCAACTCGTTGGCATATTTGATAAAGGCCTCTCATTTCAATGTTTCATTGATCTCAACCACAAAGGCACAACCTCATGCTCACTGCTGTGCCCATTCATGTGTCAAGACAGTTGCAGAGTTAATTAACAATTTGTAGCAGTCCTTTGCTTTGAGTCAATTTCCAATATGTTGTGATGGTTGATTGAGCAGTAACAATAGTTGTTAATGTATTTCCACACATGACTTGGTGGCAAAAAGCATTACCTTCTGTGTAAATATAGTGTACGTCAGTATGTGAATGTACCGAATCAAAGGTGCTTCAACTCGTAGAGCTACACTTCATTAAAAAACAAAACAAAAAGCAAAAGCAAAAACAAAAACCTCCATAGAGCTCCATTTTGTTTTTATTTATTTATAAGTTTTATAATTTTTTGGGTATAATGTTGCATTTCTTCATTGTGTGGTTGAATTTTAATGTTGAATAAAATAAATTGAGAAGAAATTTAAAATATATATATATATATATAACAATAAATACCAAATTATCCAAATCATGCTATGTAATAGAATAATACTATTTTCTTATATATTATTTTTAATTCTTTATAATGCAATAGGATAACATTTAACAATCAAATAGAATAAAAAGAAAATTTATATACTATTTTAGTTCTTTATAATGCAATAGGATAATATTTAACAATCAAATAGAACAATTGTAATATTTGAATGTTCTTATCAATTATTTGAGTAATATCAATTGTAAATGTGATGAGATTTGATTAACATGACAATCTCCTTAAGATAATGAGAAATTTAAATAATTAATTTGAAACTTGAAAAAATTTAGTTGTAGAAATAAAAATAAATAAATAAAAGGAAAGCATAACACACTATAACAAAAGTTTGAAGAATATAGATCACTTGAAAAAAGAATAATATCTCTTCTAAAAATAATAATAATATCAATTAAACACACCTAATTTTTTCCAAAACAAAAACTCAAAATAATATAATGATATATTTGTAAGGATAGAGGGATGGAAAATATTTTTAGAAATATTTACAAATTAGCTTTAGTAAATTTT
Source organism: Quercus ilex subsp. ballota (assembly GCA_032727855.1). Classification (NCBI taxonomy): domain Eukaryota; kingdom Viridiplantae; phylum Streptophyta; class Magnoliopsida; order Fagales; family Fagaceae; genus Quercus; species Quercus ilex. Next base: position 253,670 of record JAVFWQ010000028.1, read on the forward strand.
AGATAATTAATCATATATTACACCACATCACAAAGTAATTATATATTCTTCAAACTTTTGTAATTCTTCTCACGCATAGCATGGGTCTGCAACTACTTTACATAATTCTACAACTCTGTTTTTTTTTTTTTTTCCCCTTTTTTTGGGAAAATGGAGGACCTTGTCTCTGCCAGTGAGGCTACCAGGCACTAAAGCCATTCTTTCCCACAAAGCACTACTAAGAACTATTAAGAAACTTGCTTCGATCGATCGAGACTTGATTGAAGGTCTTTTAAAGCACTACCTTGATTGATCGAGACTTAATCGAAGGGAAATTGAAACTCCGTACTTCTTTCTTTTGAGCTGCGTCTTGGACATCTGATTATGGATCCAAACAAGATTACGTCATTGAATCTTTCAACCCAAAAACCTAACACTAGTCTTTTAATTCCATGTTTATTTTGTATGTATGATAAAGTTGTATTGCCACGAAAGTTCATGAATTTTGACACATATGGCATCTTTCCATTTCTAGTCACGGTAAACTTTGTTGACAAAACCAGCAGATACTTGTAAAACATGTTAATAATATCTTTTGCCATGGACGTAATTTAATAATAAGCAGGTAGTGAATCCCCCAAGAGAGGACTTGCTTGACTTGTCTGTTGAATGTTGGATTCCTCAACCAAAATCTATTTTGTTCTACAAATTGTCACAATTTGAGATGAACATTTCTTGAATGAATGTTCTCCAGCAGAAATTATTTTATATTTGGATAAACTAGTCAAATAGTTGTATTACCATATGAAAACAAATCACAGTATATTGTTTAGACAATAGCAGACTATTGATTGTATTAGGGAAGGAAGTATACAATTAGTCTTAAATTTCTCTAAGTAAAACATTCATGCAATTGGATCATATTTGTATATATACGCACCACCGTTGGTATTTTGTTTGATTACTTTCTTCCTAGTCGACCAATTGAATTAAGTTGATTATGCTATTAATATATCAAATTGGAACTTTAAAATGAGTAGAATTGGAACTTTCATCAATAGTACATAATGATTGCATGAATTTTACCCCAAAAAAAAAAATGAACAAAATTTTTTTTGACCTGTTTCTAACCATTTTTTAGACAAGCCCACTAAAATTACAAACAATTGTAACAACCTCTTCTTCTTTTTTGGAATAAAAAAACATAACAACTTTGATACTGCTTCATTACGTCAATGCATTTTGCACAAACTGCATTCAAAATTATGGTTCTTTTTTTATTCAATGAAATATGATTTGTTTTGTAGTATGCAGTCCTTGCAATATCTTCTCCCCCCCACGCCCCCAACCTTTTTTTTTTTTTTTTTTTTTTTTTTTTTAAGATTAATTGACTTGATTCTTTTGAGGGAATATCAAACTTAAGTTCAAGCACCACTAATGACTTTTTCTTGTATGGATTCTTGAATCATCACAGTTTGGCATCAAATTCGTAAGGCATTCTGATCACACTTTTTTTTAATAATCACTTCATGTCTTCACCCCCTCCATTGTAACTGTCAAATCATCCAAAAAACAAAAACAAAAACAAAAATACACTGCCTATTTCAAAACATATTATTTTTGGTAAGCACAAGTTGTGTATTATAAAAGCTTTCAACATTGACAAAGTTTGATGCTTAATTCTACAACTCTGTCTTTCTTTAATTAATTAATTATTTATTTCGGTGTGACAGCAAGACCATAAGGCCTTTGGGCCAACCCAACTTCGCCCTCATCATCAACCATTACCGTTTGCTTGTGAAGGTCATCCTTCATGATCTCTTCATTGGCACTTTAAACAGAACACGTCTAGAATATATATATATATATATATATATTTGACTTCACTTTTTTAGCTTTTTTAATCTTGTTCCCTCATCTCCTTTGACTTTACTTCAAATTATACTATCCAAATCTCAAACTGTAAATGTTTAGTCATTCAGAATCTATAAAACAAATTGTTCTATCAGATGTCACAATGTCACAAATTTAGTAGGGAAAACCAGGTTGAAAATTGAAAATCATCTGCAGTCTTATAGATTAGTTTCACCATCCACTTACCTAGATTAAAATCCTCTTTTTCCACTTCTTGTAAGAGGAAAAAAAAATCTGAAATCGAATTTTAAAAACTGTTTATTAAATAATTTTTCAAAAAAAAAAAAAAACATGGAGTAGAAAAGTACTTGTCCAGGGGAAAGAAAGAGATTAATAAAGCATGTGTTTATTTATTTTTACAATTTGGAAAAAATAATGACATAGATTACAACAATTCTTTTTTACTTTATACATGATTACATCGTATGTTGTCATTATATAGTTGATGAAACAATAAGCCAAAACAAGAAGCAAACTCAATATATCTTTCTTACTTATTTTTTGTGTTCAAACTTCAAACCGCAATGTACAAGACAAAACCATCCCCAATCAAACGCTCCCCATATTCTATCCTAACTTCAGTCGTTATCCCATGTCTCTCCGAATTCCTTATAAACATTTGAAAACATTTACATTTTAAAAAATAAAAATTAAATAACAATGATAAATTTAAGCACACTTCACAACATCATTAGTCATGAAAAAATAAATTCATCATTTTCGTCATCATCAATTTCATCAAAGAACGGGTCATTGAGGAGCTCAGATGCAGAAGGTCTTGCCCTTGGTTGAGCAAGGCACTTCTCGATGAACGCCCTCACCTCCAAATCCTTAACCTTGCTCAAGGCCTCAGGCCTTATCCCAGTTGACACCTTCTTGTATATTTTGGCAACATTGTCACACTCACTATAGGGAATTTCCAAAGTCACCATCTCAATCATGCACATCCCAAACGAGTATATATCCACCATTTCCGTGTAATCCTCCTCATAAAGCTCCGGTGCCATGAATTCCGGTGTCCCTAATACTGAGTGTGCTGAATGACTCTTCCCCACTATCGCCGCCAAACCCAAATCACCAATCTTTACCTAACAAAAAAACCAAGAAAAAAATTGTTAAACTTCCATATAACATCATTAGTCAATTCAAAACCAACTTTTTTTTTCCTTAAATTAGAAGACTAAATTTGATTGCTTGGTTAGAAAGTAAAGCAAATGTATTTTAAAACATAAGATCCAAAATTGCAAATCAAACTACATGGCCTATAAGCAACCTGTTAAAGCACAAAATGGTACCTGACCAATGTTCCCATTGACAAAAACATTGCTACAATTGAGATCTCTATGAATGACACAAGGCTCATGTGTATGCAAGTAGTCCAGCCCTTTCAAAATCTGCTTTGACCATTTCTTCAAAGCTTTCATTGAAACATGCCTATGTTTCTTCCTATACTCTCTCAAATTCCCACTAGTACACACCTCGGTGATAAAATTCAAGGTGTTGTTTTCCTCGTCCCTCCACACATTGTACAAGGCAATGATGTTATTGTTTGTTAAGGTTCTCAGCAGCCTGACCTCGGAGTAAAGCCTATCAATCATGTAGGGATCATTAGTGAAGTTTCGTAGTTTGACCTGGTTCCATGCTACTTCTATTCCTTCTTCTTGATCAAATGCACGGTACACTTTTTTCACTGCACCACTGCCAAGTAGCTCGTTGTAGCGGCCGTACCGGCCTGTTGGATCAATTTCGACAAATGGCTCGGAATCTTTATCAGATGGATCAGGATTCACACTAGGCATCTTCAAGTAAAACATGCAAAAAAGTCAGTCATAAACCATGAAAGCAAGTATAGTTTATTTGAATGAGTTTAGAGTTTAGACACAGTTTTACAATAAAGACAGAAACCCAACAGAATTAATATATATGAACAGTAATTGAAAAGTTTCTTTGAGAAACAGAGATCCAAAAAAAAAACATATACAATTCTCACACTTTTAGACCCAACAGACTCAGAAGAATGAAGAGAATTCAAATAGATCAAATACACATTTGTTTAGAGCTCTAATTCAGGTTTTTTAATATTCAATGTCATCAACATGAAAAGTCAATATTTTTCATGAAAAAATGGAAATCTGGAAAAAAACCAAGATGAGACCCTGATAACAAAGTGTGTTATAAGCCAAACAAAGCTTCAATCTTTGACAGAAAAATATAACAAAAGGAAATGAAGCACATAATAGAAGAGGCCAAAATTCTTACCATAAAGAACCAAAGTTTCTGATACTGTGACTTGAAGAGATTTGCTTCAATCTCACCCTGCCAAAAAAAAACTACTAATATTTCAAGCAGAGAAGTATCTTAAGAAGAAACTTTGAAAAAGTAGTCCAACAAAGCACGAAACATGGAAAAGCAAAAGGGTTTTGGAGAATGGTATTTATAGGAGCTAGGCTGGACTCAAAGACCAAGGTTAATTAAAATTGAGAATGTGTTTGGTGAGGTTAACCAGGGTTGATTTTAGGTTAATGGGGAATTAATTTTTAGATTAGGTAAATTTGAATTTCCAACCGTTTTAAGTATTTAATTTAGTTTTGTTCTTTTTTGTAATAGACAGTAAAAAAGCTGATAAAGATGTAGTTGAAGGAATCTTAAATTTTTTTGAATATAATGTTCTGTCTGAATTGGGAATTTGCCGCGTATTAATCTGATGATTTGCTATTGTGTAGTGTGTACCACATTTCAGCCTTGTTTAAAGGAATTTCATAGTGATTGCTCATTATTGAATGAATATTTTGAGGTTTCTTTGCTTGTGTGTTGGGAAAGCATATAGTATAGTCAAACTTTGGTACCTTTGGAATTTGGCATCTGAACCGTCCATGTTTCTTTGTGGGCCATAGTGATCGTGGGTCCCATTAACCGTTGACGGGGGAGATGTCACTAGAGCATTCCACTAAATTGGGAGTAAAAAGTCTACCTGGGGTCCATTTTCGAGGGTGTTTGGCTTCTAAGAAATTGATTTTCCAGTCAAAGTATTACATTCTTGAACAGGCTTTTGGTTTAGCAGTTGAGGCCAGCTTGGCTTTGAAAAGTTTAGCCCAACTGGACAAGAAGAAAATTGGCTTAAACTATGCATTAGTCATGCTTTGAAGTGAATAGAAACTACAACTGTCATTGTTCTTCTTTTTTTCTTTTTCTTTTTTTTTTTCTTTTTTTTTTTGAACAATTGAAAATTATGTATAATTTATTCGTTTTGTACATGTACACACACCATTGATTGCATCAAATGCAAGGGTAGATTTTGGTTAACTTTATCAATGAAGTTTTTAGTTGTTTAACAAGGGATTTTGATTCGAATCTTGCCTACATTAAAAAGAAATTTAGTAACGTATTGATGTGGAGGTAAAAACTAAAGAGTATTAAGCCTAATCATCATAAAACGGATATTATATATTTTAAATCTTGTCGTGACTAAAACTGCAAGGATTATGTCCATATAGCTGATTTGAAATTGCTACTATTAAAACTAAAATTAAACAAATATAGTGCAATTTAAAGGAAAATTTGTTTGAATCAATGTTGTTCAATCTTTGTACTAATTAAAAATAGAAAATAAAAAATTTCCAAGAGATAAAACTCGATTACCCTTATATGATAGTTTTAGGTTCTAGTAGATGCAAAATGGAAAAAGAACAATTGGTCAATTTGGAAACATTAAGAGTTTATTCATGTTAGTTAACTCAAAATCTATTGTCAACAAGTAAGGGACTCGGAATTGAGTTTCTCCTACATGAAAAAGAATCTCATTAATTTTTTAATAATAAAGAGCAATTATGATAAAACAAACTTTTGGATCTACAAAAATAAAACAAAAAGGGAATGAGGAATTAGGGCATATAATTTTTTATCATAGTTGAGATGGGTGAATCATGCAATGCACCTCTCTTGATTCTTCCTTTCTCATATGACAATAAAGTCTCTCACCTTAATTTCGAGATCAAATTCATCATCAACTCCTTTGTGTCGACACAACAATATCAATAAGTATCTCGGCTTTTGAGATATAATTTTTATAACACTAATCAGATACAACAAAGTTTTATTGCATCACACTGAATTCTTAAGAGACTCCCTACCTAGTATTTTTTTCACGTAGCTTTTAGTAACACCGTTGATCCTAGCTCCGAAATGTGCAAATTGGAGCAAGAATATGTTCGGAGGCAACAATTTTGAAAGCACATTTGTAAAGCGGTTTCAAACAGTAGTTTTTTAAAGCATAACTTTATTTTTATAACCTTTTCAAATAGCCTTTTTCTTTTCTTTTCTTTTTTCTTTTTCCTTTTTTATTGAATAACCCTATTTTTATAAAGAGGAAAATACTCCAGGCAGAAAATAAATTTATAACCTTGAAATATTTGGAAAGTTATAAAATTGTGCTGGAAGGCCCATGCAGGGCACGCGATTTCCTCTTAAAAATTCCTTAAGGTTTGAGGTCTACATTAGGACAACTTTTGAACGCAAATGGTCTACTGACTCTACTCATTTAACATCGTATTAGAAAGGATGTATACTCCCTCTGTCCCAAATTGTTTAGTCTAGTTAGAAAAACTCAATTATTTAGGGAAACATCATTAACTGTCTTATCTCTTAAAAAAAAAGTTATAAATTTCCTAAATTACCCTTAAACAAATTTATCAAAAAATAATTTAAGGAAAAAAAAAACATTTCTAGTATTAGCGCCAACTACCAAGCAATTTTCAAAGTTATTGTAGATTTCAAATTCTATTAATGTACTACTCTTACAATTTGCAAACCTATATTCAAATCCAAATTCAATCTTTACCTTTATATCAAATTTTAATACGGTAGATTAGAAACTCTACTGGTGGCAAAACAATAGCTTTAGTGGATTTCAAAATTTAGGTTTTTAATTTTTTTTAAATTAAAAAAAAAAGCTTCCATAAATAAATTAAGGGCATAAATGGAATATTAATAAATTAATGATGTTTGACTTTTCAAACAGAAAAAAAAAAAAAAAAAAAAAATTAGGACATCTCAAAATGGAATACAAGCCAAACAATTTGGGACGGAGAGAGTATTAGTTACTAAAACGGAATTGCATGTTCATCATGCGCACTAAGATTATAGTATAAATATAATTGCCACAATATGTTGCCTTTTTTTTTTTTACCCTCAGACCTCAATATTCTAATATTCATTCTTTCTTTATCAAATCTTCTTCTTTCTTTAAAATGAAACTTGATCAAATCAAATGTTAGATTCCTCTCCAAAAAAGAAAAAAAAAATCAAATGCTAGGTTTTAAATCCTATTATCAAGTGTAAAGATTTCTTTTTCTTTTTTCTTTTCTTTTTTTTGCCAAAAAAAAAAAAAAAATTCTTTACCAAAACCAAGTTGAGTGAAGTTACCAAAAACAAGGTTGAGTTTTCGCTCTCACTTTTTTAATAAGGAAAAAGTATAATTCCTTACCAATAATAATAAATAAATAAATAAGTACAATTCCATGGAACAACGATAACAAGACCTACAAGTCTAACAATTCACATATTACTTTTAACTTTTGTGAAATATATCACGAGTCACAACTCACAACCTCTTACACCATGACCAAAACCAAAACCAAAATATCATTACTCTTTTCATATAGTTATAGAAAATTAATACAGTATTTATTTAGAAAGACAAAACTTCATTCCAATTAACTAAATTAATAATTAATTTTACGGTGGGGTTCAAATTCTATCATATTTATCTAAATAAAAAAAAAAACATATAAATATAATTGAAAATTTTCATTTTCTTTATATTTTATTAATTCTTTCTTTATTGATTCTATAGGGAGATTTCCCGTACAAGCTTTTTGTCCGCTTTGGAGAGCCAAGCCCGCACAGTTTTGTTTTCAAGCGACGTGGGCAAGTGTGGTAGTGGTACACTCATGGTTGCTCCAAGAGCTTATAAACCATGAGTGAGGCGCATTTCTTGCCGATGTTGGACTAAGTCCAAGTGCAATACTTGCTTGCCCACGTCACTTAAAAACAAAACTGTGCGGGCTTGGCTCTCCAAAGCGGACAAACAGCTTGTACGGGAAATCTCCCTACAGATTCCATTCTTAAGAGGCAAGTCTCCCCATTATTTTCCTTTCCTTCACATTGAGATCAAATCGTAAGACTTTTTTAATCCCAAAAAAAAATTCATCAAAATTTTTTATTTGGCTGAAAATAATTGTGCTCACATGACATGGATATCCTAAAACCCATTAAGATTTAAGCATACAGCTCTTAACACTAAAAAACCCCCCAAGTCCACCCTATATATAGCTCCGTAGGTTTGCATTCTCCTGTGATCTTAGGCTTTGCATGGAATTATGAACACATGAGGGAACATGTGATTGGTCCAAGTTGGCTATTGCCCCTCATAACCATTCAATTCTCGTTAAAACATGTGAATCATGTGAAATCATCACTGGTTCCATGCATTTTCTACATCCTTTACACTTCAATAATATTAAAAGAAAACAATAGCTAGGGAGCCAAAATTAAGCAGCAATTTAGCCCATGAGAGAACCATATACACATATATTGGTTATTACTAATTAATAAGACATTTTGTACCATTGAATTTGCTTGAAGCATGATATTTTTTTTTATTCTTTTCAGGAGAAGAATTTGGACTCGAATTTAAATAAGTAAAAAAGATTTGGGAACCAAAAATTATTGGCTTATATATCTTCCGGGAAGATGAGGAAGCAAAATGAGTATAATCACTTAAGAGTAGCGTAAGTCACATCTTTCAACTTACCCATCTTAATGCATTCTAATTTTTTTACCACAAATAATGAACTAGTACACGTTTATCTTTAATTAATTAATTGCCATTAATATTGGAAAGTGCATGGTAACATTGGATGAAGGGCTGCGAATGAAGTTTATCTACCAAATTCTTCATTATAATATCACATGAAAGACATTAAAGAAGATTTTTCTTTCAATACTTTTGGGGTCAATTTGAATGGAAAATAAAATTTGACTAGGTTTTAGGCATGTAGTTTAAATTTATCTACATTGCCATGAAGAAAAAAGGATTTGGTTGCATCTTTTAATTTGTTAAAAAAAATTAAAATATTAGGATTAAAATACAGTATGATACCATTAACATTTTCAAAGTAAGAAAGGAAAGACTAACAAAGTGATCATAATGCCGTCAAATATATAAAAATAAATTTCTTTTTATATTTTGTGAAGAAAAAGTCTTTGAACGCATTGAGGGTGAACACGAAGTTGTTAGTATATATTATAATGAGGAAAGCATGCTGATATAAACATATTATCGTTTTTAATTCCTTTACTTATGCCTGTTGGCTTAAAGAAAGCAAAGTAAATTCGAAAAGTTAACTATATAAGCCGGCTGAGTCAACGTAATATTAGCCCGTTCTCATTCTGCCGACCTGGTCATGAAGATTTAGGTAAACCCATCCATAGGTCATTTTCTATTATTTATTGTGCTTACAAGATAAGATTACATCATATCTGCATATTATTCCACAGTATATAAGAATTGTCATTTCTGTTTTTTTTTTTTTTTTTTTTCTTCCCTTAAAATAAATTATCTTACCTTCCTTTTTCTTTTGGAAAATACATTAGTTACAAAAATGGATGAAGGATTTGATTCATTTGAAGGCAGCAGTTAAATTTACAAAACTCTTGAAAAAATTATTTTTATTTTGTCTTAAAGCATTTGCATCAATTCGTGCAAAAATTCATGTCTATTTTAATATAAGAACTTACTTTTTCTATTTTATATACTTATTTTTCAAAATATCTCACATCATATTATCTATTTTACACTACAGGTTCGTTTGAATACAACTTATTTTGCTGAAAACTGAAAACACTGTAACAAAATAATTTTTAAATGTGTGAATAGTATCGTGAGACCCATTTTTTTTTTTTTCTGAATAAAGTGGCTGTGAGTCCCGTGAATAGTGCGTGAACAGTGTATAAACCATGAAATTTGTCTCACTAAAAAAAAAGAAAAAAAGAAAAAAAAGAGGAAAATGCAAAACTGAAAACATAGACGCAGTAAACTGCTATCCAAACAGTCACTACATTTCACCAAAATATCAATTTTTCTTGATTTTTTAATTTTTTTTTCTTTCTTCACACACAACAAGCGCTAGGAGAATATATGAATAAAGAATAAAAATAAACAACTAAATACAAAATGAATAGTGTCAATGTAAATTTATACGGTTAATATAGCAAACTTGTAAATTTACACAATTATACACAAATGTGAGCTATTTTTAGGCAAAATTGTGTAAATTCTACATTTTTTTTTCCATTATACACGTGTGAATGCTTTTAGAGAATATATGAATATCGTTGTACCCAACGTTGACATCCCACTCCTAGCCCATGTGCTAGGTTAACAAAGCAACCACCTGATGTTGTTCAAATGGGATATCAAAGTCCTCTAGAGAGGCATCTTATCCACCCCTACAACTACAAGGCATAACCTGGATACAGTTGGCCAGCATACTTGTATACCTTTGCTTTGAGAGAAAGTGAGAAGATCATTATAAAAGAAACATATAATATAGTAATGAACTCATGATATCATTGATATGATTATAATTTTGCAACCAAACTTAATGTCCTTGGATGCGTATATGTCAGTCATGATGGTCCTAGTTTTCGTTTGTTTGGTACCTACTACCAAGTTCAATATCCATAATCCACTTAAAGAAATTAAGATATCATATGAGGTGAGATAAAGGATAGAACCACGTATGGTAGAGATTGGGGTAGCCCCAGACAGGATCCCTCATCTTGCTGGCATCTTGCCTCGCAAGAAACACAAAAATAACCAAACTTAGTAGTTTGGGCTGACTTAACAGGGATTGACAAAAGACACTTTGATGGTTGAGTCAAAAGATGTGTTGGCTCTGGTTTTAAAGGCAGCATATAATTCTTTCTGGAGAAATTGAATACCTCCATATGCTAGAAGATCATGGCGTTTATGGAGGACGTACGAATCCATCTTTTTCGTGTGAATCCTACCTCCAAACCTTGCTCTTCAAAGTATTGAAAATAAGCTCATCTGGTCCGCTAACGGGACATTTTTAAAGATATCATATTGCATTAAATGCGATTGAAATTGGGTGAAATACAATAAATGCTAATTAAAGCTAAGTTGGTTTGCCAGTGGCTTAGGAGGCTCTTCTTTTGAGCCTATCTAATTAGGTATTGGTGTTTGTTGAAGCATACTTTGATGTAATGTAATGGGTAAAAGGACAGTTTGGTCGGGGGAACATGAGATAAGCCAAGATAGTGAGGGTCAAGTAGCAAGGATCAAACTGAGATTTTCCGTCCCAGTAAGGTATACTTAGTTGATCCAACCAAATAGCCGCCTTGACAAATTGCTAAGGCCTTACTCAAAGATCGAAGGAGCCCAAGCCCATGGTCATATCTCACTCCAATCCCTTTTTTTTTTCTTTTTTTTTTTGGGTGAGAATCCTACGCATAGAACTTGAATTATAATATCAGCTCTATGTGGACCATAACGTCAATAATGCAAGACACTTTAATTTGTAGCTCAGATTTTATCATATCTACTTTTTTTTCAATCTAATAATTAAGCTATAAATTAGGAATAATCATTTCATCCCCTTGTTTGGAAGAGAGGATTTTAAGGACGATAGAAAGAGATGGGAGAGAGGAGGAAGACTAAAGTTTCCTATGTTGGAAGGAAAGAAGAGTGAAGGAATGGGGAAAGTTCTCCTCTGGGTCCACACTTTCCAATCCTTTCATTCATGGAGGGAATGAAAAGGGAAAAATAGGATGGTGACTTCATTCCTCTCTCCCACTCTGTATGTGTGCGTGGATGCGTGTGTGTGGTGCATTATTTGTGGCGGCAAACGTTAGATTGTGGTGTGTGCGCGTGTGGTTTTCTTGAAATGGATACAAATATAGGTAAGGTGAGTTTTAGCCATGGAGGGCTAATTGTGCTAGTGACAAGTGAGTTGGTTTTTTTATAGCGGCAGCCACGGAGGGCAGCCTTTGAGACAACTTGTTTGGGAAAAAAAAAAAGGAAGAAATGGAATGTCAAGAAAAAAAAAATCTTATTTGAGTTAAGAATATTATTTTCCATTGTCCTTGTTTGGGAGATTAATAGAAGGTTTACCTTATATGCCTAATTTTCAATCTCTCAAAATTGGGAAGAATAAAAGGGAATTGAATGTGTTTTCTATTTATTTCAACATCATATTTTCTGAAAAATAAATCATTTTCCAGAAAATATTTTCTAGAAAATTATCACATTTTCCTATATTTGATAGTGACCTTAAATTGAGTTGGAAAACACTTTCTTAATTTCCTTGATTTAGCTTCTCTTGAGATAAAGTTGTTTTCACTATTTAGCTTTGCGTGAAATAGAGTTGTTTTCCATAAAATTTTAGCAAAAAACAAATATATATATGATGCTAAGTTAAATAAGAGAAGTTAAGAAATAGTTTTTCTTTAACCAATAATTTTTCTAATATTACCAAATTCCGAAAATGCAAAAAACTATTTTCTATAAGATTTTTTTATTGAAACAAATAATGCATAAATGAATTTTTTAAGTACTAATAATACCATTATTTTTTTCTTCAATACCAATGCCCTTGTTTTTATTATTTTTTATTAAAGAAAAAACATAATAATAATACCATCATAAAATGATTTATTAATTTCCATTCAACCCAAAAGAAAGATTATTTTTCATTCTATTCATTTCCTTTCAAACATCCAAATAAGATAGATGGATATTTAATATCTTTCTTCCTTCTTCTTCTTCTTCTTCTTTTTTTTTTTTTTTTTTTGAGAAGATATCATAATTCTCTTATTGTAGGTGAGACATTAAAATTCCATATATTGCAAGATTTGAGATTTTTTTTTTTTTTTAAGTGATTCTTATTAGTCATCTGAAAACCTAAAATTTTGAAAATACGTATGATTTTTGAAATCTTGTCTCCTATTCTTGCCAACCAAATTGAGAAATATCACATATACTCAAATCATAATAAGCTAAAACAACAATTGAGAAAAAAAAATTATGTCCCTAAATTTATGATTACTAATTAGGCTAGCTAACATTAAATATAATGATATATATACACTATTACCTGAGAGGAAGAATGAAATATTGAGTAATATATATATATATATATATAGAGGAAGGAGAAATACTAAATAATTAGCCTTTTTTTTTTTCTTTTTTTCTTTTTTGCTGAATAGTCCTGAAATTATTGTTGAGAAAAGGCAAGTGTGGCCGTAGAATCATCTTTCTTTCTTCCTAGGCCTTGCTAATTGGACATGATATTGGCCTGTTTAAAACATCTGTACTGGGCTTACACGTTTTAAAAACCGAACCATCTCAGTTTCTACAAACGCCATATAAGTTATAAACCCAAGCCTTTCCAAACACAAACAAATCTCCCTCACCTAAAATCGATGTTTTACAACCCAATTTCTCACAGACAAACTCCTTAAATTTAAACGAACCGTGCATTACGAAAGACAAAACGTCTTTTTAAAATCACCATTCTTCTGTGTACCGTAAAACCGCAATCTTAAAACACGTGTTCTCAGGAACAGAGCAAACTTCACCCCATCGTAAAACAGTAACACAAACACAAAATCAACAGGGTCTTAGAACTTTGTCTTCATTCAGAAACCTTGAATCCCGTTATACCAATCTTCCCAAAAAACCCAAATTTTTTGTTCTAATCATGGCAACGCTGAAGACAATCTCAGCAGCTCTGAAACTCATAGACTCAAAGAAAGAGAACCTCAAAAAGGCCTTCGATGACCTCCAATCCCACTCGTCCCTCCTCTCCTCTTTCTCTCTCACATGGTCAGAACTTGATTCCCACTTCACCTCCCTCCAAAACTCGCTCAATCAACGATTCCAACACCTCGAATCGCTCGAGTTGCAAAAACAGGCCGAGTCAACTCAGCCAAACCCTTCAACTGACCCATCAAGCTCACAAGCGCCAAACGCACAAACCACCCCAAAGGTCCCTCCTTTTTCATCAAAAACTCTGACCCAGATGACCAAAACCCGGGTTGACCAGGATGGTGACGTGGGTTCGGGTCAAATAGTTAAGCCTCGGCCCGAGTTAAAGGCTTTTTGTGAGAATATGGATGGGTTGGGGTTGAGGAAGTTCTTAATTGAGTATCCAAATGGGCCAAATGAGAGAAAAACAATCAGGGATGAGCTCCCTGGTGCATTGCTATGTGCTCCGGACCCGGCTGCATTGGTTTTGGATGCAATGGATTGGTTTTATAAGGATAATAGTGTGAATTTGAAGAATAAGAATAATAAAGATTGGGAATTGGGTGGTTCAAAGAGGTGTTGTGTGCTTTTGTTGGAGGAACTTATGAAGATTAAGGCCAATGTGAGTGAGGAAGTGAGGGAGAGAGCCAAGGAGTTGGCTTTGAAGTGGATAGGGAAGGAGAGAAACATTGAGATGCACACGTTTGAGGTGCTGGGGTTGCTGCATTTGGTGGCGGCCTATGGGTTGCAGTCCGTCTTCAATGAGGATGACCTTGTGGATTATCTTGTTATCATTGCCCAGTATCGGCAGTCTGCGGTGTTATGCAAAGTTTTTGGTTTGGGGGATAAAGCTGCCGGTAAGCTGGTTGAATTGTGGTTTTGCTTTTATGTTGTGTGCTTGTTGTTATGCAGAATGTCTTAGCTGATTGTGTTCGATGTTTTATCTTTCTATTATCATACTTGTAATGTGTGTATGTCTATGGTACATTGATCATAATGTCAACATAAACAAGAATTTTCTGTTCTGTATCGGCTTTTATTAGTTAGCGTAGGCCTGTCAAATACAGGTGGTTTTTCAGTCTTAAATTTGCCAATATAGGCCCTGCAACAGAACCTTTAGTGTAAGTTGTTGCCAGGTAGTGAAGTACTGAAGGCCATGATGGGGCAAGGCCAAGTCTTGATATTATAGTAAGAAGTTAAATGTAGTGGAATATTTCAAAATTTCCACTTAGAATAATCTGTCTAACATAAATAATTAGTTATCGTGATTAAGAGAGAGGGAAGTCTAAAACTTGAATTTCTAACATTAAATTTGAATTGGGAACTTGGTGACAGAATGGAATAATGCAAGCTGTTGTTTATGTTTAGAAAGGCTAATTGAAATAATGGGCATGGTAGCCTCTAGCCCTCTCAAAGCCGTAGAAATAGTGGAGATTAAAAAGGCACGAACAGAATATAGAGAGCCCATTTTGTCTTATTAATCACAAAGCATCTCAAGAAGATTTAATGGATTCAGAAGAAAGTGGTTGGAACTTGGTGTGATTGCAGGTGTCCTCCAACCAAGTGATGTGTTGTGGGTTTGAGTCTAGGAATTAGCCTCTCCAAAATTGGGAGTAAGGATGCTTACCAACTACCTCTCCTAAGACCTGCTCTGCACTGAGTATTACCATTTTATTGGGTTCAAAGGAAGTATAGAAGGAGAGATTAGGTTTCTGGAATTATTGTAATATGGTCTTGTTTAGCATATACTTGATTCATGGCAGCATTGCTATGCATATGTGAACTTCTTTTGAGGCAGGGTTTACAAATTGCTGTTAAGCTTTTCAAAGCTTTACAATATTTGATTCACAGGAGGATCACTGTCTTGGATGTAAACTGTCATATGGAGAATTTTGGTGCCTGCTCTTGGGTAATCTGAATTAAAATTCAAATGATTTTATTTTTTGGTTCTCTGCAGATCTCATTCAGAAACTTGTAAGTAAGGGAAAGCAACTTCAGGCTGTCAAATTTATTTTTGAATTTGAGCTGACTGAAAAGTTTCCACCAGTCCCCCTCTTGAAAGCCCATTTAGAGGATGCCAAGAAGGCTGCTAGGAAAGTTGTCAACGACGGAAATCATTCTCGCAAGTCATTGGTAATTTTCCATTGCCTTGCATGATTTCCAATATACCATGTGTAATTCAAAATCAAATGTCCTGCGGATATACTTACTAAGTTTCTTACAGAATGAGGGCATAGCCAAAGAAGTGGGTGCATTGAAGTCAGTTATTAAAGTTATTGAAGACCACAATCTTGACTCTGAGTATCCACGGGCAGACCTTGAGGGGCTTATCGAGAAGCTACAGAAGCGGGCAGAAAACATCAAAAAACCTGCAGCAGCTCCTCCTGCCAAATATAATCAGCCGCAGCAGCACCGGCACCAGCAGCAGCAACAGAGTGGAAACAAGCGTCCTCGAATGGATTCTCCAGTTAGTCCTGCAGCAGCACCAATAAATGTTGGTGGCATGAATTCAACAATTCCCCAATATCAACAATCTCATCTACAGTCAGCAGGTTTGTTGCCAGAGCATCCAGCTTCATATGGGAGCTTATCAGCTGTGCCCTATGGCATGGTGGGCCAGAGTCCTGCTGTTGCCCCTTACATGGGCTCATCAGCTGGGTTGTATGGTTATCCAGGAGCCCCTGTGGGTTTTTCTGGTGACCCAAGCCCTTCTAGTTCCCATCTATACTCATCAGAACCATATGTGCCATCTGATTATTATGTTAGGCCAACTGCCTATGATGGATATGGTCTGCCACCCCAATACCATCCATCATACTATCATAAGTAAATTGATGCACTCTGTCTTTGTGATAGTATACTTTTGGATGGTATAGTAGCTTTCACCTTGCAGCACTGGTTATCGGAAAGCATAGCGTGCTTTTTTGATCACCTGATTGTAGTCCAGCAACTAGATACTGTGATTAAGAATTGTGAGATTTTCTAGTGTCACATTCTTAATTACTTAAATTATTTTTTAACAGGGTCTTTAGGTCAATTATTTGGTTCTCAGTCAATTTTGAATTCTTTACAGGTGGCATTTTGAAAGCGGGAATTATCGTTTTATTTTTATTAGCAGTTTTTGGTTCAGGACTGTCATAGATGAGTCAAGGTTCTCGCATGGACATTCAAAAAAAAAAAGGTTTTTTGCATTGTCCATAAAAGAGCATAAAACGTATATGTTTTAGCTTTTTTCATATTCTCCCCCTTAGCCTATCTGGAGCAAATGGAGCAGCTCATTTGGGCATGCTGTGCATTGAAATCCTGGGACCCTAGTCTGCCCCAAAAAAGGTTGTCTCTTATGGACCATTTGGATTGAGGGGAAGGGAGGGGGCATGGAGGAGAGTAAAGTAGAGTGGCTGAAAAATAGCCTATTTTCCAGCCAACTCTACTCCACTCCCCCTCCCTCTTCCCTCAATCCAAATAGGCCCTTATGGCTCCTATAAATAAAGACGAAAGTGCAAATTACAACCCTAGAGTTAAGGATTATTTTGATTGTGGTCACCCATGTTTGAAAATTTTGATTGTAGTCCTTAATGTTTGAGATCCTTCCCAATTTTCTCCTTCCTGCTATGTCTTTTAACTATGTGGTCGTTAAATGCCAATTAAGCATGCCAGTCCTATAGCTGGTCCAATTTAATACACCACATCATTTAACAAGTCATGTCAATAAATGAAAAACAAAAGTGTTTTAACATTAACAGAGAAAGATGAAGAAAAACTAAAAAAATATGAAAAATTAGATATCTCTCTCTCTCTGTAAGTGTGTGTTGGCAATGATGGCGGCAATCAAGGCACGGCTGTGGATATATAATTATGTAGGGGGAAAGCACCAGCTAGGGACAGACAAGCTCGATTATGCAAGGCTGAGGATTGTGGCTATAAGGTCAGGGATATGGAGTATGGGAATTCAACACTAGGATCAATAGGCTACTCAGGCCTTAAAAGTGCTTATATGTTGGTGGGTCTGGTTTTTGGGAGGTGTAATTGGGTTTATTTGTGGTTTATCAAAGATTGTTGGGTGCTGCTCTGTCTTGCCTTGTTTGCTAGCATCAACAATTTATTTTCAGTTTCTTTTTTATTGGTATTGGACTTTGGTTTATTAGTTTTGTTAACAAGTCCATCTGTGGCAGTGGTTTTTCTTGTCAACACTTGACAGATTTTGCATCCCACTGTGTGTGCGCGTAAAGCAAATTATGGTTCTTGTATTTGGCAGTAGCCATTGTCATTTGTTTTTAAATTTCTATTCCCTTAATCCTTTGGGAGAATGATATTCACTTGAATTGGGTTGCTAAGAATATCATTAATCTTATTATTCCACATGTTCTCGTTAAGGTTAGTGCACGTGCACATGTAACATATTATTCACATATGTATATTCTATAAAACATGTGACTAATTAGTGAGACGTGTGGCCAATTTGAACCATCATTTGGGATAATGAAAAAGAATGCTCCTTTTGATGCTTATTTCATTGTTAATTTGTCTGTAGTTTTCCTCTTTCTTTGGAGTTAAGAGACTCTCAAAGCTGTCTTATTCTTGGAAGTGGTGACTCTCTCGAAGTAGTCACATTTTGCACGCAATCAATTCATTAGTTCAATCACCAATTCTATTGCAGAACCCTACACAACCAAAACCCTAGAGCAAACCTAACACCTTCTCAATCATCTCTAACCCTAAAAGCACCACTAAACACCAAATCCACCTTAATCTCATAGTCATACCGAACCATAAGAGCATTAGACACCAAGATATAGCATCCAAATAAAGAAACAACTTGAATGACCTTTAGAAACCTAACCTTAATTGTGTTTCTATCAGCTCAAGATCACTCTTCGTTTGAAATCAAGTATTAGACACCACAATTGGTGATGCTGTGTGTGTTAGTGGCCTTGTCAAGCATTAACCCCATCTCAATTGAGCCGCCTCTATCCAAGCCACATGTAATTGGCCGATCAACTCAGGGCTGTGAGTGGGTGTGGTTTAAGATCTAATGTGTCTGAAGTCCAACATTAGACACCACAATTGGCGATGGTATGTGGGTTAGCGGCCTTGTTGAGCCCTAAGATGCACGCATGCGTGTTTGTATATGTATGTATGCATGCACGCCTACTCGTGTGTGTGCATGTATTTTTTTTTTTTTATTCTTTTTGGTAATGTTAATAAGTTATTTTATTTGTTGACTTGTATTTTTCAATGTTGTGCCATATTTTGATTGGCGCAACTATAGACGTAGCATACTTAGTTGGCATGTAACATCCCATAATTAACAAGAATGGATGGAAAGGAGAAGTAAAAAACGATTAAAAAAAAATGTCAAACATCAAGGACCATACTCAAATTCTTTAAACATAAGGTATCAAAATCAAATTGACCCCACATTTTGAGTGTGTAATTTGCATTTTAATGATAATTAAAAATGGGACAGAGTTTGAGGCTACTCATCTTTGTACAACATCCGTACTTACCCAAAAAAAAAAAGAAAAAAAAAAGGAAGTGGAAGGCAAAATGGTACAACATCCGCACTTAAGTGTTGCATAAACTAGAATGACACTTTTATCTTATGACTCTGCTCAATTTTTATTGTGGCTTACCCTTAATTCAGGGCCGGCCCAAGGCCTCCACCACAAAAAATATTTGCCCTTTACAATAAAGGCCTCCATCCCACAAAAAAGGTCTCATCCTATTGTAAAAGGCCTAAAATTTTATAAAAGATATGATTTTTTTTTAAATAGTGGTGCACTTTTAATTATTAGTAATGTTAGGGAATTTTACTATAGATTGACATGTTACTAATCATAAAAAAAATAAAAATAAAAAAAAAATAAAAAAAATTTCATCAATTACATTGTTGAAGCTCATCAGCCACTGTTATTGTCATATTATATTGTGAATATTTTGTAGTAACTTTAGTATTTTCCTTTTTTATTTCCAACAATGCTTTAAAAAAAATTACAAATGTGTTAGATCATCAATGATGATTAATCTCTCTTAATAGTTTGAAACTTTCATATTTGTAAACTAATCTACTACAAAGCCACACATCAATTAATATCATAGATTATACATTAGATTATAAATGTAATTAACTATGTATCATCATATATCCAAGATAAATTAATTTTCTTTTTAAAATTTTTTTTTTTTTCTTTTTGTTAAATTTATGTTTCAACTATGATATTCAATTCTCTATATGAAATTAACCTTAGTTTTAGTTAGTATTATTCATTAAATAGTTTTATTTAATTAATATATACATATAAAAAGCCCCACATAAATCTTTCGCCTTAGACCCCAAATTAGGTTGGGCCGGCCCTGCCTTAATTAGGAAGTGGAAGGCAGTTTCGGTTGTGAGGCAGTTTCGGTTGTGAGGAAATCCCTCAACTTTGTGCACATTCATCCAAACGATTGTTTGTGCCTAATGGAACTATTATTTTAGCAAAAAACGAAATTATAATATTCTTTCTAATACCTCCCAATCCTTTTTTTTTCCACCTTCTCTTTTATAAATCTATGGAACTGTTCCAGAAATCTCTCAATTTCTGAAACTATACATATATTTCTGACTTCTTTTCTCCATTCGGCTGGTAATTGTATTTGCCTTTTGGAGCTTTTCTTGAATCCAATGCAACTATGCAAGTCAATCTTTTCCAACATTTCATGATTGTGCATCACTTTCTGATTTAGTTTTTAGGCTTAATTGGGAGGGTCTTCCTACTCTTATAGTGTTGAACTTTAGGGTCCGTTTGGTTGGAAGAGTGAAAAAGTGAAAGATGGAAAATTAGTGGGAGGGTAGAAAAGATTTGGTTTTCTCTCATGTGTGTTTGGTTAGAGGGGTGAAAAAGTGGGAGAGTTGAAAACTTTTTTATTTGGTTGGAGAGAAAAAGGGAATGATAGAAAATATAATTTATATAAATTGACTATTATGTCCTTGTCATATAATAGTGGGAAAGTGAGAGGGGTAGGTGAGTGTAATAAAGTGGTTGTATTTGTGTAAAATGCATTTTTCATCACTTTTCCTTCCTCATTTTCCTCCCAATTTAGAAGGATAAAAAAAGTGGGCTCAGGAGGGAAAACTTTCTCCCCTATTTTCTGTCTTCTATTTTCTTTCCTCAACCAAACAGTGAAAAACAGCATTTTTCACCCTATTTTCCTCACACTATTTTTCATCCTCCCTGTTTTCACCCCAACCAAACACACCCTTAGACTCTGATTATGATGTGTATTTTTCTCCGTTATTTGTACATTAAATATTTCTCACTATTGGATTGGAATGTGATAAGTGTAGAGTGTTCTCATAAACCATTAGCTCAAACCAAGTTTTTTGTTTAGTTGCATTGTCAAAATCTGTGGCAACATGAATCTCAAATGTGAGATTTATGTGACTTTTAACCTAGGGGCTTACCACATTTATCTTCTTCAGTTCAAATGGTCTTGGATCTGTAATAGCCTTTTTTTTTTTCAGGGGAGGGGGTTTGAAATTTTTTGGAACTATTCAGTGGTGGGCTTGTAACATCCATTTTAATTATATGACGTACCCGTTCACCACCAAAAAAAAAAAAAATTACATGATATAGTTAATAGTAAACATGCCCAGTGTTATATGAAGTTATGAACCAGAGATAGAGATGAAAATTTGTTTTTTTAGTTTCTATTCTCTTTGAACAACACTTTATGAGATAGGGATGAAAAACTGTCCTCTAAGTTTTTCAACAACGCTTATTATTTTTGGCCATAGGAGAGAGGAAGGAGAGGCTACACTAGATGCTAGAGTGGTTAGAGACTTAAAGTTGGAACTTTGTTTATTGCATACAAATTGAATGGAGACAAGCTGGTTGGTGAGGGAATTATTTGGTCCATGACCATGAGCCGCCTACTGTTAACTGCTGCAATCATTAATTTTTCTGCATGACAGTTTAGAGCCATGGCAGGAGACAACTTCTGGATTGCACCATTAATAATTATCTGCAGAAACCACCCAATTGGAGAAACATTATGAACACGTGCTCTGCATGGTCGAATACGTTAGGATCAGCTGAAGTTTGAAGTTTAGCTATTACTATTTACTATATAAAAATGAGCCTATAGAAGAAATGGTATTGGTAACAATAATTGAACCTATCAAAAACCCAAGTGAGAGAAAAGAAATTTGGAAAGGTTTTGAGTGAGATGCCTAGACTGTGTGTGAACTTGTAGTTCATGTTTAGAGTTTTGGTTCTTTGTATCTTGTTAGTGAGTGTGGTACCCTTCTGGTTCTGGCCTTCCTAATCTTGTTCATTGGAAGTTGGAACTGTAAGGGATGTTAAAGTCTTAAAGATGATGTTTGGTCATTTTACTTATGGTTCAAACTAAAGTGGGAAAAAGTAGTATTAGTGACAATAATTGAACCTTAGGAAAAACCCAACTGAGAGAGAAGATATTTGGCAAGGCATTGAGTGAGACGGCTAGAGGGCCTACTGTGAAGATTGCACTTTTTACTCAAACTTTGGTTCTCTGTATCTTGTTGATGGGTGTGGTACAACTTCTTAATCTAGTTTTTTGGAACTGTAAGCGACGTTAATTAAAGATAATGATTGAGAATTTCATGTATGGATCAAACTGAAGTTGAAAAAAGTAGTATTAGTGACAATAATTGAACCTAACAAAATCCCATGTGAGAGAGAAATTTGGCAAGGTATTCAGTGAGATGCCTAGAGGCCCTACTGCATGAAGCTTGCAGTTGATGCTTGATGCTCAATACTCTGGTTCTTTGCATCTTGTTATTGTGTGTGGTACAACTTCTTAATCTTGTTCATTTGGAACTGTAACTCTGTAAGGGACTGTTACAGATAACGTTTTTGAGCAGTTTACTTACGGATCAAACTAAACTGGAAACTTGTGGCTGCAAGCAGACCTGAACCAAAAAAAGATTCTTATTTTAGCTGGATTTGGTGAGAGATCCTGATGTTCCAGCCGTTACAGGGTTCCAAGTTGCATTCTCCATTTGGTGAATTACCTCATCTCAGTTAGAATTTCCCTTCAATATCATTTCCAATGGTTAAAATTTCCCTTCAAATCTTGTCATGTTAGCATGTCAAGAATTATGATGTACTATTAATCTTCAACTCTATTTATTGCTTCTAATGTACCAAACCAAAAATCTAGCTCTAATTAATTATCTTCTTAAGCATATTTGATATGATGTTTCAAGCTTTATGATCAATCAACAACTAGTTAACTAAGATAATCTCTCAAAACGTCTTTGAAAAGAGAAAACGATGCTTCGAGAAAAATATATACCATGCTAATTTGATGCGATTTAATCATTGAACATGATTGAGACATGAATTTTTCTAATTAAATGTTCACAAAGTAATATCAGGGCAGTTCCCAAATTTGCAATTGGGTTATCATTAGTTACAATGAGACTAGATAACTATAAATTGCTCAAACTCAACTTCATTTGTCTTATGGCTAATTAATCCGCATAATAAAAGTTGACTTGTTACCTATGAATCCACAAGTTAATCTGCCCAAATCATCATCCAAAAATGACTTTCTTTGGCTACCTAATTTGTTCACCTTTTAGCCCCCATTGGAGAGGGTACTTGAGATTGGGACTCTGGTAATAATATGGTGGATTGTACTTGTTGATTGTGAGGCTCTACCCTATGCTTGAGTTTACCATGCCAATAAAACAAAGTCAAAAATTAATAATTAAAAAAAGGAAGTAAAACTGTAAAAGAGAAAACGGGGTTGGCTGTTTGACCTTGTAATAAGTAGAAGTAAAACTGTAAATGGTACTCTTTGTGTTTTCTTTTGTTTGTCCACTATACATAATACATAATACAACTATTTTAAAGTGACATCTTTTAAGACATATATTTTGTATAAAACTTATTAATTTTAGAATTATATTTAAATTTAAATTTAATAAAGTAGATAGAAAAAAAAAGGTAAGTTAAGAAAATTAGGCATCATTACATTTCAATAGAGGATAGAATCACAAAAACTCAACCACCGCCCATATGCTTCTCTCATAATTGCATTGAATCTTTCTTAACAAGAGCATAATCATCTATTCAATTTCAGTATCAATCAATATACATATACATATACACATGCATAAATCTCACGTGAAAAAATATGAAGTTCTGTCATGTGACACGTTGTTTGATAACTCTTTTATTTAGTCTATTACATTATCTTTTAATTAGTGTCATGTGTCACTCTTCTTTGAAAGTATAAATGCTTGTGGAGTGTGGGGGGGTAAGGGCTGGGTTTAAGTTTTCAGGAGAGAACTTCACACACATATACACTTAAATTAGGCTATAGTAGAAATTTTATCTTATATAAAAAAAATAATAATAAAATATTCTAATCATCTAACCTTCCACCTAAATAAAGGTATTAATGAATTGATTCATTTAACATTCCACGTAATTAGAGATTTTAATGAAGTAATTAATGTTTATTTATAGTCAATTATAAATAATTCTATCTCCTTAGTATTTAAATATCAATAAAAATTTTGAGCTAACACTTTTTTTTTTTTTTTTTTTTTTGAGAATTTTGAGCTAACACTTAGCCGAACGGTAGATTAAAAAAATTCCAAAATAAATAATGATATTGTGCACTAGAAATGACTTACCAACATGTATCCAAGTATGTAAACTAACATGCTGGCTAGGATATCTTATAAAAAAAAAGTGTACAATATATGTTATCCAAAGTTCCCAATTGATAATTTTTTCACACGTTTTATTCCAAAGCCTTAAAATTTGCCATGTGGTATATATTCTTGGAAAAGAAATAGAATACTCTTCATTTAGTCTTCCATTTTAGTAAAATTTTTAATTATTTTTTTCCTATTCAGCGAAAGTTTTTTTCTTTTATGATAAAATATTAATTTATTTTCACATTTTTAACAAGGTACATGTATTTAGTTTTAAGTATTCTTTTTTTAGGTGGTACACTAATTATTAATATAAAGGAGAAATTATATAGTCTTTTTTGCTCACAATAAGTTGGGTGGGTGGATTTAAATTTGGGTTCTTCTGAGCAATGTTACTTAGACAAAAGGATCTTGGAAATTTATATAGTTATTTTTCTAAAATTTATATTGAAAAGATAACTAATTAGGAATCTGACTTTTATTAAAATATAGAAAAGATTATTTGCTTTAGCAACAATTGGAATAAAAACCAGCTAAACGCAAAAGCAAATTTAATAACATAATCAATAAAAATATAGAAAATGATATGCGGTTAAATGAGTCGAAATAATAAAATATTTTTTCATTCATTCAAACAATATGTATTGAATTATAGCTAATGAGTATTATACATGAACTATAAATATAATTTTTTTACAAGATACTTTTATATGAACTTATAATATATTTGCATATTGCGTTGGACATTCCTAGTATAAACAAAAATCATTTTGGATTAATTTTTACAATAAACTTATTTGCATATACATAATCTTTGATGTGAGTTATTCTCAACCTTGTCAAAGGGCTTTCTCTACACCTCTTGTAGGTTTTCTTTGCCCTTTGTGGCAGTTTTTGGTGCCTCTTACGTGGGTCTTGAGCCAACCTTATGGGGTTGTCTCTCTCCTTAAGAGTTTTGTTTCTCTCCTAACACATACGGTTGTTGCATTTGGTTTTTAGCTATAAAATTTCCACAGTTTATCTCAAAAACATAAGCTACATTTTCCCTAATTTCAACAAATAGGTAAATAAGTTTTTTTTGAAGGAAAAAGTAAATCTAAGTGCACAAATATTTGTTTTGAAGGACTTATATACTTATTTATTCAAAGGTGGGAGATTAAAAATAAGCAAAGTCATTTCCTTTTCACTCTTGGATAAATAAGTTACCAAGTAATCTACAATTTTCTTTTTCACCTCTAAGAAAAGAGTAGTGTTACAAGTACTATAAATTTTACTACATTAGTCTTACAAATTGATGAGTCACCAATTTAAAGATAGAATTCAAAATTCATTTATGAGATGATTAAAAGCTGAACTACATCAATCACATTCATTGTTACGTCAATTTGTAAATTTAATGTAGTAAAAACTTGCAATATCTTTAACATTTTGCTTGAGGAAATAAGTTACCAAAGTTACATTTTAATGCCACATGGCATTCTATAAAAGAATGTTGTTGGATTAATTGATCACGAAAATCCCATCCAAAAAAAAAATTTGATCACAAAAATCCTCATCAAATCTATTGACTTCTTAAAATCAACAAAATGTGAGATCCTCATTGCTATTAATCAACCTATAAATTTTTTTTTTTTTTTGAAATGAAAAACATTCTAAATGTACAAACAAAAATCAAAATAGTATTAGGATGAGGAGAGAGAGAAGGGGAAGTAAAATCAAAAATAAAAATGGATAAGATTAGATTAGATAAGAGAAAATTTTTTTAAAAAAGAATTAAAAAAAGAGATTGAAGTTAGAAAAGTGACAGAGCAATGACACACAAAACACAACACAATACCCAGATCCAATGTAACAAGTCAACTACGTCTCAGTCTTTCCCTTTCTCTCTCAAATTCTGACAAAGCGTCACAAATACACATACTCTCACAGACCACTCTCCCCCCATCATAAATTTACCGTTCTACCCTTCCCCCCAATCTCCACAAGTACACCCCCATTTCTTCACTCCTCCTTTTGACTCCAAATCCCACATAGCCGAAACAACAACAACAACACAGAGCAAAAAAAAAAAAACCCGAAGCCAAAAAAATGGAGCTCCGATTATTAACAGCTACTACGAGTACTAGTACTAGTACTAGCAGTAATAATACTAGTAGCTCTGCTGACGTGGCCGCACCGCCTGAAGATCCGACCCGAAACAACGAAACGACGGCGTCTGCTGCTGCTGCTGCTGCGGCGGCGGCGAACGCCAAGTACAGGCTGATGTCGCCGGCGAAGCTTCCGATCTCGAGGTCCACGTGTCTCACGATCCCACCTGGGCTCAGTCCGACGTCGTTTCTCGAATCCCCTGTTCTCCTCTCCAACATGAAGGTCTGGTCTTTCTCTCTCTCTCTCTCTCTGATGCGACGTCGTTTTGTGCTTTACTTTGAAAAAAAAAATGTGGGTTTTGGATCAGGTTCTAGGTTTTTGTTGAATTTTTTACTTTGGATTTAGCTTTAAAATAATGATTTTTTTTTTTCTGAGGAACCAAACGTGGCATATTAGGTTTCTTATACTATATGTGAAGCTGGAAAAAAGTGGAGAGAATTTGAATTCTTTTTTGAATGACTGTGATTAGAGATATTTCTAATTGAGCTAAAGAAAGATGCTTTTTTTTTTTTTTGAGCTGAAATTCGAAAATTCTGATTACTATATTTGTTTGTTTCAGACTTATTTTTCATATGCTGAAGTGGGTTTTTAATTTTAAGGTACTTTCGGGGGACTTAAATAAATTTGGGTGGTTTGAGCAATTGAGCTGGGACCGTTAGATTCTGATGCTAAGTCATAGTGTTATTTGTTATTATAAGTGTTTGATTGCTTTATGTTATGCGTTGAGAATAAGATTGTTCTATAATGGAATTTTATGCTTTTTTTGGGGGGGGGGGGGGGGGGGGGGTGGAATAATGGGGTTCTGTATGGTTTTTTATTTATTTATTTATGAAATCTGAATGTGAATGTGAATGTGAACGTTGTGTCAGTGTGGTTTTTTCACATAATGGATCTTTCCTTTTTGTTGGGTGCGTGTTGCTTTGGTCTTTTTAACGGTGTGCCGTACAAAAACGAAGCAAAAACTTTATAAATTGTTTTTTTTTTTTTTGTGTTGTGTTGTGTTGTGTAGAATATCGAATCAAATGTTGTCAGCTGGGGTAGTGAGGATTAATTGTTAAGATAAATGGGGGTCAAGGTGGCGAGAAATGATGTGATTGATTTGGGGATTAATGGAATGGAGTATTTGGTTTCGGAGGATATATTTTCTGAATTCCATTTGAGATTCGTGTTGCCATCACTTTGTTCAGTTGAGAGCATAAATATATGTCAATATTTTAACATTTTTAAATGGGCACTGGGTTTAACTTTAGTTGTATGGATGATAATTGAATGAATTTTGAAAACGGTGAAAAGAAAAGTGTACGGACTTTGCCTTTGCTCCCCTTTAGTGGGTTTATATTGAGATTCTTCTTGGCATTTTTATTCGTTTATATTGTCTTATCATGGACCTCACGGTATAAAGTGGCTAGAGTTAGTTTGCTTATGTCATTGATTATATGAGCTTGAGCTTCTTCTACCAGGTCCTATAAGAATGATATCTGTAATTTTGTCAGATATTCTTAGTTAGGAAACAGATATTGGAATAGTTTTGTGAAACTATGCTGAATTTTTTGGTCTATTGATTGCACGGGTAGTTCAAAACTTGCCTGTACATCCCTTTTTCTTTTACTAAGTGAGTGATGTTCTTCTTCTTGTACTTCTTGATAAGATCCCTCCCTTCTCTCCTCTATCCTTTCTCTCATGGATATGTTACCAGAGGCTGATCAAAGAGGTTTCTGAAGCAGTAATTTTAATTCTTTTTTCCCTTTTATCTTGCAGGCAGAGCCCTCTCCAACCACTGGTTCCTTTATGAAGACTCATATGATGCATGGCCCTATTGGTTCTACAAATCCGGTAACTACTGTTTTCTCCAACACCAATATCTTCAATGAAAGAAACTCCAGCTGCTTCGAATTTAAACCACATGCTTCATCAAATATGGTAATTTCCTAATGAAATATTAATTGTTCAATGGACATTTTGTTGGTGAAAATGTAAATGAGGCATGATTGGTATGGATATATGATCAGGTGGCCCCATAGATCCATACTTCATTCCAATTATAGTTTTCCTAAGCTTCTAATGTATTTTAAACTGTATAATATGCCCCTTGGATTAGGTGATTCAATAGATATCTTATCCTACTAAACCTTATGGATTTTGATATTTAACAGTCATTAATTTCTTAAATCTAATATCATTTTCTCATGCTTATTTCCTATGTCTTGCATAAGTTTTAGATAATGACTGATGTGTTTGATTATCATGTTTTAGCTTCTTACCTAATATTATTTATTTATTTCAAGGTTCCTGCAGATTTAAACCAACAGAGAAGTGAACAATCTGTGCAAGCCCAAGGTCAGTGCCAACCTCAGGCATTTGCATCATCACCTTCAGTGAAAAAAGAGATGGCAGTTTCCTCAAATGAGTTGAGTCTTGCGTCACCAGGTCACATGGTTACTTCAGGGGCTATTGTACCAGTTGACATTGATACTGATGAACCAAACCACAGAGGGACCTCCAACACTGGGGTTCAAGCTTCACAATTTGATCATAAAGGAAGTGGACCTTCAGTCATTGCTGAGAGGCCATCTGATGATGGATATAACTGGAGAAAATATGGACAGAAACTTGTTAAAGGAAGTGAATTTCCGCGTAGCTATTACAAATGTACACACCCTAACTGTGAAGTGAAAAAGCTGTTTGAGCGCTCTCATGATGGACAGATAACTGAGATTATCTACAAGGGGACACATGATCATCCTAAACCTCAACCTAGCCGTCGATATACTGCTGGTGCTATTATGGCTGTTCAAGAAGAAAGATCTGATAAGGCTCTATCTTTAAATGGTCGAGATGGTAAGAAACAAACTTCACAGTGATTTCTGTTGAGGGTTCTGTTATGGGCCATCTGACGTGCTTTTTGTTTATGGCATATTTTTCTATTGGCATTGCAGAGAGGTCTGGCTTGTTTGGACAGACATCCCATACAGTTGAGCCAAATAGCACTCCTGACCGATCTCCTGTTGCAGTAAATGATGATAGTCTAGATGGAGGTTCAATGCCAAATAGGATCCATGATGAGGCTGATGATGATGATCCATTCTCAAAGCGGAGGTACTATGATTCAAAATTGAGGCTTTAGGTTTTCTGAAGTTTTGCTAATGTGCTAAGTGCTAACCGATGAAGTGTTGTATTGTGCTAAGCAGGAAAATGGACATTGGCGGGGTTGATGTCACTTCGGTGGTTAAGCCTATCCGGGAACCACGAGTAGTTGTTCAAACTCTTAGTGAGGTAGATATACTGGATGATGGGTACCGCTGGCGCAAATATGGGCAGAAAGTGGTCAGAGGCAATCCTAATCCAAGGTAAGTTTTACAAGTTGAAGATCAGGAATATGGCTACAGATAATGCCCCTTAGTGATGTGACCTGTGTCTATAATTCATGCTTAGTATTTCAGCTATGGGATCTATTATTTCACAATTATCATAGTCTTTGAACCACTTATAATATAATGTCATATGATGGATTTTTGTAATTATTCTGTTATATTTTGAACAGAACGTGTTTTATTTGTTTTCCTTTGTGTGGAATTGAATTTAGTGACAAATAAACGCAGGTAATATTACATTATGCCAGCATAAGTCAGTACTTCAGTGAGCTGGTTACTTATCCAGAAAAAAGCAAGTACTTTGATTGTCTGGCCAAAATATGGGGAATATTTGAGCCTCTTTCTTTAGGATTTGGTACATAGCTAACAATGTTACCTACACCATTTATTGTTGTGTGGTACATAGCTAGTGTGGTATCGTGGATTAGGTCTGTATAGCTTACAGAGTATCCAATTTGAAGTTAAACACGTAGAAGAATTTCTTTGACTGAGTAGAAGATGATGCATAAGATATTGTTCCTAAGATGCTCTAGATTTTTACCCACTTTGAAAAACATGTATGATATAGGGCTAAACACATGATAATTTGTTTCTTATATGGGTTATTTTTTTCATTACTTTGGATGTCACCTTTATCTCTCCTAGAGTTTGATTCTTTTAGACATAAGTCATTCATTTTGGTATTTCCCTGGAAGAAAGGATATTAGGAAAAAAATTGGATTTATTTTACTTTATTGGATAACCAAACTTCGAATTCTGGAGAGGAAGTGTGTCAATCTTCAGGTCTGGTGATCTGGTTGCTGATCATGAGGTTATCAACTAATGTAGTAAAGGTGCTGTATCATATAGTCATAGAAAGAGGAAATCAGTTGAAAGATCTCTCAGTGCAAATCAAAAGTAATTATCAATATGTAATTAACTCTTAAATTAGAAACTGATTAACCAAGACGAACTAGTGTATTTCTAAAATTCTTCGCAACCCAGAGATAGATCATGATTTTGTACCATCCAAGTGCAATTGGTAGACAGGAGGGAGGTGCATGAGGAATTTTAGGGAAAGGACTGAGCAGGCTGGAACCTGCCATCCAAATGCTAAAGTGCTCTGTTTTTCATCTGATACAATGATGTCAAACTACTAATTTTCTGGAGTAGAATTAGGTCCTCAACTGAGCAATGATCGTAATCACCCCCATAAGTGTAATACTAGTTACCTGGTCTGTTGTATCTCTCCCTTGTATCTAGAATTTCTACTTTAACTTTGGACACCGGGGCACTTGAAATTCTATGTATTATTTTCAAAGTGTTTAGAATTTAGCTCCATGGTCCCCAGAGGCATTTAACTTGAGGTAGTATTGATCGATAGCTTTAAAAAGGGTAGAAATGGATATAGAAAATTGTAGACGTTTTCAGCCTTCTTTTTGTTGCCATCAACTTATTTATTTGTGGGTCTAGAGGAAAAAAAAATGGTTTCATTTATGGTGGTAAACACGGTGAATGTTGCATCCTACATCTGATATCATCATGACTAACACTTCCTTCCAACCCCTAGTCTCACAAACTCATCTAAAGGTCTATCAATGTCTCCTGTGAGCGTGTGAATAATGTAATACTACATGTACAGTTACTACTTGTATGGTGTTGTCCTGCATATAGATAGGAAGTACAACTATGACTCCAAAATGTACTTTCCCTTCATGCGCTTGCTACTCTTCTGTCTGGGATCTAACTTCTAGAATATTATCTTTTTCTGTTGTAATTTTTGTATGTTGCTCATCATCATGTTCACGTGTGATACAGGAGCTACTACAAGTGTACAAATGCTGGATGCCCTGTTAGAAAACATGTGGAGAGAGCATCTCATGATCCCAAAGCAGTTATAACCACATATGAGGGGAAACACAATCATGATGTACCTACTGCAAGGACTAGTAGTCATGACACAGCAGGACCCACGGCTGTGAGTGGACCTTTGAGGATTAGATCAGAAGAAAATGATAATGTTAGCCTTAATCTTGGGGTTGGGATCAACTCAGCTGTTGAGAATAGATCCAACGAGCATAGGCAGACACATCATTCTGATATTCGAGGAAGCCAAACTCATGCTAGCAGTTCACATTATAATGTAGTTCAAGCCACCCCTGTCATGACATACTTTGGTGTTCTAAATACTGGCATGAGTCAGTATGGGTCTAGAGGAAATCCAAGTGAAAGCCTTAACATTGGAATTCCACCTTTAAACCATTCCTCTTACCCATTTCCCCAGAACATGGGGAAAATACTAACAGGTCCATGAAATTGTTTACTATGAAAAGCCAACAAAAATAAGATGCTGTGCGATTTTTTTTTTTTCCCATCCTTTTCGGCTTAAGAAGAAAAAGGCAAGAGTCTGAAGATGATATTAGGATTCCTATACATTTTTCTTGAGTATCTGAAAGCTGTTATTGGTATTGACTGCCCCTTGCAAATGCCTTTGAAGTCCAAATACAATTTGTATGAAGAGCTGTTCCTGGTCTTGACTGCCTCCCTGCAAATGCCTTTGAAGTCCAATCACTATTTGTATAACATTAACTCTCGAAGAATACATTGTACAAATATGAAATTGAGACTCGTATGAATTTCTGACAGAAAGACAGTACTGTAACTTATCAAGTGCATGTATTTGTAAGAAATATAGTTCTATCTATTGGCCTTTTTCTTATTATGGACTGTTTGTTATTAGCTAGCTCATGAGTTTTCACATGATTGCATCTTGCAAAGCTGTTATAGTCAGAAAAATGATGATATATCTAAGTACTATAATGATCAAAGTTGAATGGAGTGGCCATCAGTGCCAGTGGCTAAATAGAAAAGGGGAATGTCTGGCTCCAAATTTGAGACCGTGAGTGGGTGAGGTGGGGACTTGCTTACCAATACATGAAAAACCAAAAACTGGCAGAAATAGTAGTATATTACTAGTTCTTTTTGCTGGGGGCCATGTTCAAACAAAGCAATTGGCATATATAGTGAAAAACATTTTACAGCATGTTCTAGTGAATATGAAGCAACTAGGTAAGCAAAGCCCCACACTCTCTCCAGAAGGCTCTTTTGGAGAATAAATCTCTCATTAAGGTGACAAAAGACATCTAATCCATCTAAATCTAGCCGTTAGAATCAACCGTTAAGCCAGCTTTTTTGGACC
This sequence comes from Quercus ilex subsp. ballota, assembly GCA_032727855.1. NCBI lineage: Eukaryota > Viridiplantae > Streptophyta > Magnoliopsida > Fagales > Fagaceae > Quercus > Quercus ilex. Next base: position 286,783 of record JAVFWQ010000028.1, read on the forward strand.
CCACAGATACAAAATCTGTGGAAAAAGGGGGGAATGGAATTGAATTTCCTGCAATGTTTTATTTCCTAGCAAAGTACAGATGATTTGAGATTCTGTGTTTCTTTGCATTCCCTAGACTTGTAGCAAAAACCGAAGCATGTGTTGCTTTTTTTGGTGCTTTTTGGGTGGGCTGACAGTTTACCATTTGGTCTTTAAATGCACTGCTGATAGAATCCAAAAATATTTAAATTCACCATTTTGTCTTTCTTTTAAAACCATGCAGCCACGTTAATGTGGACCAAATCTCCATCAGAGCTAGCTTTACAAACCAACCTTAAAAGTTCTAATAGCTTCCCAAAAGGCACAAAGTTACTTTGTTGCACAGAACTAATCAAAGTAACTTTTTCCCTTTTGTCACAAAGTAGTTTTTTTATTACAATTGACCAAGTATATTTCTCATCGACTGATGTGGAGTGTCATTGAGTATAGTATAGTGAATTAGAATTCCAGAGAGAGAGACAGATGCATGCATTGTGGGTTTCTCTGAAGGAGAACTTTAACTGTGGAGTTAAGCTGACTGGTGTTGTTCGGCCGCCTGGGACATGTTATAAGAAAAGGAGTCCTACTACTGAGAAGGATAAATTGGAATCTGAGCTTGTTCATAGCACAAAGGTGATTTGCAAGCAGAACTGCACACGAACATTGCTTTCCAGTAAGTGTTTGCTTTCTCACAATTCTTTTAAGGCTTTGAATCTTTACATTCTGTCCCAAGATGGTGTTTTGTAAACCAATATTATAGATAGCAGGATAAGAAACTTGTATTGACTGGATGTGCAATGGTATGAAGAGGGTAGGCAGTAATAGGTGTTTGTTTTCTTGTTAAAAATTCAATAGTAACAGTGGTTTGATTTCACCTTTCCTCTTAGATATATTTATGCAACTACAAGATTGCCAATAAATAAGCAGTTCCATTATGGCGCTGCTTTCCTCTACACCTGCAATATGCACTTTTCTGACAAATATTGCTCATAGGACATCCGATAATGAGGATTTCTTTGCAGAGGAATTTAATGAAGCTTGATGTAGTTGAGATGTCCTTCCCCGAAATACATCAAATCTACTTTCAAAAGGTTCATATCATTTTGCCTTAAAGGTCAAATGGAGAAAACTTATTTCGGTTATACACAGTTATGCTAACATGACCCCTTGACCCAAAAATATAACTAGGAATATTGAATTTAATGCATATTCTTTGAGCTTAAGTTGAGAACTTCATAGTCTTGCAAGAAACAATCTATCTCTATGGTTGCAATATTCTAGACTTGAAGACCTCTCATGAGGCAAAAGACAAAACAATCACTTTACTTGGCCTGCTGAGGCCTGCGTCCAATTCATCTTGAACCAATCAAGCGGCTTACTAAAATTAACAAATTGCCTCATATCAAGAATAGCTCAAGGACCTCTTCCTCTCATGTCACGCAAGCCATCTGACAAACCCATCAAAACTGGATTTTAGTCACATTATTTCGATTCATGCAGCAACAGGCTTGCGATTACTTGATATCTAGTTTTGCTGATGTCTCATGTCAGTGGGGTGGGAATAACTGTGAACTTTGTGAATCTTTGACCTATAGAATGCATTATGTATTTTGTTTATACCTTTTCTTGCCAATTTTAAACAGGGCTTAACACTGGAGACCCATCAAGAAACATTGTTGAGATGATCTTTCAAAGAGCTTCCATGAATCCCACAAAGCCATCAACAAAGATCAAAACCGTCCTCAAGGTGAAGAACTCTGCAGAAATTGTTGAAAGGTTCGAAAAATATAGAGAAAGGGTGAAGAAGAAAGCCTATGAGCAATTTAAAAGACATCCAAGAAGTACAGTAGATGGGAATGAGCTGTTACGATTCTATGGCACTACGATAGTCTGTTACAGTGAAAAGTCAAAGCGAGTCTCTGAGCTATGTAGAGATCCATCTTGTGGAGCCTGCAGAATAATTCAATCTAAGTTTGACACAGATTACACCAGAAGAAATGGGGTGCAACTGAATACCAGCAGTGAGGACTTGAGTGAGAATATGAATGCCGTTACGAGTGTTAAGAATATAAAGAGGGCTGCGATAGTTTGCAGGACAATTGCTGGGAGCATAGTTAATGTGGTGGATGGGGAATATCTAGATTTTGATTCAGTTGGAAGTGAAGGACTGCTTTCCAACTTAAAATGCTTGATATTGCGAAATCCTAGTGCTGTACTTCCCTGTTTCATTGTAGTTTTTGACTGATCTGAATCTTGTGTATATCTTTTTGAATTTAGAACTAATAACTCGTCTCATATTTTGCTTGCATAAACAGCATGTTAAATAGCAGTAGCACATAATATACATATTCTCACTAATTCCATTTATATAACACCATATTGTAAAATTCTTAAGCTGTCCAAGCAGAAATGCATCTGTCTACTGATACTATAACATTCAATACTACCCTTGATAATCAGAACCCAGATATCTTGTATTGCATTCCATCGCTGATGTTCTAATGAAATTTAGTTCTGTAACCTGTGCAATAGAACAAGATACGTGGGAAAAAGTTATTTATTACTAGATGATACTAAAGGCAACAACATTTTAATCTCGAACTTCAAATCAGACTTTATTACTAGAAAAACTTCCTACCTCAGGTTGTCAACCCAAGACCTACAAACATGCATCAATTTATGGGAGTTTCACTGCCATGCACAGGAGGTAACCAAAACTCGGTCTAGCCAGCCCAGAAAGAAGGCCCCATCCCTCTCTTCAAGTGTATACTTCTCACTGTAACTCTTCAGCAGGGTCTTGATCGTAGCATTCACTAGGGAGCTTAATGGATAAGGTGTAAACCCAGCCATCATAAACCGTGATCTCCATTTTCCTAGAAGCTCATGACGTTCCACTCTTTCAGCCCCCTCGCAAGCTATTATGTTAACAATATCTCGAGCCAGACAGAATTGCTCAACATTAATCCGCTCCTTGTGATCCCTCGGAAGAGTCACATCAATAGACTCAAAAATCGCCGTATAGTATTTCAATGTCTCAAGGAAACGATGAAAGAATGGGGCAGTGTTGGTGTTGGATTCTTGCTCAACAAGAGTGACCAGCTTGGGAGACAAGCTCTTAACCAACCTCAACAGCCTGTCACGATGATTCTGACCTCCCACACTTTCATCTGGCATGTGGTGCAACATTAAGGCAAAATTCACTGCAATAGCTTCACCAGGACGAACTCCTAGGTCTTCAAGTTGAACCTCAGCGGCAGGAATTCTAGCAGCATTGAACTCAAAAGGTACCTTACATGACTCAGCAAGCCTTGATAACCTGTTCCCCACAATATCAAGCCCCCCTCCTCTGGCATAAGCTGATGTAGAATCATCAATGCCTGTGATACGAATCTTTGGAGGCCCTCCAGGCCTTGCAGCAAGACCCTGGATTAAGGTGATCCACTGACTGCCTTGTGCAATCATAAAATCAATTATATGGACTTCATTTTCATCCTTCATTGCTTCAGCAATAGCCCCATTTGCAGACATATACCCAAACTTGAAGTATGGGCATACTTCATAGAGTACGTGCATGTATGAGAGAAGTTCGGCACTGGCAGGCTCTTTGCATCTAAGGGCTTTATATATAGAACTTCCTGAAGAGGCCAACCTTGCAACAAGTCCTTCTAACATATAAGCTCCTAAACGTTGGATTGGCTCACCATTAACTGACACCATCTGTTGTAAGTGTGACATCAACCATTCAGTTGTGAACCTATCATTCTCTTCTATTGCTTTAGCACAAGCACAAAGCACTTCTTTCAAGTCCCATCTAGAGATCATCTCCATCATTTGTTTACACTTCTCTGCATCATATGGAATTTGGACAATTCCAACAGGGTTTGTGGTGATAGAGCATATGTCAGGAGTATCTGAATGAGGTCCCAACATAGCAGTTTCGAGTTCACGTATCTTGTGCCTCAAGTCATCAACATCATCTGTTAAGCAAGATTCATTAACTGGTGAGCCACAAGTGTTGTCAGAGGATTGGTGTGAGTGTACTGGGAATGACTCGGTATCTTGTTCTGGGCTGCCATTAGGTGAGAAACTGACAGTAGATGGAGAATTGTGAATAGCATAGCCACTGGTTCCCGAGTGTGATTCAAGGGTGCAATACTGCTCAAAAATCGGAACTGAAGGGTGGGTTCCCGGGCTGCTGTCATCAGAGCATGAGTGGGGTTCCAAACTCTGGATGGTGGGCATGCAATAGGAGACCACCTCCTGCACTGGCTCGTCAGAGAACCTCTGCAACCCATTTGAAAATTTTTGTTTCTGAGATGGATGCATTGAAAAATAGCCAATTGTCTTTTTTAGGACAATCAATGGATGGCCAATGGCCAAAACAATACCGGATAACTTTTCTGGCACTTATGTTCTCAACCTTAACTGACAGCTTTCTATCTTCTTGAACTACAAAGCTTGCTTACTTCAAATTATGCAGCTTTATCATCATTTCCAAATTTCAGCGTAGATGATATATCAACATATTCTGCAGAGAAGGGTAGCAGCATACATAATATGATTAATGAGCAAGAATTACATTGTAGATCATATGGAAGCATGTTAGAGCTGTAGAAATGTGATCCTAAAAGCAGCAAATGATGTTAAAGGTTCCTAAAGATTAACATGAACAATGGCAGCATGCAAGGTAGGAGTGGTTAATGGATAGATTAACACTACTCAGATAGCATAAACTAGAATGTCATATGTTTTGTCTAGAGGATAACATATGCTTGGCATTTTCATTTGTTTATGCGCTCCACTTTGAGAACCATATATATACATAAAAGCTACTATCTGCATGAAAAAGATACAGTTCTGCCAGTAGTTAAAAGTATTACGGTAGGAAGATTCTCAAAGTTAAGCTCTTATAACCAAAGTTGCATGATTTGGAGCTAAACACATGTTCATCCCCTCCTCTTTCATCTTTTCTTTTTGGCCCCAACCTATTCTCTTCATTATATATGTATGCCTATTCCTTTTACTTGTCTTTTTAACGAGAGGTGTTCATATATAGTATCTGTATAAATATATAGAGTATCCGTTAGCATTATGTATATCTTTGATTAAGCTAAAATCCAGGACAATCACTATTGTACGGTCCTTGATTTTAGTATCAATCAATGGTCCTCTGTCCCACTAGATCTATTGCCTTAGGTCTATATATTCAGGCCATCCTCTATACATTCATTGTACAAAACATGATAAAGTACATTAACACGGTTCTTTTTCTCCCTTTCTCTCTGTGTCTTTATTCTCAACAAAAGGAAATTATAAACAGCTCTTTTGAAGAACAAGGATATTTACTGCAGTGTACAAGCTACGTGATCAAGTAATTCATTTTATTGTATTCTTAGTGTGAAAATAATCAAAATTTATACCCAAAATAAAAAGCTGAAGAGAAGATTTTTTTTTTTAAATGAATAAATAAAAAGCAGGTTCAACCTTATAGGAAAGTATATGACAGATGATGAACACCTTTGACTCAACAACCTAGAAGATGTTGTAATCCCTGCATGTATGCCGCTTGTAATACATTCACTAAGGACACTGCTGTCGAGAAGTAAACCCTGTTTCAAACCAAAAGTCTAATTGACATTAATTTAATGGATTACTTAACAAGATAGCTCTGCATGGCTACCGTTATGAGTGCAGAAGAAAATTACAAATACAAAATACTTTTTTTTAATAGAGAATGCTAATACAGAACACTTAGATGCATCCATTAGTGCAATGGCAATAATGCTATTATAACAAAATCAAGCAATTTGTAGATCAAAATCATAGCATAAAAATACTTCTGAAGAAAAAACACACAGAATTGCTTCCAGACCACAATTAGATATCCCTTATTAGCATGTAATATTGAAAAAAGAAGAAGATGAAGAAGAAGAAGACTTTCTACACCATCTAGACTCTAGAGCATCTCAATTCATACTGATTGAAAAACTATATCCACAAGCGGGTAGAAATTTTGGAGAGAGCAAAAATTCCCAGCGACCGTCTAACCCTTAAAAGACCCTCAAGATCTATGGTTTAAGAAAAACCACCAACAATAACAAATCAAACTTGTTAAAGTTTGAAAAAACATATACACAGAAAGAGAGAGAGAGAGAGAGAGAGAGAGTCAGGCTAAAGTATTTATTCCACTTATAATTCTAAAGCCATCACCTTCATTCAGGAAAAAAAGATGTAAAGAAATATATATTTCTGTGTGTGATATAGAAGAAGAACAAAATTCATGGAGTTCAAACCAAATGGGAAAATCCTTTTTCATACACCAAAAGAAGAAGAAGAACTACCAACCCATTTTCACAAACAACATATTACCTCTAAAAAGAAAGACTTTGAACTGAATTTGGCTCAAAGATACAGAAAACACCACAACCTCATCACCAAAACACATTCTTGTTTCATACTAACCATACCAACATTCTACATAGAAATTGACAACATGAAGCATAGAAAATACCTGTCTACCTAAAAAAGTCAGACGCAAGAAATTCAAGTAACAAGAAAATTAAGGCCATATCAATTCCAACGTCAAATTAATAAAGTTTTTCTGGCATACCTTTGATGCTTGCAACCTTAAATTTCTTGTTCTTCTTTGCTGCAAAGTTGAAACAAATATCTGTCTTCCTGTCAATAACTACAACTGCAAGGTCCCCTCACAGAGACATCATAATGCATATCTATCCACCATTTATATTAAGCCTTGGTTAAGGAATGACCACATTAGGTCCGGGATTTACATGGGCTGCCATTGACATTAGAATAGACTAGATTCTATTGTCATCATCTTATAATCTCATTAAATTTTCACTTTCAACCTACTCAAAGACTAAAAAGACCCTTGATTCACAACTTATAGTCAAATATGGTTCAACATTAATTCATAAACTATCATCATGATCATCCTGGTGTCTTTGTTATGGTCATCTTTTTGCTATATAAATTGTTGACATACTGCATGTAAATTCTAAGTCTTCTATTTTATTTTTCTGGACCACTTGTGACATCATAGCTGACCAATTAATATGCCCACCTTACATCATACTAAATTTGAGGTTTAAAATTTTATAATTAAAAAAAAAATTAGTATATATATTGAGGACAATGGCCTTTGGAGGGGCAGAAAATCATGGTCAATTGTGTTTGTGTATCATATTGTTGATGATGCCAACATTAAATGTGTAGCTATTTTAGTCCTTGATAATATAGTTATGGTCATATTATATGGTTTGACTTTCACTTATCCAACAGTCAAAACTTATGGCAACAAAAAAGAGATAAAAAAAAAAGTTGATTAATTAAGTACTGAAGCAGAAATTAAAGAAATTTATAAGAATTGTGACCATGCCATGTTTAAATCTTGTTACAGTTTAATTTTAAATTTTCTTTCTCTATCTCTGCGCTTCACGTTGGAGGATGTTTTAGTCATTCTGTACATGAAATTAGAAAAGAATGACATATACAGTAAATTTATATAGTAAATCTGTAAATGAAAGGAGGGGACAATTTGATTTTGTTAAATGTTGAAGTGGAAGGGTCTTTTTGACATTAGGTAAGAAGATGAATGCAAGTGAAAAGCCCCAACGGGGACTTTCGGTCCACACGTTTTTGAACAGTAAACTTTCTTTCAACTTCTTTTTCAGATCCAGCTTTTTACAGGGCCTTATCTCCTAAAGTGCACACCTTTTTGTATTTCTTCCTCAGATGAATTAGCCAATAAAAACCTTTCTTTATGATCTTAATTTATTCTAATAACTTGTCTTTGTAATCTCATCATGCTTTAATGATCCATGTTGAGACACAAACAAAACTCTTGAAACCTACTAGTAAACTTGACAAGCTTTTAGCTTTTATTAAACCCTCACTTTTTAAATATATAAGTATATTTTAGCATAATCTTAACAAAAAGTTAAATATATAAGTTACATGTGATGTGAGATTTTTCTAATTATAAAAATTTTTATCTTACACGTTCATTAATATAATTAATCATATCTCCATTTATTTGGATTTGGTAATCATAATCATTAATTCTTTTTTGTGGCAAATTACAAATTGCAATCTCTAACTTTGCCTAAAATTCAATCAAGTCTTCTAATTTCACTTTCATTCAATTTGGTCTTCTAATTTTCAAGTTTGTTTAATTCAATCTTTCCGTTACTCTATGTCAAAATCTAGCCATTAAGGACCTCCACAACTATATAGTTTTACATTGAACTAAGTTTAAAGTTAATAGTTCAATTTTGATGGAGACTAGTGGGAGAATTGAATTAAACAAAATTGAGAGTTTGAAAACTAAATTGAATAAAATGAAGTTGGATGCTGCAATTTGTAATTTAGCATTTTAAAAAATAATAAAAATAATTTAATCACAAAATGTTTTGATGATTAACATAGTTTATGATTTCTTAGTAAAAGGATCATATTCAAGTGGTCTTCACAATTCTAATCTTAAAATTTATTTATACTTTTTTTTTTAATAAGATAGAATTCTACTATAGCTTAATCTAAGTGTATAAATGTGTAAAATTCTCTCCTAAAAACTTGAATTCCGACTCTTATCCCTCACAACTCACAAGTACTTATAAATATAGAATGACTATCACACAAACAGTATACGGTGGTAGAATTTATTTACACTAATAGGTTGAGAGAGTGCATCTAAAAAAAGAATGGGCTACTATTGATACCTCATAAATGTAAAGATGTGTGCAAGGACTAGCGAAAAAGAAAGAACGTGCTCACTCTTGTACATACACCATTATTATTGAAGTATCACCCGACCTCACCCACCTGATCTTCAAAAATTGATGAGAAGCTCAAAACGATTGGTTGTGAATTTTATTGTTATTATTGTTATTATTTTTTATGAACGTTGTGAAATTTATTGAACCTACAACTCATTAAGGTTTTACACATGTTGATAGGACAAGTTTATACTAGTTATTATTTGAATCTATTACCAGTATTATTGTTTTACTTATTACTAACAACTAGTATGTAACTCCGTGCTATCGCACGAGATTGATTAATTGTAATGATGTTATTGGTCAATTTTTTTGTTTTTCTTTTTTTGGGTTTATCACACAGATGGTAGAATTAAATCAAACAATGAAAAATATATATTGCATTTTATTATTTAAGTAATGCTATTGGTCTTTTTTTTTTTTTTTTTTTATCATACATAGGATAGCATTAGATAAAACAATGAATAAAAAAAGAGAATATTGCATTTTATTATTTAAAATATATAAAGGGACATTAAAAAATAAAAACTGATCATTGAGCTTGGAATCTTCTTGGAGGCGCCAATGAAGCGCTAATGTATGAGAGTGTGAAGTAAGGAAGAGTGTGATTGAACATTGTGTTTGAACCCGACCTTGCTCTGAGAAATCTATAAGGAGGAGGAAAGGGTAGTGTGTGGATCTAGTTGGTAGAGGTTGAGAGAGGAAGAGATATGGGATGACGATATGGAATTAGGAGAAGATGATGTTTTACTTTTACAGTCTTTCTCGTTGGACTGCTTGGTTCTGGTTGTGGGATTAGAAGAGCTCCAGACTCTATTGAGATCACTCATAAAAGTGTGCAGGTGAGATGTTCTTGCTTAGGCCAATGAGTATTATCATTGTAGTTTTTTTGGCTTCCGTGTTAAATATTAATGCATCATTTATTTGGGCACAAAAATTAAAAAATTTAGATACGATACATGACACAAAATTGGAGTCCAATTTATAATCTCCATAAAAGTGTGCATGTAAGATATTCTTATTTAGGCTAATGAGCATTATCATTATAGTTTTCTTGGCTTTTGTGTTAAATGTTAATGCATAATTTATTTGGGCACAAAAATTAGAAAATTTAGATAAGATACATGACACAAAATTGGAGTCAAATCTCCATAAAAGTGTGCAGATAAGATGTTCTTGCTTAAACTAATGAGCATTATCATTGTAGTTTTCTTAGCTTCCGTGTTAAATGTTAATGCATAATCTATTTGGACACAAAAATTAGAAAATTTAGATAAGATACATGACACAAAATTCAAGTCAAATCTCCATAAAAGCGTGCAGGTAAGATATTCTTGCTTAGACTAATGAGCATTATTATTGTAGTTTTCTTCACTTCCGTGTTAAATGTTATTGCATCATTTATTTGGGCACAAAATTTAGAAAATTTAGATAAGATACATGACACAAAATTGGAGTCAAATTTATAATCTAATTAGATTTTTTTTTGAGTTTTGGTTAGGATAAGTGGTGCAAAATTGAGAATCCAATTGAAATCTAATTGGATTTTTTTTCTGCTTCACTTATTATTATATATATAGATTTGTAATACCGGCAAATATCTAATTTTTTGTGTTTATAGACTTTTTCAATTAATATTCCATTTTGTCTACATCAAATTTATTTTTATGAATTAGATATATCAAGGCTTGAATCCATTGTCTAGATTCAATGTACTAAAACCTACTTATAATTTGAAAACTATTAAACCTAAAACTAATTAAGGTTTTAATATAAACAATGCTACATATACCAAAAAAAATAATAATAATAAATAAATTTAAAACATTTTTTACACATGTTGATATGGAAAATTTGTATAGATTCTCATTTGAACCCACTACGAACATCATTTTTTTACTTACTATTAACAATTTGCCACATCAGCAAATGTTTAATTTGTTGTCTTCTTCTTTTTTTTTTTTTTGTGTGTGTCTATAGGTTTTCTCTATTAATATTCATTTTGTCTACATCAAATTTATTTTTATGAGTTAGATATATCAAGGCTTGAACCCATTGTCTAGATTCGAAGTACTAAAACCTACTTATAATGTAAATAAAGTAAAATTAATCCTACTTATAAGATGGTTAACATGACTGCGGACGACTGCCCTTGTGACTAGAAGATAGATGCTATATATGGTTGGAGAATGGCTGCACCAATGTCTAGTAAGATAATTAAGTTGAGGAATACTTGATCAAGAATGACAGATTCAAATTAAGTGCAACGTATGCAATAGTTATAAAGCACTAAGAAAGAGTTAAAAAAAAAAAACTTTCAATTTCAATTCTTAATAAAATAAAATAAAATATGAAGAAGTAATTTTTTTTTGAGTTGTGTTAGCAGACATCGTAAGGTGCCTGTTAACAACTTTTTGACCTTTTTTTTCTGTAGCTTTATATCATTATTTTCAGTTTTATAAGCTATGGGACCTACTTCATAAAAAGAAAAAAATATTAAAATAATTTATGAGACCAATTTTATGTCTTTTTGTTCTATTTATTCAATTTTTTTTTTTTTATTAAATAGAACCCACATTAGTCCAACATTGACAAACACTCCACGGTGCTTATTAACACCGACCACCAAAGGAGAGCAGCACTATATGCAGGAAAACATTAAATTTAGACTAATTACAACAGCCTCAGACCTTAGACCTAATGTCTAACACCATGTCATGACAATACAAAGTTTGAACATAAAAATGTTGTAGGGCAAAAATGACTGCTGTTAAATTTACAAACAAAAAACAAAAACAAAGTAAAGGCAGAACAAAACAAGAAACAACAAGTATCATGAAGCTTGACTTTCATGGCTTCCCACGGTTGGCCAGATGTAAAGGATTGACTCTAGAATTCCGCAAAGATCTCATTCTCTCGTTCTTGTCTTCATTCTTCTTTGTCAAAGCCGAATTCGCAAAATTAATGGTACGTGCAGCAGCCCTGTCGTTCAGCTTTACGGAACAATGAGCTTTTTCGCAAAGGCTTATCTTTGTGTGGAAATGGGTTCAACTCCTTTTGTGTTGAAATTTGTTTAACAAAGTTTTTGAAAGTTGAGTATGAGATTTTCCTAATCAGCAAAACGTCATGCAGTTGCAATATTTGTTTTATTTATTAAGTTTTTTAATTAAATTTAAATATATAATTACATTTAATTTAATTATCTTTGAAAAATATATTAAGATTGTTTATGATTCATTAATGAATGCAACTGTTTTTTTTTTTTTAATTTAATTGGAAAACTTAATAAACTGCACATCTAAAAAAATATACCTAAGTTTTATCCAAAATAGTTTTAATCTCTCATTTGTGTTGTGCTTTAGAGTAATAGATCTTTATAAATTGTAAGGTTACTCTACAAAGACAACTCCATGAATGTGAGCAACCAAATTTTGAATGTACCCTGTTTCGTACGCTATAAAACATATGACCATTGTGGCATTGTCACATCCATGGCATGGGATTTCCACAACTAACCCCATTTCCCCATTTTAAATGCAAAAAAAAAAAAAAAAAAAAAAAAAAAAAAAAAAAAAACCCATTTTGAACTCAAAAATAAAGCCAATCAGAACAAACACTAATTAAATTCCCCTATATCTTCATGTCCGAGTGGTACTCGCAATTTATAGTTACTTATTTACATAATGCTTATAAAAAGATATAATTTTTAGTAATTTTTATATTAAATATGTAAAAAAATCTAATAGTTAGCTTATTTTAAAATAATAATAATTCAATGCTAAATTATTTGAAGGAAAAAATAATAATAATAAACTGAAACAAAAAGTAAAAAGCAAAAAGTTTTTTTTTTTTTTTTTTTTGCCTTTAATGGACAGTACACTCAGGATTTTCTTTTGTTTAATCTGTTTTCTTGTTTTCCTTCTTTTTAACAATTTGAGGGTTGTGGGTTTAATGGAAGCAAGAACTAATTAAAGTAGAAGAAAGTTAAACAAAGTGTCCTCTCCGTATCTTGGTTTGTGAAAAAAGAAGAAAATAAAAATAAAATCAAAGCACATGTTGTGTTCATGTTGCCTCAAGTGCATAGAAACAACGTAAGCCAAATCCTGAATAAACATTCTTACCCAAACCAAGCCGTACAGAAAGACAGAGGAATTTCAGCAGTGATTAACTTTGTATTATCAATTGACATCAACTTTGGCAGGTAGCATTTAAGTCTAACCTTACTGCAATGTCTCGACAAATTTTTTTTTTTGTGCATAATCAATGTCTCCACAAATTTAATTAGCAGAACATGACCCACTTTATTACAAAATTAAAGTCTTGACAAGAAGTTACTACCCCTAATAATGTGAAAGAAAGAGATTGCTGATACAGTGATACTAATGAATGGATAATTATCCTAAAAATGTTATGTTCACTCTCACAATAAATTTTAAATGGTAAATTATTATTTACTGTTATAAGTAGGTAAAAATATAATTTAAATTGTGAATTCAAATTAGAATTAATAACAACTTATTATTTGCGATTTGTTATGAATGAATGTTGCATTTTTTTTTAATTAGGATTTGTTGTCTTGTTATTTTCACATAGGCGACTATTTTTTTTTTCTCAGGATTAGTTTATGGTACTCTAATTTTTTTACGAATCAGCACAAAGTCAAGCATCGAAATGGCAAAGTCATTTTTTTTTTTTTTGCTGAATGAAATGGCAAAGTCATTGGGAGGTTGAAATTGTGACGGTTGATGTATGGCAAGTGACATAAGGAGTGACATAAGAGGAGGAGAAAAGTCTTTGAGAAAAGCATAAAGATAAGTGTAAACAATATTATGTCTGTACCATAGGGGAATAAATTAGGTATACGTACGCACCAGAGGGTTTAATGAGGATGACCTAGATTGAACAATGAAAATTATATACGGAGTACGTGTATCATGAGGCTGACCTAGCTATTTGGATTCTGCCTTTAGGACTTAAATGGCTTTTTTTGGGCCATGTATAGCTTATATCATGCAACAAATTGAAATAGCTACTGGGCAGAGCTTTATGACTGTGGACTACTAGAACTTGCATGTTGACCCGTTTATTTGGAATGAGACAAAGTAAATAATCATTGTGATTGGTTCGATATCATGATGATTTGTGAGCTTCATAACATTGTAATAACTATGAGTTTAAATACAATATAAAGTTCAAATGTGTGGTGGGCGTCAATATATTGTTTTATGAGTCTTATAGAAGTTTAAAGAATCTGCTGAATTCCACTCTGCACTTCTTAAAGAAGCTTATTGTCTTCTCTAATCTTAACATAGGAGAAAAGAACTTTTATATTAATTTAAGCCTCGCTCTATTGAACAACCCTACATCCACTATATGGTTGGACAATTAATTTTTATTTCTTATTTTATTCCCCTCCTTTGTCCTCCAAACTCCCTCCTTATCCAAATATGAAATGTAGTAAGTGAAAACTTAGATATTAATAATTAGTGGTTAGGAGTTTTGTAAATGAGTGGCATAGTTATTTTCTTATATAAGGAGATTAATTAAGATTCAAATCCCCCCTCATTGTTGTAATTATTTGAATTATATAAAAATAAAAATAAAAATTTAAACATAAGTTATTTTTTTTCTTCTTTTAATAAAAGAGATGAATTGTGAGTTCAATTAGTTCAACAGTTAAAGACATTTAAAAAAAATAAATAAATAACATAAGCTAAAATCCTACTTACACCAAAGAATAATAAATGACTTATCTGAATCAGGCCCCCACAATCTTTGGTCTTATAATACATTAACATATTTTTATAGTATCCTAAACTAAAATATCTCCTATGGGACCTATCCACTCATAGTTTTGTTTGGAAAAGTGATTTATGTCTAATTAGTTGGAGAAATTCTTGCACCATTTTTTTTTCTTTCTTTTGACTGCAAGTCACCATGCCAAACTCACGTTTTCTCATTTCACCACTAAAATTAATCTCAAAGAGCCACATGTTATTGTTGTTGTACATAGTACACAAAACTCCTATTTTTATATATAGGGCTTGAGAGATGATTAGTAGGTAACTTTACCATTAATTTTTGTTTAGAGAGACTACTTCATAGTCTCAAACCTGAACATATCACTTTGTATATAATTGTTATAAAACAATTCTAATTTCAATTTGATTATAAGCGAATCATTCTTCACTTGTGATGATTAAGGTTATTGGATGATTATCTTGATAATTGGTAAATAAAACTGCAAGTTACAATGATACGTTTAATAAATAAAGTTCTATTAATTTACAGTTTAAAATTTTATTCTAGTTATACTATAATTTTATATTGTAAATGGTATTTTTTTTAGTTGTGAATTTATTTAATTATAAAAATTTTCTAGAAAAATTTAATAGCAGAATTAATTTAATCTCAGAAAGGATCTATTGAGAAATTTGTTAGGGACATGAACAAAACATAACAAAAATTAGGTAAAAATTTTAATTTATTTTCAAACTCAAAGATATATAGAGAAAAATACTCCAAATGAAAAAATAATATTAGGTACGCACCTGCTGTGTGATTTAATAATTTTATTTTTGTTCTATAGCTTGAACAATAAAAATTATGGAGTATATGTATAGTGGGGATGACCTAGATACATGGATTTTGCCAAGAAGACTCAATAATTTTTTGAATATAGCTATATCTATATAGGTATACAGGAATAGAAGGCTTTTGGGAGATTAAGATCGATTGTGGACTAGTGCGTACATGTTGACCCGTTTTCTTGGAAAGACAATGCAAATACTCATTGTGATTGGTTCGATATCATGATGATTTGAGAGCTTCATGATAACATTGTAATAACCAAGGGTTTAAATAAAATATGAAGTTCAAATGTGTGGTAGGTGTCAATAGTTTATGAGTCCCATATAGAAGTTTAAAGAAAAGCTGCTGAATTCCACTACTCTACACTTCTTCAGAACAGTGACTTAGTGGCATATATTATGTAGTCTTTGAAAAAAAAAGTGTAAGGTGAAAATCATACAAGGTGAAGGGTAGGACTCAGCAGCATAATAAACCTTTTCACATAATGATGAGATGCCAGAAGACAAACATATATAGCACAAGAAAAACAAAAACTATTACATTTTCGTTGTAAGAAATCATGTGTGAAAAGAGTTAAAACCATGTAGTTAAATTATATTATGTAAAAGGAATAACTCATAGAAATTGAAGACAACTTAGACAAGAAGGTTTGGTTGAGCGAAATCTATTTTTGCTTGTGAGATCATTGAAGTCAACGAAAAACTTCTTGCAATACTCGCATTAACAAGATTATAAGAATCTATTTCCTTTTCCTATTCAAAGTCTGATTCAGTCAAATCTTACCCTACCTATGCATACCATCTGAATCACACTTTTTAAGGTATAGAAAGTTGTTGTACAAATTAAGAAAATTTAAAGTGACCCTTAACAGAAAATCATCATTGTGTTTGTGGGGCCAAAGAATCCTACGGCCCAGCCCAGTTCGTTCCTGGACCGAAAGCCCGAGCCGAGAAGGTACCCTAAATCCGAGGATGATCCCATCATCGGACGTCCGAGAACTTGAGGGACAAGCTTATAACAAGCAGTCACCAGCGTCACCTTGATTGCCGCGACTCTCAAAGAGACTGAGAAGGCGGCTGATGGGACAAGCACCTGAGTAATGTCCAGATCGCTCAACAAGTGTAGGGCCAGAATTGGTTAGAAGAAGAGTATATAATGTAAGGGAATCCCTCTTGAGGGGGGGGGAGAGGCGAGAAAAGGAGAGAGGCCGAGGAGCATCCCCCAATTGTAAAGATGTTCTAAGTAGTTCTTCAATAAAAGAGAATGGCGTTCACGCCTCGTGAACGCCGACCAGCGCCTAGACCTTCGATCCACTCTCTACAAATTCATTGTTGTGGGTTCGATGGGCCCTTGACCCATACCCTTTGGGCTCTGGGCCGCAAAAGCAGACCCTACAATTGGCGCCGTCTGTGGGGAAGGATTAGTGCACCGGCCGGCGCAACAGGCGACTGTTCTAAATAGATATTCTACAGAAGATCGGTGGTGATGCAAAAAAGAAAGAAATACTAAACAAACATTGCAGAAAGATAAAAGCTCGAGACAGAAAATTCAACAGCAAATAACAAAAAAAAAAAAAACTTGATATTATTTCATAAAAAGAAAAAGGGTTACAGATTACAATCAGAGGCTCAGGCAGGCGTGTTTTACAACTGTTCCTACTAGCTAGTCCTACAATCAGAGGCCCAGGCGGACCCGTACTAAAACTAGCTAGAAGGAAGTGTCAACCCGTACTCTTATTGGCATCAAGAGAATGGGAGAACTTGACAATAAGCGGGCGGAAGGGGGCTGGGGCTGGCTTGTTTCAAGGCCACCAACAACTCCTTTCTCGGAGCGGCGGAGCTTGAACAAAGCAAGGAGCAGATGCAGGGGCTCCGGGGCTCCGGGGCGCCCTCCCCCGTGATGTTTCCTTGATTCTCTCCAACCCCCACGAGCGTTGGCTGTTGGTGACGGCAACACTCGAGTGCCGTCCATGATGTGAGTTCGCATGTCTCCTCCGTCGGGGGTGCGCTCCAAGGAGAGACGTTAGGTATTTCAACGACATCCCTCCGGGCCACCGTGCATGGCGCCATCGGGGTTACGCCTAGACTCTGCCGCACCGGAAGCCCAGTGGGGGCTGCGGCCACAACGGCTCTTGGCACGAATGTCCTCACACCCGTCCAAAGCCGCCCCATATCTCCTAACTCCGGTCACAATTCCGACGGGGTTATTAAAGGGGCTTGGGGAGTTGAAGGGGTGTGCTTCTTTCTGTTTGTGTTAGGAGGTTCATGGAGTACTGAGAAACCATCCCCCCGGAAAGCCTTATATAGAGGATGAGGGTGGGTGAGAATTAATCCACGCAGAATTCGAAAAGAGTGGATAATAATGAAGCTACCAGATTCCAAGAGGGGCCGCAAACCGTTGGACTTATGTTCATTCACGAGGCCATTAATGAAGGCGCGTCTCGCGCACCGAAGCGTCAAGCGCGGAATACGAACGGCCAAGGGACGCTTCGCAAATAAGAAAGATAGGGGCTCGAGCTAGAGGCGAGATCAATGCCACGTGTAAGACCATGATCCGTCCAAAGGAGGAATCGTCTCCAGTAAAGCAATCCGAGGACAAACCCCTGCTTACAGAGAAATGAAAGTGTTAGACAGAACCAAGGCTCTGCATGGTCCTCGGACTCAGGCCTATGGGGAAACTAACCACTTCAGACGAACAAGTGTTAGACAGAACCAAGGCTCTGCATGGTCCTCGGACTCAGGCCTATGGGGAAACTAACCACTTCAGAAGAACAAGTGTTAGACAGAACCAAGGCTCTGCATGGTCCTCGGACTCAGGCCTATGGGGAGACTAACTACTTCAGACGAACAAGTGTTAGACAGAACCAAGGCTCTGCATGGTCCTTGGACTCAGGCCTATGGGGAAACTAACCACTTCAGATGAACAAGTGTTAGACAGAACCAAGGCTCTGCATGGTCCTCGGACTCAAGCCTATGGGGAAACTAACTACTTCAGACGAACAAGTGTTAGACAGAACCAAGGCTCTGCATGGTCCTCGGACTCAGGCCTATGGAGAAACTAACCACTTCAGACGAACAAGTGTTAGACAGAACCAAGGCTCTGCATGGTCCTCGGACTCAGGCCTATGGAGGGACTAACTACTTCAGACGACCAAGTGTTAGACAGAACCAAGGCTCTGCATGGTCCTCGGACTCAGGCCTATGGGGAGACTAACTACTTCAGAAGAACAAGTGTTAGACAGAACCAAGGCTCTGCATGGTCCTCGAACTCAGGCCTATGGGGAAACTAACCACTTCAGACGACCAAGTGTTAGACAGAACCAAGGCTCTGCATGGTTCTCGGATTCAGGCCTATGGGGAAACTAACTACTTCAGAAGACCAAGTGTTAGACAGAACCAAGGCTCTGCATGGTCCTCGGACTCAGGCCTATGGGGAAACTAACTACTTCAGACGACCAAGTGTTAGACAGAACCAAGGCTCTGCATAGTCCTTGGACTCAGGCCTATGGGGAAACTAACTACTTCAGAAGACCAAGTGTTAGACAGAACCAAGGCTCTGCATGGTCCTCGGACTCAGGCCTATGGGGAAACTAACCACTTTAGACGACCAAGTGTTAGACAGAACCAAGGCTCTGCATGGTCCTCGGACTCAGGCCTATGGGGAAACTAACCACTTCAAACGACCAAGTGTTAGACAGAACCAAGGCTCTGCATGGTCCTCGGACTCAGGCCTATGGAGAAGCTAACTATTTCAGATGATCCTAAGTGTTAGACAAAACCAAAGCTCTGCATGGTCCTCGGACTCAGGCTCACAGGGAAACTAACCACCTCAAATGATCCTAAGTGTTAGACAGAACCAAGGCACTGCATGGTCCCAGGACTCAGGCCTATGGGGAAACTAACTCTTTCAGAGGATTCTAGGTGTTAGACAGAACCAAAAGCACTGCATGGTCCCAGGACTCAGACCTATGGGGAAACTAACTCTTTCAGAGGATTCTAAGTGTTAGACAGAACCAAAAGCACTGTATGGTCCTTGGACTCAAGCCTGTGGGGAAGCCAACTACTTCAAGGGGATCCTAAGCGTCTACTCAAAGAATCTTCTACCTGGCCCTTAGGGAACGATGGGTCCACCCAAGCACACATGACCTCGCTACAGTAATTGATGCCGCAATTGGCGGAGACGCAATTGAAGTTAAAATTATACAAGTAAAGAAAAAGTGGATAGCGTACGAGTAAGCGAACAACCACAACAAACAGGAAAAGAAACAAAACTCGTATTTCATTAAATCCATAAAGATTACATGATGAACACCATATTAAAAAAAAAAAAGTAAAGTAAAAGAAAGATGCAAAAGACAAAAGAGATAACGGCGTCGAGGGGCCTGCCCTGCCCACTTATTTTCCTCCCTCAGCAAGGGGCTGGACCATAGCAGTTTCAGGGCCCCCTGAGTTTTGGCCAGAAGGGACAGCCTGCGAAGGCGTGGCAGGTACAGCTGCCTCCTCAGCAGCAGGAACTTCAACTTCAGAGGTGGACTTCGCAACCTCCTGGGGCGCCTCCTCAACGGGGCCTTCACCTCACTCTGCTACCTTGGGAGGGTCACTTCCTTGGGCAGGCTCGCTCGTGGGTTCAGCGATCGAGGTGTCCTCGCCCGCAGCGGCACCGGCTTTCTCTGCAACCTCCCCGGCCTCGGCGCCACTTGGAGTCGCCTCGCGAATGGCAGGAGGGTAGTACACACTTTCCTCCTTCCACAAGTCAGACAAGGCCTCGACCCCGGCCTGCCTAAGAGCCTCCCGCCAAATTTCAGCAGAGTAGCGCATGCACAAGCCGGGGACTTGAGCCTTAAAGGCTGCTTCTGTCTCTGCCATCCCCGCAGCATAAGCCTCCTCCTCGGCTTCCTGCTTAGTGGCCAGGGCTTCCTCCCTGCCCTGGTCAGCCTCAAACTTGGCCCTCACGGCCTCATCCCTTGCCCACTCAGCTGCCCTCTTGTCCTCCTCGACAGCAGCCACCTTCTTTGGCAGATCAGCAAGCAGTTCCTTTGCAGTCTTCAGCTGCTCCTCTGCCTCACCCAGGCGCTTCGAGTAGTCTTCAGCCTGCTTCTGAAAGCCGACGAGGCCTGACAGGGCAGTATCCCGCGCGCTGGTCATCACACTCAGCTCCTCCCGGGCCTTGGCAAGATCAGCCTCAGAGTTCTTAAGGACCTGTGTGGCCTCTAGGCGTTTCTCACGCTCCACGTCCATGGCTTTCCCCTGGTCATGGGCCGCGTCCTTCAACCTATAAGTGGCCTGAATGGCCTGCCCAACAAGACGAGTACACGGTTAGCCGAGCTCAGAAAAGGGGAAGAAGAAAAAACTAAAACTGGAAAAGTCATAAGTATTGAGGGACTTACCATTCCCAAATACCTCTTGAGACAGAGGAAGACCTCCCTACTCCTCATAGTCCCCAGCTCCGCCATGTCATCTGGGAGTAGCAGGCACCTTTCCAGCGCGTCGGCCACGTACGCGCCCTCACCCTCTCTAAAGTCCCTGAGGGAGGAGTCTTCCCTCAGCGGCCCACCATGGAGCATTGGGGTAGGGAGCCAGGCCTGCGGCTCGGGCTGGGCGTCAACCTGCTTTTCCTGGCCTAGGGAGCCTATCTTCAGTTGTTTAGATGGCCGCCGAGTATCATCCCCCTCCCGCGGGGACCCGGACCTCTCCTCAGCTGGCCTTTTGCCCTTATCCTTTTTCTGCTTGGGATCAGAGGGCTCATGCCAAGAAGGCAGACTCGTCTTGGGCGGAGAAGGAGGAAGCCTTGACTGGGTAGAGGCCGACCTGCCCTGAGCAGAACGAGTTTTTGGAGGAGGAGGAGGAAACTCTGACTTTGATTTCCCCGGCTGGCCTTCAATCAGATCCGACAGGCTAGGTTGGGGCCTCTTCTTGTAACCCATCTCGTGCTGGGAAGAGGACTTGGACACTGAGAAGTCTGCTTCAGTCAGACGAGGGTCACCCAAGTCTCCTAGAGGGTCCTCGGACTGGTGAGCTTGTTCAAACACGTCAAATTCGTCCTCGGCGGGGCCAAAGTCAGCAACTTCCACTTCCCTCTCAAAGCCTACTTCGGCGGGCTCCGTGAGTCTAAGGGAGGAGGAGGGACCCGCAGGTGTTACGCCTTCTGATGTGGAGGGCACCTCGGGGAACCGGAACCCGTCCTCGGTCACGGTTATTTTTCGAAGCCGAGGATCCTTTGCTCTGATCACGTACTTCGGCGCCGCAAATGACTTGTGAGTCGGGTCGTATTTCAAGATTTGGTGAGCGGCCCTAACCTGATTGTCGGCCTCGTTCACGAAAACCTCTGCCCTCAGCGCCTTTTGCAAGTCTTCCCGGTTGATCAGGCTGAAATGGCGCGTGAAGGCGTGCGGATCTGCAAGAGGAAACATGTCCACATTAGAAACCAGACAATGCAAAAAGAAATGGACGAAGTAAAAGATGGAACTGATTAGGGTCCTAGAACCCTCTCCCCATATTCCCATTGCCCCACCTGGGGTCCCCTCCGTCGTCGGGCAGTGAAAGCCATCGTGCCACTCCCCAGACACGATGAGGAAGTTCTTGTTCAACCCCTTACTAGACTCAGGGAGGCACTGAATGAGCCGGACCCTATCATCCCTGGTCTTCAGATAGTAGGTTTCGCCCTTCAGGCACTGGAGGTTATAACACCAGTTGACGTCATGGTGGGTCAATCTCAGTCCCATCTTCTCATTTAGGGCATCCACACAGCCCAGAATCCTAAAGACGTTGATGGCACACTGGGTGGGGGCTAGCCGGAAGTGCGTCAGGTAGTCCCTCATCACCGGCCCCATGGGTATCCTCATGCCACCTTTAACGAAGGCAACGATGGGAATCACCACCTCACCCTCCTGCCTCCGAAAGCGCCACTCGCCCTCCGCACAATACCTCAAGCCCACATTGGCCGGTATCTTATAATCGGCGATAAATTTCTCCATCGCCTCCTCAGTGAAGACATACTTCTTAAATCTACCCATCCCAAGTGATGCCTAAGTGAGCTAAGAGAGAGCAAATGAAAAAGAGGCAGAGATGGAGAAGGAGAAAGTTCGAAGAGAGATAGAGTGACTTACAGAAATGAGTAGAAGCTCCTCAGACAGGCTTTTTGTGCTGGAGATGTAGACTTTTGGGTGCGAATAAACAGAGGAACCGACCTGTCGAATGGGTAGTTATACCCCAAATCAAGGAGCCGCGCGGGTTTTCCCGCCCATAAATGTTAGGCGAATCCCCACCGTTGGATTGTTATCCACCCGTTGAACGTGGGAAGCACAAAGCCGTCATGATTTAATGAAGGGCGCGTTGCGCGCTTCGAGGCGCCACTAACACGTCTGGGGCAGTTGAAAAGACTCCAATACTAACAGAGGACCAGACTCAATGGGACGCATGGCAGGTCCGAGGACATCAAAATCCTCCTCTCCGCCCGAGGATGCGAACAGCAAGATTTTGAGGGGCTATTGTGGGGCCAAAGAATCCTACGGCCCAGCCCAGTTCGTTCCTGGGCCGAAGGCCCGAGCCGAGAAGGTACCCTAAATCCGAGGATGATCCCATCATCGGACGTCCGAGAACTTGAGGGACAAGCTTATGACAAGCAGTCACCTCCACATTAAATGTACCTGATTACCGCCTTGGCCGCATTAATGAGGAAAGGACCCGGCACCAGCGTCACCTTGATTGCCGCGACTCTCAAAGAGACTGAGAAGGCGGCTGATGGGACAAGCACCTAAGTAATGTCCAGATCGCTCAACAAGTGTAGGGCCAGAATTGGTTAGAAGAAGAGTATATAATGTAAGGGAATCCCTCCTGAGGGGGGGGGGGAGAGGCGAGAAAAGGAGAGAAAAAGGGCAGAAAGCCTCCTCGGCCATGGGCTGAGGAGCATCCCCCAATTGTAAAGATGTTCTAAGTAGTTCTTCAATAAAAGAGAATGGCGTTCACGCCTCGTGAACGCCGGCCAGCGCCTAGACCTTCGATCCACTCTCTACAAATTCATTGTTGTGGGTTCGATGGGCCCTTGACCCATACCCTTTGGGCTTTGGGCCGCAAAAGCAGACCTTACAGTGTTTATTTACCCTAACTAATATTTCTTAAACCACAGATTTTGTACCTCGACAATGAGCTAGTTGTTGCTGCATTCTGAAGAGTTCATTAGAGTAACAGAGTTTTGGTAGTTGCATACAAGTTTGATCTTATATAAAGATTTTAAAATTTAGAGTCATTATAGTAAAAAAAAAAAAAAAACCAACGGATTGTTTACTGAGGATCCATGAGTTTTCAATTTAGATTACAAAAAATTTGTATGGTCTAACTAATTGGAATTGTTTCTTCTATAATGGATTCCCTACAAGGTTGAATTCTTTAGAGTGAATTTCCCTTTGAAGAGTTTGGTTTTCCATTTCGTTACCAAAATCTGTATATTGATTTTACTGCTTTTATTCTTATTGATTTTAAATTCAGTAGTCTCTTTATCTCAAATTGTTAGATCTCTATTCTATTTTAAGATGTCCTAAAATAAAGTTCTTTTCAGAAAAGTCAATAAATAAATTTCTTGACAAATCCTCTGTTTAAAATCCTAATACCCCTCTTTCACTAAAGTTCAAATTTAAGAGCGTAGTTTTGATCTTATCAAAAAAAAGATAAAAAGAGTAGTTTTGAAAATCTATATCTTTTTATGTAAAAGATAATGTATTAAATGTAATAAATTAGATTTTTTAAACAGATCTAATGATATGGGGCATTGGGATTAATTGATAACTATGGCTGAATTATCCGTTTGTGTGAATCAATAAATAATGTTTTCTATTAATCAATTAATCCGCTCCTTACACCTGGGGTCCAATTCAATTTTTTCAAAAAAAATCCGTAGCAGAAAGAGGGACTGAAAAGCCAGTAATAAATCATGCACAGTCAGTCTTGGATTCTATAATTATTACTTTTGAACAATTGGCAAATCCAGAACTGCTTCTTCATGCATATATGGTGGGAACATAACAGCAAGTCTGCGGCTATCTGAAAAAATTCTTTATCTAATAGGTCATTTCTCTATCAATTTCATAATTATTAACACACATGATAAGACTGTGCGACTGTGCCCTTGTGTTTAGCATTTCCTAAAAAATGATGACTGCATTGGATAGAGTTACCAGTTGCCCATGTAATAAGTTGGACTACACTGAGACATGCATGACATTCAAAATGCTGGTTTTACCTAAATGAATAGAAGTATAGAACAAGCAAATACAAATATCAATAGCTTGCATAAGCACCAAGTATGTAAGCAAGAGTAAGACCCATATCAGCAAGTTATTTAAAGATGTGATTTTGTCTGCGCCATCGGTTAGTAGTAACCCACAAATCCTTTCATAACTTGGCAGCCATTAATTGGTGTGACTTATCACCCGCTTGTTGTGACTTGCGACTAATTCAACATGAGGTAGCAGCCAAAATATGTGGTATATATTGTGATGATGGCTTTGTAAATGGTATAAAAGTCAAAATACTCATAATAATTTTGCGGATATTGCTCCTTGATGTCAAATTCTTTGGCTGCAGAACCCAAGTACCTTACAAATTAAGAGGTTATGCATGTAGCATATTTGTGAACAACATATTCCTCCCTATAATCATTAATACATCAATACGCAGCCCTTGTATTTGTTTCCTTATAAACAGTTGTGTTTAGTCAAAATAAATTTGTGCTTTTGAAATAGGAGCAATCCATGGAAAGTTAATAAGACATGGGCTATTTGTTTCCATACACAAATTCTATTGATTAGCCATACTGCAATTTCAAACCCTTTTGAAATTTCTGACAGAGTGTCCTTGTAATTAGGAATGCCATGACCATGCCAAAAGCACTATAAAGTACAAGTACAAAAGCTCTAGAAAGTGTTTGTATTTATAGTGCTTTTCTACATGTACATTAATGTTATCACTTATTAGGGTTTGCTCTATCAAAAATTCAAAAAGGTTCTGAGTCTTGACTATAACGTGTGGAATTTTTACAAGTAAACAGGTAATGTCAATAATGGTATCATGTGCCTTTTTGTTCCCTTGGGATTCTCCAATAGGGGCAGATCGACTAGACTTTCTTTTTAGTATATTTTGAAGAACAAAAATAATCCATGTTCTATGAATCGCATCAAAATGTACTTTTCCAACCAAGATGTATAGAAAAAGGCAAGCATACAAAATATATTTGATATTCTGTGCTTTAACATGTATACACGTATATATGACCAGAGTCATATATATTATTGAAAACAACAAAATTAGTGAAATTTAACCAGAAAAGAATCGTTTCCACGACTGCCATGGGAGAAATCCACCTGCCAGAGAAAATGGATTTAGGCATCGATGCTAATTCAACAAATGCAGAAAGAAAAAAAACTTTATAAAGAACAAAAATTGAATCATACCACATTCGGGGCATTTAAAATAGTCCTTTTCTCTGAGAACAAGTCCTGACCCTCCACATGCCTCACATCTTCTCTGTGCTATCTGCCAGATAATATAAGAAAATGTAACATTTTCTAATCTTGTTCCTGACAAAGTTCCCAGTTTCTTTTATCAAGGTAGTCATTAGTCAACAATATAGGCCTAAATAATATGGGCTTACAATTCTTTTGCTGAACTCTATCCCTGCCACCACAAAAGGTGTAACTCCAGCTGCACATTAAAAATTAATTATAAAAAAAAAGGTATATTAAAGGAATGAAATAATTAAAAAAAGACACTGTTCAAAAATAAAATACATATAATGTATCGTAAGATAATACTTACCAATAGCACCAACAACAATTTGCCAAGTGACCTCAACCCCAGCCGGATTCATTGTGGCAGAAACATCATTAATCACCTTAATCCTTGTAGTTAATCTTCGATTTCCAATCAAATTGGTGTAATTTTTTGGGCAAACAAGATTGACATTAGATTTTGTGGCTGTCTTTTTAGAGAAAGTGTTGTTTGAGCTTGGAACAGGCGATGAAGAAAGTGAAGGGCTTAAAGATTCCATTGGAAAGAAAGTAGAGAATATTAGGCCATGGAAGCTTAACTAAACATAAGGTCTGGACCGTTTTAAATTGGGCCACGTTGGCTAGTTGGCTTCCTTTGGTTTTGGGTTCGCAACAAACCACACAACAGCTTGTGTGGATCACAAAATCTCTTCTCTGGGTCCACTTCTTTGGCTTCAGCAAGTCTTGGAAACGCACCGTTTGGTTAATAAACGACCCACCGTTTCGTTCAAATGAAATGTTTGTTTGTTCCCACTTGACATTAATGTAAATGATTATGATCCACCATTTATCAGTTTAGGTACTAAATGACACGTTTAAATGGTTTAATCCACTAATCACTGGAGTAGTACTCAGTTAATTAAAGGTTTTTTGGGTTGTAATTTGTATACGACTTTCTCTTCCTAATTACAAAGAGAGTTATACAGAGCCCCATTACCAAACCTTCCATTCACGTTATCAACCTCAAAGGAAATATCTTAGCTCCAACCACCTTTCTTAACATGATATTTTTCATCAAGAATAGGGTAAGCCACATCGGAAGTAAAGACATTGTTCTTAGCTATTCAATTCTTAAAACATGTGTTGTTGACTTGTCTATAAGTAGGTTTCGATTTATATCGTGTGGCCTAGGAGACACTCCCAATGCCAAGTGGCTAGTGACACCGAGGCAAGTTGCAATTTAGGCATTTTTTAAAATGTGAAGTTTTAGGCATTATTTAATTATTATTATCCTATTACAAATTAACCTTTCACCCCAAAAAAAAAAAATACAAATTAATCTGCTTCTACTAACCTGGCAAGTGGCAATTTGCAGATTTAGAGAGGACATCTCTTAACTATTTGTTCCTATTTCAATAAAAAAAATTTATTCATTCAAAAGTTATAAATATTATATCAACTACTTATCTCTTTTTTTTTAGGAACATATCAACTACTTATCTCAAAATAATAATAATAATAATAATAATAATACTAACTGTGGGGCACAAGAATTTAGATAAGATACCTGTGCCACATATCGTATCCGCGGCTGAGAAGCCCATTATCGTGTCGAGGAGGCCACATGCTCGGACAATAAGGCCATGTCAGTGGTACATTGCCAAAGGAGGTCTTGCTGTTGAGAAAAAGTTTTGAAAATGGGGTTAGCCTTGACATGATTGGAGGGATGGTGGCTACCTCCTCCACATTCAATGCATCCCACCAAACCCCCTAGCTGCATTTATGCGGAGAAGAGCCATGAACAGTGCCGCATTGGCCGCCGCAACTCACAAGGGGTTTGAGAAGGTGTCTGATGGGACAACCACTCAAGTGGTGGACTGTGCAATCAACAAATGGAGGGCTAAGATCACCTAAAGGGAGCTATATAATATGAGAGACCCTCCAAAGGGTAGGGGACATGAAAATTTGTAGAGAAAACACTGTAGTATTAAGAAAAGTAACTGTAATCAGATCTAAGAGAAATATATTTAAGAACTACTCTCCTCGGACATTGCCAAGGAAGAATTTATATGCATCACATTTGTTTATTCATTGTTTTTCCTTGCTCTCTTGCCATCTTTAGCCCATTTAGGGCGTTGTTCACCTCACTAAAGTTTATCTTTTTAGTCTACTCTCTACAAATTTATTATATTTGGCTCTTTTAGGCCTTAATCCATTCATCTTTTGGACTTAAGACTCAAAGCCCATCCCTACACTAACAAAAATTAAAAAATAATAATTTCTAAAGATGCATTAGCATTAGGCTCACCAAACTAACATTTAACAAAAACTATAACTAAATCCACTTCAAAGGTTTGTGCATTACGCTTAATATAAAAAATAATAATAATAATAACAAATGAATACTACCTCTTCAATACACTTAATGTTGTATTGTTCATCAACCACCAAAACAAAATTTTTTTATTCACCATCACACACATACTCTCTCTCTCTCTCTCCACAAAAAATATCATAGGCAAACACGGAGTAAAGGAAGGACAAAAGAGGAGAGAGATTGGACGGTGGAAGGCATGAGGATTGCCAAAGAGCGTTGGATTTGAGCAATGTGATGAGTTGATGTTGTCTCTTTGGGTATAACCTTCACCACAAGATATTATTTGATTGTTGATTAGACATTGTCTTATTGGTCTTTGATTGTTGAGTTGTTAATGATGTTTGATTTAGGTTGATCAAGTTGTTGATATAAGATTGGGGTAGAAATTGGGAAATGAATGAGAGAAAATAAATGTTATTAGGAGAGAAAGAAAAAATAAACATAAATGAATTAGAGATAAAGTATTGAAATTGATGTAGGTATATTGAAAAATTGCTTTATTAAAATAGAAAATGTGTAGTTTATTTATTTATTTATTTATTTTATAGATTGCTTTAAATAAAAGTGTGTAGAGACCTAATGAAGACTCTTGCGGATTCATTGAGTCATATTTTTTCACTTCTAAAACACGAAAAATTGTCTCAATAAATTTTATAGTGTTGCATGTAATGTCTCTTTAACCATCTACCCTGCTTAACAATGAGAAAACTTATTCGAAAAACTTGTAGCTCAATTGATTGGTAGAAACACTAGAGTTCAAATCTTCTCTTCCCTAACTACCAAATAAATAAATAAATAAAAATAAAAAACTATCTTATGAGATATTATTATCTCATTAAAAACATATAATATTAACTAATATATATATTATCTAATAATTTTTTTTGAGTGTTAATATTATCTATAATAAACTAAATGACATGTTGAGGAGAAACTATTAATCGGATTATTATTATTGCCTAGTCCTCCTTGTCTCCATAACGGCCAAACACAAACCATGTACAAATCCCCCGTTAATTAAGCGATTCAAATCAAAAACACTATCGTTACTCATTTCACTGTAATAAGCTCCACAACACCACAACAGTCCCACCAAGACCACCGCAAAATCAACCAGATAAGTCTTCAACAGTAATAACAGTAGATATTTTTTATAGCTTCTTATTTATTAGGGTTTTTGAGTATATTCTCTGAATCTCTTCATTTCTTTCTCACTCTCTCTCTCTCTGTGTATCTAAAAATGGCAGTGTTTTGTTTCTCTTTCTACAACTTCAATACTCTCCTTCACTCTCCCTATCCTCCTACTTCTTCTTCAACTTCGCATTTGACAGAGCAATCGCTCTCCAATTTGTTTGGAGGAGAGGGAGAAGGAATCGTTAAACGGAGCAAGAGGAGAAGGAGCGGCGCGTGTAGGTTCGTGGTGCTCTCTACGCACTCCAACTCTCGGATTCTCAAGTCCAACCGTCGGTCGCGCTTCGGTAACGTGCTCTCGCCGTTTGATAGCGATGAGGAGAAGGATGCTGAAGACGACGACGACGACGATGACGACGACGTGGCGGAGAATGATTGGTTGCCCAATGTGAGTTTCTGTTACTCTTTCTTCTACTTGAGCTGACAAATTTGCTTTTAATTTCTGCTTCTGTGTTTGTGTGAAGTTTTACATGCTAAATCGAAAGCATTGAAGTTTCTAGACTCTTTTCGAAGTGATTTTACTGTTTTTGGAAGCAGAATTGCGCCTTGATTTTTAGCTTAGGAAGTGGTTGAATGCTTTCGTTGCTTTTGGAAGATAAAGAACATTACTTATTTACTTTCTCATTTCTGCGTGTTAATTAAGATTTGCTTATCGAATTTATTCGGAATTGGATTTTTTTTTTCCGCTTGAAATTGCTGATATTTCGTCTTTTTCGAAGTAATTTCACTTCTGTTTTATTAGAAAATCAGAAAAATCGACAGTTATTCTTAATAGAAAAGAAAGATATGGTTTTGGAAGCTTTTTTTTTTAAATTTTTTTTTCATGCTTTTGGCTTTTGAATGTGAGGTTTTACTTTGTCAAAAGAAAGGTGAATACTTTCGATTATGCTGCTAAAATATTTGGAATCAACGTTTTCATATTGAAATTTGTTTTTTTTTGTTTTGTTTTTGCTTCTCAAAGGTGCTGAACTTTCAACACTTTCGAAGTGAAAATCTGACCTTTATGTGTGGATGTGATGCTTTGTATGTTAAATTCTGGCTACTAGGGCTAAACCACTACCAAAATCAACAATTAAGCCAATGGTTTATTTTAGGCTCCTAAAAGTTACGAGTGGTCTAATATTAAAGATTGTACCCAATGTGTAAAAGCTCCCACTTCTGCGGGATTTGGGAAAGGTAATTTGTAGGTAGCCTTACCTGTAATTATTTTTAAAGAGTCTTATTCCCAGACTTGAACCAACGACGGGCTGCTTTGGGTAGTAAAAACTTGTCATCGTACCAGGGACCGACCTCTATGAAAGGTCTACCATTCAAAAGAAAATTTTGTATCTTTTTTTTTTTGGGCTAAGAATTATGTGAATTGTTAACACATTTCAGCTATTGGCTGTATTCATTATTATGGATGAAGTATTCTCTTTGTTTGTACACAACATAAATCAGCTCTGTTAGTATCTACACAGTAGTTGTGACATGAATGCAGATGCATAAATTAGTACAAGATATGCTACTCTTTCTTCTTTTCTCTTCTTTTTTTGGTTGTAACAGTTTTGATAATATTTTGGGATGCCTCTGCAGGATGATTTCGCCGAAACTGCAGAATTTGATGTCAATGGAAAGAGAGTTAAATCACAGGACACGCATAAAACTAGAAAAGGTGGCCGGAAACAATCAGAAAAAGGCCAGGGTCTAAGACCATCCAAGTCTGGACAAAGCCTCAAAATCGATGAAGACCAATTGGATGTGAAAAATGGCAAGAACAGGTATGCTCGATTATCCGAAGAAATTGAATTGGATAAAAAATGGTTTCCACTTCTTGATTACTTGAGAACGTTTGGGCTTAAGGATTCGCACTTTATTCAAATGTATGAGAGGCACATGCCTTCCCTTCAAATAAATGTGTGTTCGGCACAAGAGAGGTTGGAGTACTTGTTGAGTGTTGGTGTCAAACATAGAGATGTAAAAAGAATAATTTTGAGGCAGCCGCAGATTTTGGAGTACACGGTGGAGAACAATTTGAAGTCTCATGTTGCTTTCTTGATGGGTTTGGGTATTCCAAGTTCCAGAGTAGGGCAGATAATTGCTGCTGCACCATCTCTGTTTTCTTATAGTCTTGAGAATTCGTTGAGACCCACGGTCAGATACTTGGTTGAGGAGGTTGGCATTAATGAAAAAGATTTAGGTAAAGTCGTGCAGCTTAGCCCTCAGATCCTGGTTCAGCGCATTGACATATCATGGAATACTCGTTATATTTTTCTGTCAAAGGAATTAGGAGCTCCAAGAGATAGCGTAGTCAAGATGGTGAAGAAACATCCTCAGCTCCTCCATTACAGTATTGATGATGGATTGCTGCCTAGAATTAATTTCCTGAGGAGTATTGGGATGCAGGATTCTGACATTTTGAAAGTTTTGACCAGCCTCACACAGGTCAATTTGCTACCTTGATATACTTATTTCAATTTTGTAAAATTCCTTTTTCATTTTTTTGTTGGAATTGATTGTGTTTGTGTTGCAAAATGCAGTTTAATATTTTCATATTATCTCCATTTTATGAGTTTTTTAATTGTGGTTTTTTCCCCTGCTATGAAGATATTCAAATGTTGTCATTCAAATTGAATCTGTTTTGGTTGTGGTAGCTTTCCTTGTACATTTCCTAAGTGTTGAGTTGTTGACTATATTTTCAGGTATTATCATTGTCACTGGAGGAGAATCTGAAGCCTAAGTATAAGTACTTGATCAATGAACTTCATAACGAGGTGCATTCCTTGACAAAATATCCCATGTACTTGAGTTTGTCTTTGGACCAAAGAATTCGTCCTCGCCATAGGTTCTTGGTTTCCCTAAAGAAAGCTCCAAAGGGGCCGTTTCCTCTTAGTTCACTGGTTCCAACTGATGAAAGCTTTTGTCAGCAGTGGGCTGGAACCAGTTTAGATAAATATTTGGCATTTCGGCAGAGACTTCTACTTAAGGAGTTTGCTCAGAAATATGAGAAGAAAGGATAACACACTACCTTCAAGTGTGACCTAGGCTTATGATACAAGTATTGGAATAACAGTATCTTCATTAACTTCAGCAGCCAATATACTTGTTTTTGTTATAATGAGATTATTGGGTGAAGCTCGGCATCTTTGATTTTTATAAGCCTCCAGTAAGCAAATGCTACTGCTGTGGTTTCATCAATACTATAATCTGTGCTGAAGCTTCTCTAGTTGCATCATACAGAGTTGATGTTTGTAGTTGCTTGCAGTCTCAGTTGAAGGCCTGTGATGGTGGTTCCTTAAAAAGTTCTCATCATCTAAACACAAAATGACAGCGTGGCAAGGTCTGTTATCTTAAGGTAAGTTTATATTCCTCAAAAATAATTGCATATAGAACAATGCAGTTTAGGAGGGACAGTGGATATATGCTGGAATTGGGTCTACCATTTGACAGTTCACTGCAAAATGGTTTATATTCTTAGATTAGTTGATTGCAACATTATGAATATATGCCTTCAATCCATTAAAAGCTCTCCTTTTTAGATGCTCCAAAAAGTTAATAATGTGTTTCTTTTTCCATTATTTGGTATACTTTTTATATTTTTCAGTAAGCAGTAATTTAGTATGTTATTCAGCAATGTTGAAAAAAAAAATATTTCAAGGAATTTCTCTTCAGATCTTATTTTTGTTCTGCTTCTGCTGAAAATGATTATGTATTTAATATCTACCCATTGCAGGTATGTATCCACATTCCAGCTCATTTATGAGGACAATTTTGAAGTATGTTGTACTTGGTATAAGTTCCTAAAAAGACTTCATGCTTCCATGCATTTTTGGTAACAAATACTTTTTGTACTGATTTTATGTATCTTACTTTTCATATATGCTTTAATCGTTGACACAGACCTAGGAATAGCATCTCATAAAAATGTAAAATACTTCTGTTTATATGTCCCCATCATATGTATTTATAGTGGATCTATTCATAATAAAGTGACTAAATTTTACATTGGATGTCAACCCACCACAACTCTCCTCTTTTTTCTGGACTTGGACTGACTGAACAAAATATATGATACTAGGCATAGACAAAGGCGGAGTTTGTCCCTGTCATGCAAAATTGAACTTTATTTAATGTTGCTTCATATTATCTTGTACCTGCGTTTCCATTACTAGGTTCCTAGTGTGTGCCACAATGTGACTAATTTACTTTCATCTGCTATTGGTTGAGGGAAGTAAACAAATTGTTCATCCATGTTAACAGGTTTAATGCGCTATTTTAACAAATGATTTATCCATTTTTCCCCTTACCATTTGTTTGGTGTTGTGCAATGTATTTTTATTTTCTTAACTTTATCTACTTTCTTCTTCACCACCACAATACCTTAGGAATCTACTGCTGTTGAACGCTACAAAAATAGAATTTGGGCTACAAAACCTTTCACCATAGTCCATAGGTGTTATGGTGATTGGTGCTTGAAATTCATCTCATACTAAAATATGATGTAATGGATGTGTGTTCACATCTTTTCCCTAATCCCAAAAGCAGCAGAAGTATATTTATTTGCAAGGTTGTAATATTTTACAAAGAGGCAACCGGCCCAGCTAAATACACATTCAGTGATCCCTGCAGGACCAACCACAAAAATGTCTATAGCTCTGTCTCTGGTTTTCTGTCATTTAAGTCTTGTAAGTTTTTCACTCGCCATCAAAAGGAAGTTGAGTTCAGCAATCTCAGCTCAAAATCTGAAATTTTTATTCTTTCAAAATTCTCGTCGCTTTTGAATTGATAAAATAGTGTGCAACACAAATAAGTATAGTGGGTTCAAGTGATAATCCAGTAATACAGGCACTCAATGGTGCCTACTGTCCGCTCTTTGAATCTCATCTCCTCCCTCTCCCAGTATTTACCTACAATAAAAAAGAAAGAAAGAAAGGACATAAGCAAAAAAACAAGAGTGTGTTGAAGATAGTTGATGCCTCAATACTAAATAGGTTATCTTCGGGCCTAGGCAGTTGTCATGTCTCAATAGTGTTCTTGACCAAATCACGGTTGTTTTGTTTATAACTTGATTTATGACTGATTGTCTTGACTATTCAAACCAAATCAATCGTTTTCCCTTTCAATGCTTTCATTGTCATTTGTCAATTAATAAATGGTGTAAATTTAAAACTTACCTAAAAGATACGGATATATTGCCAGTATCTTTTAGTCGTTTATCTGAAATTATTACAAATCAGTGTTTTTTCCCCCTTCTCCTCTTGATGCCCATATACAGAGCGTAACGTCACTTTCCCCCAAACTTTTACATTAGCCTCTCTATCATTCCCCTTCTCCAACTTAAATATTATAATGCATTGTATTCTAATCCATCTCTTCTAAATTACATATATTATTTTACTCAATCAGTTTCCACAACCCACAGTAACCGTATGCTGTCACCCAAGACTAGCCGAGATGTGGGTAAGGGGCAGCTCTGCTGCTTAGCCTCTGCGGATTTTTTATTTATTTTTGGGTGTCTTTGATGCTGCGTGGTCCATAGGGGTGTTCGCGGTGTGATTTTGGGTCATTTTTAACACCGCAGTTTACGGTGCAGTTTAGCTAAAACCGTAACTACGCCGCACTTTATTTTTGCGGTCACATGTGCAGTGTGGTGCGGTGCAGTTTAAAGTTTAGCCAAAACCATAACTGCACCGCACCTCACTTTTGCGGTCACATATGCGGCGCGGTATATAAGATGCGGTTTAAATGATTTGAAGTTGGTATATTTTTCAAATTTTGTATATAAGATGCGGTTTAAATGATTTGAAGTTGGTATATTTTTCAAATTTTGAACTTTTTCTACTCAGGTCAAAACTAATTTTTCCCTTTGTTTTGGACCAAGTTTTAAACTATTGAGCTAGTTTTTCTTTATTTTGGGCTGGCTTTCCTAATTAACACTTGTTAGGGTTATCAAACTATTTTTTTTTTTTTTTGAAAACTAGGGTTATTAAACTATTAATAATATATTTAATATTAAAAATAATTAAATATATTAATATATAGAGAAAGTGCGGTTTGTGCGGTTATACCATTTTGCGGGCGGTTTTGGTACGATTTTTGCGATTTGTGCGGTTTATGCGGCTTGGTGAACACCCCTATGCGTGGATAAAGACCATTTTTTTTATGGGTGGATTGTTTGTTTGGAGTAAAATTGGTTTATTGGGCTTAATTTTTTTAAACTTTACCATTGGCAATTTTTGCTATTGGGCTAATTGTTTGGGCTTATAAATTTAGATTTAGATTTTAAATCTATAAATTTTTTATGGCCTTTAAAAGGAGGAAAGTGCTAAAGTTACAAACTTGTTTACAAATTGTTGACGTGATGAGTGATTATTGGTAAGTAAAAAAGTGATGTAAGTAGTGGGTCCAGACACGAATTAGTAAAAAATTGCTACCTTAATAGTTTGTAATATTTTTGTAGAAAAGTTTGTGTCTATAACATTACTCTTAAAAGAATCAATAATTGTTAAGGGAGGCAAAGTGTAATTTTATAGAATAAAAATTGCTAAAATTAGTAATACATAATACTAAGGGCATGTTTGGTAGATTGTAATAGGCACTGTAATGTAATGGTTATTCTTATGGTTTAGTTATTTTTTAGTTTGGTTATATTTTTATTACAAAAAATAGTCATTCTTTATGAATAGTTATTCTTCAAAATGAGGAATAACTATTCCATTTTAAAAGGTTGTGTTAGCTATTCCTTAGTAAGTGCAATAATTTCATAACTTAATATATTTCCAAATAAACAAACTTTTCATATACATCTAACAATTATAAAAAAAAAAAATTATAAAAAAAAAATAACGCATATCTCTCTTAAATTTAAAAATAACAATTTTTAAGGAAATATAATTGTATGAGTAAAATATTTCCTAAAATAAATGTTAAGTTTCATACCAAAGTAATGAATAGGTTTAGTTATTACATTACAACACACTTTATTACTAGTAATAAAAAATTTAATTCTTGTTGTAATCCTCATTCAGTGTACCAAACGTACCCTAATATTTTATAATAATAAAATTTTGGGGGGCCCATTTGCCCCCAAAGCCCATGAGTGCCTCAGTGTCACCGAAGGCGGTTGACCGCCACACATTACCACCACCAACTTCCATCGTTGTTGTGACCTTGTACCTACTCTTTCAATCACCCAAGATGACCTCTTGCACGGTGCATTCTCCATCTGACAAAACCTTGTTCATTTTCATCCTCTTCCTCTTGACTGTGAAACATTATTCGACCATATTTTCGAGAATTGGGGGGAAACCAATGAAAAAATATAGAAAATAAAATAGGCATAGAGGCATAAATAAATTCGATATCTTTGATATTTGCCCCCACTCGATTGAATTTGCTATAGAGTTTTAGGCAAATCACCTCCAAGTCAAGTAGCACTCTTGAAAGAATCTTGTGAATTACTTCTCAATGGTGCGTCTCATTGACAAAACTTGTATGCACTTTAAAAAGCACCAAAACTGTCATGATATAATTATATTTCATGAATAGTCTATGGACAATGAGGTATGGCCCTTCTTTGTGTGTGAATAGTCTAGTTTGGTAGCTAGTGGGATATAGATTGATTTTTGCGTATGAATAGTCAATTTTGCCTTAAAAAAAATGATATGAAGCTCCTGATGAGGATCATATAAGAGCACCCACATTGACTTCTTTTGAAATATATGCATTTTTGCATCACTAAAACACACTTTATCTATTTTACATTATCATTTTAACAACATACCCCACATTTCATTCTTTTTTTTTTTTCCAATTCATCCCACTAAAACAATATATTTTAAAAACAAAAACAAAAGCACCAATGTATGTATCCAGGAGAGAGAATGAAAGCACATCAATTAAATCATCCAAAAGTAAAAATGAAGGATGCTACCGTATTCTTCATGTTTAGATATTATTGTAGCAGATATGCATTTTCTACAAATATGCATGTGCTGATGGAAGAGTGTTTTATGAGTATTGGGTGACCAGTAACATGCAATGTTCTTTTTTTTTTTTAAAGAGTTTTATTAGATTTTACCCAATGTGAATGCTATAAGATGGAGGAAGAGAAAGAATATGCAAATTTAGAACTACATGCATATGATACTAAGTACAATTAAAAGGTCAAAATAGCAGTTTTGTTTTTTGGGCTAGAAGAAAAGCAGGTCAATGGGTAGTTGAAATGTGAAAGGGTGTAAATTCACTTTTATTCACCTGCCTTCCGGAGACCAAAAAGACTTTGTAGTTGTAGGTCACTAAAAACCATCACTTAATGCTGTCCCAACAAATAGGAGGATAATAATATCTATGCTGATAGAGCTCTATAGAAAGCTACCATATTTGGAGTAAAGTCTTCTTCTAGTTCTACTTAATGCAGTTGGTTGCAAAGTCTCTCTCACCTGCTCTATCACCAACCCTTTTTTTTTACGAAATTTGCGGGCATTTATGCTCTCTGTGGCTGAAAAGCAAGTCATCCAATCAAGTCCATATAGCTAAGCAGATATTATATAGTACAAGGGACCCATCCATTTGGTGGTGTCAATTTCTAAAATTATTATACACAAAGAGAGCAAATGGATGGGACAGTTGAATTGTTGAAACAATGCAAGCTTGTTGTAGAGAGGTACTTTAAAATTACTTGCTGATATTAACTTTATTTTTCTATAATCAGAGTTCCTCCAATTATTCATTTTTTATGTCATTTTGTGGCCAGATTATTCTGCCTTATCATGAGACATTGTAGAATTTACTATCATATATGGCAAAATCTATATACAATTTAGATGTCACTTCTAATGAATCATTGCATTTCTTGGTAAGTTGATGTCAATTCATTGAGGGGGTCCACATGCCTCCCCCAATTGAAAATATGCTAGAGAGAGAAGTAACTCATGTCCTAGAGCATACAGAGTTTAGTGAGTCAACTCAAGTCAATGGGCTTGAACTCTCATCAATTTAAAGGCCCAATTGCTTGCTCAAACTTCTAGAAGGTTGGAAGTCATCAGTAAATGGTTAATTTTTGGTTAAATTGCATATTTAGCCATCAATCTTACAATATTTTTTATATGTTTTAAACCTATTTTTATACTTTAGAATGTTTCTCTCTTTAAAAATTGTTTAAAAAAAGTTCATTATCATTATCTAATAAAAGGAAATGTTGACCAAATAAACGAAATTCATGCCACTTCATACTCTACACCATTAAAGTGGCCCCAATTTTATAAACTTCATTTCCTACATCAACATTTTCTATTTATTCCATTTCAAAGTAGGATAAAACCTGGGTACAATTCTTAGATATTGTAACTTAAAGACAATTATGTAATTGAATTTAATTGGAGAACATAAGATATTGCATGTAAGTTTTATCCTTTAAATTATAAAAAGGACGTTGAAACAAGACAAAGATTGAGGATTAAGAATATACAATTTCACCTTCATTTATAGGATGATGAACTGCTAGCAACCATTTTTATTGTCCTCTTAAAAGTGGGCATGGACAGACCTAAATCAAATGCATAAAATACCATGCCCCACCTCTCATATTAATGCGGACAGTGGATAAGACCATTACGTACACATACGTAGAAAACAAATGAATGAGTGGATGAAGAATCACCGAAATCAAGCACTACAAAGACTAGTCAGATAATTGAAAAGACAAACTAACAAACAACTAATGGTGGGGCTACACTCTTAGCACTTAGTTTTGCTACAAGGATGTCATGCAAAATCAAAACCAGAAAAGTGGTTATGAAAAAAAAAAAAAATTAAAAATGAAAAAGGCTAGGCTATGATTCAAAAGTACTACCAAATCCACCACATGATGAAACTAAATGACAAATTTAGAGAAAGTAGAGGGCATTCTTGCTGCATCTTAAAAGAGATACAATATACTAATACTAGCAAAAATACTAGATATACTGGTATAAGCTGCTGCTAAACCTTTTGTTTATAATTATTTCATCTATTGCTCTACGTTCAGAAATTCTAAACATATTTCAAACTCTCTCAACACTGCATATATTTTGGTCTTTTTCATCCACTAAAGACTATACTTACATCCTCTGCTAAAAATTTAAACCTCTTGCCTTCTTTCTGTGATTGAGAATAACAAACTGTAGAACCTTCTTACATGTACTTCTATGTATCATATTCTTCTTTTCTAACTCCTTCAACCCAAAGTAAAGGGTGGAAATTCTTCCGATGTTTCTTCGTTAGCCAGTATGTACTGATTGTTTGACGAAAAAGGGAAAAAGGACTGTTATGTATCAAACCAAAGATGTTGCCTTTAAACCAGTACTCTATCTCTATAATCTTCTATGTGTTGCTGAATCTATATGACTGTAGAAATGCCGCTTGCTATTGGAGACGCAAATGGGCTTTCAGGGAGATTAAGAACTTGATTGCTGGATTAAAGAATAGAAAAGAAAACCCCACTCAGAAAAGCCATAAAATGACAACAGCAAAAAAACCAATGCTTAGCTGCTTTATGTACTGTAACATAAGATGTATAGCAAACTATATATAAATTTTGGTGCTGTGCTTTCAAAGGCCTACAAAAAGTGAATCAGAGCTGAGGCCAGTTACGCTTTTATAAAACAAGAGTTTGGCCAAAAAGCTTTAGAGGCAGTAGATGATGCTAAGCACAAAATGCAGAAAAACTAACAAAAGATTACTAGAAATGTAACATGGACACTAAGATCTGTTTTAATATGAAAAAATTTAAAGTAGTGATAATCGACAATGATCAAAGAAGGACAAAAGAAATGATAGAAAGACTTGATGTCTTGTGCAAACAGGGCAGGGAGTCTCTGCAAGAAGTGAGTTCATACCTCTCTGAGTCGGTGTAGGTGTCAGTATGCCCAGGTGTACTATCATCACCAGTGGAGCTGCCGTTCAGAACATCCAACAGATAATTGAATCTTTCTGCAGATGGAAAATTGAAAGGATCTGCATGAACTGTGATTTGAAATAATTAGAATGCGAAAAAGAAATTACATAAGGAGAATCAAAATCAAAATGTAGAAAAAAAAAAAAAGCAAAACATATTATGAAAATCAAGATACTACAAGGAGAAGCAATCAAATTGATAAAACAATATACCATTAGACACTTTCAATCCATCCATGGAGTAGCCAAAGTGTGGCTGACTGGCTGGAGGCTTACGTGCCAACTGCAGCTCTGCAAGGTGCCTCCTCTCAAGTTCAAAGGCATGTTCTTGCTCAATAAGCTGCTTCCTCAGCAACCTAGAAGTCTCAAATTCTCTTGGCACTAGAAAAGAACCATTCATTAGACAGTTCAAAATATTTAATAAATATTATTGATTTTTTACACAGGAGAGCAATCGAATGAAAAGCAAGGGAAAATCAGAAAAATATTATAAACAGAATAAGCATTGATTGGTAAGAAAGAAAAAGTCCATGTCTGCAGTACAGTATTAATGCAGAGCTAGACTGTTAATTATAAACAATAAGACCTTTCTAGGAATGAATAAGTACAATATGACCAGATCCTACTCACTTGAGTGAAGCTCAGAATCCATTTCAACATAGTGTGTAGAGTAGTACATTTGAGGATCAATTCTGTCCGAGTACCTCCTGCTGGAACATAAAAATTCACATGAACGAGTGATAGAGGAGTCACAATATTGAAACTGTAAAGGATAAATCTTTTCTGCCAAAGAAAAAAAATGGAAACAAAAGCACATAGTTTGCCTAATACATGATAATTAAGAAAATCAAGCAAATTTTGAACATAAACCTAAATTAACTTAAATTAGATATTGAACATTAACAGAAATAAATAAGCTTAGCCTTGTTTACACAACCCCTCTATTGTAAGATTCTCAGTTCCATTTAAAAGCTCACAAAGTTGTTATAGAATGTGCAAATCTATCAACCTATCAAGCTTTACCAAAGACAGATTTTTGAAATTTGAAAGTGTAAATAAATAAGAACAACAAATTCTACCTCTCACTAAGCCTTGATTTCTCCCTGTAAGGTTTCACAAGAACACGAGCCCCACAAACGAAATGCGGGTTTCCTTTGGTCAAAATCATTTTCACTGTATCTGCACTAGTAAAGGTTACAAACCCGAACATCCGTTTCTGTTGGCAGGGAATCCTCACATCTTCAACTGGACCATAGGTGCTACAAACAAGACCAATACAATAAGGAATACAGTCAAAATAGTTACATACAAAGAAGCCTGCAACTTTCTACCAACAAGAGTTACAAGATAAATTACTTGAAGTAGTCAGAGACATCGTCTTCGGTGAAAGTGCTTTCAGCTGGAAATGTTAGATATATCTGTCGTGACCCACTGACAATTGGACCAGGGTCACTTTTATCATTCCGATTGTCCAAGTATTTTGAAGCGTCTTCTGCCAAAATTACAGCATGCTGCCCATGAGGCCTGTAATTCAGTCGTAAAATGTACCAGTTAGATACTCATATATGAAAGATTATTTATTTACAAGATAAGCACCTGGAGTTGCACTCACCTGTCAATAAGCCGAATACTTTTCAATCGAGCAAGAAGCTTTGTCAAACTATAACCAGCTTTACCATGTCTCTGGCTCTCAGTGAGGTATCCATCTGCCTGAA
Organism: Quercus ilex subsp. ballota; assembly: GCA_032727855.1. Classification (NCBI taxonomy): domain Eukaryota; kingdom Viridiplantae; phylum Streptophyta; class Magnoliopsida; order Fagales; family Fagaceae; genus Quercus; species Quercus ilex. The sequence continues at coordinate 328,867 of JAVFWQ010000028.1, forward strand.
GAACTTTTCCGTATTTCTCATAATATATCATAGGCAGAGAAGCAATGGAAACAGGATTCCCTCTTCTAGATTTTAGAATCTCAACAATTTCCAATTCAAGCTTCTCAAGTGACCCAGGTGAGAAAAGATGATCGTCATTAATGCCATCATTTCCATACATCTGAGAGAAGCTCTCAGGCATGACTTGTCCATGGAAATACCTACAGCTACTTCCATGCTTACAAAATCCCTTATTGAAGTAGTGACAAACCTTAACTGGGAATTCGGGCAGGCTTGAAATTCGTCTAGTTGTTCTAGCACTTAAGTTGCCCATTGCAGCATCCGGGTAAAAGTAATCATTTGAAAAACCCGCAAGTCCAGAATTGGTAGGCTCTATTTGATCTTCTAAACTCAAAAACTGAGTTTGGTTTTGGAGTTCAACAATAGAATCCGAGCAAGCTGATAAACTGAAATCAGAATTATGCTTGCTTGCTAGCGGAGGATCCCAATAGGCAGTTGGAACTCGAAAAGCTGTTGGTGATGAAAAGGACCTAGAAGGAACAGGTGAGTAAGGAGTGAAAACTGGGTTCATGAGTGGTGTGATTGGGGATGGTACTGACTTGCTAGTAGCTATTAGTTGTAGTTCAGTTTTGGCTTTGAAAATCACTTCATGAATCAAGTGGTCCGGACCCAAAGCCAACCTAACCATTTCTTCTTCACTATGGTCTTGAAAAAGAACATAACCTATAATCTTTGTAGCATTTTCCGGCTCTAGTTTCTGGATTTTACTGAACACAATTTTTGCAAACTCCGAAAAATCCATCATTTATTTATCTACTCACTGCAAATGAATACAAAAGATCTGAAAACACAACGAGAAAAAAATAAAAAATCTCAGAGTCATATATCCATATAAGGCAATATATTCCACTCCAAAAAGAGCTGTAAAGATTGCCAAAAACACCATAAAACCCAGAAATAGAAAATACCATCAAATCTGGAAAAAGAAAAATGATTTGTTCAAGAAAACTTCCAAATAAATCGAACACAACAAAATAAATCGTACACACAAACACTTTTTCCCTCATGAGAAATCAGTACAGATTTAGATGGAAAAAAAAAATCACAAAACTAAAAAATATATATTTAAAATTACAAAATTTCTTTTTTGGATAAATAATATTAAAAGCAAAACATAATACCTCTGTTTTTTTTTCCTAAAACATTTCCAAGGCCAAATAAAAGAATCATTCATAACACTCATAAAGACTCTTATGTTATGACTTCTATCGTTTACACTAAAAGAAAACCTTTTTGAAATTTAAATACTAACAGTTTGAATTGTTTCCAAATTCAAAAACCAATATTTTCTCACTTGAAACAAATCCAAAACTCATACTTATCGTGACAGTAAACCAGGAAAAAAAATTAATATTAAAAAAAAAAAAAAAAAAAAAACCCTCTTTTCAGCCTTTAGGCTAGGCCATATACTAGAACATATATCAAGCAAAAACTATAATAATAAGTGTAAAACTCTCATTCAAGCAAACCATGTACAGAAAATGACACTGCAAAACACTGACTAGGATGTAGGAACACACACACACACACACACACACAACACAGATGAAACATACCCAACAAATCTATGTAGTCTCATACAGTGCAAAAAGTAGTCAGAACTGAGAACCAACAGAGAAAGAAGCTTCTTCAAACCCCGAGTTTAAACTCTCTCTTTCTAACATTCTCTCTTTCTCTCTCTACAACTCCCTCAAGCCTTCATTATCCGGAAAGAAAAGAGACATCATGGTTATCCCAAAGCCAAAGAGCAAACTGCCAGAAATGATGGTTTTAAATAGCATACAAAATATATATATACAAAAAAATAAAAAAAAAGGAAAAATAAATAAACAATTCCCACAAATTATTTAAAAAAAAAATATAAAGTGATTTTACTTTTTCTCACTTACTTACTATACAATTACTAGACTAAACACACGGTCTTTTGAGTTTAAAAAAAAAAAAATCTTTGACCACTTTATATTTACAGCTTGGTTTTACTAACCCAGATAATTAAGGCTATATTCTTTGCTAAATTTACGAAAGTGATCATAACTGCATGGACCATGTGAATTACACAAACACCCTTACTTACAAAAACCCATTTAAAAAAAAAATTACAAAAACCCCTTTTTTAAAAAAAAAATTACCAAAACTCATTATGAATTTTTATAATAATTTTTTTTAAATGTAGAAATAAAAAAATAATAATTCGGAAATAACAATGTGCAAAAATTTAGTTCTTCAACTCTACATGTCGGCAAAATGTATCCCAAGAGTGGCACATATGTGGATTTTCTTTTGTCTTTCAAGAGAAGTGGTCCTACTTCCAATTTGCACCGCTGGATCTGCCTCGAGATTTGTACAACCTCTTATCTCAAGGTGGTGTGGATTGAGGATTGAGGATTGAGGATCATGACATAAACCTTTGCACCCATACATAACTTAATTTAATGTTAGTACTAGAATTTTTCTTTTAATAATGTAATCAACAAAACTTTGTTTGCACTTTTGTTGGATGGATAAGTGCAACACTCTTTTATTTTTGAAATATCATACTGTTTGAATTTATGACTTAGGTTTAGTTTAATTATAATGAATTTTTTTTTACACATCAATAATTGGGAGATGAAGACTTTGGACTTTTCGTTTGAAGTTAAATTACAAAACTCTGGATAGAATGGTTGTGTTTATCAGAAAATGTTAGTATAAACCGAATTTAGTTATAGATCCATTATTTAAGGATGAAAAACATTTTTTTAATAGATAATTACAATATACCTTGAATAATTTCCCCCCTTAAGCATGAAAATTGCCAATTACAAAAGACTTTATCCTTGAAAAAAACACAAAAGATAGATTTTATAAGTTAAAGTAATTAAAATCCATTGAATGTCTTAATAGTACCGTGGTTGAAGATGCAAACTTTGTTTATTATACTCTATATGCTCCGTATTTGACAAAGACATATCCATGAGATTACTTTTATAATAATTGAGGTACATTGCCATCATTACATGACAGGGCCACTTGCGCCGTAAGGCCCATTTTATCTCTGCTTTTTTCTTGCAGCAAAGGGGACCCATATGGTCCTATACTCCTATTTTGCTCCTATGTAATCTTATTAATAGGCAATCTGATAAACATGAAGGAGTGTAAACATTACGTTTCTTCATCATATGGTAATAATTACTTTAGCTCCTTCAACTTACCTAACCATTTTTTAAAATAAAATTTCAATTTGCAAAAAAGTGAGACAAAAGAATTTATGTATGCTTAAGTAACACAATTTTGAATAGAAGATCTGAAGTTTAAAAATTAATTGATATTTTAATATGATAATAAAGAGTTATGACGATATAAGTTAAAAAAAATTTTAACCCAAAAAATTGGGTAAAATATCATTTTCGTTTTTAAACTATCACAAAAATTTGTTTTTCGTCCTTAAACTTTCAAAAGTTCTATTTTCGTCCCTAAACTTTCAAAAGTTCTGACGGTGTGCTGAGGTGGCTTGACAGAATGCTGATGTGGGAGAGACGAAAATCAATACGTTTGGAAAAGTTTAGGGACGAAAATAGAACTTTTGAAAGTTTAGGGACGAAAAACGAACTTTTGTGATAGTTTAGGGACGAAAATAGAACTTTTGAAGTTTAGGGACGAAAAATAAACTTTTATGATAGTTTAAAGGCGAAAATGATATTTTACCCAAAAAAAAAAAAGTATAACAATTTTTGTGATTTCCATTTTTTGGTCAAAACACGTAACACAACAATTAGAATGTAGCAGTATTTGATGTAATGATTGAAATCCAAAGTCCAAAATGATCAAATTGTCAGCCCACAAATTGATCATACTATGGGCTGTGGATTCATTGACTTGTACAGTCATACGCAGTGTTACTGTATGTCACAGTAAAAAAAAAAAAAACTATTCTTCTTCTACTTCAGTTTTTATTTTTTTTAATTATTTACTTACACAATAAAATTAACATTTTTTTATAAACAAAATAAAATTAATATTAATTACATGGGGATTGGAAGGTAATTAACATAGTTTTGGGGGACAGTTTGAGTAGCTTGGGTTAAAAAAAGTTATATGAGGAGTAACCGGTTCAAACGGCTGGGTGGGTGGGGTTTACTGTTCAAAGTAAAACAGTGAAAAGATTCATGAGAGAGAAAATGATGGGCAAAATTAACTCAGGAAAAACACATGGGTAAATTATTAATTAATACTATTATTAAAGTGTTCAGAGATAAAAAGTGAGAAAGAAGTGGGCATGCTGTTATTTTAACCTAGTGATTTTCTCCAACTCTTTGGGCTTTGACTTTACCAATTTTTTTTTTTTTTTTTTTTTTGGAGAAATGATATGTTTATAATATTTTCACAATATTTTTACAATAAATTTTAAGTAGCAGGTTGTTACTGATTGTTATTATTGGGACAAAAAAATAATGTTAGGGTTAGTTTCAAATTTGAACCAATAACAACTAACCACCTGTGATTTGTTGTAAAAATATTGTGAACGTAACATCTCTCTTTTCCTTATCTAGCACTCGGGAAAAAAAAATCCTTATCTTTTTCTTTATTTAAAAAAAAAAAATAGTTAATCTCAAAATATAATAACAGGTTACTCGTTATTTTTCTTCTCTTTCGAATAATAAATCTCACTATAAGTTTCAAAATCCTCTTCATGATTATTCATAAAATTATCTGTGCGTATTATTTAAATATTTAAACAAGTCACATAATTCATTAAGTAGGATATGTGACTAAAAGTACAAATGGATGATTTCATCAATCAGTACATAACTACATATAATAAGTTGGATAAATTTTCTTAGATTAGTTTGGAGGTAAATTTTTTTAATTAAATTAATATCATCCAATATTATTTTGTTGTACATTTAGAATACTAAATAATTACTCTCTTCCTCCATTTTCCCTCTTTCTTTTCTTGCTCTTTAAACTAAACACTTCTATATTCTCCAACAAGCATTTCTTTTTATTCTCACTCCACTTTCACCTAGCTTTGAGCTTAAACATGTCAATAATTAGATAGGGATAAGAGAAGAGATCCAAGTAATTCGGATTTTGAGTTTGTTTTGGTTTGCTTTTGTTCTCTCTCTCTCTCTCTCTCTCTCTCTCTCTCTCTCTCTCTCTCTCTCTCTCTATATATATATATATATAATAAAGAATTAAAAACTTCCAATATTGAGTGTAAGCCAACAAAGAGTGAATTTTTTTAATAGATATAATATATATTTTTTTCAAATGTAACATATAATAGGATCTAAATTTATTGCTCTCTATAACATCAAGTCAAGGTACCAATGATTTATTTATTTTTTAATATATAGTGTAATGAGATTTATTTGATGATAAGTTAAAACACACAAAAGTAAAACTTAGTGTCTATTTATTATGATGAATCATGTTGTGTGAATGAGTTCTAAGTTAAATAATATTGTCTCTTTCTTTCAATAATGTGATAAAGGATAAGGACATAAACTTACATGACGTGTGTATAACGAATTAACTATTGATTAAAAAAAAATGTCATGTTGCACCCTTTTACTTTAATCAAGAATAGAACCCAATGGCCTTCAAAATCAAACATTGCGACTTGATCAAGGCTTTTTTTTTTTAAAATGTTTTTATGGGTATGCTCTATGTACCAAATTTAATGCGCATGCACCAAACTTCCTGTAAATATATATATATATATATATATATATTTATATATATATCAAATATATAATGCTCTATGTTCCAAATTTATATATCACCTATAAAAATGTATCAACTTTTTCAAAGACTAATTCCAAATTTAATATATATCAAACTTTATTGGACTCTTTTTATCGACAAAAGAGAAAAAGAGTTCGTACATTGGATTTTTAATTTTAAAGGCTTTCAAAAAAATTTAATATTAAAATGAGACTCTTTTTCACTAAATTGAGCTATGTTGTAAAAGATACTCATTATTTTGCATGCAAGTTGGCCTTATTAGTCTTTATATTGTCTATTAGTATTAACAAGTGTAAGAGTAATTTTAGGACTACATCTTTTATCACAAATTTTTTCCACAACTATTTTATATAATAGATTATGATTGACAATGTGACAAAGTTGTAGCAAAAGAGTAATACAAGACTTTTTCCGTATATAAAGAAGTGCACTTTATCTCAAATACAATGACGATAGCCCACTATATTTTGTCTTTATATATTTACGTTTTCTATTTATTTACTTTTAAGTTGTATAAGAAAGATTAAGATGTGTAAAATTGTAAATAAACAAACTAGCTGATGACACTTGCTTTTGTTGTTGCACATCCAAATAATGCATGATTTTTTTTTTTTTTAAATCATGCATTGGTTGTGGTTCTTTTACATGTTATATCCCATATTCATATTACAAACCAGTCTTTTTATTTCTATTTAGTTATAATCAAGTCCTTTTCATTTTCTTAGATAGAATTCTCCTTCACATTAATTTATACATTATTAATTTATAAAATATTTAATGATTTATATATTTTCATTGAATGAAGGCCCTAGCTAGTTCCTTATTACATTGGGGAAAAATGTTGTACTAACTTATAATAAAATATCCTTGTAATAACCTAATACCAATTATTTTGTAATTTATTGCAATAAAAATATTGAAGTAATAGTTTGTTGTAAGGAAAATATCATTACAATATATCGATAACAATTATTATACAATCTATAACAATGATAAAGTGAAAAAATAAAATAATATAACAAAAATATCGTTGAAATAATTTGACTCAAATTATTTTTGCCAATTATTTTGCAAACTATTGCAACAAGAACTATTAAGCAATAGTCTATTGCCATGAGTTATTTGTTGCAATATTTGAAGTTTTTGCAATGAATTTTTTTTTTCATTGACCTATTACGTTACCTTGGGCTTTATTGCAATACCTCTCATCAACATTTAGTCATTACAATAGCAACATATTGCAACTACTATAATATTATTGCAACGATTTTTGGGTTGTAATAAATATGATTTTGAAACTCGGACCTTTTAAAGAACCAAAAAAGTAAGAGGTTTAAGACTTTTTGAAGTTGGACTAGGGTTAAATTAAGATCAGAGTATGACAAAATAAAAATATTATAAGTTATTAAGTCTCTTAAATATAAAATAAATATAATAGTTAGAGTCATAAAAAAACACCACAAGCTAACTTGTCTCAATAGTTGGTATGTTAATTAAATAACATAGTTTTGTGTATGGGATGATTGGACTTTTTTATGCTTTATTTAGCAAGTGACTCATACTTGTTCAGTGTATAGTTTTTGTGTCAGATATACATCCCATTTCGTCACATTAACTTCAACAAAACTTGTACACTTTTTTTTTTTTTTAATTAAAAACAGGAAGAAAAATTATTTATATATAAGTTGATAGAATTAGATTTTTGACTATTGATGATGGTGATGGTTGAAAAATGAACACTCCATTAAATTTTACCTGTTGGATGGCTGAAATTTCTAATAATTTTAAACAAGGCCCAAAAGGATAGATGTATGGTGTGAAAGTGGGTAAGTATTTTTTAAATTATTTCTTACGACTTTTTTATGGTTACAATTTTTTTCATAATTTTTTATAACTTGTTGAGATAATCAATTGTAAGTCGTGGATAATTGTTTCATATGGATCTGTTACTAACATCTTTATCATTCACAATATCCTATTATAGTAAGTTGTGAAAAGTTATAAAAGAAATCGTATCCTAAGATTAATTTTTTAATTTTATGTGGAGAAGGATGAGAGGGAGAGAAATGTTAAGACTTGAAATACAAGGAGTTTATTAACAATACCTAGTAGTATTAATTTAAACATTTGTCATGCTATATTATTGTATAGAAAGACTATTGGACATTATTAAGCTGATCTCCAAGGTGAAAATAATTTCTCATAAAAGAAATTTCTCACAGAGGAGGTTTGTTATTTTAATTCTATGCATCCTTGTATTTGTCCAAGTTTTAAAATTCATCTAGAAGCATTCTATTGTGTTGATGAAATAAAAACAATCTAACTTAGGGTGCGTTTGTTTTGGGTATAAATGGATTTCAGAATCCATTTTACACCCAGCAGCATGTTTGGGTGTGCATGTAAAATAAAATTTTCCGGAAAATGAATAACTTTGACCGTAAAATAAGGCCTTTGACCTGGAAAATGATTTATGTTTGTGTTTTACCTTCAAATCATTTTCGGACTCAAAGACACCCAAAGAGAGAGAGAGAGAGAAAGAGCAAGACCGATCCACCAGAAGCACCAGCGAGTCGCACCCAGCACCGGCGAGATTGTATCCATTGTCGCCGCTGGAAGCTCATCGGTGCCGCCATCTAGATCGTCACCACCCAAGACCCATCCACTCAAAATCGATTTCGTCCTCGACCCACCCAAGACCGAGCTCATTCGTCAAGCAATGCCCAAAGCACCGGCGAGTCGTCCCCTTCAGCTTCGTCGTCCCCTTCATTTTTTCTTGTTCAAACTCAACCCGAAACCCAGAAACCCAGAAAACCCATTCCTCAAACCCACTTCGACGAACCCATTCCGCAAACCCATTTCTCAAACCCCCACTGGCCACCGCTGATCTCTCTCTCTCGGTTACTTAAGTCCCTCTCTCACGCTTCGTTGCTTTTCTAATTTTTTTTGTTTTGATTTTTGTTTCTTTGATTGTTTATATATTTTGATTCTCTGTAATAATATATGTTTGGATCCTAAGAAAATGTGAGAAACATGATAAAAATGAGTTTTCTAGAACATTTTCAGGAACACAACCAAACATTAGAAAATATTTTCCAAAGCATTTTTTGAAATGCAACCAAACACTTGAAAATATTTTCCTTTCTCGAAAATATTTTCCCCTACATTCATTTTACACTCGGAATTCGATTTACATTGAACCAAACGCAACCTTACTTGAAATTCTATTTTTTCCTTTTATTTTTATTATTATTAACAAATGCAATCTCTCTCTCTCTCTCTCTCTCTCTCACACACACACACACACACACATGATAAACACTATAGAATTTAAACTTATGACATTCATGCCATAATGATTACTCTTATTATCAGGCTAAAATACCATTTCATTTTTAGTGTTGACGGGATTTAAACTCTATATTTCTTATTTGACAATAAGAGAGTTGATTGGTTGAGTTAATTAGAACCTATTAAATACGTAAATATATACACACACATGCATGCATGTATAACAAAAGAAATTACGTCTTGGTTTCATGAAGCCTTTATATAGTAGATTAAATCTTACATTTACATTTAGGTTAGCTGACAGTTCCAAGTGTTTTAAATTGAGATTTCCAATACTTCAAATTCCCCCCTTTCACTTAAACGTATTAAAAAAAAAAAAAAACTTTAATTTTTCATTTTCTTCAATATATATATATATATTTTTTTTGAAAGCATTTTCTTCAATATTATTAGATTATGAGTTCATAAAGACATTAACTACAGACTACCGATTTTATTAAAAAAGTAAAAATAAAACTACATACTGCAGAGAGACTGCACGTGCATCTGTAAAGTAGATTATTTGTATACTACCTACTTCCAATAAAATTCATCTCAATTTTCTTAATTAGGCTGTTTGGATCTATTATTTTTAATATATATATTATAAAATAAAGGATAAATTCAACTTTTAAAATATTTTATTTAAAGCTTCAAATTTTCAAAAAACAACGATTTAAACATTTTATCACTATTCCTCTAATGCGTTTGAAGCACATGTGGCAGGTTTAAAAGAATAAGTTTATTCGCAATTGTAAGTTTTAAATGAAACTTATCCATATATTGTTATGACATTTATATAAAACTTATTAAACTTAAATGTCACTTATTGTTGCTCCCACCTGCCCTTTTTCTTCCAGGAAAAAAAGAAATTTCACTTATCCAAAATAAAAGGTTTATTTTCGAATTTGGTTTGGTTGGATGGTGATAGCAAATATCATCGTCTTTAATTATTATTATTATTTATTTAACTATGATTAAAATTTTTATGTTGGGTAATTTAAAATTTTTTTTTCCTCAAAAGGATACGATAGCTAAGTTTATTAAACCTTAAAATTTCAGATGAATTTTATTTAAACCTACTGGTGTCATGTGGACTTGAAACGACATTAGAGGAATAGTGACATAATGATTAAATTGTTGCTTTGGAAAACTTTGAGATTTAAATAAAATATAGCCAAAATTCTAAGTTTTAAAATGTTATTTTGTGCTAAAATGAAAGGTTATAAAAATAATTCTATGTCATTTTCTTTTTAGTTATATAGTGAGAGAGAGAGAGAGAGGGGGGGGGGGGGGGGGTGTTGGGATTTGAACCAAAGACATGAGACCCTACTGATGATGCATCCATATCATTTTTTAAATTGCAATGTTTATGGTGTCTATGTCTTTGTAGTTACCCTTGAAATGAGTTTGATATTATTGTACTCACGACACTATTTAGGGCATAATTATGGTAGTTGCTCAAATTTCCATTTTTCAACAAGAAAAAAAATTAAGTGTAGCCATCAAATTCTAATGATATTTTTAATTTCACGAGATCTTACTGTCAAATTTGTACTCTCTGAAATAAAATTTTGATTAGCATAGTAACTATTTTATAAACCCGAATCTATTAATTGTACTTTTCTGAAGTTTTTTTTTTTTTTTTGGTCTAGCCAGCGTATATATAATCAGAAAAATCAACAATATCTCCAACACTATCAAACTGCAAACCCTGCCTTGTTCATCAAATGAGTTCCACTGTGTCAAGTTATGAATTTGCAAAAAGTTCTTACACAACCAAGAGTTTTGTGGCTCAATGATATATTGTTTGATTCTATTCATTAGAAGAATTTGAGTTCAAATCTCCCATCCTGACCCACTTGATGTAAGAAAGAAAAAGGTTCTTACCACAAAGCTAGTTTGCAACTTTGCATAAAGAATATTTGAAAGGTTCGTACGTACAACTGGCTAAAGGGAAGAAAAAAAAAATCTCATGCCATGCTAGCTTGTGCCTGCTTGATTGCATGCTTAGTGCAAAATGCACTGTATAGTGTTTGAAATATATGCAATAATGGGCTGGAATTGATATGAAAGTAAGAGGTACCTTCAAGTAGAAACCAGATACCCATTAAAACCAAACCAACTTTCACATTTAGGTGGGACTTTTGGTAGGGGGTATTCACTTTGCCTTTATTTATCCACATCAATTTGAGACCCCTTTTGCTTAGCTGCCTCACATGATTTCTCCTAATCATTGTTTGCTTTTCCAGGCAACATATGGTGCATGTTGTAGAAACAAGGTAAAAAGTGGAGGAAAAAAGCTAAGATAGAGAGAATGGAAGCCATATTTTTCTCCAAAACACATCAATGTGTACCTATCAGTCTGGTATCCAATGCAAGCCATTGATGCCGCAAAGTTATTCCACAGTTCCTTTTGACTTGATGAGATGTTGACGCAATGTAAGCCATCTTTTTTTCTTTGGCCATGAACTGTCTTTTAGATAACAGCAAAAATTTAGGCCCTATAAAAGGTACTTGATTGGCATTAACATTGCCATTTTTCTCTCCAACTTGTACGAGGTCCAATTGGTATGGTTGGTACCAACTAATAAATGGGGTAGGGTTACTCACACTACTTGATTGATAGTTAAACTTAATTTGTATATATCAACTTTGAAAGACAAGTCACAAATTCTCATTGGAAAAGTTGGTAAATGCTTTTTTTTCGTTTTCACCACTGACTTTGATATTTTCTACTGAAATCGGAAAGTTTCACTTTCAAAGTGCTAAAATTTTTGAGGTTTAGAGTAGCTATCATCTATTAACAGTAAAGAATTTCCCTCTCGATAAATTTTTATTCATTAATTAACTAGCACCACAACGTAAAATCCCTTCCAAGCATTTATTGTAATCTATGTATATTTACCATTAATAGTTAAAACATTTCACTCTAACCACCCTTTAAAGGGCCTCTAGGGGTCAACCTCTATATATGATAAACCACAGTTGCCTCAATGTAAAGATAGAAAGTTAGGTAAATTCAATTTAGTCTTTGGTCGACATGACAACCTAGTTGTTTATGCAATAAGATAGGACGAAATCATTTTGTGTAACTGTCTTATATATATCGTTCTCTTATAGTTGGTGAGTTTTAGTTTTCAGTTCTCACACACACTTATCGGACCCATATGTTGTGAGGAGACGTTACATATGCTGATCACTCATAACACAAGATAAATATATATATATATATATATATTTTTTTTTTTTCCCCAATTGTTTAGACTCAACTGTACTGATTTGGACGCTAGGGGTAACGAAAGCACAAAGGAGCAGATAAACATGAATTGAGGGGGTCCATGCTCAGGACAAGACACAAGCAATTTTGCACGTAAAAGAACTGTTACAAAACATCCAACATTTACTCCTCTATAAATATTGTTTCCAACATTTTTCATAGTTCTTCCCCATGAAATATTGTAGTTTTGGTAGGTGGCAAGCACCTAAAAATGACAGGCCCACATCATGTGCAATATTTGTTGCAACCCATCAAGATTGTGAGTTCTACTGTGCAGTTTGGAAAATATGTGTGTGACAGGATTACTAGTTATTAAAGTCTTCTATTAATTGATGTCATTTCCATCTTCTCTCTTTTAAAATATCCTTGATAATCAGTCCAAATATATATATATATATATATATTGTGGGGCCAAGAAATGGTCAGACGACCCCAGCCCACTCCCAACCGGGCCCAAGGCCCATGTCCAAGGACGCGCCCATGGACCGAGGACTGAAGTGTAGAGCCCAGCTACCCTCTAAACAACGCCAAGGATGATAGCATCCTCGGAAGTGCAAGCAGCACTCCCTCAAAGGGAGCCTCCCCGAGCATCCAAGGAACAAACAGCGGGTACCAAATACCGGACATGGAAGCATGGTGGAGAAGCAAATCCCAGATGAACTGTCACCTCCACATTAAATGCTCCCAACTAACGTCCTGGCCGTATTAATGGGAAAGAGACGCCCCAACAGTGCCATCTTAGTTGCTGCCATCCACAGAGATAAAGGGGAAAGGTGGCTGATGGGACAGGCACTCAAGCAATGCCCTAATCCTTTTACAAATGTAGGGTTAGGATTTATTGGGAAAGGGATATATAATGTAAGGAACCCCTCCTAAGGGGTAGGGGAGAGAAACACTGTAATAATTTACATATTCTGAGAGAACTTCATAGTTAGTCTAAAGGAAAGAAATGAGAAGAACTCCCGGTCTAGAAAAATACGTCCGAGGAGCATTATTATTCACCCCAATGTACATTCAAATTGTCCAACCCATGTACAGCCATGTGTGATCGTTGCATTTCTCACTAACACCTAGTTCTTGAACCCATCCTCTATAAATTCATTGCGGGGAAACTGGGCTTGAGTCCACTCCTTCAAACCAGGTCCCTACAATTGGCGTCGTCTGTGGGAAGAACTTGTGCGTTAGAGCATTCTTATCAAGAGAAGTAAAATATTTAGCATATACCCTCTCAAAACTCAAAATTTTAGCTTTTAACATCTTACTTTATAATACATCATACATCAAAAATTCTAGTTTTTTTAGCATTTCATTTAAATATTGTTTTTTTATTCACTGTTTCTTTCTCTCTGTCTCTCCCTTTCTCTAAAAATCTCACCCCTTTCTTTGCAAACCCACACCCACGGCTAGCCGCAGCCAGCCACCACCATCGAAAACAAAAAAAAAAAAAAAAAAAACCATTTGCTGGCGCCACCACAGCTACAACAATTGCCACTGTCACCATCGCCCATAACCATGACCACCAACCACCAAAATCGTAACCAAATCACAAATCCAAACCCACAACCTCATCACCATTCACCACCAACATCCGAAAAAAGAAAAAGAAAAACAACCCTCCAAAATCACAACCAAATCACAAACCTACAACCTCATCACCACCAACAATTGGAAAAGGAAAAATAAAATCAACCACCGAGAGAGACCCACGCGATTAGAGACCCACCGATCAGCGACCCACGCCGAACTCTTAGCCGATGACCCACGCCGATCTACCCTCAACGCTGATGCCCACGCCGGTCAAATCCAAAGCGCCAAATCCATAACCCACACAAGCAGAACACCGAGTAGAGAAAGAGAGAGAGAGAGCAGAGAAATGGTTGGGAGCAATGAGAGACGAAAGAGACCCAGGAAAGGAGAAAGAAAAAAAATAAGAAACAGAAGAGACCCAGGAAAGCTGAAAGAAAAAAAATAGGAAGAAAAGTAAGTGGACCCACGAAATAAAAAACTAATATAATTTTTACAATAGGTGAACAGTGCGGTCTCAAATTTGAGACCGCACTGTTCATCAATGCCAAAAATTATGGCATTTAGTATCTTTGATGGAAGTGATTTTTAAGGGTTTGGGGTGTCAAATGCCAAATATTTGGCATTTGACACCCTTAATAAGAATGCTCTTAGTAAGGACAACAGTCAAGCATGGTAGGATCGGGCCCTCACCAAACAACTCCCAATCGACCCGAATCGGCGAAGCCACTGCATCACGGTGACTACGGCGACCCCGGAGGCGGTCAGAATGATAATGGACGATTTCGAGAAGGAAGCGTGCATACTTCGACGGCGAGCGAAAACCAAGCCCAGAAGCGCGACGCTGTCCAGGCTACGCAATCGGAGGAGGCCCATAGTCACGCCTCCTAGGCGAAGGACGATAAGGTGGCCATGCAGCGCGAGATAGATGATCTGAAGAAGAAGCTGCGCCGTGCACAGCGAAGACAGCCTGAACCCAGCCCTGACTTGCCCTCTGACGACAAGAGTGATGACGAATACAGACAAAGGTCGAGAACGCCCCCCAGCGAGACTTTCTCCCACGAGGAGGAGTGCTACCAGAGGCGTAGGCACGCCGACCGAACCTCCCGGGGCGTAGGAAGTGATGCCATGAGCAAGGCGTTGGACCAGCTCTCCAAGTCGCCCTTTACGCGTTGCATAGAGGAGGCAGAGCTTCCTCGGCGGTTCCAACAGCCAACCTTCATCGCTTACAATGGCAAGACGGATCCCGTAGAGCACGTGAGCCAGTTCAACCAGAGGATGGCTGTCCACTCGAAGAACGAGGCGCTGATGTGCAAAGTTTTTCCATCTAGCTTGGGACCTGTGGCGATGAGGCGGTTCAACGGTCTGAGGACGAATTCCATAGACTCGTACAGACAGCTGACCCAGGCTTTCGGCTCCCGCTTCATCACGAACAGCAGGCCTCCTCGGCCCATGAGTGTGCTGCTGTCCCTATCCATGCATGACGGGGAGACCCTCAAGGCCTACTCGGACAAGTACTGGGAGATCTACAATGAGCTGGACGGCAAGTATGACGCCGTCGCCATCAGCACATTCCAGAATGGGCTATCGATGGGGCACGGCCTGAGGAAGTCCTTGACCGGAAAGCCCGCCACCAGGGTGCGGCAACTGATGGATCGGATTGACAAGTACAAGCGGGTGGAGGAAGATATGCTGCAAGGCAAGGGGAAGGATAAAGCCTTCCCTCAGGAGAGGAGAGACTTCAGGTCGGACCGGTACAACAACGCCCGCCCGAGGAGGGACTTTGGAGGAGAATCTGGGGCGACCAATGCTCAAACCGTTAACGCTGTATTCCGAGAACCCGTGCATAGGGTGTTAGAGAGAATAAAAGACGAGCCGTACTTCAGGTGGCCGAATAAGATGGTCGGGGAACCTGAGAGGCGCAATCGGAACCGCTACTGCCAATACCACCAGGACCATGGGCATACCACGAAGGACTGCAGGAACCTCCGGAACTACCTGAACCAACTGGTCCGGGAAGGAAAGCTGAAGCACTTGCTGCTCAACCCTGACAATCGCCAGAGCCAAGCGTATCAAGAGCCCCGGCGGGATACCGCCATGGGACAACCCGCGGGCACGATTAACGTAATCCTGGTGGCTTCGGGGAGAACGGGCGCGGGCCCCTCGCGAGTGTTGTCTGTAGCCCAACCGGAAGCTGGGGAGTTCCAGGCCGGGCCGAAAAGAGCTAGGAGGAAGTCCTGCCCTCATTTGAGCTTCTCAGAGGAGGACAAGATCAGGACCATCCAGCCCCATGATGATGCCCTGGTGGTCACCCTTAGAATTGGGGGCTACGACGTAAAGAGGGTGATGGTAGATGGTGGCAGCGCAGCAGAGGTCATGTACCCGGACCTCTATAGGGGGCTAGGGTTAAGACCGGAGGACTTGACGCCGTATCACTCCCCCCTAATGAGTTTCGATGGGAAGCTCGTCATCCCGAGAGGCATGATCAGACTGCCTATACAGACCGGCCCAGAAGTGGTAGAGGTGAACTTCATAGTGGTGGACACATACTCCCCCTACACGGCCATCGTGGGAAGACCCTGGCTCCACGCTTTAGGGGGCGTAGCTTCCTCCTTGCACCAGAAGGTGAAGTTCTCCTCAGGGGACCAGGTTCTGGAAATCCATGGATGCCAGACCACTGCGAGGCAATGCACGGTGGCTGCCATATCATGTCAGCTCGGTGCGCAGACCTCGTCCATCACCGACGAAGGTTTATAGCAATCAAAGGCCATGGTAGCGTGCTCTAATGAAGCTGCCGAGGAAGTCAAGTGCGAGGACTTGGAGAAGGTGGTAATCGGTGACGATCCCGAGAAATTCTTTCGGGTTGGGGCTCGGCTGCCCCCCAACGAACAAGAGGAGTTGGTTGGTTTCCTTCGGAACAATATCGACGTATTTGCATGGGACCCCTGCGACACACCAGGGATTGACCCGTCCTTCATCTGTCACCATCTCAATGTTAACCCATCTACGGTGCCCAAGAAACAGCCGCCCCGACGCCCATCGAGGGAGCACGCTGACGCCATAACGGAAGAGGTGAATAAGCTCAAGCACGCTGGGGCTATCAAAGAGGTTTTCTATCCCGAATGGCTAGCCAATACTGTGGTGGTCAAGAAGAAGAGCGGAAAGTGGAGGGTCTGTGTGGACTTCACCGACCTAAATAGGGCATGCCCAAAAGACCCGTTCCCTATGCCTCGGATCGACCAGCTGGTAGACGCGACCACGGGCCATCCTTGGATGAGCTTCCTAGACGCCTTTCAAGGCTATCATCAGATACCGCTGGCCCTGGAGGACCAAGAGAAGACTGCATTTCTGACACCCGTCGGGAATTATCACTACAAAGTAATGCCTTTCGGTCTGAAGAACGCAAGATCCACCTATCAGAGGATGATGATGAGGATGCTCGAGCCGATGCTGGGCAAGAGTATGGAGGTCTATGTTGACGATATGGTGGTAAAGAGTAAGATAGTATCCGAGCATCTGGGAGACCTCGGCCGCACATTTGACGTCCTAAGAAAACACCAACTGCGCCTAAACGCCTCAAAATGCTCGTTCGGGGTGGGCTCGGGCAAGTTCCTTGGGTACATGATCACCCATAGAGGAATCGAAATTGACCCTGACCAAATCAAGGCTATCCATGATCTGAAGCCTCCGCAGAACCCCAAGGAGGTCCAGAAGCTTACTGGGATGGTCGCGGCTTTGAACAGATTCATTTCCCGATCGGCTGACAGGTGCCGACCCTTCTATCTCTTGATCAACAAGTGGAAGGGATTTGAGTGGTCAGAAGACTGTGTCGTAGCTTTCCAACAACTTAAGGAATACCTATCCCGACCGCCTATCATGTCCAATCCTAACACCGATGAGGTCTTGTACACATACCTCGCCGTGGCGCCCCACGCAGTGAGCCTAGTACTTATACGGGATGACAGTGGTGTACAGAAGCCAGTTTATTATGTCAGCAAGTCGCTGCATGAAGCGAAGGTCAGATACCTGCCTCTGGAGAAGGCCATATTGGCCGTGGTCCACGCCACGAGAAAGCTCCCCCACTACTTCCAAGCTCACACAGTGGTCGTCCTGACCAAGCTGCCCCTGAAGTCTGTACTTCGGACCGCCGACTACACCGGGAGAATCGCAAAGTGGAACACAATCCTTGGGGCTTTCGACATCAAGTATATGCCCCGGACTTCCGTAAAAGGACAGGTCCTGGCGGATCTGACGGCCGAATTTACCGAACCCACTGTGGAAGTAGCCCCCGGGGAGGAGAGCTCAGATGAAAAATCAGTTAGGGCAGTCTCCATCCCGGGATCACCACATTGGAAAGTATATGTTGACGGCGCGGCCAACCAGAGGGGGTCCGGAGTGGGGCTAGTACTAGTATCCCCTGAGGGTCATGTCATTGAGAAATCCCTGAGACTCGGATTCTCAGCAACTAATAACGAGGCCGAGTATGAGGCGCTGCTACAAGGCATGGTCATGGTACGGAGGATGGGAGGAAAATCGATAGAGGCGTTCTCAGACTCCAGATTGGTGGTAGGACAGGTGAACGGAGAAACGGAGGCCAGAGATCAGAGAATGCAAGAATACCTGAGCCAGGCCCGGTGCTCGCGGTCAAAGTTCGACCTCTTTAGCCTGTCTCACATCCCCCGAAGCGGGAATAGCCATGCCGACTCATTAGCCACGCTCGCCACGTCCTCGGCGGAGGGCCTGCCCCGGATCATACTTGTGGAGCACCTAGAAAGAGCGAACGAAATGCCAAGGGGGCCGGTCACCGTCAATCAGATTGAAGTGGGTCCCAGCTGGATGGATCCCATAGTGAAATTCCTCAAAGATGATATACTGCCCGAAGATAAGGCTGAAGCTGAGAAAGTTCGGAGAAAAGCTCCTCAGTTCTGGCTATCTGAGGACCTCCGACTATACAGGCGCTTTTATTCTAGGCCATACCTCCTGTGCGTCCACCCCGAGGTAGCAGAGCTACTGCTCGAAGAGCTGCACGAAGGAATTTGTGGAAGTCATACTGAAGGGAGATCCTTGTCACACCGAGCCGTCACGCAAGGATATTGGTGGCCGGGAATGCAGCAGGAGGCCCTGGAATATGTCAAAAAGTGTGACCAATGCTAGAGATTCGCCCCGAACATGCACCAGCCAGGAGGGGTCCTCAATCCCTTGTCCAGTCCCTGGCCGTTCGCCCAATGGGGCTTGGACATTGTAGGTCCCTTCCCGAAAGCGCCAGGGAATAAGAGGTATCTACTGGTAGCCACGGACTACTTCACGAAATGGGTCGAGGCCGAGCCCCTGGCAAACATTAGGGACGTGGACGTCAAAAAGTTCCTTTGGAGAAACATAGTCACGCGATTTGGAGTCCCTCATACCCTTGTCTCAGATAATGGGCTCCAATTCGACAGCAAGGCCTTCAAGAGATACTGCTGTGAACTTGGGATTACTAACAGATATTCGACGCCCGTCTACCCTCAAGAAAATGGACAGGCCGAAGCCGTCAACAAGGTTATCGTCAACGGGCTTAAGAAGAGGCTGGACGACGCCAAAGGAAGATAGGTTGAGGAGCTGCCCCACGTCCTATGGACGTACCGGACTACCCCTCGGCGATCAACAGGAGAAACACCTTTCGCCATGACTTATGGCGCTGAAGCAGTGATCCCCCTAGAGACGAATTTTCGGACGTTACGAACGAGCTCTTTCACTCCCAGCAGCAATGATGAACTGCTGGGAAGGAACCTGGACTTGGTGGATGAACGGAGGGAACAAGCAATGATCCAGCTGGCCTGCTACCAGCAAAAGCTCAAGCAAGGATATGACGCCAATGTGAAACTCAGGCCGCTGGCACCGGGGGACCTGGTGCTGAGAAAAGTCGTCGGGGCTGCCAAAAACCCATCCTGGGGAAAGCTGGGACCCAATTGGGAAGGCCCCTACCGAATCACCTCGGTAGCAGGAATAGGTGCATATTATTTAGAAGATCTAGACGAAAAACCTGTACCTTGCCCCTGGAATGTAAATAACCTGAAAAGGTATTATTATTAATGAAGCAATTCTTTTTGAATTCCGATTCTTAACCTGTTTCAACTTGAGATCACATGTCCGGACTTCAAATACTAAGTGTTAGACAGAACCAAGGCTCTGCATGGTCCTCAGACTCAGGCCTATGGGGAAACTAATCACTTCAAATACTAAGTGTTAGACAGAACCAAGGCTCTGCATGGTCCTCGGACTCAGGCCTATGGGGAAACTAATCACTTCAAATACTAAGTGTTAGACAGAACCAAGGTTCTGCATGGTCCTCGGACTCAGGCCTATGGGGAAACTAATCACTTCAAATACTAAGTGTTAGACAGAACCAAGGCTCTGCATGGTCCTCGGACTCAGGCCTATGGGGAAACTAATCACTTCAAATACTAAGTGTTAGACAGAACCAAGGCTCTGCATGGTCCTCGGACTCAGGCCTATGGGGAAACTAATCACTTCAAATACTAAGTGTTAGACAGAACCAAGGCTCTGCATGGTCCTCGGACTCAGGCCTATGGGGAAACTAATCACTTCAAATACTAAGTGTTAGACAGAACCAAGGCTCTGCATGGTCCTCGGACTCAGGCCTATGGGGAAACTAATCACTTCAAATACTAAGTGTTAGACAGAACCAAGGCTCTGCATGATCCTCGGACTCAGGCCTATGGGGAAACTAATCACTTCAAATACTAAGTGTTAGACAGAACCAAGGCTCTGCATGGTCCTCGGACTCAGGCCTATGGGGAAACTAATCACTTCAAACGCTAAGTGTTAGACAGAACCAAGGCTCTGCATGGTCCTCGGACCCAAGCCTATGGAGAAGGCGACTACTTCAAAGGGACCTACGTTGTAATGATCGATGCCGTGATTGGCCGAGGTGTAATCAAAGTTAAAATCGTACAAGTAAAAAAAAAATATAGCGAACAAGTAAGTAAACAACCACAACGAGTAGAAGGAGAAACAAAGCTTGCATCTCATTAAGTCCAAAAACGAATTACACGATACGAATCGCATTACAAAAAAAAAAAAAAAAAAAAGGGCGCAAAACGCAAAGTAAAGCAGGCAGAAGCGCCATAGAGCATGCTCCTTCTACTCAATCGCTTGCTTCTATGGGAGGCTGGACCAAGGCAACTCCGGGGTCCTCTGAGCTCTGGCTGGGTGGGATGGCCTGCAGAGGCGCGGCAGAAATAACAATCCCCTCAACAGAAGAAATCTGTGCATCAGGGGATGGCCCTGCAACTTGCTGAGGGGCGTCCTTGTTGGAGCCATCGCTCACTTCAACCACCAGGGGAGGATTATTCCCTCGGTCTGGCTCGGCAGTGGCCCCAACGTCCGAAGCCCCCCCGCCTGGAGTAGCAACAATATCCACGGCAGCCTCCTCGGCCACAGAGCCGCCTGGACTGTCTGGCGCGGCCTCGCGAATGACAGAGGGATAGTACACGCTCTCATCTTTCCACAGGGCAGAAGAGGCCTCCACACCAGCTTGCCTAAGGGCTTCCATCCAAGTCTCGGAGCAGTAGCACCTACATAACCCAGGGACTTGGGATTTGTAGGCAGTTGTTGTCTCGGATGCCCCAGCAGCATAGGCAGCCTCCTCAGCCTCCTCCCTGAGGGTCCAGGCTTCCTCCCTACCCTTCTCCGCCTCGAGCTTGGCCCTCACAGCTTCGTCCCTAGCGAATTCGGCCACTTTCCTGGCATCCTCGGCAGCAGTCTCCTTCTTCGTCAGGTCTGCAATCAGATCCTTTGCGATCTTTAGCTGCTCCTCTGCCTCACCCAGACGAATCGTCTGGGTCTTGGCCTGCCTCTGTGCACCCTCAAGGCCTGATACTGCACTGTCCCGAGCCTGGGTCGCAGTCTTCAACTCCTGCCTGGCCTTGGCAAGGTCTGCCTCGCAGTTCTTGAGGGCCTGGGTGGCCTCCAAGCGCTTCTCGCGCTCTTCTTCCATTGCCTTTCCGTGGTCGTGGGCCGCTTCCTCCAGCCTGAAGGTGGCCTAGACAGCCTACCAAACAAAACGGGCACATGATAATAAGCTGGGCTAAAAAAAAAAAAAAAGGGGGCACAAGTGTAGAGGCCTTACCATCCCCAAATAATGCTTGAGGCTGAGGAAGACCTCCCTACTCTTCATGGTCCCCAGCTGCTCCATATCAGCGGGAAGTAGCAGACATCTCTACACGGCGTCGGCCACGCGCGCGCCTTCGCCCTCTCTAAAGTCCCTGAGAGAGGAATCATTTCGCAGAGGAGCCCCACGAAGCATTGGGGCAGGCAGCCATGCTTGGGCCTCGGCCGGGGCATCCACCTGCCTATCCAGAGACCTGGAGCCTATCCTCAGCTGCTTCGATGGCTGCCGATTGTCATCCCCCTCCCGGGTGGGCCCAGATTTCTCCTCAACGGGCCTCTTGCCCTTGTCCTTCTTCTGCTTGGAACCGGAAGGCTTGTGCCGGGAAGACGGACTCGTCCGAGGTGGAGGGGGAGGAAGCCTAGATTGGGCCGAGGTAGACCTAGTCTAGGGAGGACGATTCTTTGGAGAAGGGGGTGGGAGCTTCGACTTGGACTTCCTCGGTTGCCCTTCGATCAGCTCGAATAGAGTGGGCTGATCCTTCTTCTTGTAGCCTATCGCTAGCCGAGAGGGAATCTCTGACGCCGAGGGGACTGCTTCGGTCAGCCGAGGGTCCCCCAAGTCTCCAGAAGGGTCCTCGGACTGATGAATCCGCTCAAAAACGTCAAAATCGTCCCCTCCAGGGCAAGGATCTGCGACTCCCCTTTCCCCCTCAATGTCCTCTTCCGCGGCCTCTGAGAATGTATGAGAGGCAGAGGGTACTGCTACTGTGATGCCCTCTGAAGTAGAGGGACCCTTGGGAAGCTCGAACCCGTCCTCGGTCACTGCTATTTTCTGCAGACGAGGATCCTTTGCTCTGATCACGTGCTTCGGGGCTGCAAATGACTTTTGGAGCGGCGTGTACCCCAAGATTTTGTGAGCGGCTCGGACCTGGTGGTCGGCTTCGTTTTCAAAATCCGCCGACCTGAGCACTTTCTGCAAGTCTTCCCTGTTGATCAAGTTGTAGCGGGGCGCGAAGGAGTGCGGATCTGCATGAAGAAAACGCATTCATAATTAGCAACCAAAACAGTACAAAAGGAAATGACGCATAAAACAAGTCAGAATCTCTGAACCCCCTCCTACTCCTACTACCCCACCTGGTGTGCCCTCTGTTGTCGGGCAATGGATACCATCATGCCACGCTCCGGACACGATGAGAAAGTCCTCATTCATCCCCTTGTTGGATTCAGGGAGGCACTGGATGAGCCGGACCCTGTCGTCCCTTGTCCTCATATAGTAGGACTTGTCCCTCAGGCGTTGAAGATTGTAGCAGTAGTTCACGTCATGATGGGTCAGTCTTAACCCCATCTTCTCGTTCAGAGCATCCACGCTACCCAGAATTCTGAACATATTGGAGGCGCACTGAGTGGGGGCTAACCGGAAATATGACAGGTAGCCCCTCGTCACTGGCCCCATAGGAATCCTCATCCCTCCTTCAAGAAAGGCGATGATGGGAATCACCACCTCGCCCTCCTGCCTCCGGAATTCCCACTCCCCCTCCTCGCAATACCTCAAGCCCACATTGGCCGGTATCTTATAGTCGGCGATGAATTTCTCCATCGTCTCCTCAGTAAAGACATACTTCTTAAGTCTACCCATCCCAAATGACGCCTAAGAGTGCTAAAGAAAGAGCAGATAAAAGAAGAGGAAGAGCAAAACGAAGAAAAGCTCAGAGAGGGATAGAGCGACTTACAGAAACGAGGAAAAGCTCCTCGGACAGGCCTTTTATGCTGGAGATGGTGGTGGAAATTTGGCTGGACTCTGAGTGGAGGCGCAAGGGCTCGTGATTATGAAATGGAAAAAGGTGGAAACGGTTCGAATGGGTATTTATACCCTGGATAGAAGAGCCGCGCGAGTTTTCCCGCCCATAAATGTTAGGCGCATCACGACCGTTCGATTGCTAACTGCCCTCCGAACGTGGGGAGCACAAAGCCGCCTGAATTTAATGCAGGACACGTTGCGCACACCGAAACGTCAGTAACGCACCTTGGGCAGACGAAAAAGCTCTAGCGCTGACAAAGGACAAGACGCGATGGGACGCGGAGCAGGACCGAGGATATCAAAATCCTCCTTTCCGCCCGAGGATGCGGACAGCAAGATTTTGAGGGGCTATTGTGGGGCCAAGAAATGGTCAGATGACCCCAGCCCACTCCCAACCGGGCCCAAGGCCCATGTCCGAGGACGCGCCCATGGGCCGAGGACTGAAGTGTAGCGCCCAGCTACCCTCTAAACAACGCCAAGGATGATAGCATCCTCGGAAGTCCGAGGTCCGAGGAAGTGTAAGCAGCACTCCCTCAAAGGGAGCCTCCCCGAGCATCCAAGGAACAAACAGCGGGTACCAAATACCGGACATGGTAGCATGGTGGAGAAGCAAATCCCAGATGAACTGTCACCTCCACATTAAATGCTCCCAACTAACGTTCTGGCAGCATTAATGGGGAAGAGACGCCCCAACAGTACCACCTTAGTTGCTGCCATCCACAGAGATAAAGGGGGAAGGTGGCTGATGGGACAGGCACTCAAGCAATGCCCTAATCCTTTTACAAATGTAGGGTTAGGATCTATTAGGAAATGGATATATAATGTAAGGAACCCCTCCTAAGGGGGAGGGGAGAGAAACACTGTAATAATTTACATATTCTGAGAGAACTTCATAGTTAGTCTAAAGGAAAGAAATGAGAAGAACTCCCGGTCTAGAAAAATACGTCCGAGGAGCATTATTATTCACCCCAATGTACATTCAAATTGTCCAACCCATGTACAGCCATGTGTGATCGTTGCATTTCTCACTAACACCTAGTTCTTGAACCCATCCTCTATAAATTCATTGCGGGGAAACTGGGCTTGAGTCCACTCCTTCAAACCAGGTCCCTACATATATATATATATATATATATATATATATATATATATATATCCTTGATAATAACCTTATTAATGTCAATTAAGGTATTGAGAGAAAAGTGAAAACCTACTATTTCTTGTTTTTATTTTCAACTATTACATACATACAAGTTGAGACAATTAGTGAATGTTTAATATCTAATACTTAACTTTAAGAGGTTCGCTAAATGGTTCCAATGCTTCATAATATTCATGAGATCTTGAATTTAAAACCTCTTTCTAATATCTTGGGGCCACCTTAAATTTTTTTTTTCCCTATAATAACTTGGTGTGTGTGGGTAGGGTGGCGCCACACACTCTTCAAGGGGTTCATTTGAACTCCTTGACTTCAATTATATATATATATATATATATATACACACACGTATATATATAAAATATTTTTTTGCTATAGTTTAACTTACCTTAAAAAATATTTTTGCACTCTTGCACATTCTCATCACAGATATCTCTAACTTTAAGAGTAAATAATAAGTTTTTGTAAGTTGTATGTGTCTTTTTTTATTTTAAATTTATATTATGTGTGAGTGTGTGTTTGATATTGTTTGTGTGCGTGTTTTTTTGGTTATATATAATGTTATTTGTATGAATTGTGATGTGTGGGATGTGTGCGTTACATGTGTGTGTAATGTTATCATGTTAATAATTAGGAAATACTAATGGTTTGTTACATGTGTGTGTATTATTATTATGTTATAATAACCTTTTATTATAAAGTTAATGATTCAAGAGAAAAAAAAAAAACAAAAAAACTAGTAATTGTTCAAGCATTTAATTAGTTAAGTAGATACATGATCTATTATTTATGTATGGATGAGTGTGGCTGTGTGAATTAACAATTAATACGGTGCCAGTGCATTGAGTTTTCTCATTTATTTTAAAATATTATTATAAAAATAATGTCAAATAAATAATGACAAGTTGACAATTGCATAAAAATAAAAATGTTATACAAGCTTTAAAAAATAAACTGGTCACATCAACTCATATTGGCCATAGATAATAACAACTGAACTATCATGTAACAATTTCAAATTTTAAAAACTTGTAAAAGGAAAATGTAAAATTTCATGTATTTAAAGGGTTTTTTTTTTGTCAATAACTTTATATATTCAAGTTCTTTTTTTATTAAATTTTGTTTAAATTAAGTTTCTTAAGGTCTGGATACATACCCTCGTTTGTAAAAAAAAAATGTTGAATACTTGAATGGATGGTAATAGGGCAGGGAACTTAGCCTATGAGTTAGGGTTTAAGGTTTTAAAAGAAAACAATTAAGTAGTGGAAACTTGATATTTAACAACAACAAAAAAAAGTAGTATATATAATTTTGATTGAGGTTGTAACATGCGTACGCGTGCATGTGTATGCATTAAATAGCATGTCCACTAATCCTTTGCATGTGTATGCATTGAATAGCATGTCTAATAATCCCTTTCTTGAGGTCAAATAGGAAAGGAAGAAAATACCACATTTCATTAGACTGCCATAAAGCAATGTTAGTCTTGTTAGATGCTTATTGGAATACAACAACAGAATAATGTCTTGATTTCTGAAAATTAGATGAGCCAATCTTCTGATGTTAGAACTGTTAGTTGTGATTGGTTATTTGAATATTTCACATACCAATGAAATTCGTTGGTTGTTGAATTATTTTTTCTTAAATAATGTTTTTTTTTTTTTTTAAAGTATCTTTCCAAATAAGGCGATTTTGATGTTCTTTTTGAAATTGATGTTCTTTACATACATATATTTTAAAGAGAAGGAGAGAGAATATCCAATATAAAATTCATATATTATTAGAAAATTTTTAAAATATTATCTTGGAATGTGAGAATGTTGGTCCAATAGGTGAATTTTTGTGCTTTCCAATAAGACATCGACAAAGTGACTAAATCACTTTTGGTCATTTAATATCTTGTAAATCTTAAAAAATATTTATATGAAATTGAGAAATTTGTCTCGAACGGGTAACGAAGCAAAAACATTTAAAAAAAAAAAAAAAAACACTTTTAGAGGCAATCTCTTAAGAGACTATTAAAGATTTATTGGGTAATGGGAATCATTGTTGAAACAACTAGAGTTTATAGATTTGTTAAGAATTTGGTGCTCTTCTTAGTATTTCTAAATTTCTAATAGATTCATATAAATTTAAGCCCAAATTTCTCAAATTCCGTGACAAAAGCTTTTTAAGGCCAAAAATGAAAAATAAAAGATTTTGTTACCTTTACAACTTGGAGGGCCTTAAGTAACAAATCTTAAAGTTTGTTTAATTTTTTTTAAAGCTCAATTTCATCTTTGTTATAAAAACATCCTATTAAAAGATTATTGTCGTTTAAAAAAGTTCAAGCGCCTAAACAACTAATTTTAAACTATAAAAAGTTAGAAACATACTATTAAGTTGATGTTTTTTTTATTAAATTACATTCTCTAGGATTTGTTTGTAGCCCATTATTCGTTATTGGGCCGAAAATATTTCCACATGGGCCCAAAACAATTTGGACTGATAAGATCCTACTATTGCCAATACATGTCGATCCGACCCAACGAACTAAACACAACCCGGAAAATAGCAAACCAACGGGTTGGATCTACAATTCGGACCTCCCATTTCCCAATTCCTATCAAAAGGCCAAGTATGAATATGTGAAATTTGCTCCTCACAATTTCATCATCATCATCTTCTTCTTCGGATCTAGGCTTCTCACACACAAAACCCTTCAATCTCTCTCTCTCTCTCTCTGCATGTGGGGGTTTTTTTTTTTTTCCTCATTCTTTGCATTGTATAAAAAATATCATATATATTCGATGGAAAATTCAATGATACTATAAATTTTTAAGTGTTTAATTTCGATGGATTCTTCATGAATATAAATAAAAGTCTAAGATTGTTTTTAAGCCTGTGCATAAATTGCTTAGTTAGTCAATGATGAATATGTTGAAATACTCGGTAATTGATTTTAGTGGATGAGGTTAGTTGTCTGTAGATTTTATTAGTTAAAGGCAAGTCCAAAGTGTTTTTCTTTATAAAGTTTCTTGTGTTCCAACAAAAAATAAATAAAAAATATTTAAAAAAATAAAAAAAAGGCTAAGATTAAAACACTTGAAATAAAATGTTCTAATCATAGTAGGTAACATACATGCTTGCATACATAATGTATGGGTTAAATACGGCTATTCATGTATGGAGGATTTGGAATGTGCAATTTAAACTACAAAATTTTGCGATGAAATATTATAATTTGAGATTTGTTTTGTAATGTTCACTGCATTGCCCAAATCAATGTCGCCCAATCTTTCAAGTTAAGACTCTAATTTGCATGGTGGGACTGTGGGACTCATACAAGCTACATCATTACCATCATGCATAAAATGAATGTGACATTTCAATTTCACATGTCAGAAGCATCATTTGCCTGAGGCCGCAACATGATCTCATTATAATATTTCTTTTCTTTGCTTAGGCTCTTAGTTGGGGAGAGGTTTCATGCTGTTAGTAGATAAAGTAATGCCTGGAATTCTTTTATGTTTGATTTTAGTCATTTCATAATTGCAGTAACACTAGCTTGTACAATTAGTTGGTTGCATTGCACTATGATGACTTGTTTTTATTTTGTTGCATCAATTTTTTTAGTTGAAAATTTACATTGAACTTAATCTCTTTCTGTATTAATAACGATCCAATGACCTTTCTTGAATTACAATGATTATAAAATACTATCTCCCTTTCCAGGATTGTGCTTGAATTGACACCTTGGTAGCCACTTCTTACTTATCCAAAAAAGATAAAGACTCCTTTGTTGCCACATTCTTTTCATATCATTATCAACAAAGATGTGGACCGGAACCAGAGAAAAAAAATTTTAAAAATTGAGAGCGAGAAATATGAATTCCTAATGGTTTAGTTATAATTGGATATCATGTGTGTTATCCAGCCTAAATTCTCCTAGATGTTATTTGTTAAGTTCCTTTAAAATCTTCAAGAGAACATTATTTTCTTATGGGGTCTTTTTCATTTCACCTTGACTTTCAAGATGCTATGAGGAAAATTTATGAATTAAACATTTTTACAATTTAGAAAGTGATGCACCTTTGAATTCTCTCAGGCTAAAATTTTAATCCCTAAAAAAAAAACATTTCATAGCATATAACTTTTTTTTTGAAGGAGATTTGAACCCTGATTCATTCTTTTAATAAAATAGAGCAAATTATGTTAATGAGCTATTAAACTCTTTGTTCACAGTCTTAATAGTTAATATGACTACAAATTGTTAAAAGACTATATTTCACTATATATTTCAATTTTTTTTAATAGGAAAACTATATTTCACTTTTGACTTTAAAGTTTGGGTTTATTTTATTTTGAATAATTCTAGTACCACATAAAAAATTACAACTTTTGTTCTCAATTATTTTACGTGGTACACTGTAATTGACTGCATGTCACTTTCACATGGACCTATCACTTTTTCTTATTACTACTAATAATTTGTCACATGGACAATTGTTGCAAGAGTTGTAATTTATTATGTGTTCTTAAAATTTTTGTTTTATTTTGGTCCAAAAAATTTGACTCCGTTTTAAAAATAGTTATTCCATTCATCTCCATGATTGTTTTTTTTTTTTGGGTTAAGTGTCAACAAAAGAACGTATTTCAACCAAATTAGTAATGAAGATGAATAGATCTACCATTTTTTAAAACTTGAAATAAATTTGGCGGATCAAAATAAAAAAAAATCTAAATTTAAGGAATTAAAATAAAATCAACCATAAACTTTAAGGGTGAATACTCATTTCAACCATGTGTAATTTATAGTCTCGTTAAAACGATATTCTTAGACTGAAGTCACTGAACCCCACTTTTGGTAACGAAGATGACACACATTGGCGTCGGAACCAAGTTCATTGCCTTAACAAGTTTGCAAAATTTCATAGGTTGATGACGTGTCGTTAACTATAAGTTGTTAAGGCGATGTCTTGTTTTCAAGGGCGAACTTCTCCTGTGTAGTCCGTACACTTTTGTGGGTTAACTTATTGCCCTTGTACAAAATACCTGATGATTTGGGATTGGCTTTGAATTCAAGCTGTTTGTTAGTTTCATCAATCTGCATATTTGATCAACTGATCCAAAAGGGTACTCACAATTTTCTCTCTTTCGTTCCAATTCTTTCTCTTTCTTGTTGATATGCAATCACTGTAGGTTCTTTCGGTTTCTCTCTATTGATTCTGATATACGAAAAAACCGCTTATAAATTGTCTTAAAGCACACTGTTTTTGTTTGTATTATTAGTATTGTTATTGTTTTATACCTGGAGATTGAGTGGATTGGGTTGAATTTTTTGAACCAGGCTTGAATTTACTGTAATGGGTCATTCAGAGGCTGAGAAAATCCAAGAAAAACTAAACCCAGATTGGGAAAAAGCATTCAGTCAGTATGAAAATGTAATATCTTCTGGAACTGAGGCTATGAGAATAAAAGCCACAGTAAAGCTAGCCCATTTCTGTAAATATGCCCCACAAAGTATATTAGCTCGTACCATACCTATCCTAGCTGAAATTCTTAGCAAAGTGCCTTCTAATAATTCAAGTCAGCCTATCCAGGAAGCTGCTGTATATTGCTTAAAATGTATTGCTTGTAGAGGTGATGGTGGGTTGGTAATAGAGATAGGCCAATCCGGTGCTATAGTGTCTATTCTAAGGTTATTGCCACATTCTGATAATGGTTTTGAGAGGGTCATGATAAAGTGTTTGTGGGTTCTTGTCAATTTTGGAAAAATAAATCGTGAGATTGTAGCTAGAAATGGACTTGAAGTTATCATAAATATGCTAAATTTGCGCACGGATGGTTCTAGGAGGTACTTGTTAGAGATTCTGAGTGCATTGACATTGTTGAGAGAGGTTAGGAGAGTACTTACAAGTTTAGGAGGCATTTGCTTTCTTGTTGAGGCGGCCAGGTGTGGTAGCATGGTCTCTAGGGAAAGAGCTTGTCAATCAATTGGGTTGCTTGGAGTTACAAGACGTGTGAGGCGTATGCTTGTTGAATTGGGTGTGATAACAGTGCTTGTTGAGTTGTTCCGAGATGGGGATGGTACAACAAAACTTGTAGCGGGTAATTCTCTTGGTGTGATCTCTGCTCACATTGATTACATTAGACCTGTTGCTCAAGCTGGGGCAATACCATTATATGCTGAACTTCTTCAGGGACCTGACCCTAGTGGTAAGGAAATTGCAGAGGATGCGTTTTGTATATTAGCTGTTGCGGAAATGAATGCAGTTGAGATTGCTGAGCACTTGGTAGGGATTCTTAAAGAAGGTGATGATGCAGCAAAAGCTGCGGCTGCTGATGTTTTGTGGGATCTCTCAGGTTACAAACACTCTGTATCTGTTGTGCAAAACTCAGGTGCAATTCCACTTCTAGTTGAGCTTTTGAGAGATGGGAATAGTGAAGTTAGGGAAAAGGTGTCTGGGGCAATTGCCCAGTTGAGTTATGATGAGGAAGATCGGGTGGCACTTGCAAATGCGGGGATAATCCCACTTCTGATTGAATTGTTACATGACGACTCTGTGGAACTGAGGGATAATGCTGCAGAGGCTCTTATCAGTTTCTCTGAAGATCCATTGCACCGTGATAGAATATCTGAAGCAATTGATTTTCCTTCTTTCCAGAATATGCACAATAGATTAACTCGGAATCATGCTTCTGATGAGAATATGGTTAGATCTTTGAGGCGGATGAGCATTGAACAGCTTACTTGGAACCCAGATCTTGTCTAATTTTTGAAATGGTACCCCCAGTAATCTCAACTAATTGTGAATTTTGTATATTGTACCAATGTCTATGCTATTTTTGTCCCCTTATTTTTTTTCCCTTTCAGTGGTTTTATGTTTTGTTTTGTTTTGTTTTTTTATTCAAACTGCATGAAAATAAATTTGCTTCCTTTTGGGTTGAAAGCCTCGTTGGCACTGGCATGCAGGGAGCTTGATTTTTACTTTGTAGACACATTCTGAGATCACATATACTAGTTATAAGCATGATGAAATGAGTTCTGCACAATTTTTTCCTTATAGAGCTGTTCCATAAATCAATGATTCTCATTGACATCGGTTGCTTTAATACTTGCAGCAGCTACTTCTGCCAAGTAGGAAAATAACTATGGGGCCTGTAGACCAATAAGGCAATAACCTTATATACACTTTGAATTCTTAATAAGATTAAAAATTAAGTGTGTGTTGTGTGTGGTAAGTTATACTTGCACCTATCACCTCGCCCTCCATTTCTCTATGTATGAGGAAGTGCCATTTGAGCTACAACACAGTTAGAAGTGGAATTGAATTGGAAGACCAAGATGGTGTGAGCAAGGTGGGAGACCCACATAGACAGCTCCAAATCTATTTCAAGTAGGACAAGTTACTCAAGGGAACAACACAGCTGACTGAAAGAGCTAGCAATACATTACAGAAGAGAGAGGCAGCACAGCATGTACATATCTAAGCTAACAACAACCTCAATAGCCATGTCAATTTGAAAATTTAAGGCCATTTTGACTTATATAAAGAAAGAAAAAGAAAAGTAAACTATGGTCGCTGTGATATTTTTCAGTACATGGAAGCCAGAATATTCTTGTGAATTGCTTATTGTATGATTGTATTGATTCATAAATGAACACAAAGAATGCTATAAAATTCACATGCTGAGCATCTTTGGAATTTCAATAGCAATATTGTACTTCTGATTTGGAGAACTGCAGCAACTATTTTGTCATCAGTTTCTCCTCTTTATTTGGTGAAATCCTTTGTATAATGATGAACAAATAAAGAGAAGGAGAAGCACGGACAGGGTGTACTTGAAGCGCTGGCCTTTTGAAATCAAGGTAAGGGATTCTGAAAATATGTCATGGTGAAATGAGATGTTTTTGCAGTAACAATCTGGCAGTGGTGATTGTTGTTGTTCTTTTGTAGCTAATCTTATTTAAAATTTTAAATCTGTTAAAGGAGATTACTATGCATGAAAAAAATTTCAAGAATTATTATTATTTTTCTACTTTGATGACATATTATCATTTTGCACATATAGGATATAGTTTTACGTCTAAGTCCCCACCTACTGTTTGATTAATAGAAGAAACCAAAAGACTCCATTTGCTCCTTGTATCTATTTCTGTTGAAAAATTAGAAGACCAGGTTTTGAGAGAGCAAAAGAAGGATAAGATTCTATTTTGAATATATAAACAACACATTATGAGTTCCATAATTCATTTTGGAACATGAGTTGTGCTCCATCTTAATAAAATTGTTCTGCAAAATTCTTCAAGAAGTTTAACAGCTGTTTGCTTTTGTCACTACATGGGATCATCTCTAATGTTTTCCTTTTATTATTTTTATTATTTGGAGCAGCCCTTGGTGACATTCTTGTAACGTTGTCTCTTTTCACTATAGGCAAAGACAACAAAAGCGGAACTGCACATCGACATCCTTACAAAAGGTAGAAGGGAGAGGAAAAAATTGTAATTCAATATATCCATAACTAAGCATAATTAATTTAGACTCTAAAAATGCCACCACATGCCTGTTGATTTAAAAAAAAAAAAAAAAAAAAAAATTAGGTATACATGCATTTTTAGTTCTTACAGACTTACAGTTGACGTTTTCAATTAAAAACTTGTTATTATGTCTTTTTCATATTTTTAGGAGTATTTCTTTAAAAAAAAAAAGGTGAACTTTTGAAGGCTAGAAATCTAAAATTTAAGTTTTATAATTTTTTTTTGAGATAATTACAATATGCTGCTAACTCCATAGTTCGAACCCTTTCCACTCTAGACATCCAAGCATTTTGTACATGAGGAGGTGCCAAAACTAAGTATACATATCAAGAGACTTAAAAATAATACAATAATTGAACAGAGAAATATAAAATTCTACTATTTTATATATCAACTTTAATTTTACATATATTTAAGTACTTCAATCACTTGCAAAGATTAAACTCTTTCCAAAAGTATAAATAAATATAAATAACACGTATAAAAGCACTATATCTTTCCCAAATATATCCTTTAAAAACTCCAAATGCCGCTGAAGCATTGTATCAGGCTTTGAGAAGTTTAGATAGGTACATCCAAAACCAAAACCAAAACCAAACTCAATCTCATACTCTTCTTGGTTGACAAAGACTTTTAACCTACCCTAGTATTTCTTCTTTTCTTTATTTATTTTGTTCATCTTTCTTCTATATCCAATAATTTGAGTTACTGAACATTCATCACCTAGAATTTCATAGGTAGATTTTTCTTATGCTCTTTTCCTTCTCTGACTAGACCCACCGCCACGATTAGGCGTATCTCAACATCAAACATTCAACATGGATAATTGCACAATAGCAATGTTTTCTTCTCTTTTTATTGTTTTTTTTTTTTTCCTTTAATATCATCTTAATATATATATATATATATTTGGAATCTAACATAATTTTGTGGGGAATATTCACTAAATTTCTAGATCTTTTGAGATGCAAAATAGAGAAAAATATGTACAAAAAAACCGTAGCACTTTTATATCAAGTCGGGTCATAATCCGAATTAAACACAACTAGGCTCCACATAGCCTAACAATTTTCTCACTCTTCATATTTGGCTCTCTCTCTCTCTTCCTACTTTTCTTTTGGCCCTTTGATATTTTGTGAAATTGGAATATATAAAGTAATAGGTGTTATATCATGAAAATCTAACATTGAATGGAGAGAACCTTTCATTTCCGAAATTAATGAAATTAAAAGTGGAAGTTGGAAAAGGGAGTGAAACCAAATCTCTTAATCTTCTACGTTTATGGCTTAAACTGGTCATTAGTAATAAGATGGCATGAGTGAGGCGAAAGACTAAATGAAAAACTATTCATACAAAGCGCCACATGGTAAAATCTTGTGATTTCTCACAAGAGGTTTCTACTTTAACTTTTTATTTATTAACTAGTCAATATCTCGTGCGTTGCACTAGATAGTTAAATAAAAATTAAACACAAATGCACAAATATATATATATATATATATATATATAAAATCAACCTCATGCAGTTCATTTAAAAGTAATAATGTTAAAATTAATGAGTAACTGTTCTAAAGATTACATTTGTATATTACGAGTTTGAGATTTTTTTTTTAATAATAAATTTGGATTTAGAATAGATGCTCTCAGTCCAAATCTGTCTTTTCCCATTAGGTAAGTGCACAAAAAGGACCAAAATGGACCGAGGTGGACTGAACAAGATGAAATGGACTGAATAGGACCAAAGTGGACCAAATAGACTGAATAAAATAGAAGTAGACTAAATAGGAACAAATTGTATTGAAGTGGACATAATGGACCAATATGGACCGAATATGACCGAAGTGGACTGAATAGGCCAAATTAGACCAAAGTGGACCAAATAAGAATGAATCGGCATAATAGGGCCAAAGTGGACAGAATGAATTGAAGTGGACCAAATAGATCCATGTAGACTGAATAGGACCAAGTAGACTGAAAAGGACCAAAGTCGACTAAGGAGGACCGAAGAAGATGGAGTGGACTGAAGTGGATAGAATACGACCAATGTGGATCAAATAAGACCGAATGGACCGAATATGACCAAAGTGGAATAAGACCGAATAGGAATGAAGTAGATAAAATAGGACCAAAGTAGACCGAATGGACTGAATAGAGCCGAATAGGACCAAATTGGACTGAATTGAATCAAAGTGGACTCAACAGGACTGAAGAGGACAAATTTATCAAATAGGGCCAATGTGGACCGAATAGGACAAAAGTGTAGCGAATACGATTGAATGGACCGAATAGGACCAAATAAGACTGAAGTTGACGGAATTGGACCGAAATGTTAGGCTAATGTGGCTCAACAAGAGCTTGCAACAATAAATATTATACTTAAGCTTTTAAATATAGTAGTTATTGACCCTTGTGTTGCACAAAAATTTTTTTGTTTTTAAATTTATAAATACTAGTCTTCAGGCACCTAACTCCTTAAAAATATAAAAAGTATTGTCAATGGGTTTGAATTTTATGGCATATTGTTTTTACCTATGCTACTCCATTTTTTTTTTTTTTTTTTTACATATATGTTATATGCATGACTCAAATGCAATATGGGAGATTTTTATTAATAAGTAAATTAGACCATATAATAAAATCTAAAAAGTTAATCTATAGTCTACTTATTCAATATTTTGAAATCAAATGGGTTGAAAAAGAAGCACTCAACTTTATCAATAATCTTTAGTATTAAATTTTAGTACTATAATAATTTTTTAATAGAAAATAAGATTTCTATCAACAGAACTTTGTGAATTTTACGACTTTCATATGATAAAATATTTTGTTAACACTTCAAAAATGCTTGAATCTGTAAAAGGCGCACTTAAAAATTAGAGAGGAAGAACAAAGAGATAGTAATAATCAATAATTGCATCAACCAATAAACAACTTCAGTAAATTTTATTAGAAATATTCACCAATAAATGAGAAATAAGTACTATTAGGAGATTTTGGGTGATATTCATCACGACCTGAATAAGTTTTATATATATATATATATATATATATATATTTTTAATCATTTTTTAAAATAATTCCATGTTATACATTAGAAACCAATTGTTATTTGTCTGTATCTATTGAAAAAACATCATATTGCATTGCTTAGCACCATTTTCAATATTTGTTGCAAAAATAAGCAAATATACCGATAGTTAGGGAAATATATAGTGTAATAAAACAAATGGTGGATTATTTAATTTGCAATTTTAACAAATTATAATCACATACAAAACGTGAAAATAAACAGTAAAAAGAATTAAAATTATTTATAATGATGAAAAATATAGGAACCAATGGTTGTTTAATATAAAATCATGAGTATTTAATTTAATTCATTAATATGTAGCAATTTCTGACATAAAATTTAACTTTGAAATGTATAATAATATTATGAGGTCAAAGCCATCATAAGCCCTCCATCAACCATAACATAACCAACACAAACACACACACACACACACAAAACAGATTTTATTTTGCACAACATCTAAAATTGAATATTGAAAAATTGCATATTAACTCCACATCTTAATCTATCAAAATTCATAGTAGAAAATATTTAGACCATTCCTTTACATATAGTTTTAGAAAAGTACCAATATATGAAAAGGGGAAGGAACACCTTATATCAAGTGATCTCTTATCTCTTTGAACAAAATAGGACTTATGTTCTATTGACATAAAAATCAACCAATTATATGAACTAGCTTGTAACTCCATATATATGCATGGATACACTTACAGATATACAACAAGATGCATAATATAATTCCTATATATATAATTTAAATACTATTGATAGTCATTTTTATATTTTGTTAACTCTTTAAAAATTTTTGTAAGGATATTATTAGGTATAAAATTTAAATTGTCCATTTTTTTTTTTTTTTACGATTCATTTATTTTAGACTCTTTGGTTTTTATACTTAATAATTCACTTGGATGAATATTTATGATGTGGTCCCACATTTGATTCTAAAATTAAGAAATAAAACTCTTTAAGAATGAATAATTTAGGACATATGGCGCAAAATTGGAACTCTAATTTAGAATTCTAATTTGAATTTCTCTCAGTTTCACCTATTATCTATATATATAATAATAGGTAAAGTAGAGAGAAAATCAAATTAATTTTTAAATTGAAATTCAATTAGAGTCTAATTTTGTGCTACATGTCTCATCTAATCTAAATTTATAATTTTGTACCAAGTGAGTTAATTTAGTGTAAAAATTGAATTTTAATTAAAGTTTAATTTTAAGTCACATGTCTCATCTAATCTATATATATAATAATAGGTAAAACAGAGAGAAAATCAAATTAATTTTTAAATTGAAATTCAATTAGAGTTTAATCTTGCGCTACATGTCTCATCTAATCTAAATTTATAATTTTGTACCAAGTGAGTTAATTTAGTGTAAAAATTGAATTTTAATTAAAGTTTAATTTTAAGTCACATGTCTCATCTAATCTAAAATTTTAAATTTTTGTGTCAAATTAGTTAATTTAGTATAGAAAATAGGAGTCCAATATAATAAATCATAAAAAACATAATCATATAACTAAAAAAAGTTCAAATTTATTAGTCATCTATATATATATTAATAGGTAAAATTTAGAGAAAGTTGAATTAGAATTTGCAATTATAATCCAATTTTGCACGTGTCTAAATTTATGTGGGGACAACACCATAATTATCCACTTAAGCATGTGCCATGTGTCTACTTAAGTTTTTTAATCTTTGTGTCAAGTGAGTTAATGAGTGCAAAATACTAAGAATCTAATATTAATGAACTATAAAATTAAAAAAAAAAAAAAACAATTACATATACTCAATAAAAATCACCACATGTTTCTTAAAAAATAAATAAAATAAAAATCACCACACGTTCTATATATCTTATTAAAAATTAGAAAAAAAAAATGATCATCAGTAGTCTTAAATTTAGGTAAGAGTTTTAATATGTGACTAATTATATTTACTTTAAAAAAATAATTTGACTAATTATCTATATTTTATGATAAAAATTGTGTTTAATTTTA
The DNA here is from genome assembly GCA_032727855.1 of Quercus ilex subsp. ballota. NCBI lineage: Eukaryota > Viridiplantae > Streptophyta > Magnoliopsida > Fagales > Fagaceae > Quercus > Quercus ilex. Next base: position 367,461 of record JAVFWQ010000028.1, read on the forward strand.
AATGTATCTATACGTATGCATGAATGCATATGTTACATGTTTTTTTTTTTTTTTTTAATAATAATTTGACTAATTATTTATATTTTTATGATAAAAATTTTGTTTAATTTTAAATACATCCATGCGTTTGCGGAGTTACATGCTAGTTATATATATAGATGACAAAGACCATAATATATACAAAAAAAGAAGTTAAAAATGATAGAATCTTATCTTAACCGTTTATCTTGAGAAATCATAATAACAGGATTTTTATCCTCTGCATATTTTCAGCACCAAAAAAGAAAAGAAAAAGAAAACAAAGTCTTAACTAATTGCAAATATGTTTGGAATTGATGAAGAAAAAATACTAAAAAAGATTCTACGTTGAAAGAATAAATTTGCAGTTTTTCCCCTTATTCTCAAGTGATGCTTAATTCAAAACTAAAAAAGAATGTGCAAATCAAATGTGAAATCAAAAGGAGAAGAAATACTAAGAGAATTGTAGCATTGCCGTAGTATTTTTCTCCTTTGGAAAAATTTTGGAACAAATAAATTTAGAGCTGAAAGTTGTAATTTATGATTTTTTTTCCACTGTTAAATGGTTATTATTTAAAGGGAATAAATGCTTTAAACAACCAATGAAAATTATAGTCTTAAGAGAGAGAGAAAGAGAGAGGGAAAGGGGGAGAGAGAGAGAGAGAGAGAGAGAATAAGCATATACGAAGAGATTTATAGCATGAATATATGTGTAATGAACGTATTAATTGAGTAATATTAATATATGTGTAAAATATTAAGTATTAGAAGTAATTTTGGGCTAGGGGTGACAATTCGTGTTCACGTGTTGGGTTCGTGCCTTGTCAACCCATAAGTATTCGACTTAATGAGTCAAATGGGTTTATATACCTAGCATTTTGAAGGGTATATTGGTAAAATGACATTTAGTTAAACGAGTTAAATGAGTTTTATGGGTTGGACATGAACACGACATGTTTATGGGTGTAAACTTGAATATGACATGAATCTATTAAATTTTAACTCATAACTTGCTAACTTTGTGTTGTGTCGTGATAGCGAGCCATGTTGAATTTTGGCACCCCTATTTCGGTCTACCAAATACATTTATGGGATTTTACATTTTAGCCCCAAAAAAGAAATGTTTATGAGAGATTTGACACTTTCAATTAGTCATTAATTTATTTTTTTGAGGAAGAATTAGTCATTAATTTTAGGAGTTTGAATGGACAAATTACGATTAATGCTTGCAAAATATTATTTAAACTTAACATAATTAGGTGGTCAATCCATCATTTTAGAAGTTTTTTTTTTAGTCATTATTATTATTTTTTGGTTTTCCAATATATATATATATATATATATTTATTTATATGTGTGTGGGGGGAAAATACTTAGGTAGACCCGAAGTATAGCGAAAATGGTGCTTCTTCCTTTGAAATGGTGCTTCATCCTCTCATATTCATGATAGACCTCGTTATGAATTTAATGAGTGGACCTCATTATAATTGTGAGACGAGAGAGCACTATTTATCGTGCTTCGGAAGTATCTAATAATTACTCGTGTGTGTGTGCACCCCTACGCATTTGTGTAGGTGGTATTAAGTGATAAATCCATCATTTTTGCAGTTTTTTCTTCTTCTAATTAGGCATTTAAGGCTTCCAAGTATTATGTATTTCAATAACGTTTAGTATATTAGGTGTTTTTCATTAATTCTAGTATTGCTTCTATGGTTCTAAAAAATAAATAAATAGCAGTGCTTCTACATTTTTATATTCATTACACATAGGGTAAGGATTAATTTACTGCAAACTAAGTTATAGCAACTCTTACAAATATGCATACATGTCAATGTCTCAGATAGACACTTGTCTTGGCTTATATTTTTCTGTGTCAAGATTAAATTTTTCACCAAATAGGGTCTATTTGAGGCATTGACACATTTGCACTTTTCAGGAATTCCTACAACTTAGTTTGCAGCAAATCCTTGCCCTTACACATATATTATACTCAATTAAAGTATTTTTCAACAAAATACCTTTTTTTAGAACAAAATAGTTGAATAGCCTTTGAGAGGGGAATGGTTAGGAAAATTAATAGGCAAATGACAAATTAAGAATTAATAGCCTTTTCTCAAAAAAATAAAAAAATTAATAGTCATAAATAAGAATAAGAATAAAAACATGAACTTAAATACTATACTAAACAAAAGCATTTACTTCACTAAAATTTTTAAATTATATGCCATGTGTCTAGTATTATGGCAATTAGATTAACATGCTCAAATAATTTTCTAACATATGGTGTTGTTTGTCCATATCATACCAACAAAATATAGGAATAAGTTACCACATGTTGTTGTAAATTGTTTTGAAAAGAAACACATATCAGTGTAGTGTATGTCTACCAATTTTGGAATCCAACTTTCATATAATACTTATTAATTAAACATATATCATATATATAAAAATATATTTTTTTTTTGGGTCAAACTTTCCTATACATTATACCAATTAATAACTAGTTACCTAATATTTTACAGGCCAATAAAAATGCATCATTGATCACATATTTTAAAAGGTTGATCCCTGAAAACTAAGACTTTGGGATCCTCCCCATTCATAAAAAAATTTAGGTCGTGTCTCTCCTACTGTGGTAATGTGTTATGTATATATGAATATTAAGCAGCTAGTGGAATAAAAATAGATGAAATTGAGTGTTAGTTGAACGGTTGAACCTATCAAGCACGTGCACGTGTTAATCCCTTCAGAGACATCTGATTAAATTACAAAGAGACAAGGAAATGCATGCATCGGACCTAAAATGTGAAATTTAGGATGGAATAAAAACAATGTTTGCTTTCTACGTCCGCTATGATCGATCTTACCAAGAAAGAAGTACCATGTTAGTTAGTGAAAACCATTCATTTTAAAACTGTCAAATTGTTAATTTGTTATCATACTTATAGATATGGTCAAATTTCCAAAGAGTAAAAAAAAGTAATCCTTCCACGTATAGGAAGAGACGGCAAAGAGTGATTAGTCTCACGACAAAAATCCAAATTTTGGGGACTATGAATTTTTATTTTTATTTTTTAAAAATTTGATAGTTATAATAATGAGAGGTAAGAGATTTAAACTGTATATTTTCATTAAAAACACTAAAATATACCAATTAAGCTACTAATATTTATTATTTTGTTTAACAATTGCACGTAATATCATGTGAGAGAAATATTGTATAATTGTGCAATCATTACACAAAGCACCAGTTATTTCTTAAGGTCATAAATATGTTTTTTTCTTTTAATGATTCGGAGCAACCTTTCATGTACGTTCTATTGTAACAAGTTTCATATCTTAAAATTGTACTGTATTTCTTAATATTTCCATGGATGACAACAATGCATCACTAGTTACATAATTTAAATGATTGGTCCATCAAAAATACAGTTTGAGGATCCCATCCATTATATAAAAATTTATACCAAATGGCTTTCTCTATTAATGTAGAGTTTTCGATTGGGATGTGTCTACAATATTGGACCAAGAACAGGTCGAGGTTGAGGTTGGCGTTATATTACCATATTTCCTCATGCTATATTGTCTAAGCTAAAACCATTCAATTTTTAAAAAATAACAATAATAAAATAAAACCATATATTCAACCAATTTAAACTTTTTTTCACCTTACGATAAGTGAGGAGAGAAGGATTTAAATTTAGGGCTTATTTAAAATTTTATTTTTAACATGCGAGTATTAGACAATATTATTGAATCACAAAGCTTTTGACATTCAAAAAATTTAAATTTCCAAATATTTGGAAGCAACACAAAGTTATTATACATTTGAAACAGAAGGTTGAGAGACATGAGATAAAAATAAACTAGAGAAAAATACATTTGGTCGACTTTGATTAATTTGTTAAGAATCTATAATCATTCTTAAAAGTTTTAGAACTAAAGTTTTGTTAATCTAACTCATAAAAAGACAAAAAAAAAAAAAAAAAATTTATAATGTAGTACACAACCACAAGAGCTCGAGCAAATCCCTCTCTCCCTTACAGTTGAATCTTTAGTAATTTTCTCACATAGAATTAGAATCTCAAGTGTTTGAAAAACCAGTACCATTTGGAGACGGATCAAGTTGCTGCTTCATTAGTAATCACCTTCGCCAAATTAATCTAAACACGTGATGGTATGGATTTCTATAGTGATATTCACTCAATCGTTGTTGTTATTAATAGTTGACTTAAGACTTAGTTCATTGACTTGAAGTAAGATTATAAACAAGTATAACAGTAGGACGAGAAGATCATCACAAAAGCTTCGCACGTAAACACGTCACAGTACAGTATATGTTTGACCCATGAAAAGTGGATCGCCAACTTTGTCCTTAAATTTCCTAATCAAAGGGGGTAGTTGTAATCACATGTAGACAAGTTAATTGGAATATTAATGCTGCAAATATATATAAAGAGCTTCATTCTCTTCTTATTCTTCATCGGATTGTCATAGATACTAAAACATGCATTTGCACTTTCTTCGAAAACCCGGCTCTTTTGTCAAGCATATCACAACATGAAGGTAAGTCATCTAGTACAAACAACATTTTTGTGCTATTCTTAATCCATTTGTTTCATTGGAAAATGCAAAACTGGTTTCCTTTATGGTTAGGTTTATTGTCATGCATATTTACCATGTAGCTTAAAGAAAACTGTCAAAGTAGAAATTAAACATGTAATGCTCCAATTAGCTAGCTTAATGCAGAATGTCTATACAACATTGGTTTCACTAGCTTAAAGAAAACTATCAAAGTAGAAATTAAACATGTAATGCTCCAATTAGCTAGCTTAATGTCTATACAATATTGATTTCACTTTTTATTGGAGAAAGATTGCTTGTGAAAAGATTTCAATCAAAACAAAAGTAACAAAAATCTCAGAGATTTCATGAGCTTTTCTAGGGATTCCAATGGCCAATTTCAGGGGTCAATGATCAACTCAGGGCAAAGACTACTTTATCAAGAGCTAACCCGCTTTAATACCACTTGATATCGCCAAAACCTGAAGAAAGCATACACGATACTCTCTTTGATGGAATAGAAACTAAATTGTTAGTTTTTGGTAGTGAACCTCAAATCCACGAGGGGTTCCTTGAATTCATGAGAGGTTCCTTGAATTCACAAAGTGATAATTTTCTGGAATCCACTAAATGAAAATTTTCTGGAATCCACAAGAGAAAAAAAATAGACAAAGTCTGAATTTTATTAATTTAAAAACTAAATTACCTTTGGAGGCTAGAATACATTTAAATAGTAAAAAGAAAATCTAGGGTAATTAGGAAAACCTAGAGCGGTTAGGAAAATGTACAAAACCATAATTTGACTAAACAACATTAAAGACACTTAAAATTAAAGAAATAATAATCTAAACCTAAAATAATGAAAATTACATTAAAAAAAAAACCAAAATTAATGAATTACAAAAATTAAATTGTAGATTTTTTCATATATCACCACTTGTTGGGTTTAGACCCCTACCAAAAACAATAATTAACCAGTTTTAAGGTCGACTTGATTTTTAAATTAATTATGAAAACCTTAGGTTAATTAGATAATCATGATCATGCAAGTGAGAAAAATTAAAGAAGACACGAATGATGACCTAGAAAACCAATTAAACAAAATAGTTCCACATGAAAATTCTAGGAAGTCTTGACCTTACAATCCCTAGGTAAGTAGATTCACCATCAAATAAAAGTTCACAAACTGAATAGCCATATTCTTCGTAAACTTAACTACAGTTACCAAACTGAGCTCTAAAATCCACAAACTTCTTTGATATGTATGTGTTCCAATGTGAACTTCTAGTCCACGACTCCGAGACTACCCTTGAAGGTTTAGATCTACAACACTTTTGATGACTGGTATGAGGCAGCAACTTCTACAACATCGAATCTTGAGTTTCTTCAAAGAATGTCATTGGTAGAAGCTATGAGAGAGCTTTGGATACAAAAATCCTAGATACAGAACATGAGGCACTTCTCTCTCTCTCTCTCTCTCTTTAAAAATCTCTCTAAGGATAGCTTATATAATGTCCTTTAAATACCACAACAAACGAATCACAAACTGGGCTTGAAACAAACAAGGTGTGAGCTCTTTGTTTGTTGATTTTTTCTGATTCTACGAATTTTGACATGTCGAATAGGAAATGGATGGTTTAGACAGGTCGAATGGGAATTGAGTAGGAATAAAAAATTTCAGATTCACGTCTTTTTTTATTCTAGATTTGGGTTTTTGTCTTGGACTTGAAAGTATATATTCTAACTCAACAAGACTTACAATTTGTCATAGTTTTCCTACGCTACAAACTCAAAACCTAACATAATTTTTAGGTCATTTTGACTTATATGAAGAAAGAAAAAGAAAAGTAAACTATGGTCTTTGTGATATTTTTCAGTACATGGAAGCCAGAATATTCTTGTAAATTGCTCATTGTATGATTGTATTGAGTCATAAATGAACACAAAGAATGCTATAAAATTCACATGCTGAGCATCTTTGGAATTTCAATAGCAATTTTGTACTTCTAATTTGGAGAACTGCAGCAACTTTTTTGTCATCAGTATCTCCTCTTTATTTGGTGAAATCCTTTGTATAATGATGAACAAATGAAGAAAAGGAGAAGCATAGACAGGGTGTGGTTGAAGAGCTGGCTGTTTGAAATGAAGGTAAGGGATTCTGAAAATATGTCATGATGAAGATGAGATATGTTTTTGCAGTAATAATCTGGCAGTGGTAATTGTTTTTGTTCTTTAGTTGCTAATCTTATTTAAAATTTTAAATCTGTGAGGAGGAGATTACTATGCATGAAAATATTTCATGAATTATTTTTTGTTTCTACTTTGATGACATATTATCATTATGTAGATATAGGTATATGTCCTAAGTCTAGAGATGGCAATGGGGTAGGGTGGGGCCAAAGGATGGGGTCTTCACCCCTGCCTTGCATGGTTTTGTCTTGCCCTATCTTTGCCCTGCCTTGCATGATGGGAACAATTTTCTTGCTCCATCCTTGCTCTCTGGAGCCTTGTGAAGCTCCATCCCATCCCGTAAAACTCTACTTCTTGTTAATTTACCCCAAATCTATTACAATTTTTTTAATTAAACAGGTTTCATTAATAAAAATATGCTTTTAATTACAATTAAATTTATCCCATCAAATAAAACTAATTTTTAACGAAAATTAAATAATATTATCCAAGTGTTTAACAATTCAATATCACAACAAAAACGAAAATATCATAATATAACACATAATAAAATAGAGATAGAGACCCACGTTAGGTAGAATAAAATAAGTTAATATTGATATGTTTGTTTAAATAGTAGGGTTTTAGGGTATTAAAAAAAAATAATTATAATCCTTATCAACGTGAGACAGGGTGGGACAAGGGTGGGTCCAAAAATTCTACCCATCCCCGCCCTGCCTTGTTGTGCAAGGCTAAAATCTCACCCCATTCCCGCCTCACAACCTTTGCAGGGAGGGGACAACCCATACGGGGCAAAGCGGGAAGGGGTAGGGCAAAATTGCCCTCCCTGGTTCTAAGACCTTGATTATTATTATTATTATTATTATTATTATTATTAATTGTTCGGAGTAGACTTTATTGCATATTCTTATAACATTATCTTATATATTAAAATTATATCTATAATCTATAGTCTATATAAAATGGTAGCCTTGACCTTTTTTTGGTTAACTTCCTCTTTTGTTGTTATACTATGATTTGGTTTTTAGAGTTTCATAACCTTTGTTAGTTTAATTCACTGTCTTTTTGGATAAATAACCTAATATTAAACAAATTTTCATTAAATTGAGCTTGATCTTTTCTACACAAATTGGTAATTCTTTTATACAAAATTTTAATTTGACTTTTTATTTATTAATACTTATTAATTAAACATATATCATATATATAAGAGATTAAATTTTGTAAGTATGTAGTTTTATACACTCTCTAATCCTAATATGCCACATCATCATATCACGTATTAAAGAATAAATACAACTGCACTCAATCAATTCTAATACCCATATGAAAATCCAACCTAATTGGGAGTTTAATAAGTTTATTGAGATGTTATCCAGATATGGTATGATGTATTGAGTTTTAAGTAAAAAATTGATGAATAATATCTTATTATTGGATGATGTATAACATGACTTTTACACCTCATACTTACTAAATTCGGACTCTATAAGAGAATAGTTTTTGTCAAACTTTCTCATACATTATATGCATTAGCAACTGGTAGCCTAGTATTTTATTAGCCGAGAAAAATGCGTTGATCACATATTTTAAGAGATTGATCCAAGAAAACTAAGATTTTGGGATCCTCCCCATTCATTAAAAAAAATTTAGGCAATCTCTCTCCTACTGTTGAAATGTATTATGAATATAATGCTAGTGGAATAAAAATAGATGAATTTGAGTGGTAGTTGAACTTATTAAGCACGTGTACGTGTTAATCCCTGCAGAGACATCTGACAAAATTACAAAGAGACAATGAAATGCATGCATAGGACCTAAAATGTGAATTTTAGGATGGAATAAAAACATTAATGTTCGCTTTCTACGCTATGATCTTACCAAGAAGTACCATGCTTTCTACGCTATATGCATGATCATGCACATAGTCAAATATCCAAAGATAAATAAGTATTCCTTCCGCGTCTGGGAAGAGACGGCGAAAAAGAGTGATTATTTTTATGTCAATTCTCAAAGTTTTGGGGACTTTTGCGTTTTTGTTTGTTTACCACTGTTTATTATTTTGTTTAATGTTGACATATAACATCTTTCTTTTATCTTTCTTATATATATATATATATATATTCTTTATTTTATATTTTTTATCATTTGGAGTAAACTTTCATGTACATTCTTGTAGCATTGTTTTGTATCTTAAAATGACATTACTTACTTATTTTCATGGAGGAAAAAGATGCATCACTAGTTCATAATTTAAATGATTGGTTCATAAAAAATACAAAGGAACTCATCCATTATATAAAAATTTGTACTAAATGGCTTTCTCTATAATTTTCAATTAGGTTGTGTCTTCCTATCAAAAAAAGAAAAAAGAAAGAAAGAATGGTTGTCTATAAGGCCAAGACTTAGGTACAGTATTTAGGTATTGTTTATTAGGTTCCCCTTTTAAAATTCTGACATGTGAATTTTCTCTTATAGGATGAAATGTATTTTTAGTTAAGTAGCTACATGGCTAAATCTTGAAAGGAGAACCTAAGTAACAGTACCTCAGTTTTGTCCGTGTCTACAATATTGGACCAAGACAGGTCAAGGATGAGGTTGGCCGAATATTACCATATTTCCTCATGCTATTTTATGTAAACTTAAAGCAATCAATTATTTAAAAAAACAAAAACCATTCAATCAATTTGAGCTTTTTTTTACCCTTACTATAAGTGAGGAAAGGAGGGTTCAATTTGAAGTTTTTTCATGTCAGAAAGAATTAGACAATGTCATTGAATCACTAATCTCTTTAATTACATTCAAACCATTTAAATTTAATTTCCGAATATTTGGAAGCAACAAAAGTTATTATACATTTGTGTAGGGGTATTGGGCCAAGGGGTTCATTACTTATTTACATTTTGGGCCTATGGCCCAAGCCGAGGATGAAAGGTTGTCTGAGGAGGGGAAATCTTGGTCAGAAGAAACTGTGTTAGTGAATAAAGAAGTTAGTTTTGGTCATAATTGCCTAAGAGGGTGGGCCGAGGATGAATGCCTCCTCGGCTAATAGAAGCCAAAGTCAGGAGAGGTAGTCTCTAGTTCAGGAGAACGTTCTAGAAAGTTCTGTTGATATGGATAAGCATTGCAGAGACATAGGACAGGGGGAAGTCCTAAAATATCTAGGGAGAAAGCTGCTACCACCGCATTAAATGCACTGCAGCTAACTCTCTGGCTGCATTAATGTAGAGGTGATGCCTGAACAGTGGTTTTCAGCCTTACAGCTACTACATGAAGACTTATGGAAGAGGCTGATGGGACAAGTATCAAGACCAAACATTTGGCCTGCATGTGAAGGGAAAATAGGGGAGGAAAAGAGAGTATAAAAGAAAAGAGAGACAGTGAGAGAGGTGGATCGAAAGAAAGAGAAAAATATTGTAGCATCAAGAGCTGACTTTGTAATCAAATCTGAAAGAAATATATAAGAACAGACCTCCTCGGACTTTTACCGAGGACGATTTTCTTTAGCATAAACCTGTCTATTTACCTTTTCTTGTCATCTAAATCTACTTTAGTGTTTGTCTGATTTATTAAAACCCAATTTCCTACTCATTCTCTACAAATTCATTGTTTTGGGCTTTTTGGGCCTAAGTCCATCCACCTGTTGGGCCAGAGACTTAAATCTGGTCCTTACAATTTGAAACAAAAAAATTGAGAGCATGAGATGAGATATAAAATAAAGAAAAATACCTGTGGTTGAACCCATTATTTATTGAGGATCCATAATTGGTGCAAAAGGTTTTAGAACTACATTTAAAAATAAAAAATAAAAATGTAATTTCTTACTCAGAAAAAGAGAGAATGGATAAACGATATTTATAATGTACTATACAACCAGAAGAGCTCGAGCTAACCCTCTCTCCCTTACAGTTGAATCTGAGTAATTTTCTCACACAGAAATCTTAAATATTTGAAAAACCAGTACAATTTGGAGACGGATGCAAGTTGAGCCTGCTTCATTAGGTATCACCGTCACTATATTAATCTAGGCACGTGATGGTGTGGATTGTATAGTGATTTTTTTTGATGAACTGTGTGGATTGTATAGTGATATTCACTCAATCAGTGTTGTTATTAATAGTTGACTTATGACTTTGTTCACGGACTTGCTGTAAAATTTTAAATTTAACAGTATGATAAGAGATGATCATCAGCTAAGCTTCGTAGTAATAAAATACGTCACAGTTTATGTTTGACCCATGGAAAGTGGATCGCCAGCTTTGTCCTTTTTTTTCCTAATCAAAGGGTTAGTTATAATCACATGTAGACAAGTTGTTGGAATATTAATGCTTAGATATATATATAAAGAGCTTCATTCTCTTCTTATTCTTCATCTGATTGTCATAGATACCAAAACATTTGCACTTTCTTCGAAAACCCGGCTCTTTTGTCAAGCATTTCACAATATGAAGGTAAGCCATCTAGTCTAAACAACATTTTTATGCTATGCCTAATCCATTTGTTTCATTGGAAAATGAAAAAAAATGGTTTCCTTTATGGTTAGGTTTATTGTCATGCATATTTACCTTGTAGCTTAAACATATCTTCAATTGTCTAGCTTAATGCAAAATGACTATACAACATTGATTTCACTTTTAAGTGGATCGAGAAAGACTACATGTAAAAAGATTTTCAATCATAGCAAATAAGTAACAAATCTCTCTTTGATTTCATAAAATGAGCTTCCTAGGGACCCTAATGGCCAATTCTCTCATATATTGCTAAGAATCCAACAAGTTTGGCATTGATTCCTTTAGATGTGTCAAATTGGACAAATGTACTCGTTGTGATCAAGGTGGATATCTCGTATCTGAAAAGTAGTAGTTCTTCTTGTCAATTCTTCATGGCCAAAAATAACTCAATTTTCTACCATGAACTATTTACAAGACAAGAAGAGGAAATGAAATTCATGTTTTAATTTATTTCAATTTCCTTGTCTATTGCCTTCTTCTCTCTCTTAATACCATTTTTGAGCCCGGATAAAAGAAACAGTAAAATATATGCTATCTACTACAATATTGGTCCAGTCCAAGCCAACATAATAACCATGGCATTTTTCTATGGTCTAATGGTGTGCAGCAAAAGATAATCATCAAGGTGCATGTGAGATGTGACAAATGCCGGTCCAAAGCCATGACGGTAGCCGCTGCAACAGATGGTGTGTATGTATGAGTTTATCGTACTTATTGTTCAAAAATCTCTCCCATGTCAATTTAGTACCAGCCATTGAACTCAATTGCTTAGTATTTTGACTTTTTTTTTCTCCATCTTGATTTATAATGTTATATATAGGCGTTATGTCAGTGTCATTACAAGGTGAAGACAAAGATCAAGTGGTGGTGATTGGAGAAAGAGTTGATGCAGCTTGCTTGACAAGCACATTGAGGAAGAAGGTTGGGTATGCAAGGTTAGAGACTGTAGAGGAAGTCAAAGATAAACCAGCTGATAAGGAAAAAGAAGATAAGAAAGATCCACCACCATTTCAATGTATCATGCCACCACCTTGTTGCCCACCTCAGTTTGAAGCGTATAGAGTGGTTTACGAGCCCTATGGCTCTCAACCAAATTGTACTATCATGTGAAATGGGATGGACTTCATAGAAAATTGGTGTAAACTCAATGCCCCTTTTTTTTTCTTCTTTAATCTTTCTTTGTAACTTCTTTGTTTTGCTTTCGTTGACATTTTGAGATGTATGTAGGTAGATCTTCAACCATGCTTGTTACTCATTGTGCGTGGTTTACCCTCTATTTGTGGCTTCTAGAATTTGTTGACTTGCATGCATTTATAAATTAGTAAATAAAAAAACATTAAGGATTTATACCATATAATTCCATTTCATTTACTTTGTTGTTTTCTAGGGGATGCCTAGAATAATCAAAGAAATACCCTCCTCTTAATTTTATGCCTTAACATAAGGATGGCCTTTTGCTCCTAATAATTAAAGTATGGTAACATAGTTATGTATGATGGTGCTAGCAAATCTTGTGAATAATTAATTGTCAAAGTTTGTTATTGATGATCAATGAAATTGACCTGTAGTTTGGTTGATAAACAAAGTAAATTAGGTGCAATTCCGGTGGGTGTTGTTGAAAAGATTGAGTAGTTATTTTTAGGATAATTGGAGAGGATTTCGTCTTACAATGCTACCTAGCTAGTACTGGTGATAGCTAAGCTGATTTTTCAAGCATATTCTAAGAATTTATTTTTTTATTTTTGGATTGGCCATATAGAATAAGCTAACAAATAAAGATAGGCAGAGGCATGTTGGTTGGGAGTTGCTGAGCCTGAGGGCTATTTTTTTTTTATCTTTCTTCATGGGGATAGGGATGACCATGGACCGAGTTTGGGGCGAATTTATTCAAATCTAACCAGATATTTTTACCTATGGATACCTAGACACGACCCAAGCCCTATATTTGGGGATTTTTTGTTCTAAAGTTTTATTTTATTTTATTTTTTATTTTTTTAAATAATATGCAAAAACCCAGAACCCAAAATACAATGAAAACCAAATTCTTCATGTTCCTGGCTTCAACGATGAAATGTTGTTGGGGTTCTGACGAAGATTCATGTTCCAAACCTCATTAAAACAAAACAAAATAAATACTAGTGCAAATTCAAGGTTTCAGAGTCTACGACATGTTGGGTGGTCTATCTGTGACTCTCTAGGACTAAATATTTGCTAGGCTTGGTAAATGGGAATGTCTAGTTTGTAATTGTAATCACCCACACTGCAATTACTTAATCCCACTTTGCCAAAAAAAAAAAAAAAAAAAAAAAAAAAACACTTAATGGATCACTTGCTACTATAAGGCTGGGGTTCAGACTTTTCAACCCAATAATTTTTTAGGTAGGACATAGGCCCACTTAATGCCTGTTAAATAACATTTTTAAATACAAATTGAATTTGGGTAATAACCGTACCCAACCCAAAAAATTTCGGGTTTTTACCCAAACTCGGCCTAATTCTATTTACCCATGACGTAGCGGTTTCCTCACAAGTTATTGGGTATTTCAATTTTTGGTTGGATTAATTTACTATAAGGATTGGCTACCCAATACTATCTCTATCCCAAATTGTTAGTTTTGTTCAGAAAATTCTACTTTTTAAGGAAATATTATTTAATAAGTTGTCCGTTAGATAAAAATGTACAAATTTTCAAATTTACCCTTGTTAATTTAAACTTTAAGAGAAATAATAATATTGAATTTTTAAATAAAATAATGGGTAAGAGACAATTTTTATTTAATGATTTTTCAAAGAAAACTTTATTTTGGAACATTCCAAAATAAAATAAAGGACTAACAAATTGTGATGGAGAGAATATTTTCTTTGTAAAAATGTTACTACACATTTTCACTAAAGCTACGGAAGCATGTGGCAAAACCATTAGACAAAATAGAGAAATCCCATAAAGTGTTGTTGGAGATGGAATCAGTGAGGGGTTGTTTGGTTTGAAATCCAAACACCCTTTGAGGAATCCTTGAAAATAACTAGATATTCCAAGGAAGCCTATCATTTTTGACAAATAAAGAATTCAACCTATTAGACTCTCGAAATTCATTCATATGTTGCTTCTGGTAGCTCATATAACAACCAATCATCTTGTGGTTAAATCCACATATTACAAATGATTAGAAGATAGTAGTTTAATAGGAATGGAGATTTGAACTCTAGATGTCTCTATTAAAAATACTAAGAAGTGCCAAAAATGTTTTTTTATTATAAAATAAGCGTGTTAGGTCATATTTAGTTATTTACTAACTCCTATTTATTTATTTATTTATTTGATAAAACAGAAGAAAGAATTAAATTACATTTTCTCTCCTCTTATTTATTACCAAGAAAATCTATTATTACTATTTTTTTTTTCTACTTCTTCTTATTTATCCATTGGGTGGGGCCATCACTTCACCACCTTCATGCGGGGATGGTCTACATTTTTATCTTTAATGAATAGGTGTCTAGAAAGTTCATAACTACTTCTCTGACAATATTTAGATATGGTTACCAAGGCCATTTTTGGTTCACCCAAACATTACCCCCTAACCACCCCAAAAGGTGATTAATTTCAATCCGGCTGGGTACATTTACCAATAAAAATGGTCTAGTGTCTTTAAACAATACACGATAGAAACAAAAATGTACAGAAAGTGCCACACTATTTAGACTAGCCGACACTAAATGATGCTACGTGGGTTGGGTTCATAGATTTGGGTTAGGCTTATAAAATGTGGCATTTTTAATCCATAGCACCTGCTTACATGTACATCTACAAGACTACAACATTCTTTTACTATAAACATGGCCAGTCGGTTAACACATTAGTGTTTGTGTGGTGTAGAACAAAATTGGATCATTTTATAATTGGAAAAGATTAAATGAACTCGAAGGTCATAACCATTTACCCTAGATTTTTTGAAATCAAGCCCACTCTTCTTTACTCTTATAGAGAGGTGACCATACAAACCTCATTCTTTTTCCATTTTTAAATTTTTTTTTTTTTCCATTTGGTTCCCAAGATAGCCTTTTAGAATTGAATCATTCAATTTTTGAATTCAAAGATTTACATATTCAAGTATTTTCTTGTTTTTTCTTGCAAATTTTAGCAGCCACATGGCCAAAATTTATCTGTATATATATATATATATATATATATATATATATATATATTTTAAATGCACGAAATAGGCTCTGATTCAAATGACACTTTTTTTCTTATCCTAATCAAAACGATTGAAAATAAAAAGAGGATAGTGACCCCTTTTGGCCAAGCTCATCATAGGAGGGTAATGTAGAATGATTTAGGACTCATCTCATCTTAAAAAAAAAAAAAAAAAGTGGAAATAGCAACTTCATCAAGATACAACGGCAATCCTGAATCCCTCAGTTCATGGGGATCTATTGTCTTACTAGATTTTTGTTTTCGAACACAAACAATATCCTTTGAAATTAGTTCCTAAATGGAATTATCTTCTTGATAAATTCATTTACTCAACTTTGCAAAATTTTATTAGAATAAAAGGACCGACATGTTTGTAGATAAAATAGATTAGTGTGTCACGATCATTTTGCACATGGTGCCTATTAAGTTAACCTTGGGATTACCTAGCGGTGCAGAAGAATGTTTGGTCGTTTATCTACCTTCACCTTCAAAGGGGTCTACCTTATCAAATTCTAATAAGCAGCTCCTTTACCAACACTACTTTGCTAGAGCTTTGCTACACATAGACTTATAGGTAACTTCTCCAAAGCACACCCTTTCACAGTTTCACATAACAAATGGAGGGAGTTTTGGTGTTAAAACACAAGCATCCTACAAGAACAGCCACAATAATATCAAATAACTATAGCCCTTTTTGTCTCCATGCCATTTCCATCCAACTACTCAAAGACAAACAGAAGGTTTGTAAGAGAGAGAGGGCTGGCTATGCTGTGCCACTTCTAGTGGGGAGACAAGGGAAAAAGGGTATAAGGATTGTGCCATTTGGTGGGTTTTCTTTCTCTTCTTTCCATAAAAAAGGTGCTCAATCAAGAACAAAATCAACAAACCCAAAAATTATTCCCACTTCTAACAAGGATTCTTGTCCTTTCTGTTCATCATCACCTCTACTTTCTTTTGTACTCCACCAAAGTGAAAAGAGAATGTTTTAAGGTAAAATAATACCAAGATCCCACCAAACGAGGGCTCCATCTTCTCCAAAGCTATAAGCAGCTCTTGGAGACAAGCTGACAGGGCATCACCTATTCATATATTCGGTTAAAGAAACCTGCACAAATGCTACCTTCCATTTTCCCCTTTGGACTTTCTATCCAACCATTTTCTCCCTTAGATGTTCTTTTTGCCTTTCCTCACATCTACCAAACCAGAATAATGACATAACTTTGTCTTCTTGGATTTTGCACCGCAGCGCCGATTTTACATCATTCAGAATATACTACGGGGGCAAAACATGCACGTTCTATATATAGTAATGTGTGCACATCCAAGGCCTCCTAAGAGGGCACCTATCATCAGTCTCTTATGCAAAGTTCGGTTCTTTCTCAAATGGGTAGGCAAAGTTGTGATGCCACTGTCATTCATTCCTCCATTGCTCTACTGCAAGAGAGGTTCAGACAATTGCAGAGAGCAAAAGAGATGAGAGAGGCAAGGGAGCTCTTGAGGCTGTCATCTGAACCAGAGAGGGTCAATCCAGCCACGCTTTATGATCCTACCAGGTTGTTTTTCCATTCAGAATTGATCTATTCACCTAGACCACTTCCCCAAGGCTCTCTCTACCTCCAACCAAACTTTCAGAGCAAGCACACTGATATCCAGGTCAAAGATACTCCATTTTTTGGAAGCTTAGGTTCCATAGATACAGCCATGGATAGAAAAAATGATTTTGATGATTCAGATGTTGACACTTCTCTTCATCTGTGAAAATTTTACAAATGTTAGTTCATTGCTAATTCTACTTTTTGTTACTTTGTTCTTGATCTTTTACCTCTTCCATGGTGCTGTAAGAATGAAAAATACATACAGCAATGTAACTAAGTGCTACCATGACTATCATGATCATCTTCATGTTCAATAGAGAGGCCATCCTCTGGTCTCCTTGGAGATAAATCATCATCATATTCTGTACTATCAGAATCCTCACCACTGTTCCATTTCCTCTTCATGATTTTGGGAAACAAGCGAGTCAACTCTTTGGTCTCCAACATTGTTTCATCATTGTCTATCCGTTCAAATCGAACTGCACTAACCTTTCTGGCATTTCCTGCAAGTATCTGCACCAAAGCCAATATGACAAAAAGTATTATTTTGTAATTGTTAGAAGAAGCTAATCAATATTAGGCCCATTTTCATTTTTTATGTTTTGCTTAATTGCTGAGAGAATATGCAAGCAGATACAAAAACTAGGAATCTTATATAAGTTATTGCATGGAGAAGCTCTTCTAAGATTCCAACTTCTCTCTCCCTCTTGCAGTCAAAAAGATTAATCAAAATATCAACATATCCACCCTAATAATTTGGCTTAATTTGTTACGACGCATCTTCATCTAGTTCCTACTTATAAATTGTTGAGGAGAAATAACAAAAATGACACTTAAAGATGTATATCAAATTGTTCAACATTCTGTTTTCTTAAAATAAGAAAAATGAAGAACATCGTCCTTAAACATCAGTCAATGTCAGCATTAATCATAAGATTGCATTCCCTTAGTTCCATTTACAACCAATTTAATCTTAACCCACCCACTAACTCAAAGGAAACAATTCCAATTTTGTGCATACCTCTCATTTAATTCTCATCAACACCCTAGCTCATCTGAATAAAACAGGAACCGATTTTATTATGGTGATGCTATCATATTGGCTTTGGCATGAGATTTACCAAATTCTGATTGTACCCAGCCCGAGGAAAAATTTAAAGTTAGGCCGCCAAGACCACTTACTAAGCATAGAATCAAACAAGGGGGAAATTGGAGCTAACAATGCATGATCCTTTGTAAAAAAGGTGATACAGTGAGCTAACCATTTGATTTGTACAAATTTTAACTTTCACAAAAAGTAAATTTTCATTGTACAAATTCTTGAAACAATTTGATGTATTTTTCTGATAAGTAATCTAGAAACAATTTGATGTAATGATTTCTCCAAACAACTATTCATGTAAAATAACTCAACTGTACCTCAAGCTTAAATATATGATCCTTTTCCTTCTGATCCTGGTGGTCAGATTTGGACTCATGGTTCTCTTCTTGATTTGCCTTTTCAAGGACCACTTTGATGCTCTCACCCGTCCGTGGGATATATCCAAATGCTTCACATATAAAACCTGACACTGTCTCATATTGATGACCCTGTACCAGAATAGGTGAAGTGAGTTAAATGGGAATTTTTGACAAAGTGAAGTGAGTTAACAACGTGAATGCTACAATCATGATCTCATTAATTTAACCTTATGGATTATCATCTAGATATGTATAAGGAAAACAAATAAGAAAGGGAAGGAAAAACTGTTTATAAAGTATATGGTAAGTCTGTTCATAAATAACAACTAAAGCAGGAATTCTCATCACCTATGAGCAACTGGACACTACTTCAACTAAAATCACAGGTCATGATTAAAAACATCAAGTGGGGTTTGTGGGATGCCCCAATGGTTCTAGCACCTCTTGTGGTATCTAGGCAACAGTGATCGAACCCCACCAGCCCTCTCCCTCTATTTATTTATTTTACATATATATATATATATATATATATATAAAGATTATACACATTGGGTGAGTTTAAGAATGGAAGTTAATAAAAGCTTCCATCCATTTGAGTTGACACGCTGGACATTTGAGAAGCCTACACTATGAGATGGTAAACCTTAAAGAGAACCAAGGGTGATCACTAGCAGAATGTATAAGATCAACCATGGTCATGGCTTACTACACACAAGAAGACTAATTTCAGTTATGAAAAAATTATTATGGCTCTTCACATTTCAAAAAGAAAGCAACCAAGTTTGGTCCCAAAATTTGGGGTGGCCATGGATTTTCAACAGACTAGTTAGGCCAGCCACATGTTTCTTTTCTGCCATCCTATTTTACCCAAAAGTCATACTCTATTACCTCCTTAATTGATATGTCATTTTTTACTACTTTTATTAATGTTATTTTTAGTCTTCCTCTACCTTTTTTCCATTCCCTCAACTTGAACCAACTCACTCTTTCTCACTGGTGTATTAATCCATTTTCTCTAAACACAACCAAACTATTTCAAGCAATTCTCCCTCACATTTTCATTATCAACAGATTTATTAAAAAAAATATTTTCATTATCAATAGGGGTCATCCCCATCTTTCAGCATATTTCTTCATTTCAAATCCTATTTTTCCTTGTACTTTCACTTATCCTTCTTAATATTCTCATTTCAACTAGACATTTCAAAAAGAATATATCTTTAAATTGCTCAAAACAATTGTTACAACTATTAGTAACATGTCACAGGTAATGGTTAAACAGGTGAACTACCACAAAGAAATGGCTGGACTAGATAGATTCCTTCAACCAATTGTAGTTGGACTAAAGAAACCAGGATGGAATAGGCATAGGCACTGATACTTTATAATGCAGACCAAGAAAAAGAATTTAGCATTTAAAAAAGAATAGTGTACCCCTGACATTTTACTTTTCAGAATAATAATTTAAATCAATAGAGTTGTAATATACCTCAGGCATTTTGACGTTTAAATCTTCAGAAAGCTGATCAATAGAAGTGTTTGCATCCACATCAAACACTCCCTCAGCTCGCATTACTATGTAGCCTGTTTTTTTCTGAATCTCCTCCTGTTATATTGCAGACAAGTTGAGAATGAGGATTTGGGGGAAAAATTAGCATCTCAGTGACAGCATAAATTGTAATGCCAGCAACCAGCACAACTGATATCTTAAATGGAATAATTACATCCTAGATCCTACCAAGAATGTCTTCCAAAATACAAAATTTAATAATAATGGCAAAATAGTTTACATGCAAATGTCTGAATTTTAGTAGCTTTGCACCTATTTGAAATCTAGTCATAAAACCACTTCACTATATGCCACAGCAGAAAAATTGATAAATATCATTTTTGTAACTGGGCAATACTTGACCCAGTAGTGCCAGGATACAAGTCCAAAGCATCGAAAGCACCAATTATTCAAGGTAGTATCAAGAATAGATTGATAAACTGTCAATTCTCAGAGACTGCCTAAATGTCGAAATTTTCACGGAAATAAATTTAAGTGCCTCTTGATTTATCAAATAGACTTGACTAATACAAAAATGCCAGAGCAGTAAAATCCCACAAGTTATCCCAAAATGTAAAAATGGAATGCTAAATCACAAATATCAAGGGTCCCTATAATGTCACAACTGCCATAGAAATAAAGTTGGTTGCCACTTGATTCATCCACAAGATTCAACTGACAAAGACACCCAAAGAAGTCAAGTGACAAATGCTAAAATTTTCGACTCTTTCAATCACAGTTTTACATTTAGATCGTTTTTGTTTGTGAAGATTTGTAATCATATGTAATCATGAATGAAAGTAATATACACTACTGGAAATGAAATCTAGCACATTTTCCTATAAGGTAAACTAAAACTTGCACGGGCAATGATGATAAGCTTCTCTTTTCTTCTGAACAGAGAAAACCTGGATACACACACACACACACACACACACATAGAGAGAGAGAGAGAGAGCTAGAGTGCTTTACATTTGAATCATTTTCATCAAAGATTTCACCAACAATCTCCTCAACAACGTCTTCCAGGGTCACAATCTGTTCACATCACAAACAAAAAAATTAATAAATATTACAGATGCCGGGCACATTGTATTGCTGAATTTGTGGATAACTGATCATGCAGACTTTATACAGAAAGTACCTTAGAGAAAGTATGAGTTAATTCAAACATTATATTAAAAATATCAATTACTGACGGGGAAACTCATTTGTCTTATCTCCCATCTTTGAAAACATTTTTTCTTTTCTTTCTACTTATTAAGTACTTTATCAACATCAAAGGAAAAGACAGACAAGTTAATGGAAAATATACAAGAGAAGCACCAATGAGAAAATTTGAAGTCAAGATCATGACAAAATCCAGAAGTAATTTTATCTTCACTGAATGAGATTTTAGCATGTTAAAGTAGGGGGTTTTAGAGACATCAAAGTTCTGAAAGTGTGGAATACTTCGCCTAATGTGTTGCATTTGGAGGAAGTGAAATTCTAGGAAATTTGAGGGCTTCAATTGAATCTCTATTCTTAAGATCACTTTTATTTTATTAGCTTAGGGATATTGGGGATTTTGTTTGCTCTTCTGTCTTGGAAAATTTCTGGATCTATGTAATTTTAGATTCTAGTTCTTTGTATTGCTCTTGTATACTCTGCATGTACTAGGGTTTTGACCTCTTTTCCTTTTTAGTAAAATTTTATTATTTATAAAAAAATTCCTGAAGTAATGTCTACACAAAAATAGCATGTATTAGTGTTCAATGTCAGAAGCCTCATACTGGTTTCAGATTCTAGCATCTCGGTATGTGCTTATTTTCCATTTAGTTTAGGTCCCTGATGTACAAAGTCAAACAGCAGATTCAGTACCAATTTGTTGGAATTCAGAGATGAGTGTGTGTACATACTCCCACAGTTCCACCATATTCATTAAGGACAACAGCCATGTGAACTTTCCTGATTCGGAACTCTCTAAGAAGATTCCAGACTGACATCGAATCTGCAAAACCAATAAATATGATATAATACACTGAAACTTTATAGCTTACACACACACACACACACACATCAAAATAATGTTGACAGTCTGTTAAAATTGTGGTGCACACCAATAAATACTAATAACTGAATTAAACTAACTGAAATGAAGAGTCACACAACTGTTAACTAAACAGAATATTAATGAAAATTTTTGACCCATGGAACAGGACAGTCAAAAGTTTGATCAATAAATCAGAAAATTCATGCAAAATGTAAAAGAATGGAAATTCAAGTGATGTAGCAACTATTTGGTTGATTTTTAAGATGCTTTCATTAGAGGGTGTGCAATCCATGGCTGTTGAGTACAAGTTCTAGCCAACGCTAAACGGTTCCCCACCCCCAAAAAATAAAATAAAAATTGAGGCTTAGTTGAGTCAATTAACTTTTGGATAAGTTGGCATCTATAGCATAAAATTCCAAAGAGGCGGCACCACCCTATTGCACAGAAAGATCTGAAAGAAGTAGGGAAACACCTAAAAGTATTTGAGTAAGATAAATAAACATCTTTCTTTTCAGGTTTGTGTCGGTTAAACTTTGGGGGAAAGTTACATGTTCTACCCAAGGCTGCTATCCACCTTTATTCAGTTTTTTTTCACTATACTGTACATATGATTCTCACCCCAAGTTGACATAAAAATTAGAGCTTACCAGGCACAAAGTATGCAGGTTTGTGAGCCATATCTCCAACAGTAGTACTTTCTAGTAGCTCACCCTTCAAAATCAAACAGATTATAATTCTGCACACTATGAGATTGTGGCATAAATCAATAAGAAAGCAATTGAAACTCATAGCAGGAGTAACAAGAGTAGAAACTGGCCAACCTTCTGAGCATAATCCAGCAGATCCATTGCATATGCAATACCCACTATGTTATCAACACGCTGCTCAAAAACAGGCACTCTAGAAACAAAAAATATATATTATTAGCATATTGGCGTGTTAAAGATAAAGAGGGGGAAAAAAATTCACAATACATCAAAAGAGGTGTACCTTGAATATTGGTGTGTCACCCACAAGGTATGAAAATCTACAAGTGTAGCACTGGTATCAATTGCAACTACATCTACAAGAGGTGTCATCACCTCTCTAACATGGGTGTCTTTAATCTCCAACACATTTTCAATCATATCCTACAAAGCAATTTAGAACAAGAACATCTTAGCCAGAAAACAAAGAAAGAAAGCTCATTGAAAAGAATTTATGGAGCATGGTGATGTAGTGTAATGATAGGCACAATCATTTTTCCCCCTTTTGGAAGGTTAGAAGGCAAATCACTATGTAATTACACAAAAAATATGCCGCATAACATGTGCAATTCTAGTGGGGTAACATTTCACTGTTATCATTCAGCGAGTGCAATGCATAGTCATTATAATATCAAAACAAAAGAATATTACAAAAACAATACACTCAATAAAAGCCAACACTATTACCTGTTCTTCCTCCTCTATTGCTCCACTCAATTCAGCCCCTCGCAACATCAGTTTCAACTCATCTTCAGTTACATATGGTTCACTGATACAAAAAATATATATAACAAATGTTAAGCAATGACAAAAAGTTTGTCAAAAAACATTCCAATAAGAAAACCATTGACAAGAATTTCCAAAAAAAAAAAAAATTGATCACAACAAATGTGCCAATTACTTTAAGTTGAACATCCATTGACATACTAGCTCCCATACTGAACTTCGGGCAGAGGGAAGAAGCTGAATAACAATGAAGTTACCCAAGAGATAAACCTTTTCAATAAACATGCTAGGTAAATGAGGTTCCTGTTGCTAACCACACACAGTTGGAATAAGGCACAAAGGATTATTTTGCCCGTTTACATTGATTTTACCTGGAAAGATAATACAAAAAAAAAAAAAAAAAAACTGTAAAACTTTGTCTTGTGACACCATTGACCCTCTTAAAACCAAGTCGTATCATGCTCTCCAACTTATAAACCCAAACAACCACTAAAATTCAAGATGAGAAATAAATAGGCTTTCTCCCTTAGATCAACACTACCCACATTCTGATCCTGCATCCCTCTTATGAATTATGATATGGCTTGCATGACTTAAGACGTCAATTAACAGACATATACTCATTCTACAGAAAATAATGACCATCAATATACAAAAGTAATATATCACTGTCAAGCCCCACCAGTAACAGACCAAACGAATATTTTTTCCTCATCTGATATTTAAGATGTTCTTTTACTTCTTGTGATTGACCTCATTGAATGAAAAGTCAAAAAAATATACTTTTATATATAAAGCATCACTACAGATAGAAAACCTAATAAACATTTGAAAAAGAAGCAGGAGGCAAAAATACAATATGACAGGGAGATGCAGCGATATCAAGATGTGGTTAATTAATAAAGCATACCTCTTTCCTTTTAAACCAAGGAGTTTAAGCATCCCCATAGATAAATATGTAACAACTCTTCCCACAGGATATAATACCAAGGAAAGCCATGCCACTGGTCTGACCTAAAAGCATTGCAAGAAAAACTTGTTATATAAAGTAGAAGTAGAACTGGTGGCATCTGCTAAGCACAAATGAGTGAACAGCTTAGCAAATGATAAGCATGCTTAATAAGGCATTTAACAGTGAATTTTAGTTTTGAAAAAAGAGAAGTCCTTCTCAGCTTACCACAAACCTAGCAACCTCAGTGGCATTGTGAACAGCTATACTTTTTGGAGTGATTTCTGTGAGGAGCAAAATGGCTACCTAGTATCATCAAGGTAAAAAAAAAACGTATTCAATATCCAGTCTAGGAGAAACATATAGTGAAGTAAAATATAAATATCCTTGACTGACTGTGTGCATACTTTGATCTGCCAGAATTATATAAGGATAGGGAAAACATAAAACCAACTTTGTTAGCATTTTCACAGCCTCTATTTACACTTCAAAATGCAAAACAGAAATCTACTCAATTAAGCTAGAAAAAACTGACCTTCAGTGCTTCATATGATATCTAAATAAATGTTCTCAATTTTTCTATAAGAGACCCCAAAATGACTAATATGCATATTAACAAACAAAGTACAAGCTCCAATGCTAAGAAAGAATTCATCTGTATTTCTGTTGGACAATGTTCAATCAGAGTCACAGTTGAACACAAGAAAAAGGATAAGAAATTAAGGATGGATAAAGGGGGAAAACTTGAAAGATAAAAAAAGGGGTAGAAGATAAAATTTCAAAGAAATCAATAGCTACAGTTAATATATATACATAAATGAGATGCCAAATCAATTCTTCTCATATACAACCTAAGAAAAAACTAAATTCTCAACTTTTTTTTCCTTCTTTTCAAAATTTATTTCCCAATCCCACCTGTTCAAATGCCTCTACCATCCATAAGTTAGCAAGTCTATATAGCAGGTACTGATATAATCAGGATACAAAAAGTGATTTTTGACAACCTAATAGGTTTGGATTTACATGACAATGAATTATACAGCCATAAGCGCTAACAGAATGTTGTAAGATCAGGTCTTCAAGCCATTTATTCTAACTCAAACTCTTAACCTTCATGCTACATTTCTCCTGTTTATTAAAAATGGTTATCGGGACATACAGTCATTACTCCAGTTGCTGCACTAACACCAGCTTCACCAAATAATGTCGTTGCAGCTTCTGTGACTAAGGCAGTTGCTCCAATATTGACAACACTGAGTACATTAATAGAGTCCAAAAAGATAAGGAATTGTTTCAATTCAAGCTAAGAAAATTGAATCCTCAATACTGAGAACCATGAAAAGGTCAGTACGTTGTGCCAATAAGTATAGTAGTTAGAAACCGGGTGACATCACTGTGAAGTGTTCTAAAGACGCCATTCTCAGAATCCTTTTCAGCCAATTCACGCACCTGATACAGATTGAGATCAAATGACCAATTACACTTCAGGATTATAGACTATAAAGGCTAGATTATTTACTGGAAAATGAAAAGAGAACATCAGCCGATATACTCATATAAGCACCCAGAATTATTTTTCAGGAAAAAAAAAAAAATCTGCCACATGGTTCAAAATCCGAAATTAGACTTTAACTGGGAATCTATATGTTGTACCTTACATTCTCCAATTAAAAACTTTAACTGGGATCAAACTGTAAATATTATGTAGCTTCATAATCAGAGAATTTTTTACTTCATAATTCATATACAGAAGAGAAGGAACTATAAACTATGCTAACTTTCAGGTGTGAAATTGAGATATGCATTAAATGAAATAAGCAGTTTTAAGCAATGAAGCAGTAAAGCCACATTGCAGAATAAAGTTTAGAGTCAACTTGCACGTGTCACCATATAATCTAACAACCAGAAGCATAAAACTTCCAAACATACTCGATATAAAACTAGATGTAAAAACCAGCATAACACGCTATCAAATGAATAATAAAGTTCTTGCCTTGCTAATTAGACAACGTTCCTACAATAATGACTATGCTTGTTAACTTCATCAAGAGATAATATGGCATTAACTCAACATGTTGCTTATTAACAATCTTGATTCTAACATTAAGTAAAATGCCTTAATTCTTTAGTGCTTAGCATCCACAAAACCTATAATTACTCACTATCAGGGAATAAAAAAGGCACCTTCCAAGGCCAAAGTGTGGTAATTGAAGTCTCTGCCATGGAGAAGAACGCCGAGAGTCCCAAAAGCGCGGCCAGAATAAGACCCTGCTCTTTGAAAACCTGAAGAACCTGTAATGTCTTCGGCCATGCATTCCTCAATAACAAAATGCTCTGCCCAATAACCCCATAACCAGCATCCGCCGCACCTTCCATTGCAAACACTCTCTTACACCCAAAAACCAAAACCCCACAAACCATTGCCGCCAAAACAATCCCTCGCTTTATCAACTCCCTAACAAACTCTAAATTCGCACCCGAAACCGCGTTTTCATCACTCAAACTCTCACTATCTTTACCTACAAATTCCAAACCAGCTCTACCAACAAACAAGTCAGTTTCTTTTCCTCGATGTCTAGAATTGATACAGTTCCTAAAACCACAACGACCTACGCAATTCAATGCTAACCGAAATGGGTACTGATTATTTCTCTGCAAAATCTTCATCGGCATTCTCATTTGCCTATTGGAAGGCACCAAATACAGCGACTTTACGCCGGAATTGCAAGTGGGTGCATTAAAAATCGACGATTTAAGCAACATATCCATAAATTACACAAAAAACAAAACCCAAAACCCAAAATTGAACACCAAAAAACTAATGGGTACCTATGACAAAACTGAATAAGAATATATTCCTAGTGCTTTACAGTTAACAACAATAAAGTAATACTGAGACAACAACAAAAGCATAGAAAAGCAATAACGTTGTCCTAGACTATGTCTAAGGATTGTGATTTTTTTGGAGGGGGTTTAAATGATAAGTGAAAATTGAGATGGGGAGGGTAGCGTCTTAGAGAGAATTTGAGAGGGTGAGAGAGAGAGAGAGGTGGGACTGAAGAGAAGAAAGCTTAGAGAGGGATACAGTGAGATTGAGATTTGTGGAGCAACATGTTGGGGTTGTTGGAGGAGTTGGGTGTGAGGGGGCATGAGAGAACGCCAAGCTTGGAAAATTGGCTGTTGTACTTGTGCAAGTGGGGAGAGAAGCAAATCTTGTAGAAAAAGGCCCTTTTATTTATTTATTTTTTTTTTTTTTTGTTAGAAAATTATTATTATTATTATTACCTCTATTTGACTATTTGTTAAAATAGTTTGCTATATAATAATATTTTTAATGAAATTTTTTTAATATTAAAAAATAACTTCTTTTATAGCGTGTGGTTGTAACTTTAACAATGATGGTAAAAATAATTTACATTCGGCTTGGAAGAAGATAAAGAATCTTATTGGAAATAAATAAAAATATATATTATTTTTATAATATTCATCCAATTCCCTAATGGTCTATTTAAATTGAGGAAAGAGAGAAGGAGAGTGGAGGAAAGTAAAATAGAGTTAGTTAAAAATAAACTAATTTTGGACTAATTCTGCTCTACTTTTCCTTCCTCCCCTTAATTCAAATGGACCATAATTCTGATTTAAAAATAAAATACACACTTTCTCTCTCTCTAATAAATGTATTTATCTTTTTTCCCTCTTTGAATTAAGTATTAATTTGATTCTAAGTAAATTTATCTTTACTTGCGAAGGTTGAGCACTTGAGCTTATATGATGATTCTATTGCTAAGTGAAACAACAAAAACACATTTGATAAATAAATCATATTATTTTATGCTTTAAAATCTATTTTATTTGTGAAAGATACATTGTTTTTCTAAAGCTTAGGCTGTGTTTGTTTTGACTTCAAAATACTTCCGGAAAACCATTTCCGTAAAACTTGAGTGTTTGGCTGAATTGGAAAATTCGGTCAACTGAAAATCATTTTCCCTTTGACCGAAAATTAGAGCTCCCAAGGCTGAAATTCATTTCCGCTTCTATTTTCACTTCAAATGGCATTTTCCGGAAATGAACCACCAGAGCACAAAGAGAGAGAGAGAGAGAGAGAGAGCGAGAGAGAGAACGAATAGAGCCCAGATCTTCGACTGCGTCGCCACGAACAGAAAACGAACCACCACAGCCCATCGCCGGCGTCCACGATCTTCGACTTTGCCAGCGCCACGAACGGACGAACCCAGAACCCACGATCTTCGACTTCGCCGACGGCGCGAACCCACGATCTTGGACTTCGCCTTCGCGCCACGAACTGATCTTCGACTTCGCCGGCAAACCCAGAGCCCAGATCACCACCGAAGACCGACCCACCGAAGATCGCACCCCACCGACGAACCCACGAGGCTTCGACCTTCGACCTTCGAACCATTGCCTTCGACGACCCAGACCCAGACCTTCGAACCATTGCCTTCGAACCATCGCTCTCTCTTCCTGGTCGACGACTCAGATTTTTTTTTTTTTAAGTTTGATTGTTGGCTCTCTCTTCCTCGGCGACGACTCAGTTTTTTTTTTTTTTTTTTTAAGTTTGATTGTTGTTGTTGTTGTTGCTGTGTTGTTGTTGCCGGAATGTGTTGTTGTTGCCGGAATTTGCTGCCGGAATTTGTTGTTGAAGGGTAGGAAAATAGCATTTTCCTAATAAAACCAAACACATAAAAATATTTTCCATAATAATTTTCATAATACACCCAAACACATAAAAATATTTTCCTTTTTCGGAAAATAACATTTCCGGAAAATATGTATTTTCCGGAAAACGTTTTACACAAAACAAACACAGCCTTATATGTTATGTGCTTTTGGTCCTTAGTTTCAAATGAAAGATTTTAATCCCTACAATTTAAAATGCAAACTCCATGTCACCTAAAGCAATGAGGTGACATATTCTAATGACATGGCATCTTTTTCAAATTCAGACTTCTTGTATATAATTTACCTTTAGAAATATTCTATTTAACCATTTATTTATTCAGCGAAAGAAAGGATTTGAAAATTTGAAGTACAATTGAGCACAAGGCCATCCTTTCAACTATGTCCAAAATGCCACATGGTCCCAAAATAGAAGTCCAATTGAGCACAAGACCAACCCCAAAATTAAGCTTAACATGCCATACAATCTCAAAACAAACAAGCAAATGCACAAAATACCATTAAAATAAATATACAAACATAAACTTTAAATTTCATCTCAAAAAAAAAAAAAAACTTTAAATATGATTATTCCAAGTAGAAGAAAACAATACCATAATTCACATATACAAGAATAACTAACTCCCCCACATATGCAAGTCTAATGCTCTGCTGCTGCAAGATAAAGGCTCAAAATCTTCATTGACTCTTACTAGAGAACATGGTCCTCACCACTTTCTAACTCCCCGACATACGCAATTCTAATGCTCTGCTGCTGCAAGATAAAGGCTCAAAATCTTCATTGAATCTTACTAGAGAACATGGTCCTCGCCACTTTCTACAATACCTTGCATGCACCACCCAAAAAAAAGTTATACAACTTCGTATAAAATCATAGCACAAATTAATCTAAAGAGAAGTTTGTCAAACTCACCTGAGAGCAACTCGGACGCATTACTTCCTTCTTTGTCTTGGCCTTCTTTTCTTGTCATTTACTTTTTCTTCTCATTCAATGAACCATACTAGCCATTTTAGTTTTCCTGTTTTAAACACAACATATCCCATAGTTATTCCAAGCAATAATTAACATCCATATCCGATTAATACAGCCTTCCAACCAAATCCACTTGTAAATGAGGAATCATGGGCTTCTTGGAATACTGATGGTAGTGGAGGTGGTAGCATCAGCTCATCAGTGCTACATTTAATTGACAATGGAAATCCACATAATTCCAAATTCCCATCATATGAGTTATTTTCAAAAGTACCAAATTGTTTTTCTTGACGTATGGATTTAGAATGTTGATTTTGTGAATGGTTTAACATGACCCAAAATGTTAGACTTGTCAATTGCATAGGAATTTCCCCAATTAGTTGATTTGAAGAGAGGTCTAATGATTCTTGAATTGATAAGTTTGCCAATGTTGATGGGATATGTCTAGTTAGCCTGTTATGCAAGAGGTTGAGTAATCAAAGAAATTAAGGCATTTCCAGTAATTTTGGAATCTCTCCTTCAAATTTGTTACTTGATAAATCTATAATTGTGAAGATGGTTAAGATTCTTTGTAGTTTAATATCCAACCCTTTCATTGTCAACTCTAGTGAATCATTATAATAATTAAAAAGGTTTTTTTTTTCACTTAAATATGTCGGTTCATCTTTACCTTTATCCTGAATCATCATGGCATTTAAGTTTTCAAAAAAATCTATAGGTAAAAGGCCTGTAAACTCATTGTAAGAGAGGTCAAGAATTTGTAGCATAGAGAAAAATATCCCAGTAGTCTTATGGTTTCCAATAGGACCATGAAATTTATTGGATTTTAAAACAAGAACCTTTAGGTTTGGAAGAGCTTCCAACCCATAGGGGAAGAAATCTTTTACCTTGTTATTTCCAAGTTCTAGAAATTCCAATTCTGTATAGTTGACCAAAGATTTTGGTAATAAACCTTCTAATTGATTACCATTAAATGCAAGAGTCTTCAATGAATTATCATTTACAAATATATCCGGGATGGTGCTTTGAAAATTATTCATCCTCAAATCCATCACTAAGAGAGATGCACTAAAGTATCCCAAACATCGTGGAAGTGTACCACCCAAACTATTGTGAGAGATATCAAGGACTCGAAGTAAAATTATGTTACAAATCATAGATCGGATATTGATAACGAAATTATTTTTTGAGAAATATAAGACTTCCACTGAAGATCGTGGAATGGGAAACTTTCCTTGTAGTAGGTTGGTACGAAGGTTAAGATGCCATAGATTTGTCCATGGGTGTCGCTCTATACTTGATAAAAAATTACGAGATGGATTTAGATAACTCAAATTCTCTCCTATTTCAAACATCCATTTTAGAATTTTACTGTAGATCCTATTATTAGATAGGTCTAACCATTCTAATTTTTTTTTTTATGATATTAAGAAGTTAGGGAATTCAGTTATACTACAAGATGCTAAATCCAAGTTAGAAAGAGCGGGGAAGGTATTGTTAAGCTCACTTTTGATTTTCAATAATAGACTATTATATGAAAGATCAAGAAGCCAAAGTTTTTTTAGCTTTGTGGCCTTATCAAATTCCACAATGCCACTTAAGTTATTTGATGAAATATCAAGCTCCTTAAGATTCACAAGATTAGAGGTCGATTTTGGAATAGAACCAGAGAGCTTGTTTTTTCTCAATATAAATATTGGTAGAGAATTGCAAGATTGGAATTCACCAATTTGACTAGAGAATTGGTTATAAGGCCAAAAAGATAAGGAATTGTTTCAATTCAAGCTAAGAAAATTGAATCCTTAATACTGAGAACCATGAAAAGGTCAGTACGTTGTGCCAATAAGTATAGTAGTTAGAAACCGGGTGACATCACTGTGGAGTGTTCTAAAGACGCCATTCTCAGAATCTTTTTCAGCCAATTCACGCACCTGATACAGATTGAGATCAAATGACCAATTACACTTCAGGATTATAGACTATAAACGCTAGATTATTTACTGGAAAATGAAAAGAGAACATCAACCGATATTCTCATATAAGCACCCAGAATTATTTTTCGGAAAAAAATATATCTGCCACATGGTTCAAAATCTGAAATTAAACTTTAACTGGGAATCTATATGTTGTACCTTACATTCTCCAATTAAAAACTTTAACTGGAAATCAAATTGTAAATATTATGTAGCTTCATAATCAGAGAATTTTTTGCTTCATAATTCATATACAGAAGAGAAGGAACTATAAACTATGCTAACTTTCAGGTGTGAAATTGAGATTTGCATTAAATGAAATAAGCAGTTTTAAGCAATGAAGTAGTAAAGCCACATTGCAGAAAAAAGTTTAGAGTCAACTTGCACGTGTCACCATATAATCTAACAACCAGAAGCATAAAACTTCCAAACATACTCGATATAAAACTAGATGTAAAAACCAGCATAACACGCTATCAAATGAATAATAAAGTTCTTGCCTTGCTAATTAGACAACGTTCCTACAATAATGACTATGCTTGTTAACTTCATCAAGAGATAATATGGCATTAACTCAACATGTTGCTTATTAACAATCTTGATTCTAACATTAAGTAAAATGCCTTAATTCTTTAGTGCTTAGCATCCACAAAACCTATAATTACTCACTATCAAGGAATAAAAAAGGCACCTTCCAAGGCCAAAGTGTGGTAATTGAAGTCTCTGCCATGGAGAAGAACGCCGAGAGTCCCAAAAGCGCGGCCAGAATAAGACCCTGCTCTTTGAAAACCTGAAGAACCTGTAATGTCTTCGGCCATGCATTCCTCAATAACAAAATGCTCTGCCCAATAACCCCATAACCAGCATCCGCCGCACCTTCCATTGCAAACACTCTCTTACACCCAAAAACCAAAACCCCACAAACCATTGCCGCCAAAACAATCCCTCGCTTTATCAACTCCCTAACAAACTCTAAATTCGCACCCGAAACCGCATTTTCATCACTCAAACTCTCACTATCTTTACCTACAAATTCCAAACCAGCTCTACCAACAAACAAGTCAGCTTCTTTTCCTCGATGTCTAGAATTGATATAGTTCCTAAAACCACAACGACCTACGCAATTCAATGCTAACCGAAATGGGTACTGATTATTTCTCTGCAAAATCTTCATCGGCATTCTCATTTGCCTATTGGAAGGCACCAAATACAGCGACTTTACGCCGGAATTGCAAGTGGGTGCATTAAAAATCGACGATTTAAGCAACATATCCATAAATTATACAAAAAACAAAACCCAAAACCCAAAATTGAACACCAAAAAACTAATGGGTACCTATGACAAAACTGAATAAGAATATATTCCTAGTGCTTTACAGTTAACAACAATAAAGTAATACTGAGACAACAACAAAAGCATAGAAAAGCAATAACGTTGTCCTAGACTATGTCTAAGGATTGTGATTTTTTTGGAGGGGGTTTAAATGATAAGTGAAAATTGAGATGGGGAGGGTAGCGTCTTAGAGAGAATTTGAGAGGGTGAGAGAGAGAGAGAGGTGGGACTGAAGAGAAGAAAGCTTAGAGAGGGATACAGTGAGATTGAGATTTGTGGAGCAACATGTTGGGGTTGTTGGAGGAGTTGGGTGTGAGGGGGCATGAGAGAACGCCAAGCTTGGAAAATTGGCTGTTGTACTTGTGCAAGTGGGGAGAGAAGCAAATCTCGTAGAAAAAGGCCCTTTTATTTATTATTTTTTTTTGTTAGAAAATTATTATTATTATTATTACCTCTATTTGACTATTTGTTAAAATAGTTTGCTATATAATAATATTTTTAATGAAATTTTTTTAATATTAAAAAATAACTTCTTTTATAGTGTATGGTTGTAACTTTAACAATGATGGTAAAAATAATTTACATTCGGCTTGGAAGAAGATAAAGAATCTTATTGGAAATAAATAAAAAATATATATTATTTTTATAACATTCATTCAATTCTCTAATGGTCTGTTTAGATTAAGGAAGGAGAGAAGAGAAGTGGAGGGAAGTAAAATAGAGTTGGCTAAAAATAGACTAATTTTGGATTAATTCTACTCTACTCTCCCTCCCTCCTCTCAATTCAAATGGACCATAATTCTGGTCTAAAAATAAAATACACACTTTCTCTCTCTCTAATAAATGTATCTATCTTTTTCCCTCTTTGAATTAAGTATTAATTTGATTCTAAGTAAATTTATCTTTACTTGCGAAGGTTGAGCACTTGAGCTTATATGATGATTCTTTTGCTAAGTGAAACAACAAAAACACATTTGATAAATAAATCATATTATTTTATGCTTTAAAATCTATTTTATTTGTGAAAGATACATTGTTTTTCTAAAGCTTATATGTTATGTGCTTTTGGTCCTTAGTTTCAAATGAAAGATTTTAATCCCTACTATTTAAAATGCAAACTCCATGTCACCTAAAGCAACAAGGTGACATATTCTAATGACATGGCATATTCTAATGACATGGCATCTTTTTCAAATTCAGACTTCTTCTATATAATTTACCTTTAGAAATATTCTATTTAACCATTTATTTATTCAGCGAAAGAAAGAATTTGAAAATTTGAAGTACAATTGAGCACAAGGCCATCCTTTGAACTATGTCCAAAATGCCACATGGTCCCAAAATAGAAGTCCAATTGAGCACAAGACCAACCCCAAAATTAAGCTTAACATGCCATACAATCTCAAAACAAACAAGCAAATGCACAAAATACCATTAAAATAAATATACAAACATAAACTTTAAATTTCATCTCAAAAAAAAAAAAAAAAAAAACTTTAAATATGATTATTCCAAGTAGAAGAAAGCAATACCATAATTCACATATACAAGAATAACTAACTCCCCCACATATGCAAGTCTAATGCTCTGCTGCTGCAAGATAAAGGCTCAAAATCTTCATTGAATCTTACTAGAGAACATGGTCCTCGCCACTTTCTACAATACCTTGCATGCACCACCCAAAAAAAAGTTATACAACTTCGTATAAAATCATAGCACAAATTAATCTAAAGAGAAGTTTGTCAAACTCACCTGAGAGCAACTCAGACGCATTACTTCCTTCTTTGTCTTGGCCTTCTTTTCTTGTCATTTACTTTTTCTTCTCATTCAATGAACCATACTAGCCATTTTAGTTTTCCTGTTTTAAACACAACATATCCCATAGTTATTCCAAGCAATAATTAACATCCATATCCGATTAATACAGCCTTCCAACCAAATCCACTTGTAAATGAGGAATCATGGGCTTCTTGGAATACTGATGGTAGTGGAGGTGGTAGCATCAGCTCATCAGTGCTACATTTAATTGACAATGGAAATCCACATAATTCCAAATTCCCATCATATGAGTTATTTTCAAAAGTACCAAATTGTTTTTCTTGACGTATGGATTTAGAATGTTGATTTTGTGAATGGTTTAACATGACCCAAAATGTTAGACTTGTCAATTGCATAGGAATTTCCCCAATTAGTTGATTTGAAGAGAGGTCTAATGATTCTTGAATTGATAAGTTTGCCAATGTTGATGGGATATGTCTAGTTAGCCTGTTATGCAAGAGGTTGAGTAATCAAAGAAATTAAGGCATTTCCAGTAATTTTGGAATCTCTCCTTCAAATTTGTTACTTGATAAATCTATAATTGTGAAGATGGTTAAGATTCTTTGTAGTTTAATATCCAACCCTTTCATTGTCAACTCTAGTGAATCATTATAATAATTAAAAAGGTTTTTTTTTTCCACTTAAATATGTCGGTTCATCTTTACCTTTATCCTGAATCATCATGGCATTTAAGTTTTCAAAAAAATCTATAGGTAAAAGGCCTGTAAACTCATTGTAAGAGAGGTCAAGAATTTGTAGCATAGAGAAAAATATCCCAGTAGTCTTATGGTTTCCAATAGGACCATGAAATTTATTGGATTTTAAAACAAGAACCTTTAGGTTTGGAAGAGCTTCCAACCCATAGGGGAAGAAATCTTTTACCTTGTTATTTCCAAGTTCTAGAAATTCCAATTCTGTATAGTTGACCAAAGATTTTGGTAATAAACCTTCTAATTGATTACCATTAAATGCAAGAGTCTTCAATGAATTATCATTTACAAATATATCCGGGATGGTGCTTTGAAAATTATTCATCCTCAAATCCATCACTAAGAGAGATGCACTAAAGTATCCCAAACATCGTGGAAGTGTACCACCCAAACTATTGTGAGAGATATCAAGGACTCGAAGTAAAATTATGTTACAAATCATAGATCGGATATTGATAACGAAATTATTTGTTGAGAAATATAAGACTTCCACTGAAGATCGTGGAATGGGAAACTTTCCTTGTAGTAGGTTGGTACGAAGGTTAAGATGCCATAGATTTGTCCATGGGTGTCGCTCTATACTTGATAAAAAATTACGAGATGGATTTAGATAACTCAAATTCTCTCCTATTTCAAACATCCATTTTAGAATTTTACTGTAGATCCTATTATTAGATAGGTCTAATCATTCTAATTTTTTTTTTATGATATTAAGAAGTTAGGGAATTCAGTTATACTACAAGATGCTAAATCCAAGTTAGAAAGAGCGGGGAAGGTATTGTTAAGCTCACTTTTGATTTTCAATAATAGACTATTATATGAAAGATCAAGAAGCCAAAGTTTTTTTAGCTTTGTGGCCTTATCAAATTCCACAATGCCACTTAAGTTATTTGATGAAATATCAAGCTCTTTAAGATTCACAAGATTAGAGGTCGATTTTGGAATAGAACCAGAGAGCTTGTTTTTTCTAAATATAAATATTGGTAGAGAATTGCAAGATTGGAATTCACCAATTTGACTAGAGAATTGGTTATAAGACAAGTCAATTTGGATGAGTTTTGTAAGGTTGGTCAAGAAATCAGGAATTCTACCTTCAAAACTGTTGTAATTGAGGTCAATAAGAGTGAGATCCTATAGATTTGATAATGATATGCTGGAACCTTGCCAGTGAAGTTAGATTGGAGGAAAACTTACCTTACGAATGAAATTTGTTATAACAATAAAATCTGTTGCATATTAATTATTTGGTGATTTGTTGGTGCTTCCACAATTTGCATGTAATTTGGCATAATTAATCAACTTGGGTAATTGAATTAATTAGCAGAAGTCAATCTTTTTTAACCCAACAACGTGCCTTCTCTAATTCACTACAACAGGATTATTTTTAAGTTTTTACAAAAAATAATAAGTCTCTAATGATTTTATTATAATAATAATTATTAATATCAAGGTGAATTTCATGAGTGAATTGGAACTACTTGATTGAGGCAAGACTCAACGAGTGTCAAAAACCTTTTGTGCAACTTTCTTCCTAGAAAAGAGGAAGTCAAGTCTCTGAATTCACATGGCCGATTTTCTTCATTTTGGGATCCCTAATTAATTTAATATAGGAATAGTAAAGAGTAAAATGCAAGTCACTCATGTCAAGTCTTTCTAACTACATTCTCCTTTTCTATTTTTATAAAGAAAAGAAATCTAACAACTTGTCCAAAAGCAAGTTATTACAGATTCAAGTCTTCCTAATCACATCATGGCCCCGTTTCACCATTTTCATTGAAAAACTTACATGTTTGACTCTTTGGACTCAAGTCCCTTATAGTTAGGAGTCACGAGACTCATGACATTCGAAAATGGGCTCCCAAAAAAAAAATTGTGAAAAGGGACTTTGTGATTAAAGAGACAGAGTCTAAGACTTCACACTGTAACTTGCTTTAGTTTATTAATTTTTGAATAGTGTAACTTATTTTAGGAAAAGCTGACTATGTCTTTTCATTAGAAAAATGCACAGAAAAAAAAGGAAGAGAGGGGAATGAAACCGTCAAAATGGGCCATGAAATTACTAAGACTTGAGTCGTTTCTAATAACATGCATTTTATATTACCTTTAATACAAAAGAACTAGGGCCCCCAAAAAAAGAAAATGGTCCTTGTGATTTCAAAGACTTGACTCCAAACAGTGTAAATTGTATCTCTACCTAATTTTTTTGGAAAGAAAATTGTGAAACTTATGGTTAAGTGACACCTTTCTAAACAACTTAAAGATTTTGGATTAATCAATAGTTTATCATTGTAATAGGGCAAGATATTCTAAGTTCAATCTTTGTCTCCACTCTACCTCCAATGTACAATCTTAAAAATTCCACGTGTTGAGCCTCACTTATTAAGGGGGGTTTGGGCCCATACGTTAGCGGAAGTATTAGAATTATGATTAAGTAATTAAATTTAATATTTTCTAATAACTTAAACTTTTAAGACAATTGGTAATTTATCAAAAGTTGCACAAAATTTTTTGACAATTAATAATATATGCTAACTAGTGACGCTTATCTAATTCAAGGTTTTCTTATTCACTAATATTGATATGTTTTTTGAGTCATTGAAAAAAATAAAATCTTGTGCAATTTTTTTTTATTATAAGTTTTGCTATGTAAATTTTGTGATGGGAGCTTGGCAGGGCTTGAACGCTAATACTCAGGTAACACTTAAGGTGATAGAACCATTAAGCTATCCCTTGAACTTGAAACTAGTGCATTTACATGATAGGTTGTTCCATTACTTACCACATTGAGTAGATAAATAGTCAATAGAGTCCTAAGAGTCCTAGCTAGCTAGAATTTTGGGACCATATCAAAGGATTCATTTCTATAATTACATGGGGAGTGTAGAATGAAGGAATACACATCTAAAGATGATCGTTAGGTGTTTGAAGAGGTTTAGAAACTCACATTAACAAAAAAAAAAAAAAAAAATTACAAAACAAGAATGAGGAATAATTATTTAAATTCAAGCATAGGTAATGGAATTATTATCAAATTTTCATTTTATTCTAAGTATGGCCGACTCTCTCTCTCTCTCTCTCTCTCTCTATATATATATATATATATATTTCCCTTATTTACAAACAAACAAAATACCCTCAAAAAGTAATTCTTGCAATTGGCCACCCCAAAATCACTAACACACTTTATTTTCAGTGAATTAGCTGCGGTTATGATAGGTGATCACAACAAAATATAAGGCACCCTCACACATATGTGGTGATGCTTTACAAACGGAAAATTGTATCAACAGAGAGAAATTGGCTTTTGGGTGAGGTCGTAACTCTTGGATAAGACATGTCCGTTCCCAATAAATGCATGCTTGTCTATTATTTTTTGAATTCTATGAAAAACACACGATTGATGTGAATTCTTTTCAGAGAAGGGAATACTAGTGTTCAACTCATTGGCTTACTTTGAACGTCCTGAGAGTTCTAAATAAAAGGGTTGAGAACAGGTTTTTGGACTTCAAAGTTTTTTTTTTTGGGAGCCGTGAAACTTATTTTATTCTTCTTACAATCAATGCAAAATTGCAATTTTGAATAATTTCAAATATTAGCTTATATTGGTTGGCTGCTCAAGGATCACTATTCACTTACATGCAATCACATCCTATGTTATAATCCAGTCCATAATTTATTCCAAAGATGCTGCTTAACCATGTATGTTTTACGCTCTTTCATCAATTAACAACTTTTTACTCCCCCCCCCCCTCTCTCTCTCTCTCTCTCTCTCTCTCACACACACACACACAATTACTCCAACCTAAATATAGGCTGTTTAATTTTGATGTGAAACTGTTATACCCATATCACTACTCATTTTGTAAGAATAAAATTATAGGCACAACAATTTCATAATAAAGTATACGTGATAAGTTGTTAAAAAAGTAGGAAAAAAAGCGATGTTAATGATGGACCTAGATGATTGTGAAAATTTATTGTGAAATTATTGTGCTGATAGTATTAGTAAATTGCAATGATGTTTAACATAAGAAAGTCAATGCCATACTGGTACTGTTCATAAAAGGCAGTGTATATTGTACCAACCATTAAACAGATAACAATATTCCTTTAAAATGAATCAAATAAAATATTGGACTATGTCAGCTGTATCAGAGTTTTTTTTGGGTATTTTGGCTGCTATAGATGTTACAAAGTAGTACAATTGAAAATGTAAAAAAAAAAATGTTATTTAACCCAATATATTGGGTTAATGTATTTATAAAACCATTTTTTATTGGTGATAGCCTTTTTTAGTTACTAGATTAGGTACACACATTTGGGGAATAGTGTGAATAGGCAAATTTCTAAACATTCTGATTAACCAAAAGATAAGAAAAAAAATTCACTTAATCATATTCAGCTATCAACATTGTTCATTGGAAGTGTAAATGTCAATTTCACGGTTTTATTTAATTGATTTGACATGTCATTTAAAATGTGACACTTGATACACTTTTAGATTTGTAATTTAGAATTGTTTTATGGACATAATAAATTACTACAACATTTTCACAATAGCTGAAGCGTCAATCCTTCATATCCATAGGTTGAATAAAATAGTAAAATATTAGAGTAGGAGAGCACCACAATTGAAAACAACGGTATTGTGAAAATCTTGTGATAAGTTGCAGTATGTTTGGCAACCCCCAAATTTTTTTCTTTCAAAAATCATTTTCTATTTTCTAGAACAAAAACTTGTTTGGTAACTCAGACTCCTCAAAAATAGACCCAAAAAAAGAAAAGAAAAAAAAAATTCCCAAATCTCAATTTCCAAAAGGAACTAGAACAGCTAATAACCAGTTTTCTGTTTTCACATCAAGTGCATTTAGGCTATAGATTTGAGGGTTATTTTACCTCCCAAAAAAATAGCTCCCTGCAAAGTTCTACGTACACATGGAATGCCCTCAAAATTACATAGATTTGAGGCTTATTTTACAAAGAAGCAAATAGTAGTAGCACAATAATACATAAAAACAAGATTCACTCCCGGACAGCTTCCGTGCCTAACGCTCTTCCGCACGACGAGGCTCACACTTTTCTTTGACTTCGTAATCCACAACTCCCTGTCCAATAGCTTGCTGGTAAGTAGTGACACAGAAAATTTAAAGAATATACAGCACAAATTGCACAAATTAATGTTGCATCTTCTGAGACTAGTTTATATAAAACATTAGCATAATATTATGTTAAAGAATTGCTTGTCACACTCACCTTGGGGCACCCTTTAAATGCTGTAATTTCTGCTTCCTCTAGATCTTTGGTTGCTAGGCATTTTCAACTTTCTTGGCCGGTTCTCTTCAAGTAACCCTAGAAGGCATTGAGGTTTTCCAATTTTAAACATGAAATACCCCATAGCTATTCCAAAAACCAATCCACATCCATACCCTAATAACACAGCCTTCCAACTAAATCCACTCATAAACACTGGATCGTTGTCCTCTTGGAATATTGGTGGTGGTGGCCGCTCATTGATGCCACAATTCTTTGACAATGGAAATCCGCACAATCCTAGGTTTCCATCATAGGAGTTGTTTTCAAATGTAGCAAATTGCTTGCCTTGAGGTATGGGTCCAATAAGTTGGTTTTGTGAAAGATTTAACATGGCCAAAAATGTTAGATCTGTTAGTTGTAAAGGAATTTTTCCAGTGAGGCTATTTGAAGAAAGGTCTAAGGATTCAAGTGCTGACAATTTTGCCAACGATGATGGGATATGGCCAGTTAGGCTATTATGGGAAAGGTTGAGCAATCGAAGGATTGTAAGCCTTTCAAGTACTTCTGGAATCACTCCTTGGAATTTGTTGCTCGATAAATCAATTGTTGCGAAGGTGGTTAGGATTCTTTGTAGTTTAATTTCCAACCCTTTCATAGTCACCACCACCGAATCTTGATATAGACTACTTTCACAGAAACAACCTTTACCCATATAACTTTCACCCAAACAACTTTTACCCATATAACTTTCACCCATATAATGCAGTTCAAGTCTGCCTTCATCATTAGTCATCATGGCATTGAAATTTTCAAAATAATTTCTTGGTAAAAGACCTGTAAACTCATTGTGAGACAAGTCAAGAATTCTTAGCTTAAAGAAAAACACCCCACTTGTGTTATGATTTCCTATAGGTCCATAGAATTTGTTGGATTTCAAGACAAGAACCTGCAGATTGGTAAGAGCTTCAAACCAATAAGGAAATAAATCATTAATCATGTTGTTTCCGAGGTCAAGAACTTCCAGATTTGTACAGTTGATAAAAGATTTTGGTAATAACCCTTTTAAATTATTGTCCTTGAAGACAATAGTTCTCAACTGATTACCCTTAGCAAATGTATCAGGTATGGTGCCCTGGAAATTATTCATTCCCAAAATCATCACCCTAAGAGAATAACTAAAGTTACCTAAACATTGTGGAATCTTGCCTTTGAAACTGTTATTAGCGACATCCAAAATTTCAAGAAAACTTACATTGCAAATCATATATGGGATCTCCCCAGTCAGTCTATTGTCATTCAGTTGAATTGACTTTAGAGACGTGACTTCCGAAATCTCTGAGGGTAATTCCCCAGATAAGCGATTGTGTCCTGCAAGTAAGTATACAAGAGACTTGGCGTTTTTGATATTGGATGTAATTGGGCCTTCAATATCATTGAATGAGATATCAATTATGACCACGTTCGGTAATCCCCAGATTCCAATAGGTATGTTACCTGAGAGCAAGTTCTTATTAACTCTAAAACGATGTAGAGTGGAACAATTGGCATAGCTTGCTGGAATTTCACCGGTAAGATTGTTTTGCAACATTAAAAGCCACCTCAAAGTACCTTGCTTGCACATATCTGGTGGAATTGGACCGGTAAAGAAATTCTCAGAGACGTCGATGAAACCAGTTTTAGCCCAGGAGAGAAGGTTATAAGGCAGCGGACCAGTGAAGTTGTTTCTATACAGAGAAAGGTTCACAAGCTTTGTGAACTTGCCGAACTCGGTCGGTACCTGGCCAGATAGCTTGTTTTGAAATAGTTTCAGAGAAACCAGGTTATTCAAGAACCTCAACTCGGATAGATCGCCTTCAAGATGGTTCTCTGAAAAATCAAACATTTCAAGCTTTGTGAGGTTTCTTAGACCGACAGGAAGTTTTCCTGTGAATGAATTGTTGTAGAGCTCAAGCTGCCACAGGTTGACTAGGTTCCCAATCTCAACTGGGATTTCCCCCGTCATGTTATTGTGGGCAAGCTCCAAGTTGATTAGCTCTTTAAGGTTTCCAATCTCTGCTGGAATTGTACCTTGGATGTTGCAATTGGAGAGATAAAGCCACGTCAGGTTAGTAAGCTGCAACACCTCATTTGGAAATGGAAAAGGATTAAAAAGATTGCCTCCAAGGCTCAGCTGGACAAGACCGGTCATGTTTTGGAGTGATTTCCATGGGAAAGTCCCCGAAAATCCGCTGTTGTTGAGATACAAATACTGTAATTGGCTTAGAGAGGATATTTCTGGAACCGACCGTCCTGTGAACAAATTGTTGCCCAAATCCAAGTATTGCAGTTTGACACAATTTTTCAAGTCGTCCAT
Organism: Quercus ilex subsp. ballota; assembly: GCA_032727855.1. Classification (NCBI taxonomy): domain Eukaryota; kingdom Viridiplantae; phylum Streptophyta; class Magnoliopsida; order Fagales; family Fagaceae; genus Quercus; species Quercus ilex. Next base: position 411,107 of record JAVFWQ010000028.1, read on the forward strand.
AATTGGACCGTGCAAGGAGTTGAACCCGAATGAGAGCTTTTCTAGTGATTGGAGCTGGCATATGGAATCAAGAGGAAGAACCCCAGTTAAATTTTGGTATGAAAGTTCGATTTCTGTAATGGAATCGTCGGAATTGCAGGAGATTCCAGTGAAGTTGCATATGGAATTTCTGGATTCCCAAGAACTGAAGACATTGGTGTTTGATGTTTTAAGGGCGGATTTTAGTTTCATGAGAATTTGAAGGTCATTGGATTGGATTCCAGAGGGAAGGTGGAGGAAGTAAAAAAGGAGAAAGAAAGGGTAGAGAGGCGGACGCGACATGTCCTTTGGTGGACTAAATGGCGTAAACTTTTGTCGGTATTATCTATTATGATCTTATTTAGAGAATAATGAATTTAAGGCTGAAGATGGTGCCATTTTATAGCAGAATGGTGGGTAGTAACGCTATTTTCACCTGAAAGTAGAAAGTATTGTCGTGACATAAACATTGTGACTGTTCAATTTTTAATTAGTATGGCTGTGACTTGAGGACTGGGATATGCCGTTGCTTTTTAATCTTTGTCATCTTACATAACCAAAAAAAAAAAAAAAACTTTCGCTATATTTATAATTATTATTATTAGGGTAAATTTCATTTACACTCTTGAAGTTTGAGCTAATGTTAATCAGGTCTAAGATTTTTTAAAACTAGCCAATTTGGTTCTTAAAGTCAACTTAGTCCCTAAACATTTAGTTATTTTTTCTCAACTGTTTTAGGGACTAAATTGGCTTTGGAGACCAAATTGGTTAGTTTTGACAAGTATTGAACCTGTTTGACATTAGACCAAACATTAGGAAGTATGAACAGAATTTATCCTCCTCCTTCTTCTTCTTCTTCTTATTATTATTATTTTCCCATTTTCATTGCATTTATGATATGAGAAATGATATGTTTACAACATTTTTACAACAAATCCTAAGTGGCACTACTGGTTGTTATTGTTGAGGCAAAAAAGTAATCTTAGTATCAGGTTTAAATTTGAACCAATAACAATTAACCACTTATACTTTGTTGTGAAAATATTATAAAAATGTTGTAGATGTAGCACCTCTCTTATGATATGGCCGTAAGCACAAAAAAGATCTCGCACATTTGCGAACAATTTTCCAAAGATCTCGCACATTTGTGAACAATTTTCCCCAAGCATATTGGCTTTTTATCACGGCCAACACCCTACTTTCTTGCATATAAAGGCTACTTTTTTTAATTACTTGATTTTTTAGTAGTATTAATTACACACAATCTATTTTACACAGTTTTATACACACTCCAAAAAGCAACTGACATGGTGACTTCTAAGAGCAATCATATCAGCCCTTGTATAGTCTTCTAAAATAGAAAAAGATACCCATTTTACACATTTTGAGCAAAAAAACACCCACATTAGTGGGCATAAAAATGTGTAAATATACACGTTAGTTATAGTAACTGTGTATATTTACATGGTTACTGTAGCTCGTGTATCTATTATTTTAGTATTTGTTTCTCTCTCCTCTCACCTCACCTCTCTCTCGGACAGAAAATTCTCACTCTGACCTCTCTCTCATTTCATCTCTCCCTCAGTCCACCGATCTCACCTCAGGCCACCGATCTCACCGATCTCACTCACCGCCGATACGATCTCAACAGGAAAACCACGACGCACTAGACCCAAAAACAACGTCGTGGCGGAGCTCTCAGGGACATGATGTGTGGGTTTGGCAGAAGCGACAGTAACTGGGTATTGATCGGGGGTATTGATCGGGTTGATGGTGGGTTTTGATGGGTATTGACTTGTGGGCATTGATTGGGTTGATGGTGGCTGGGATTTTGATGGGTGTGTTGAATATTTTGATGGGTGGGTTGATCGGAGGTATTGATCAGCTTTGCATAGAAAACCCAGCTTACAAAAGTTTTACAATATTTTATTTGAATAAATGTGTATAATAGACAAACTGGTGTGGGTGTTTTGTAAAAATGGGAGTGTAAAATAGAAAAAGTAGGTTTTAGATGTGTAAATATACAAAATTTTTGCATCCACTGATGTGAATGCTCTTAGAGGTCCAAAACATGCTTTATGCGGTTGTTATTGCTAAACCTTTCTAGCAATTATGAGCAATAAGTTTGAACTTTGTATATATACAAACTAGTGTAGCATGGTTGTAAAACAAAAATATTTTATTTTATTTGGTTTGTTTTAATTTTAAAGGATGAGACGGAAAATGAGTGGAAGAGAGAGAAAAAGTGGGGAGGAAGATAGAGAAATGAATAAATAAATGAATTGAATTAAAAATAAGAATTGAAATGTTGGTTAAATTGTAAAATAAGATGGTAAAATAGATAAAAATATTTTTTAAATGTGTAAAATAGATATTTTTTAAAATACCCGAACGCTTATCCATTAATGTTTCCTATATTTTATTTTTTGCTAGATACTGTAACTTTTTTTTGAGGGAAAAAAATGGGTGTCTTTTCTTTGGAAAAATGGGCCATGCAATTACAAAGACTCGAGTTGACTCTAGTATTGAAGTCTTTTTAAGAAAGGAATCAGGGGCCCTCAAAAAAAAAAAGAAAAAAAAGGAAGGAATCAGGGGCCAAAATAAAGAAGACCTTGTGATTCCAGAGACTCCATTGTAACTTGCATATCTCGTTATCTCTGCCTAATTTTGTTTTGGGGAAGAAAGTTGCACAAAAGAATTTTGGCGATAGATAACCGCTTATTAACCAGTGACGCTTGTTTAAATCGTCTAGTCCCCATTCAGTCATGAAATTCACATTGATAGAGGACTGTATCTATTTGTGATGTAGTTTCTCTTTATTGCAAAATATCTGTGTATTTTTTTTTGGGCAAAATGGGGTACAAATTAGGTAGTTTGTGTGAAAGAAACAGCTTCTTTGAAAAAATGCACGAGAAAGAGGGTGGTTGTTGAAGACCAAAACAGGGAAACAGTAGTCCCATCATTGTGAAAATGGACCATGCAATTTACCAATTCTCGATTCAACTAACTTGCATTTTAAGTTATTTCTCTCTCTCTCTCTCTCTCTCTCTCTCTCTCTCTCTCTCTCTCTCTCTCTCTCTCTTTTTGTTTTCCTAAATAAAAAAGAGCCTCCAATGTGAACTCATCAACTCTATGTCACGTGACAGTAAATATAATATCACGTTTACTATCGGGGTCTTGATTGAGCTATCATTGTGGTTGGCCACAACACATTTATTGAAGTGCCACTGCATCTCTACCTAATGGCTAATGGTGTAACTTGCATCTGTAACTCATGTTTTTTAATAGAGACTTGACTTCTGATCGTGTAACTTGCATCTCTACCTAATTTTTTTTTTTTTTTTGGGAAGAAAATTGCACAAAAGGTTTTTGGCAATTTATAACTAGTTACGCATGTCTAAAACTCTAAATCAAGTAGTCCCCTTCAGTTTCAGTCAAGAAATTCACGTGGATAGTAATTTAAAAAAAAAAAAAATCATTATTAAAGAAACTTATTAATGTTTGCTAAAACTGGAAAAAAAAAAAAAATCTATTGGATGCATGATGCAGTGAATTAAAGGAGGAATGTTTTTCCATTTCATTAAAATTTATATATATATATATATATATATATATATTTTTTTTTTGTGGAGAATCTGGTAAGTAAATATTTTTATGTTTTCATTAACTACGAAAATGCTAAATACCCACCACTAAGTATATGTTGTGTACTTTACCAAAAAAAAAAAAAAGTAAATGTTATGGATCTTTGACTTGCTATGAGAAACAAGATTATTTCAATCCATGCATTGGTTCAGAAGGTTAAAAAGGGTTAAAATGATAGTTAAGTAGTAGTGAGTAAATGACATTCTTTGAAGTGTTTATGTCTGTGATTTGAATCTTACATACCGATCTAAAAAAAATGAATTAAAAAAAAAGAAAAAAGAACTAATGTAATTTATGTGAATTAGAGAAATTACTCTAATATATATCAACCCAATAAATGAGATAGACACAAAACAACGGCCAAACACCAAGAAATATTCACAGGTGTGCAAGGCACCACTAAAGTTTAATAATTGAAAATTGAAAAGGACAGGTGTTAACGTCTTTTCATATAAAAAAGCTTGGTCCAATATTTTAGAATGTACAAATTCAAAATATAAGTAACAATCTAAATCTAAATTCTGGAAGATATATAGTAGTCTTTACTTATTTATTGAGAAGTGTTACGTTAATAATATTTTTACAATAAATTATATGTGGTTTGTTGTTATCAGTTCAAATTTTAATCTAATATTAAGATTATTTTTTTCCCCAATAATAACAACCTGCCACTTATTGAGAAGTGCTATGTTCATAATATTTTTACAACAAATCATAGGTAGTAGTTATTATCGGTTCAAATTTGAATCTAACACTAAGATTATTTTTTTGCCCTAACAATAACAATCAGTAAAAATTTGCCACTTAGAATTTGTTGTAAAAATATTGTGAAAATGTTATGGACATGTCATTTTTCTTATTTATTTATTTTTATCTTGTTTTGTTTTTGTAAGAATTGGCCCAATGAATGTCATTTAAATATATAATACGAGAAAATCTAGTTGAAGGGTGTAAATATGAAGTTGACACATTCATCAAAAAGAAGAAGAAGAAGAAGAAGAAGAAGAAGAAGAAGTTGAAGCTGGTCAGAGTCTTTATATGCATTGTTGAATGGGCTTACAAGTGAAGCGGAAAGAAATACCCTCGTTCGAATTTGAAAACCTTTTGTCGACTAAAATGAGTTCTTTTACGGGTCAAGCCTTTGTTTTGGAGTCAATTGAGTCTCAATAGACCAATAAGTTTGGGCTTTTAAAGCCCTCAAGCACTTTTGTCGTTTAGTTTTCTTCAATCAAACAAACTAAAGCATATGACCCCCTCAAGGGGTTGAAAAAACAATTTTTTTTTTTTTTTTGAGAATTAAACAAAAACATGTTTGTTGATCAAGTGAAGAGTGAAGGAAAAAATATTCCACGTTTACAACCAAGCAATAAAGACAACAACAATCCAATCCAATCCAATAATTTTAGAATTTGGATAATTTTTTATAATTAATTTGAGATATGTTCATAATATTTTTACAACAAATCATAGGTAGTAGTTATTATCGGTTCAAATTTGAATCTAACACTAAGATTATTTTTTTGCCCCAACAATAACAATCAGTAAAAATCTGCCACTTAGGATTTGTTGTAAAAATATTGTGAAAATGTTATGGACATGTCATTTTTCTTATTTATTTATTTTTATCTTGTTTTGTTTTTGTAAGAATTGGCCCAATGAATGTAATTTAAATATATAATACGAGAAAATCTAGTTGAAGGGTGTAAATATGAAGTTGACACATTCATCAAAAAGAAGAAGAAGAAGAAGAAGAAGAAGTTGACGCTGGCCAGAGTCTTTATATGCATTGTTGAATGGGCTTACAAGTGAAGTGGAAAGAAATACCCTCGTTGGAATTTGAAAACCTTTTGTCGACTAAAATGAGTCTTCTTTTACGGGTCAAGCCTTTGTTTTGGAGTCAATTGAGTCTCAATAGACCAATAAGTTTGGGCTTTTAAAGCCCTCAAGCACTTTTGTCGTTTAGTTTTCTTCAATCAAACAAACTAAAGCATATGACCCCCTCAAGGGGTTGAAAAAACAATTTTTTTTTTTTTTTTTGAGAATTAAACAAAAACATGTTTGTTGATCAAGTGAAGAGTGAAGGAAAAAATATTCCACGTTTACAACCAAGCAATAAAGACAACAACAATCCAATCCAATAATTTTAGAATTTGGATAATTTTTTATAATTAATTTGAGATATTTTCGTAATAGGGTTTAAACCGAAATATGAATTCCTCATCTCCTTACAAAATCAGGGGTTAATATTATGGTTTTTAATAAGGTTTAAATTCTTTAAATCATTATAATTTAAAAAAAAAACAATTTTTCTTATATATTATTTTCAACAAATTGAAAAGAAAAAGAAAAAAAAAAGAAAAGAAAATCCAAACGCCATGCAACTGAGGTGATAGATGATAGTTGGGAAGTTTGAAGCTAAAGTGTATCTATCCTCTTGCCGACATGTATTAGAGGAAAGGGATCAAATTAAAAACACGCTCATTTCCCCGACCATCACATCCATCATCTCTGTTCCATGAAAATGAATGGAAACGAAAATAGTACACAAATCATTAATTGGTCCAAGCTTATCATAAAATCTCATTGGTTGATTGAAGCTAGTCGCTGTGCCTTTAACCTCCAGCAAGTTCAAAGTTGCTGTGCATTTTCAGGCGCAAGTAATATAGGTGCCACTGCCACTGCCACTGCCACGGCCCACGAGAGAAACGAGTGTGGGACTCAATGTTCTACCTTTTGAATTAGTCCAACTCTTTCTCAATTCTTACTCGGACGTGTAAGATACGTGGAAAATTAACTTGTCATTCACAAGCTTCCTACTTTCTCCAATAATCTACACAAAATATTATTTCTAAACTATATAATAAAAGTTATATATCTACATTCTATAAATTAATACAAAAGAATTAAGAAAAAATATTTCCATATCATTGTGAAAGAATTATGGTTTTCGATAGGGTTTCAAGAATTGTTGTTCAAAATGATGTGAAAATTGTGATTTAAAAAATTGTAAGGTTGAATTTATACAATCATATGTTGGCTTTATTCTGTGTCAAATGTGCTTGTAATTTCAGCAATTAAATACCCTGTATTTACGTGGAAATTATGTATGGGTTGTGTGTAAGAGAGTGTGAAGAAAACTCAAGATGTGTGCATTCAAAGAAGTCTCGCGACTGGATCTCGCGACTGACTTGTGACTGGAAAGTCGCCAAAGTACCACACGTGCGAAGCATGTAGGAAGCTGAAGGGTCACGACAGCTGGAGCACTACAAGACAAAAACTACAGTTTGGACTGGCAGTTATCTTGCGACTCAAACTCGTGACTCGTTCCAGGCCAAGTCGCCAGAATGCCCTGTTTTGCTGAAAACTGACTTTTCACATTCCTTATGTACCTTACTATAAATACCCTTATTCCCACGAAATGTAGAGAGCTTCTAGAGAGAATTTTAATAGAGAAACCTTAAAGAAAACCAAGATTAATTCATTCACAATCTTTGCCTTTTGATTCTCCAAATTCCTCTACTCTCACTCTCTCCATTGACATACCCTTGAGAGGTTCATTAGTCAAATCCTTATCTCACCATACCCATATTAGTGAGAAGGTATTTTGGTGCTTGGGAAGCACTTCAGAGATGACCAATTCATTTTGTAAGGTTGAATTTATTCAATCATGTGTTGGCTTTATTCCGTGCCAAATTTGCTCGTAATTTAGCAATTAGATACCTTGTATTTAGGTGGGAATTATGTAAGGGTAGTATGTGAGAGAGGGTGAAGAATACTTAAATGTGTGCACTCAAGAAGGGCCTCATGACTGGGTCGTGACTAGCGAGTCGCCAAAGGTGGCACATGTGTGAAGTATGCAGAGAACCTGAAGGGTCATGCCAGCTGTAGCACTATAGGACAAAACTTCCAATCTGGCCAAGCATTTAGCTCGCGACTCGTTTCAGTCACGAGGTCAAGTCGCAAAAATGCCCTATTTGATTGAAACCTAACCTTTTGCATTCCTCATACACCTTACTATAAATACCCTTATACCTACGATATGTACAAAGCTTCTAGAGAGAATTTTGAGAGATAAACCCTAGAGAAAAACAAGATTGACTCATCCATAATTTTCATTCTTTGATTCTCCAAATTCTTCTACTCTCACCCTCTCCATTGACATATCCTTGAGAGGTATATTTAGCCAAATCCTTATCTCATCATACCTATATCAGTGACAAGGTATTTTGGTATTTGGGAAGCAGTTCATAAGGGACCAATTCATTTTGGTTGATGCAATGGGCAATTGCAGGATTCGATAAACTAAAGAAGACAAGGTTCGGCGTAACCCTATTGGAGCAAGAAGCTTGGAGGGCTTAAGTGCACTGGGTAGATTAGGCTTGGAGGGTCTTCTGTTATTCATGTATCTCAACTTCATTCTCTAGTGGATTATTGACTGCTTGGAGGGCGGCAGAGAGGTTTTTCGCCGAGTACTTCGGTTTCCTTTTCAATAACACATCGCCGTGTTATCTTTGTGTTTGCATATTTCTTCCCTTTCTCTTTACCTTTTAATTGCTGCTGTGGTTGTGATTAATTTCGGTTTAGAGTGTTTTACCAATTTGGGTTTAGTTTATATTCATATGCTGCACATAAATTGTTTGTTTATAAGCTTGTGTTGGTAATTTTAAATTGGGGGTCTAAACGTTCATTGGTGTTTTACACACTATTTGAACTTTCAATTGGTATCAGAGCGAGTGCACTTGTTATGGTTTAATTACCTGAGTGCCATCCTTGACCCCGTTTGAGATGGATAGATCTCAATTTCTGAATGCTCCTCCATATTTTGATGGAAGCAACTATGCATTTTGGAAAGTCCGTATGAGAGCATTCCTATGTTCCATTGATGAGAATGTTTGGAATGATGTAGATATAGGATGGACTAGGCCAGAGCCTGCCAAATCCATATGGGATAAGGCAGCTCTTGCGGCAGCTAATTCTAATAGCAAGGCTCTAAATGCTATTTTCTATAGTGTTTCTCCAGATGAGTTTCACAGGATTTCTCATATTACAATTGCCAAGGAGGCGTGGCAAATTTTGGAAACAACTTATGAGGGAACTAAAAAGATGAAGGACACCAAGCTACAAATGCTCTCCACACGCTTCGAAGAGCTGAAGATGAGCGAAGACGAGTTATTCAACTCATTCTATGGGAAGCTGGATGAGGTGGTAATTGGGAGGTTTAACTTAGGGGTAAAGACAGATGACTCTAAGATTGTAAGAAAAATTCTACGATTACTGTCGGAAAGCTTTCGTGCAAAAGTTACTGCCATTGAAGAGAGTAAGGACCTTGATGAGATTAAAGTTCAAGAACTTATTGGCTCACTTCAAACCTATGAGCTATCTCTACCATCACAAAGGAAGTGCAAATCTCTTGCTTTAAAGACAATAAATGAGATAGTAGATGCTCAAGACTCATCGGATGAGGATGAAGTCGAAAAGGATGTGGTGTATCTTTCTAAGAACTTTCAAAAATTCTTGAAGTTCAAAAAGAATGGAAAGTATGCTGAGAAGGGAAAATTCCCAAACTCCTGGAAGGAGAAAAAGGATTTCAAGAAGAAGATGAGAAGGATTCTCAATCTTCTAAAGGAATCACGTGCTATGAATGCAACGGTCATGGACATCTCAGGAAGGAGTGTCCCAACTATTTGAGAGGGAAGGGTAAAGTGTATGCCACTACTCTTAGTGACTCAGACTCCTCTAATTCAGACTCAGAAGAAAGCTGTGACAGAGAAGGAAATTGTTCCGTATTTATGACCATTGCTCCCGTGGAATCTTCGAATGATTTGAGTGTGTTAGTAGAAGAGCTTGGTGAGCACACGGAAGTGGAGTCAATGGGAATAGTAGAGGAATCTGATGATGAGGAAGATGAAAGAACAGTGGGACTGCAAGAAACCTACAATTCCCTCCTTGAGAAGACTGGTGAATGTGCAAGAATGGCTAAAGCAGCCATCAAGAAAATAAAAAGAGCAGAGCAAGATTATAAAAGTCTTCTAGTGCGGTACAAGGAGACTAAATGTGAAGTTGAGACGCTGAACGGAGAGTTAACTGAAGCCTATTCAAAGATCAAATTCCTTGAGCTTGATGTGATTCAAGCTAATGCTAAAGTAGAGTAGGTTTCCTCCAAAAAGCTTGATGAAGTACTTACACAATAGAAGCCCTTTTCTGACAAAAGCGGCTTAGGTTACACCAGAGAAGCTAGTTCAAGCGCTATTGTGTCTAAGGAGATGAAGTTTGTGAAAGCAAAAGAACCAGTGGCAACAACTTCAGATGTTGAGAAAGTGAAGTTTGAGAAGAGGCCAAAAATGACTGCTCAACGAGTTGTAACAAAGCCTCCAAACCTAGCAGCGGCTAAACTCAAGGCGAAAGGAAAATCTTTTCCGAAGTCACAAAGGGGACCGAAAACTCAACGCTTTTGTCACCATTGTGGAATCCAAGGTCGCACTAGACCAAATTGCTTCAAGCTTTGGGCATTGAAGAATGGTAGCTATCAAAGACCAAGTGGACAAAGAAATGGCAAAGGGAACGTCAAGCAATTGAAAGGGGAGAAGCTGATTCTAACATTGGGGATGTAATGAAGATGATAGACACCATTACCTCCTATTTGGCAAACTTCACTCTCAGGTTTGAGAATCGTAAGTCAAGTACCCAATCCTCTAAGGATATCGCCCTAAACACACGTGCTGTGTAGGTGAAGAGGGGTATACATGCATAAGCATTACAACATGTCCATGTATTAATACTTCCTATGTTATGTGACAGCGATTGTTTGTGTGCTCTTTGTTATCATTCTAGCTTGGTTTGAAAATTTGTGTTTGTTTGTTATTTGTTTTGAATGTTTTTACATTTATTTTGATCAATCTTTAATTGCTTTTGTGTCAGAAATCCAAAAACACATAAAAAGTAGAAAATCCAAAAAATTTGATCGACATTATTGTGTTTTGTCACACGCATGTTTTGCCTTGTACCTTCGTACAAATGGCTTTGTGCATTTACAAGTGTAGCTTGTGCTTTATGCACTCATATCATTGTGGGAAAAATCTTGACATCTATGTGATTGTTGTAAATAGATCTTTAAACTTGTCATGAATGATTAGTCAATGGTTTTGTTGATCTTGAGACTTGCATAGATTTGTGCCTACATATCTTCCCACTCTTTTATTTTTTTTGCTTAAAGAGCTCAACCAATGTAAATCTCAAAATGAAAAGAGATAATGAGCTGCAAAAGCCGTTGCACATACTAGTATTTGACAAGGAAAAAAGAAAAACGACTTATATGAAAATGTATGATGCCCAAAAAGCCAAAGGCTTGTTCATCTAATTGAAATATCAAAAATTTCAGGCATCGATCTCAAAATGAGATGTATTGATTCAAAGTGATCAAATGTTATGATGTGTATGAAGCCAAATGAAAAACTTCAAAGTTTATGTTATCAATTTTTGTGGGAGGTCATATATGCATACTTCTATAATTGAGATTTGTCACTTTTTCTTGTGCTAATTGTGTATGTCTTGGTTGAATTGATAATTGAAACTTCACATTAAACTAAAGTCTATCTCATCTTTGATACCCACACACATCACACATTTCTATGTTCGATGAATGTCTTATTCATTTCTGTAGTTTAATATCCAACCCTTTCATTGTCAGCTCTACTGAATCATTATAATAATTAAAGGGTTCTTTTTCACTTAAATATGTCAGTTCATCTATACCTTTATCCTGAATCATCATGGCCTTTAATTTTTCAAAAAAATCTATAGGTAAAAGGCCTGTAAACTCACTGTAAGAGAGGTCAAGAATTTGTAGCATAGAGAAAAATATCCTAGTAGTCTTATGGTTTCCGACAGCACCATGAAATTTATTGGATTTTAAAACAAGAACCTTTAGGTTTGGAAGAGCTTCCAACCAATTGGGGAAGAAATCTTTTACCTTGTTACTTCCAAGGTCTAGAACTTCCAATTCTGTACAGTTGACCAAAGATTTTGGAAATAAACCTTCTAATTGATTACCATTAAACGCAAGAGTCTTCAATGAATTATCATTTACAAATGTATCTGGGATGGTGCTTTGAAAATTATTCATCCTCAGATCCATCACTAAGAGAGATGCACTAAAGTATCCCAAACATCGTGGAAGTGTACCACCCAAACTTTTGTGAGAGATATCAAGGACTCGAAGTAAAATTATGTTACAAATCATAGATCGGATATTTCCAGTGAAATTATTTTTTGAGAAATATAAGACTTCCATTGAAGATCGTGGAATGGGAAACTTTCCTTGCAGTAGATTGGTATGAAGGTTAAGATACCATAGATTTGTCCATGGGTGTCACTCAATTCTTGATAAAAAGTTACAAGATGGATTTAGATAACTCAAATTCTCTCCAATTTATTTCAAACATCCATTTCGGAATTTTACTAGATCCTATTATTAGATAGGTCTAACCATTCTAATTTTTTTGATGATATTAAGAAGTTAGGGAATTCAGTTATACTACAAGATGCTAAATCCAAGTCAGAAAGAGCTGAGAAGGTATTGTTAAGCTCACTTTTGATTTTCAATAATTGACTATTATATGAAAGATCAAGAAGCCAAAGTTCTTTTAGCTTTATGGCCTTATCAAATTCCACAATGCCACTTAAGTTATTCGATGAAATATCAAGCTCTTTAAGATTCACAAGATTAGAGATTGATTTTGGAATAGAACCAAAAAGCTTGTTTTTTCTCAATATAAGAACTGGTAGAGAATTGCAAGATTGCAATTCACTGATTTGACTAGAGAATTGGTTATAAGACAAGTCAACTTGGGTGAGTTTTGTGAGGTTGGTCAAGAAATCAGGAATTCTATCTTCAAAACTGTTGTAATTGAGGTCAATAAGAGTGAGATCCTGTAGATTTGATAATGATGCTGGAACCTCGCCAGTGAAGTTAGATTGGAGGAAAACTTACCTTACAAATGAAATTTGTTATAACAATAAAATTTGTTGCATATTAGTTATTTAGTGATTTGTTGATGCCTTCACGATTTGCATGTAATTTGGCATAATTAATCAACTTGAGTAATTAAATTAATTAACCGAAGTCAATCTTTTTCAACCCAACAACATGCCTTCTCTAATTCACTGCATCAGGATTATTTTTAAGTTTTTACAAAAAATAATAAGTCTCTAATAATTTTTTATATTATTAATATCAAGGTGAATTTCATGGGTGAATTGGGACTACTTCATTTAGGCAAGACTCAAGAGCGTCAAAAACCTTTTGTGCAACTTTCTTCCTAGAAAAGAGGAAGTCAAGTCTCTGAATTCACATGGCTGATTTTCTTCATTTAGGGACCGCTTATTAGTTTAATATAGGAATAGTAAAGAGTAAAATGCAAGTTATTCATGTCAAGTCTTTCTAACTACATTCTCCTATTCTATTTTATAAAGAAAAGAAATCTAACAACTTGTCCAAAAGCAAGTTATTACAGATTCAAGTCTTCCTAATCACATCGTGGCCCCATTTAACCATTTTCATTGAAAAACTTACATGTTTGACTCTTTGGACTCAAGTCCCTTAAAGTTTAGGAGTTACGTGACTCACAACATACCAAAATGGGGCCCCAAAAATAAAATTGGGAAAAGAGGCCTTGTGATTAAAGAGAAAGAGTCTAAGACTTCACACTGTAGCTTGCCTTAATTTAGAAAGAGTCTAAGACTTCACACACAAGGCCCTAGTTCTTGTGATTATGTCTTTTCATTAGAAAAATGCATAGAAAAAAAAAAAGGAAAAGAGGGGAATGAAACCGTCAAAATGGCCCATGAAATCACTAAGACTTGAGTAGTTTCTAGTAACATGCACTTTTAGTCACCTTTAATACAAAAGAACTAGGGCCCCAAAATAAGGAAAATGGTCCTTGTGATTTCAAAGACTTGACTCCAAGCAGTGTAATTTGCATCTCTACCTAATTTTATTGGAAATGAAATTGTGAAACTTATGGTTAAGTGACACCTTTCCAAACAACTTAAAGATTTTGGATTAATCAATAGTTTATCATTGTATTAGAGCAAGATATTCTAAGTTCAATCCCTATCTCCACTCTACCTCCAATGTACAATCTTAAAAATTCCATGTGTTGAGTCTCACTTATTAAGAGAAGTTTGGATCCATACGTTAGCAGGAGTATTAAAATTATGATTAAGTAATTAAATTTAGTATTTTATAATAACTTAAACTTTTAAGACAATTGGTAATTTATCAAAAGTTGCACAAAATTTTTTGACAATTAATAATAAATGATAACTAGTGAGGCTTATCTAAATCAAGGTTTTCTTATTCATTAATATTGATATGTTTTTTGAGTCATTGAAAAAAAATAAAATCTTGTGCATTTTTTTTTTAAAGTTTTGCTATGTCAATTTTGTGATGGGAGGCTAGCAGGGCTTGAATGCTAATACTCAGGCAACACTTAAGGTGATAGAACCATTAAGCTATCCCTTGAACTTGAAACTAGTGCATTTTACATGACAGGTTGTTCCATTACTTACCACATTGAGTAGATAAATATTCAATAGGGTCCTAAGAGTCCTAGCTAGCTAGAATTTTGGGACCATATCAAAGGATTCATTTCTGTAATTACATGGGGAGTGTAGAATGAAGTAATACACATACTTAGGATGATAGTGAGGTGTTCGAAGAGGTCTGGATATTCACATTAACAAAAAAAATAAAAAAAAAATTTCCAAAACAAGAACGATGAATAATTATTTAAATTCAAGCATAGGTAATGGAATTATTATGAAATTTCCATTTTATTCCAAGTATGGCTAACTCTCTCTCTCTCTCTCTCTCTCTATATATATATATATATATATTTCCCTTATTTACAAACAAACAAAATACCCTCAAAAAGTAATTCTTGCAATTGGCCTCCCTAAAACCACAAACACTTTATTTTCAGTGAATCAGCCGCGGTTATGATAGGTGATCACAACAAAATAAATATAGGGTACCCTCACACATATGTGGTGTTGCTTTTACAGACGCAAAATTGTTTCAATAGAGAGAAATTGGCTTTTGGGTAAAGTCGTAACTCTTGGATAAGACATGCCCATTCCCAATAAATGCATGCTTGTCTATTATTTTTTGAATTCTATGATAAACACACGATTGATGTGAATTCTTTTCGGAGAAGGGAATACTAGTGTTCAACCCATTGGCTTACTTTGAACGTCCTGAGAGTTCTAAAGAAAAGGGTTGAGAACAGGTTTTTGGACTTCAATTTTTTTTTTAAAATTTAATTTTTGGAGCCAGAAACTTATTTTATTTTTCTTACAATCAATGCAAAATTGCAATTTTGCAATTATTAGCTTATATTGGTTGGCTGCTCAAGGATCACTATTCACTTACATACAATCACATTTTATGTTATAATCCTGTCAATAATTTCTTCCAAAGATGCTGCTTAACCATGTATGTTTTAGGCTCTTTTATCAATTAACAACTTTTTACTCTCTCTCTCTCTCTCTCTCTCTCTCTCTCACACACACACACACACACACAAACTTTTTACTCCAACCTAAATTAAGGCTGTTTAATTTTGTTGTGAAATTGTTATTACCCATGTCACTACTCATTTAATAAGAATAAAACTATAGGCACAACAATTTCATAATAAAGCATTTGTGGTAAGTTGTTAAAAGTAGGAAAAAAAGGGATGTCAATGATGGACCTAGATGATTGTGAAAATTTGTTGTGAAATTATTGTGAAACTATTGTACTCATAGTATATTGCAATGATGTTTAACCTAAAGAAGTCAATGCTATACTGGAACCGATTGTATTGGTAGTATATATTGTACCAACCATTAAACATGTAACAATATTCCTTTAAAATGAATCAAATAAAATATTGGACTATATCGGCTGTATCAGAGATTTTTTGGGTGTTTTGTCCGCTATAGATGTTTCAAGTGGTACAATTGAAAATGTTAAAAAAAATGTTATTTAACCCAATATATTGGGTTAATGCATTTATAAAACCTTTTTCTTTTTTTTGGTGATAGATTTTTTTAGTTACTAGATTAGTTACGCATTTGGGGAACAGTGTGAATAGTCAAATTTCTAAACATTCTGATTAACCAAAAAATAAGAAAAAAAATTCATTTAATCATATTTAGCTACTAACATTGTTCACTGGGAGTGTAAACGTCCATTTCATAGTTTTATTTAATTGATTTGACATGTCATTTAAAATGTGACATTTGATACATTTTTAGATTTGTAATTTAGAGTTGTTTTATGGACACAATAAATTATTACAACATTTTCACAATAGCTAAATGTCAATCCTTCATATCCATAGGTTAAATAACATAATAAAGTATTAGAGTAAGAGCACCACAACTAAAAACAAGGGTATTGTGAAAATCTTGTGATAAGTTGCGGTATGTTTGGCAACCCCCAAAATTTTTTTTTTTCAAAAATTATTTTCTATTTTCTAGAACAAAAACTTGTTTGGTAAATCAGACCCCTCAAAAATAGACCCAAAAAAAAAAAAAAAAAATCCAAATCTCAATTTCCAAAAGGAACTAGAACAGCTAATAACCAGTTTTCAGTTTTGACATCAAGTGCATTTAGGCTATAGATTTGGGGGTTATTTTACCCCAAAAAAAAAAAATCTCCCTGCAAAGTTCTACATACGGAATGCCCTCAAATATACATAGATTTGAGGCTTATTTTACAAAGAAGCAAATAGCAGTTTCACAATTAATAATAATAAAAAAACAAGATTCACTCCCGGATAGCTAGCCTCCGTTCCTAATGGTCTTCTTTGACTTCATAATTTTCTTTGACTTCACAATCCACAACTCCCTGTTCAATAGCTTGCTGGTAAGTAGTGACATAGAAAATTTAAAGAATATATTCAGCACAAATTGCATAAATTAATGTTGCATCTTCTGAGACTAGTTTATATAAAACATTAGCATAATATTATTTTAAAGAATTGTTTGTCACACTCACCTTGGAGCATCCTTTAAATGCTGTAATTTCTGCTTCCACTAGATCTTTGGTTGCTAGGCATTTTCAACCTTCTTGGCCGGTTCTCTTCAATTAACCCTAGAAGGCATTGAGGTTTTCCAATTTTAAAAATGAAATACCCCATAGCTATTCCAAAAACCAATCCACATCCATACCCTAATAACACAGCCTTCCAACCAAATCCACTCATAAACATTGGATCATTATCCTCTTGGAATATTGGTGGTGGTGGCCGCTCATCAATGCCACAATTCTTTGACAATGGAAATCCACACAATCCCAAATTTCCACCATATGAGTTGTTTTGAAATGTTCCAAATTGTTTGCCTTGTGGTATGGGTCCCATAAGTTGGTTTTGCGAAAGATTTAGCACTGCCAAAAATGTTAAACTTGTCAGTTGCATTGGAATCTCCCCATTAAGCCTATTTGAAGAGAGGTCTAAGGATTCAAGTGCAGACAAATGACTCAAAGATGATGATATATGGCCAGTTAGTCTGTTATGGGAAAGGTTAAGACCTCGAAGAAAGTTAAGCATTCCAATCACTTCAGGAATCTTTCCATGGAACTTGTTACTTGATAGATCTATGGTAGTGAAGATGGTTAAAATTCTCTCTAGCACAAAGCTTTGCCCTTTCATTGCTACAATAACCGAGTCTTGGTAATAGCCTTGTTCCATGTACTTCACTTCGCCTTCACTTTCTTTGGTTGTTTTTATAGCCTTCAGTCCCTTGAAGAAATTCGTAGGTAAACTTCGAGAAAACTCATTATGAGAAAGGTCAATGATTCGCAACAAAGAGAAAGATGACTTGGTCTTGAAATTGTCTAGTTGACCATTAAATTTGTTGGACCTCAAGATAAGAACTTGTAACACTGGAAGATCTTCCAGCCAATAGGGGTAGGAATCATTTATCTTGTTATTTCCTATGTCTAGAACTTCCAAATATTTACAGTTGACCAAAGATTTTGGTAATAGCCCTTCTAACTGATTACCATTGAAGACAAGAGTCCTCAACGTATTACCCTCTGCAAATGTTTCGGGCATGGTGCCATAGAAGTTATTCCTCCTCAAATCCATGACTACAAGAGAATTACAGAAGTTTCCCAAACATGAAGGAATTGTACCACTCAAACTGTTGTAAGAGATGTCTAAGATTTCAATGGAAGTTGCATTGCAAATCGTAGATGGGATCTCCCCACTTAATCTATTGTTGGAGATCAAAAAGTTGCGCATAGATGATGGTGGAACAGGAAACACGCCATGTAGTAGATTGGCACGGAAGTTCAAATATAGAAGTGTTTTGAGCTTTTTGAACATATTAAAGTCTACAGTGCCATTCAAGTCATTTGATGAAATATCAAGAAATGAAAGGTTGACAAGATTAGAGATAGACTTTGGAATAGAGCCATAAAGTCTGTTATTATCTAATGAGAGAAACTCCAGTGAATCGCTAAATTGAAATTCAGCAAATTGACCAGTGAGTTGGTTGTAAGACAAGTGAATTGCGGTGAGTTTTGTGAGGTTGGCAATACAATTGGGAATCCTACCTCCAATGTTGTTATATCTGAGGCCAAGAAAAGTGAGATTCTTTAGGTTTGAAAGTGATGATGGGATTTGGCCCGTAAAGTTGTTAGTTCCAAAGAAAATCTCAGTAACTCTCGTGAGATTCCCAAGCCATATTGGTAATGCTCCTGTAAAATTGCAATTTTATGAGTTCAAAATATTTCTAATTGTGGACTACACGTTAATAACCAAAAATGCTTATGGATCTTACCTTGAATATTATTGGATCGTAGGTCGAAGTAGGAGAGTACAAAGAGATTTGAAATTGATGATGGCATCTCACCACTAAAATTGTTAATTGATAAATCCAAATCGATGAGTTGTGTAAGGTTGCCAAGCCATGCAGGAATGGACCCATTAAACTTGCATTCACTCATAAACAAATGTTGTATGAATTTCATTTCGCCAATTGATTTTGGTAACTCTCCTGAGTAAATTGTGCGAGAGACATCCAAAAACCGTAGTGGTGTGCTCCAATTTACCATTGGAAAAAACCATGTGAGTTCAGGATTATCCGTTAGAATAAGCTCACGTAGGTTTGGTAGGCGGAAAATGTGATCAGGTAGCTTCCCGCGCAATAAACAATTGTTGAGAGTAATGGATGTCAAAGCAGAAGACAGATTCATGAAAGAAATAAGAGAAATAGAGGACATTTCAACATTCTCAAGATGAAGTTCTCTTAGTTTGGTCAGATTTTGGACAAGCCTCTTCACAACAGATGCTTCGATTTTAAGATAGCTATTGTAGTCAGAGAGATCTAGTGAGGCGAGTTGGGATAGGTGAGATATTTCAAGTGGGACTTTGCCAGAAAACATGGAGTGAGAAAGGTCAAGGTGTTTCAATCTTGCAAACTGGCCAAACCTAGATGAAATGGAGGAGTAGTTAAAATTGTTTGAAGCGAGGTTGAGCCATTGCAGGTGAGGGAGAAGAAAGAGGCTACTGTTGAAAGGAATGGTGCCATAAAGCCAACTACAACTGAGGTCAAGGCCTATCACATCTCCTTTCATCCTATCACATGTAACGCCATCCCATGAGCAGCAATCAGTTCCCTCCTTCCAGGACTCCATCTTTGGATAAGAATGAAGACCAACTTCATCACAATTGAAAGAAACATCGTTGGAAAGAGAAAATAATTGCTTGAATTGGAGCAATGCAAAACTTTGGTCTTGGGTGCACAGTGGTGCAGAAGAAGAGGATGAAGTAAGTTGAGAATACAAGAGCAGCAAGAGGTAGAAGAAGAGTTGAGAGAGCAAAATCAAAGACCTCATCATTATTCTGGATGAGATCAGAGGCACGTATATGACTGTCATACGTGAAAGAAAAACTGGAAGATTAATTTTATAGGAAAAAGCTATGACAACAACCTCGTCGTTGTATTTTATTGGTATTCTTTTTCTTTTTCTTTTTCTTTTTATTTGTATTAGTCTTGTCAATAAAGCAATTTTATGATTTTTGGGATGTTGGCTGACGAGTGAAGAGTGACGAATTAGGAATCACAGATGGATGTCGTCAACAAAGCCAGTTTGCATGTTGTAATTAAATAATTGGATTAGATACAAATTACAGGCTCGTTATCTCCTGACTTGGAGACTTCTAAGGTTGGTGCGCCATAATTTCTTGACTCTGCAGACTTATTGATTCTATTTTGGTTTCGGAACATCTAGGTTGGCTAGCTAGTCTCCATTTACCGATGAAGTTCAAATTGATGGTAATAATAAATCATAGAAAGACTAACTATCAACGACACCTAATTGTTCATCAAAAAAAAAAAAATGACACCTAATTTTCCACACCAACCATTTTTGTTAATGTTCTTTTCAATTAATTTTGCTTCTAATCTTATGTTTTAGTTTGAAATTTAACTTTTAAACGGACAATTCTAAGTCTTTTTTATATTTAAATATTAATTAAATAATATTTATTTTACTTTCTATATATATATATATATTTTTTTTTTAATTGAAAATTTATTATTATTTTTAGATACAAAATTACTAATTAAATTTTGGTATTTTTTTTTTTTTGAGAAGGGTAAATTTTGGTATTTAGGTTTTGCTTTTATTTCATTTTCAATTGACCTATTTGTTTTAATTTTGAATGACCTATTAATGCATAAACAACGATAAGAAGTACTGTTGATAAATGTTGTAAGAATTTTTTTTCTTATTTATTTATTTTTTTTAACATCAGTAAGTAAAAGTTCTGTCAAAATTAAAAGAAAAATGCTGAAGCCAAAGTACACAAGAAAGTATACAAAGGACACTCGAAAATGGAAGAAGAAAAACAAAGACAAACAGGCAGTACAAGAACTAAATCATTGATACTCCTTCAAGAGTCTAGGAGATCTATCTGTCCCAACACCATAATCTTGCTGCTATTCAAAAAAAAAAAAAAAAAAAAAAAAAAAGAAGGAAAAAATGAAAAAGAAAACAAACGCATGTCAATACTAACTAGAAGATGTGCTTTGTAATGAGATGGAAAACTAAATTCAACTGATTGTAATTTCTTTTTCTTTTTTTGTTTTTATTTGCCTTCGTCTTTACGTGAATTACTGAGCAACAAAGCCACTATCATTTTGATATATTATTTATTGTTGGTTTTGCTAAGAACCATCATTTTGATATGGACCAAACTTTTAAGGAGTTCACCATTAAGACTTGACTCTGAAATTGCTTAAAAGTTTTCTTATTCAATTCGGTGATGTTTGAAAAGAAATTTGCACAAAGATTATTGCTGTTGGAAACTTCTGTGGTTGGTACACCATGATTTCTTGAACCCAAAAGACTTTTTGATTCTATTTTGGTTTCAAAACATCTAGGTTGGCTAGTTCCCATTTACTGATGAAGATCAAGTTGATGATAAAAATAAATCATAGAAAGACTCGCTATCGATGACACCTTATTTTCCACACCAATCATTTTTGTCCAAAAAAAAAAAAAAAAAAAAAAAAAATCTTTAAGTGACAGCGGAGGCAAGTTTACCAAGCTCATTAAAATTCAAAATGCCTTTCACACCTTTAAAAAATCGCTAAATACCCACTCGGGTATATGTAAGCAAAATGAATACTGCATTCCAAGCATATTGATTGTATTTTTGAGAGAGAAAGAAAATTAAATAGGACAATTTAGTATCTATGATTAGAAAAGTTACTCCCACACTGGTTCAATATAATTTGAGATTTAACAATCAACTCTAAGTTAAGTCTTTTTTATATATAAAATTAAATTATTTTCTAAATTTTTATATTTTTATTCAAAATATTATATACAAAATTACTAATTAAGTATTGTATTAAAAATTTTCTTTCATTATATTTTCAAATGATAATATGATTAATCACTTAATCTATGCCATAATTTATCTTAAATAAGATTTTATCAATTTTAATTTAAAAAAATCCCAAAAAATGGTAACAAGTATTGTTAGTAAATGTTTTAAGTGAAATGTTCATTTTGAAAAGATAAATTTTTTTTTTTTTTATATAATCAAAATGTATTATATATTTATACCATCACTATATTTATTGAATTATTATCTTTCTCTTATGTTATTTATTTCATTATCTAACTTTTTTTTTTTTAAATTTCCTTTTTATTTGTGAAATTTTCATCTAAATTTTATAATATATTTTCATATTATAAAAACAAATTTGTTAAGCACTATTGCAACTTCATTAAACAATAAAATCACAAAAAGTCTCAACATTCAACTTGTGGGACTTGAGTTTGTTGATGCTCATTTTGGAAGTCTAGTAGAAGGAAGAAGCCCAGCAACATGGGCAGAAAAGAGTTAGTAAGTGGATAGAAAAACCATTAAACCCAAGTGGCAGGAATAATGGATCATAGCTCCATAAAATAAACAAATGGGCATTGAGGAAGCAAACGGGCTTAAAGGAGCTCGGAGAGAAAGAGAAGTAGCAAGCCCATGGACAGTATGTGATGAAAAAAAGTGAGAATGGACCACAGTAGGCCCGAAGTAATGTAAGTAAAGAAAGTAAGGGGTTGATGGAAAGTCCATGAGCTCTAAGGATGAAGGATAAGGTAATTGGGCCAGGAAAATCTAAAGGAGTTAGTAAAAACTCATGGGAACGCAGAATTAGAAAAAGGGCCGAGAATGCCCAAGGATGTCCAAAAGGAAATAAATGGGACACAGGAGCCCGCAAGCAATGTAATAAAAAGCCCAATGATCATACTAAGTCATTGAGAGAAGAATAAGCAGTAGGCCCAAAGAGGCTCAGTAGGCTTGGGTTAAATAATATCACAGCAAGAATGGCAGAGTGGTACAGCAGGAAATGGTAGCAAGACTGTAGAAAGGAGTAAAAGAGTAGGCTGAAGGAAGAAAAGCCCACAATCAAAGCCAAGCCCCTAAAGGGAGCAGGTTATATAGAATGAGAAATCATAAAATAGCTCACGCCATAAGAAGTCAAGGATGAGCGGTAGAATGTGCAGACGAGCCTCCAGACCACGACCAACGTATGGGCAGCGGGCATGTTTTGGACATACACAGAAGTGGATGCACGCGCAAGTCTCAAACATCACTAGCTCGTACCCAGCAATACAGGAAGTGGTGGGTCATGGGTCAGAGGTAAGAAAGGGCATGGTCTGGCGGTGGGGAGAGGGGAAAACCTATTCTAGGGTTCCTGTTTAGACTCTTTTGGGAGAAATGTCTTGCTAGGATGACATACCGCCCAAAAGAAGAAAGAATGAGTTGGAACCACTAGGTGCATGTCATTAGGGATAGGAAAAGAGAGAGCACCCACACCGTAGCAGGTAAGAATGCCACAGTAAATAAAGAAACAAACAAAATAGTTTTCTTTGTCTGGTGATGGAGAGTGGCATAGCCAGCATAGGTAAGTGGCAATGGCTGGGCGATTGACAAGCCAGTAATGGTCTGCAAGGACACCCAAACCAGACAAAGGTAGTTAAAGGCTAAAATAGTAAAAGCCAGTCATGACAGACATTATATAAAGGGCCCTTGCTGTGCATAATAGGGGGGATCACGGTAATAGTAACCTTTAGGAGAGAATCACAACATATAAGCAAGTATTGAGAAAGAAAAAGGAAAGAAAGAAAAGAAGAATTAGAAAGAATGGAAGAAAAAACATAGAGGATAGAATGGCAAGCATGCACCAATAGGTTAATTCCCTCTCTCCCTCTAAAGCCCTGTTCTCTATCAAAAGGTAAAGGATTCTTCTAGGCACAGGTCATTTAGGTCTGTTCCCTCAAAGCAATTAATTTTTTTTTCTGGGGGAGATTATTCGCATTGAGGAAATGGCTCCCTTCTTGATTTCGGCCCTGTAATATAATTTGGCACAGCAGACTGATATTTCCCTCTTTGATTAAACAAACTCATTACTATTTATTCCCCATTTATTTCTGCCATTTTATGTACACAGTGCTTCTTGTTGCTCCTGTCTAAGTAGTGAACGCATTTCTTTTATTATCTTTATTACATCTGCCTGCCATAACTTTCCCATAACAGCTCCGCCTGTCATAGGCATGCGATCAAAGTTTTGGCAAACGGGGCGTAGTTTGTGCACAAGCCGGACCAAGGTAGGTTACAATTGGACTAGTTCCAACTCCCTTATCCAGAACACTTGGGCACAGTACAGCAGAAGGCAGCCCAACCCAACATTACAAAAAGGCCCACCACAGAGTTCACAACTTTTCCTTTTTCTAACACATTCCAAATAATTTATTCTAATCTAAAATTTCAAGAAATTGCACATTACATTCTTATAAGCAAGTTTCAAACTTGACTCTGAAACTTGCTTATAAGCCTTCTTATTCAATGATCTTTGAGAAGAAATTAGCGTAAAGATTATTACTGTTGGAAATTTCTATGGTTGGTGCGCCATAATTTCTTGAACCCAGAAGACTTTTTATTCTATCTTGGTTTCTGAATATTTAGGTTGGTCAATCCCCATTTATCGATGGAGTTCAAGTTGATGATAATAGTAAATCATGGAAAGACTGACTATATATCGATAACACCTTATTTTCCATAAAGGCTGTGTTTGTTTCGTGTAAAACATTTTCCGGAAAATACATATTTTCCGGAAATGTTATTTTCAGGAAAAGGAAAATATTTTTAAGTGTTTGGTTGAATTATGAAAATTGTTGTGAAAAATATTTTTATGTGTTTGGATGTATTCTAAAAATGCTATTTTCCGGAAAATTTTTCACATTTTCTCAACATCCAAACAAATTCAACAACAACCAATTCAACAACAAATTCCGGCAATAACACAACACATCAACAAGAACAACAACAACAATAACAATAAATTCCGGCAACAACACTCAGTTCATCCAAAAAAAAAACAACAACAACAATCAAATTAAAAAAAAAAAAAAAAACAAATTGAGAGATCGAGGAAGAGAGAGCGTGGAGGCGATGCGTCTGGTTCGTGGATCGGCGAGCTCGAGGAGGCGATGGGTTCGTCGTGCTCGTGGGTTTGGGTCTGGGTGAAGGCGATGGGTTCGTCGTGCTCATGGGTCTGGGTGAAGGCGTGCTCGTGGGTCTGGGCGCGGTGCGACTCGTGGGTCTCGCGGTGCGACTCGCTGGGTCTCGCCGACGCGGTGCGACTCGTGGGTCTTGCAGTGCAACTCGCTGGGTCTCGCCGACGCGGTGCGACTGGTGGGTTCGTGGGTCGAAGGTCGCCAGCGATGGGCTCCGGTTCGTGCTCTCTCTGGGTCGAAGGTTGCTGGGTCTCTCGTGCTCTCTTCTCTCCTTTTCCGGAAAATTTCATTTGAAGTGAAAATAAGGCCGGAAATCCATTTCACCCGTTTTTGGCATTATTTTCGGTCAACCGGAAATGGTTTTCAGTTTGACCAAATTTGAAGCAACAGCTAAACACCCAATTTTCCGGAAAATAATTTTCGGAAACTGTTTGAAACCAAAACAAACGGACCCAAAAATAATTTTTGTAAGTGAGAGTGGAGGCAAGTTTACCTATTTCATTAAAATTCGAAATGCCTTTCACACCTTTAAAAATGGCTAAATACCCACTCAAGTATATTTAAGCAAAAAGATTACTGCCTTCCAAGTTCCAAGCATATTGATTATAGTTTTAAGTGAGAAACAAAATAAAATAAGACACTATAGTATATGTGGGATGCAGAAACTTAATAAGATAATAGTGCCACATGTCATGTCCGATGTCGAGGAGACCGAGGCAATTCTGAGAAGACCATACCCTCAGATGGCAAGGCTAAGGAGGCGAGCCTTGGCCACGTTGATGGCACATTACCAAAGGAGGTCGCATTGTAGAGGAAGGGCTTTAGAGAGGGGGTTAGTCCTGGCATGTCTAAAGGGATGGTAGCTGCCACCACATTTATTGCACCCCACCAAACCCTCTGGCCGCATTTATGTGGAGAAGATTCCTGACAGTGCTGTCTTGGTTGCCGCAACTCATAGAAGATTTGGGAAAATGTCTAATGGGACAAGCACTTGAGTAGTGGCCTACATGATCAACAAATTGAGGGCAAGATCAGCGGAAAGAGGCTATATGATGTAAGAAATCCTCCAGGAGAAAGGGATCTGAAAATCGGTGGAGAAAACACTGTAATAACAAGAACTGAAATTATTACAAAGTCTGAAGAAATATATTCAAGAACTACTCTCCTCAGGTTTTGTCGAGGAAGGATTTCTTTGCATAAATCTTGTTTTTCTTTACTTTCTTACTATCTTTAATCCACTGTGAGCGTTGTTCAATTCATTGAAACCTAGTTTTTAGCCAATTCTCTACAAATTCATTGTGCTGGGCTCTTTGAGCCCTAATCCAGTTACATCTTGGGCTTAGGATCCAAATTGCGCCCTTACAGTATCTATGATTAGAAAAGTTACTCCCACACTAATTCAATTTGAGATTTAAAAAATCAATTCTAAGTTAAGCATTATATATATATATATATAATTAAATAATATTTATTTTGTTTTCTAAATTTATATATTTTTTATATTCAAAATATTATATAAAAATTTACTAATTAAGTTTTTGAATTTAATTTTTATTTTCAATAGATAATATGATTAATCACTTAATCTTCTAATGACATAATTTATCTTAAGTAAAATTATATCAATTTTAATTTTTTGAAAAACCCCTTTAAGCAGAAACAATGTTAAGAAGTATTGTTAATAAATGTTTTAACTGAAATGTTCATTTTGAAAAGATCAATTTGTTTTTATATAATCAGTAATTTTATTACATATTTAGACATTAATATATTTATTGAATTATTATCTTTCTCTTATGTTATTTATTTCATTATCTAATTTTTTTTTATAATTTACTTTTTATTTGTGAAATTTTCATCTAAATTTTCTAATGTATTTTTTAAAATGTAAAAAAAAATTTGTTAAAAGATCCTATTTGAGATTCAATTAAGCACTATTGCAACTTCATTAAACAATAAAGATAAAGTCATCAAAAGTCTCAACATATGTCTTAATAATGACAAATTCAAGCTTCAACATTCAACTAGTGGGACTTGAGTTCAAAACTTTTCTTTTTTCTCCCACATTCCAAATAATTTGTTCTAATTAATCAAAATATTTAGGAAATTACAAATTAGTGAAATTACATTTTTATGGTTTGGAGTAATTTTAATTATGTCCCCAAAACAAAGTTTCAAAATTTTGATACACTTCCTTAATTTTACTTATTATTTAGATTTGCTCCATTCATTCATAATCAATAGTAGAGCCACACACATGCCCCCGCCCTCTCCCCCATAATTTTATTTTTAAGAAATTCCTTTATAGTATGTATATTATTTACATTTAAAAAAATGTAACTTGTAACAATTGAAGTTGGCCACCCAAATTTTAAGTCATTTCAACGGTGCTCTTAAAAGAAAGAGAAATTATATTTAAAATCATATAATTTAAGAGATTTAACAAATTAAACTATGTAGTTTCAAGAGTAACAAATTAAACTTCGACCTATTGTGTTTGAGATTTAATATAAGTTGAGGGTTTAATTTATTACTTCTTGAAATGAATTTAATTTATTAATTTTGAAACTATAAAGTTTAATTTGTTACTTTTAAACTATAGGGTTTAATTTGTTACACGCTTAAAATACAAATTCGGAAAAAAAAAAAAAAGCCAACTGGTCTAGTAGTTATAGAGATAAGATATTTTTTTTTCACCTTCATTTTTTACTGTAAGTTATGATGTAGGTTATGTTAAAGTTTTGCATTATTCTTGAACTTGAAAACTTTATTAATTCCATTGAAATTTTTTTATTCACTTAGGTAGATGATTTAGTAATTTATATTAAAATGAAAATCTTCAAAATTTCATTATGTAGATTTTAAAAAATGAATTTTATTATATGAAAGATCATCACTAAGCATAATTTTACATCTAGACTTTGTCTTTCCTTTTGCTCTGTATTTCCGCAGCCAACAACCCATATCATTTTTGAATTCTATGCTAACAACTTTAACTGTGATACTGAAAACAGTTCATTTTGGGTCTATATTCAGGGTAACAACTATCAAATTATCTTCATGTTGTGTCTGATACTTTAGGGATACCTAGCTAGGGTTGAGATGCCCCATTCCCTTCCTTTAAGAGGCCTAATTATTCACTTCTCAAATGCTTACTCAATTTGTGGGTCGCATTTTTCATTGGGTGGTAAGCTTAACTGATGAATTGCATATTGAACAGAATTATAGGTAATATCTTGTCCCCCATCTCCCACATCAACACCATTATAATGTCTCTTGCTTACCTGTATACGCTTTATTAACCGATGTTTCTGTCAATTTGTGTCACCTTATATGTTTGATCTTTTCTGAATGTGCATCATAATCCTAACATTCTGTCTGCCCTTCCTCATCTGATTGTCGTCACTTGGATTTTTCCTTATTCGGGTGTTGTCATATCACCTGATATTGACCATTTTAGACTCCTATCTCCTATCTCCCTTGGGTTAACTAAAAGGGAGCTATGTAGAGGTTTAGAAGAATTGTGTCGTGAGCTACAAAAAAAAAAAAAAAAAAACCTGCTTGTACTAAAAGTGAATCTAAAGATGGAGTTTTAGTTTGTACTTCAAAACACGCGGGTCTTAGGTCGCGTTTTTAAAAAACGTGCCTTAAAGAAACAACAAAGGCCGCATTTTAAACATGCGGCCATAGAACACGTTTAAAGCTGTGTTTTTAGTGTTTGTAGCCGCGTTTTATCAGGTCGGGCTATGGCCGCGTTTGTAAAACATGGCTATAGGTCCAGCCCAATCTGAGCTTTCCTTTTTTAAAAAGAAGTCCTACAGCCGCGTTCAAATCACGCGGCCATAGGGGGACTTTAAAGCCGTGTTTTACAAAAAACGCGGCTTAAAACCCTCAGATAAAATTTAAAAAAAAACCCTCAGACCCTCAGATTTCTCTCTCTAACCCTTGTCTCCCACTCTTTCCCTTTGACTCCCAAACCCTCACCGCCGCTCCAGCCCTCTCTACCACCGATCCTCCTCACCATGCCGACGAAGCCCAGGCCTCCAGTACCGGCACTGACAATCTCACAATCTACCTGACAGTAAGTTTTTAAATTTTTTTTGTTTTGATTTTTGGTTTAGGGTTTCGATTTTGGGTATTTGTAAAACTGGGGTTGGTTGCAAAAACTGTTATTACCATGTGAAATAATGGTGGATTCAAGAGCAACCACCGCATCCTCGCCGCCGAGCTCGTTTCAACTCGGAGGAGCTCCGATTTGTGCCGCCGAGCTCCGATTCACAAAAACCTTAAATCATTGCTATTGGCTGAGAAATTGGTGGCGTACCATATGGGGCAGATGTATACGATGAAAACCACGCTCGTCCCAACACAAGGTAAGAAAAGAGCATCATTTTTCTTGGCTTTGGTTTTGGTTTTGGGTGGTGGTTCGATTTTTTTTAGGGTGGTTGATAGAGAAGTGAATGTGATGGGTATAGAGGTGTAGTTGTGGACACCATAGCAGCGCACGATTAAAAGGGTTTTGTGTGATTGGGAAAAATATATATATATATTTGACGCAAATTTATATTTTTAGGTGGGGGTGTTGGTTAAGAGGGTGTTTGGGAGGCTGGAATCTGAGGTGGGAAAGTGTGGAAGGGACTTTTTTGGGTTGTGACGTGGATCTGCTTTGGTGGGGTAATGGGTACATATATATAGGGAAAGAATCCAGACGTTTCTTCTTCTTATTATTATTATTTCTTTTCTTTTCTTTTTTTAATTTTAGTCTAAATCCAATTATTAACTTCCCCAATGTTGTGGTTTGGGTAAAAAGAAAATGTTTTAATAAATAAACTTGACCCGTTTCATCATCTAAATTTATGGATAAGCTTGAGTTTATCCATGCATTAGTATTCATGTATGTTGGGGTTTTCGAAGTAATGGATGGATAAACTTCAGCCATTTCAACTTGTATAATAAGCTGAAGTTTATCCATCCATTAATAATATTACTCTTATTTCCAATCAAAAAAAGAAAATAGATAAGAAAAAAGAAATGGCTGCTCGTCATTTGAGAACTTATTAACTTCTTATTTTCCAAACTGTACATATTTCATAAGATGGGAAAGGAAATGACATTTCACATATTCCACGCAAAGTAAAATTTTAGCTAGAATTTTTTGAATCTAAGGTCTTATTACTTTTAAGAAATGGGACCTAGGAAATTGCTGTCTGTGGGCATGTGTTTGGTACTTTCAACTCAAGAGAGCTAATTTTTCTAAGGACTTGAGAATCTGGTTTTCCTTATAGAATCTATCATGATTGAAGTTTAAATTCTGAAAATCATTAATGCTTGATCTATGTCTCATCTCTATGAAAAGTGGAGTGTGAGGTTGCATAAGATGCCTTAATCGTTGATACTCTATTTTTGCTGCCTTGACTTCCAATGCTGATTTCTTAGGTAATTCAGTAAATTTGATGATGATGCAAATATAATGTTTCATGTGTATTCATTTCATGCACTTGCACATTAGGTGTTTGATGTTGTGTCTAATAAAATAAGTAAAGAAGTTTGGATTTTGAATGAAAATTGGATTTGGGCCTGCTATACCATTATAAATCAAAACACTAATAAAATAAAGCTGGAAATTAAGCAAAATTGTAATCGACAATTTTCCACTTTGTTTTCTGTTTTTTCCTTTTGGCTTCCCACTCATTTGTTGCAGAATCCAGAGAAGATATTCTAGCATTGCCAAGCCTCTAGCCATGTTACTATTTATTTTCTATCTTTTAAGTTTTCTCTACTTTTCCCCCAAGATGGATTTATATCAATGGTCTTCAGCTTAAAGGCATGTGAATGAATTTGCAATATTTCCACTTCTAGTTATCAACCAGTCTTGTGCCACCGGTATTCTTATTGATTCAAAACACCATAAGGCTTGCTTAAATAATTGCCACTTCTGTTTCTTATAGTTTCTATATTTGAAATGGCTTTTGATTTGGGTTTCTCTTCTGTTGCTTACCTAATTCACTACTACTGCAGGGAGCTCTCACACATAGTCGTAAAGGTAACTCATTTTTTTTACCCTTTATGGCATTGTTAATTGCAGAAAATGCTAAGCGTTCCAGAAATAGAAGAGGTTTTTGGACAAAAAAGAGTAGAACTTTCAAGGACTCCTATTGAACTGAACAATGGTTATTGGATTCTAAAAGTAGTTCCATGGATTGGGGGTAGAATTATTTCCATGATGCACCTTCCCTCAGGTAATTCTTTTGAATTAGCACAAGCTCAATATTTTTGAATTTGTTCCATGATAATATTTGAGAATAATAGCTCCAATTTTAGAATCAATTGATTCAGAGCCATATTCTGGGATGGCTGTACCTTGAGATAACATGATACTTGATGTTTGTATTAAGGAATATATAGGACGACGTTAAAAGAATTGGTATGGTATTTTTTGGAGGAAGACAATAGATTATGACTTGTCAGCAATTATTACAATCAATATTATGCCTTACATATTTAACTATTTGCATGGGCACTACTACCGATTATTACATGTGTCCCATTATTTGCAATGCATGTGACTCACTTGGTTGGTTGGGTTAATGCAGTCATTTACATTGCACTAGACAAGGACAAATGTCATTTTCCTATTGGTGGTTAGAGCCCAAGGCTCCAAATATGTTTGGAGCCAAACCTTTTCCTTATTTATTTATTTTAAAAATCAACGTTTTGGACCCAATGAAGGAAATCTATGCTTTGAAGAACATTTATTGGGAAATGTTGTCATCCCTGCTCATACGTTTCCTATGAATGATATAGGAGGCATGACATTTTTTTTTTCACAGTGTAGATAAACATAAAGTAACTACAATGTTTTGAGTTTTATCCTTATAATTGTATATATAAATGGATATTATGTTATTTTGTTTTACATTGTTTGAACATAATAAGTGTAAATTACATATATTAAGACATCCATCCTAATTGGTCAAACTCTCATTTGGTTTACTTAGGTGTGGAGGTCCTTCTTAAGCCATCTGGCCTAGGAAAAAAAAAAAAAAGGACTATAGCTGTGTTTAAAAATGTCCTATAGCCACATTTAAAAAATGCGGCTATAGTTGTCACCTATAGCCACATTTTAAACAGCCACGTTTTAAATGCGGCTATAGCTTTCACCTATAGCCATGTTTTAAATGCGGCCATAGGTCCTGTTCTTAGGCCGAATTTGAAAAAGTGCGACCATAGACCCCTCAGGCCTATAGTCACAGGGTTTAGGCCACATTTGAAAACGCGGCAAAAAAAAAACGCGGCAAAAAAAAACGCAGTTATAGGCCAAATCGTCCTATGGCCACGTTTTTTTGACCTAAGGCCACGTTTTATAAACATGGCCACAGAGCAATCCTTGTATATTTTTGTTGTGGAGATCAAACCTTCAAGGTGGTCTTTGGAGTCACGGATGCGGTTTGTGGAAGAAATCTAGAGTAGAAGAGTCTAAGCGGTTTGAAGGTGACCATTAGGTTCTGTTAATAAGTTTTCTACGGGGTATGGTCTAGGAATTAGGGTTTATATGTAAACTTCAATTCTATTAGTGAATTTCTTTTGGGGATTTGGGAATCCAGAGTGTTTTTTATTTTTAATTTTTCGGTTTTCCAATACATCACCATATGCTTTTGTTATTAATTTACTTTATTATTATTGCATTTCATGCGGTGAATATTATTATGCGGTAATTAACATGTGCTATTCAGATTTACATAATTGATTAATAGGCATAATTTAGTATTTGAGCTTCACACAATATTTGAATATGTATTTCAATGAGCATAGCAACTAATTGATTAATTTATAAATTCAAAGAATAGGCTTTATATATTGTGTAACCATATTTGAATATTAAAACCAGACTGCCATATACGGCCACAACAATTATTATGACAAAAGAAAACTTTTTTTTTTTTTTGAATTGTACTTTGGTTGGATTTCGATTTTTGATTTTTTTTTTTTTTTTTGAATTTATAAAATTTTGAGATACATTTTGAGTTTTAAATATTATTAAGAGAAATGTTGGATTTTGCTATGATTTTTTCCCATCTTTTTTTCTTTAAAATTTTTTTGATGCATTTTCTATGTTTTGGATTTTAGAGAGAAAACATTTGGATTTGGATATTACCAATTTTTAGTGATAAATGTTATTTAGGAATGGATATTTTTCCTACCTTACCTTTTAACTTCTTGAGAAAAGTTTTTTTTTTTTTTTTTTTTGTATTGTAGATTATTAATTTTTTTTTAGAGGAAATGATAGTAGATTTTATTTATATAAAATTATGTTATACAATGGAAAAGAGAAAAGATGGACATTCTTCTATTCAAACAATAATCTCCTTATTCTCTTTTGCAACACTAGCCAAAGCCAGAACAACATAATTACATCATAAATGAAAGAGAAAAAGAAATTCAAAACTATCACAAATTAATAAGTTTAATGTCTTCAAGAATCCAAGCAACTGCAAAAGAACAGATCTTCTCTTCAAAGTTTTTAGATGCCCATAAAAACCAGAAAAGTGTCAAAAACACCCTCTTGATTTACTAAGGCAATAGTGTGATGTGGAGAAAGACGAGGCAGAAGAATAACCCCAAGGGTGGAATGAGATACCAATGGTTTAGCTCTATCAATTGCTTGTCTCTTATGAGGAGATATTTCCAAAGGTGAAAAAATATTGTCAATAGCTGCAGGACATTTAGTTGGAGAAAAGAAAATATTTGAGACTAGTATATTTAAGAAAAAATCAAATGACAAGTACATTTCATCTTTCATGCACATGCACATGCACATATATTTTTGTGTATCAGATATCTCAACGACTAGGTCAACATACAAAATCTTCCCTTCAAAAGCTTGATAGAAATATATAAGGATGGCCCTTGAAAAGCTTGATAGAAATATATAAGGAGGGAAAATCTCACCAAAAAAAAAAAAAAAAAATGACAAGAAAAAAGAAGAAGCACCGAAGACAAATAAATTGAGTTTTTATACATAAACGTTTTACAAAAAGTAGATTCTGGACATAATAATTTCACCAGCTATGGAAACCAAGTTCTTCTATATTGTTTGTTTTTGTTCCATTAGCTCAATGTTTGCCTACTTTTCATAATCACATGTACCTCTACATAACAGAGTTCAATTATCATTCAAAATCCTTGAAATTTTTAGGATTAAGTGGGTGAGAATTGAAGGGTCAACATGAAAATAAAATCAAACATGAAGAGTCAAAACAAAATTTTGAAACATAAAGGGCTAAAATGATAACAACTCCAAACTTTAAGGGTCAATAGTACACTTTAGTCTTTATTTTCAATGGATGGAAGGTTTCATGAATTTGGAAGAATGTTTTCTAAGTGATAAGCTCCATGGATATCATAAAAATAATTTTCAAAAGTAAAAATTACATTGGCTTTGAAAAAGTGTTTTATCAAGGAAAATTCTCACTGGTTTTTTGAAAGCCATTTCCAAGAGGAAAAATCCCATGTTTTTTAAATTCATTTTTCAAAGAAAAATTTCATTGGTTTAGGGTGCATTTGTTTTGGCTTCAAACCACTTCCGGAAATGCTTTTTCGTAAACGTGTTTGGTAGTTACTGAAAATTGGGTCAAACTGAAAATGTTTTCTGTGTTGACTGTAAAATAAGGGCTCACAGACGTAAAATGTTTTCAGGTTTTATTTTCACTTCAAACGAATTACACTCATCACACAACACAACAAAAGTGAGTTATGGTGACGAAATGTTTCGTCACAATATGTTCTTATTTCGTCACCAATGACATATGGTGACGAAACTGCATTCGTCACCTAATCCTCGTCACAGAATGTTCTGGTGACGAAAATTTTTCGTCACCAATAAACAAATGATAGGTGACAAATATTTTTGTCACTAAACCTTATTTTCAATGAAAATAAATTCGTCACCAATAATTTTTTATTTGTAATTTTTTTTTTATTTGACCACATAAGGTGACAAAATATTTCGTCACCGATTGTATTTATTTTTTCAATTTCAATAGATAATTCATCACCAATTTCTGCTTATAGTCAGATGAAGAAAATTTTCATTACCAATATTTTTATTATTATTAATGTTCTTTACATTTGCTTGCCGTTACATTAACTTGTTCATTTCCAACCATATTCATAAATAAATCATCCATTCATTTCCAACCAAATACATAAAAAAATCATCCATATAATCTAAAAAGGAAATAAAGAACCATTATACTTTTAAAACCATTGAGCCAAGTTGTTTACAAAGTAATTACAACCATTTATATATAAATGATTTCTTCCACACTTTACAGAAAATGATTTGAGACCAAGTAGCGCCACAAAAACTGTTTTTTTGCCCCCAATCCCATCTCTGCACAAGTATAACAAAAAATACATCAATACCATAACTATGAAGATGCATTATCAACAAAAAATGAAGAACCAAATTAGAAACTTAAAACTCTCAACAGCACAAAGGCAAATAGAGGAATTACCAACAACAACAAAAGATTTATAGTCTAGTCTGTTTAGATTGCAAACCTATATGCCTGATAAGATGTAAACAACAAAAAAAGAGCCATAATTATTAGTAAGATAATTCCGAAAATGTCCACAAAAAACCCAATAACATACTGGACAAAATAATCATAATGATACAACACATGAAGCCAAACTATCAAACAAAGAAATTGCTCATAAATTGGAAAAAAGCCAAGCAAACCTATATCTCTAATTTTCTAAGTAATTGCTCATAAGCAAGCTGTGGTCTATATCCTATTAACATATGAATTTAACATCATATATGTAATAGTTTGCACTTATTACTTTTCAAGCAAAGCAACACCTACACCAATCAAGTCATATTGACACAGTGAAAGACTGATCACATACCACTGCATAAAGAAATTTTAAGAAAACTAATCATTTAGCATTGTTAGCAATAAGCTATAATGTGTAAATTAATCATTTAGCTAAATTCAATGTTTCCAATAGCTCTAGTATACCTTTCCTATTCCATATTCAACAAATAATAAGATGCTTATCCTACCTGTCAATGAAATAAATGAATTCTTCTACGCCATCCCCATGATGGACGTCTATATCTATATACAAAGGAATTAAATTCATTTAAGAAGTGCCTGTCAATGACACATCCAAATTAGATTTAAATTGTAGAGTTTGCATGAAAAGTTAAAATCTACTACTCAAAGAGTCTTTATTTAAGTTTATTATTTGGGCAGTAGGCTAAGTGAAAGAGCCGCATTATTGTTTTCTATAATTTATTAAAAATAACGTATTTCAGCTAACTCAAATCTGTCCTTGACAGACTTGGGATCCCAAAACAAAATTGCTATATTTTTAATACTAGCCCAAATTCTTTGAGACTTGATTAACATTAAAGCCACGTGCTAAAAAAACATATTAAAACAAGGAATGAAACTCACAATCTCAAAATGGCTGAAACTCACAATCTCATATAGAAATTATCAAACTACAAGTCAAGCAATCCAATTCCATAACTCATAGAGACAATTTTTCAAACACTTGGCTATATTTTTAATACTTGCCCAAACTCCAAGCTTCTCTCACACGCACTCCTCACAGATCACTGGTACTCTCCAAGCTCACTCACACTGAGCTCCACCCTCTCCCTCACGCTAGTCCGAGCTCCACCCACAATCCGACAAGCGCCAAAGATCCACCCACGGTGAGTTTCCTTTTCCGGTTGAGTTCATTTCTCAGTCCGACAACCTCACCTCACCTCCGATCCATCCTCTATTTAAGTCCGACGACCTCACCTCACCTCACCTCCGATCCACACACCTCCGACCCACCCTCTACAAAAGCCGATCCACATCCCCTCAAACCCATCTAGCCAAAATCCACCCTCAAACCCATAAACAACCCATCCTCCGACCCACCCTCTCGGACCCGATCTATATATAAGTATATATATATATATATATATATTTATTTATATAACTATTTATTTATTTATTTACTTTTTTTAATTATCCATTTTTTATTTAATTATTGATTTAAGAATTTAACTTTTTCTGGTGTTACAATTATACAGAAATAGAATGCAATGTGATTTGTTGGTGTAAATATTGATTGTGATGGTATTATGTTGTGTACGTTGTTGATGTTACAATTATACAGAAATATATGTGCATAAATATTTTGATACTCGTTATCAATGTGGTTTGGATGTTTTTTGTTTGTGGCTGTTTTTATATACTGTGTAATCAATAGCATGCTTGTTTACATACCTCTTAGACCACAGTGTTTGTGATTTTTTAGATGAAGAAAAAAAACCAAAGCCGCAATTCTTGCCTCAGTTGCATCTGTCCTCCTTGTGGGGGTTGCATTGTTAAGGAAATTGCGGCGTAGACAACTACCTAGGGCGCCTTATGTTAATCATGCAGCTGAGAGAGAGCATTACATAAATAGTATTCTACATGGAAGTGAGAGACATTGTGTGAGTCAAATTAGGATGAAACCTATAGCTTTCTACCACTTATGTCACACCCTCACTGAAGGGGAGCACGTACGCCCGACTATTCACATGTCTGTTACGGAGCAAGTGCTAATTTTCTGTCACATTATTGCTCATAATGTGAGGTTTCGTGTAATTGGTAGTTGGTTCCATAGATTGACTGAGACAGTTCATAGATACTTCAAGGTTGTCCTTAGGGGGGTCCTAAAATTATATAAAGCTCTAATAAGACTGTCTAGCGAAGATACAACCTCAGAGATAAGGAATAGCAGAAGGTTCTACCCATATTTTAAGGTAAATATTGCGACTTGTGTATTTTTGTAAATTGTGAAGATTTGTATAATTTTAAACCATTATGCCTGTCGAAAATTAGGATTGTGTTGGAGCAATCGATGGTACACATGTTCGTGCATCTGTGCCACCTGAAATACAAGGTTTCGTGGTCGCAGAGATGGAACCACACAAAATGTGTTAGCTGCCATTAGTTTTGACTTAAAGTTCACTTATGTATTGGCTAGATGGGAAAGCAGTGCACATGATTCACGTGTGTTAAATGATGCATTTGCTAGGTCAGGGGGATTTTCAATTCCCGAAGGTATTATAGGATTACTTCACCTTTTTGGTTTATTAGTTTAATAAATATTGTGCGTTTTCCTAAGCATAGTAGAGATTTGGTTTTATTTTTGAATATATGTAGGTAAATATTATCTTGGTGATGTTTGGTATGGTAATAAAAATGGAATTTTGTCACCTTATTGGAGTGTGCGATATCACTTGAAAGAGTTTAGTGATCGTCCTCCTGAGAATGAGCAAGAATTGTTCAACCTCCAACACTCTTCATTGAGAACTACCATTGACCGAAGGTTTGGAGTGTTGAAGAAACGTTTTCAAGTGTTGGATGTAGAACCATTTTGGTCTTTTGAAACCCAAGTGAAAGTAGTGTTAGCATGTTGTGTGATTCATAATCACATTATGGGGGTTGAACCAAATGACCATATTATAGAAGCTGCAATGAACCAAGTAGAGTCTAAGGGCCCCTAACAAGAAACACAGTCACGACGGGACTCCATTGAAGACAGTAGAGTGTGGAATGCTAAGAGAGGTCAGATATGCCAAGCTATGTGGTCTGATTATACCAGGAGTGGAGAGTAGCATTTTATTTAGATTTCTATGATTGTAATATGTGCTGTATTTTTTTTTTTTTTTTTGTGAGGACAATGTATTTACTATAGACTTCTGGTGGTGTAAGAAAAAAGTATTTTCAGCATTACATTGTTATTTCCAGTGTTAGCATGTTTCGTTCTGTTGTGCACATCTATAAGCGTGGTTGAATGTGTGTTTGATTTGTTGTTCATATTCTGAGCATAATTACTAAATGCTACTCTCATTTTTAAATGCTACTCTCACTATACAATTTTCATATGTAGTAATGTCGAAGGGAAAAGAGAAGGTGGGCGGCACTAAGCAGTTCAGGTGGCTGCCCCCATGCACACGACTATGCTTAGGCTACTTGCCGAGGAGGCTGCGAAGGGCAACAAGCCTTCTAACACTTTCAAGGCCGGCTCCTTTGCTCTTGTAGCGAAGGAGATATCTGCTCAATTTGGGGTCGAGTGCCACCCCTCTTATGTAGAGAATTGGCTGCGGACTCTGAGGACCATGTGGACCACTATTCAAACTATTAGGAAGAAGAGTGGTTTCGGCTAGGACGATAACTTAAAAATGATAACATGCGATGCGAAGACATATCAAGAAGAAGTCATGGTATGGCTTCCAACTATATTTTCTTAATATAAATAATAATATATGTTTTTGGCTTTTATAATCTATGAATTGAGAACAAGACAAGGCCGCTCAAGTACCCTCTTTATATGAAATTTATAGTGTCATTCTTTTTAGGATTCCATTGCTTTTACAAATTTTCAAATATAACTTTCATGTGCAGATCTATTGTAAAATATGGTCTTAGCATTTGTACATTGTATTTTCTGTTGTACTTATATTCAAAATCATGGGTTATGTCTCCTATTCCCTAACAGATTTTTTTTGTTTATCATTGACCTAAATCATCTAATGGCATCTATATTGAATTGAATATTGAATTTATGAGTGAAGTGATTATTGAATTGTTATTATACGTTCCTTTCTCCCTTACAGGTGCATCGTAAGCATGCAGAGTATCTGAACAAAAAGATTGAGATGTACGATGAATTGGCTATTGTAGTGGGGAAGGATACAGCCACGGGTAGCTTTTCTAAGTCGTATGTGGATATTGAGAATGAGCCAGACAATGGGAACGGTACTTAGTTTGTGGCGAACAATGGGGAGGAAGGTGTGGTGGACAAAGGGAAGAATGCGGTAGTGTCATCCACCACTAGGTCTGGAATTTCCAAGTCTCGCAAAAGAGGGCGTGCACCTCCCTCTGATGATAGTCTGCTGACTGATCTGTTTGATCAGCTGAAGGAAATTGTTGTGGCTTTGAAAGAAATCAACCGAGGGCCTGTTGATTACACAGCTATTTACTCTGAGGTCATAGCTATGGTGGCGGATGGGTATAGCGAAGACATGCTCGCAATTGCCTTTGACCATCTTTGTGAAAATAAGAAGGCAGCACAGGGATTTCTAGCCAAGAATGCTAAGCTGAGAAAGCTGTGGATGGATAGATTTTTGTTCACACACCTCTGACTTGTCTGTTTCATGTTGACTGTGACGGTAGCTTTAGGAATTAACTTTTGTTGTAGTACAAGTATTCACCTACCATTGTATTATATATGTAGTCTTTTGTATTATTGGAATGATACAATTGTCCAAATTATGTATTTGTACTGTTCAGATACCACGTGTAGGTATCATTTTTGTACACCATGGAGGTGTAATGGCAATGGTGAAAGATTGATGTGGCTGTTTTGATATAAATATTATGGGTATATTTGGATGATTATTTTTGATGTTGAAGTGGATGATTATTTTTGTACTGTTATAG
Source organism: Quercus ilex subsp. ballota (assembly GCA_032727855.1). Lineage (NCBI taxonomy): Eukaryota > Viridiplantae > Streptophyta > Magnoliopsida > Fagales > Fagaceae > Quercus > Quercus ilex. Next base: position 451,358 of record JAVFWQ010000028.1, read on the forward strand.
GTTTGTCTAGGCAATGCAGATGCTGAATTTGTAAGGCATTTCATATTTTCCATAAAATGATCCACAAACCAAACATGGGAATTGATTTTCAGTATAACAAATTTCATTTTCTGTAAAATGTTTGAACGAACCAAACATGGGAATTGATTTTACGTAAAACGGAAAACATTTTTCGTAAAATGTTTGAATGAACCAAACACCGGAATTGATTTTCCATAAAACGAATTCCGAGGTAGCCAAATAGCCTGAATACATTTTCCTTTACGGGAAAACAATTTCCCCTGAAATGATTTTACGCTCGGAAAAGCATTTCCGTTGAACCAAATGCAGCCTTAGAAAAGCCATTTTTCGAAAGAAAAGCCATTTTTCGAAGGAAAAATCTGTGGTAGGAAAAGTGTTTTTCAATGAAAATTCTATGGGTTTTTGAAAGAGCATGGCATAGTTTCTTAAAGTACCAACTTTTTGAATCACTTATGCATGAGCTGGGCAAATTTGTTTGCAAAGTTGTTAATTCAAGCTGTTTTGGGCCACAATTCATGCATTTTGCCTAATTCTTCCAATTTTTACAAACTTCATTCTTAGCCTTGTGAATATCGATTCGACACAGATGAAGTGTCGTTGGAAAGCTTGTATTGCCAATTTTCAGAAAGATATCAAGTTTGTGGCTTTTCATTTCATATTTGGAAAATATAAGAACAAGAATGTAACACCAAGTTTTGGCTCAAAATCACACTTTGGTCAACTTATAGGAACAACAATGTAAAGCCAAGTTTTGGCAGGTTATGAAAACAAGAATGTGGTATCAAAAACAATTTTTGGTCCAAAATCACACTTTTATTATTTTCATGAATTCTCTTTGTTCATCTGTAATTTTTGTACTTCGAACATGCCAAATTGAAACTTGTCACGAGATCTCTCCAATGACATACTTCCCAAATGGCTCAGTTTTGGATGCCAAACCATCTTCAGGGTCTTACACTTGGCAAAGCATTGTAAAAGAAAAAAACCTTGTCCAAATGGGTATGTTGTGGAGGATTGGGGATGGCAAACAAATAAAAATTTATGGGGAGAGATGGCTGCCTGGGGAGGAACATGCTAAGATCCTTTCGCCCTCAAATAGCACTACTGTGGAGTGGATAGTAAGCAAGCTGCTGGACCCGTGGGGTACTGGCTGGAATGCTCAGTTAGTTGATGCCATGTTCCTACCTTTCAAAGCTCAAAGGATCAAAGGAATACCTATTTGTGTCACTAACCAAGCTGATTGTGTGGCTTGGCCAAAATGCAAAACCGGGTCATACTTCGTAAAATCTGAATACCAGCTGCTGTGTGAATCTGAGGCGAAGGAGGTTCCATCAGGGTCCTCAGATGTGGGGGTTAAAATATTCTGGAAGAACATTTGGTGTCTCAAAATGCCAAATAAGGTGAGAGTTTTTCTTTGGTGTGCATGCTTAAGTGCACTACCAACGAAGGTGGGGCTGTGTAAAAGAAAGGTTGTTGATAATTCAACATGTGACCAGTGCTTGAACGAAATGGAGAATGAGGTTCATGCTATTTGAGGATGTGAATGTATTCAAGCGGTCTGGGTTGCCCCGTTTGCAGCACTTCGACCAAAACACCCTAACGTGGAAAATATGTGTGACCTGGTCAGTATCATACATGAAGAGACCAGTGACCTTGAAAGATTTGCAATGGTGGCTTGGGCGATTTGGCAACGGAGAAATAAGCTTCAATTCAAGGAGGTTAGCACCCCGGTTCAAAAAATTTACAAAACAGCCCTGATACTTTTGGACGAGTTTCAGCAAAGAAAGCCAAGAGTAGTTGGCCAAGAACTTGCTAGCCCGACCAAATGGCAGCCTCCTCCCCCCAATGCAGTGAAGGTGAACTTTGATGGTGCAATGTTTGGTGACTCCCATGAGGCAAGGGTTGGGGTGGTGATCAGGAATGAACGAGGTGAGGTGATGGCTTCGTTGTCAGAAAAAATAGCGATGACATCATTGGTGGAAGTGCTCGAGATGATGGCTGCTAGGAAAGCAGCCATCTTCGTCCAAGAACTGGGCTTCAAGAATGTCTGTTTTGAGGGTGATGCCATGGGGGTGGTGAGAAGCTTAGAAGATGAGGATAGTTCAAATGCATTCGTTGGGAACCTTGTAAAAGACTTTATGTCTATTGCGGGTTTGTTTCAATCCTATTCTATCTCTCATGTAAGGCGACAGGGCAATAATGTGGCCCATGCTTAGCTAGGGAGGCTAAAATGTCTTTTCCTTTGCATATTTGGATGGAAGATGTTCCAACAAATGTTTTGCTTTCTGTAACCAGTGATTTTCCAGTTGAATAAATTTTATCCCAGCTGGATGGGTTTTCTCAAAAGAAAAAAAAAAAAGAAAAAAAAAAAGACATCATTTACACTATGTTTGGAAAGGGGGAAAGTGGAAGGAAAGTAAGGGAAGGGAAGGGATTTCTTGTATTTGGATTATAGAGAAAAAAAGAAATGTATAGAAAACAAATTCTCTAGGCCTACATTTTGCAATTCGGCCAATTTGGGCTAAAAAGGAAGCAGGGAAACTCGGGGCTATTTGGTAACGTTGTTTTAGTAACACTATTTGTATTTTTTGAAAATACGTGTAGGTGAAATAGTATGTGAAAATGCGTGTAATGTTATTTAAAAACTGAAAACATGTGTTTAAACACATGTACCAAATGATCCATCAAATAAAAAAGAGGAGCCTACATTTTTGACTTCTTACAGCTTGAATTTCCACATTTGTCCTTATCTTTATATCTCTCACCCTAATTTATGTGGGCATAAAAGTAAAAATAATAAAATTTTCTTTTATTTTCTTTTCCATTTGCAAGTCAAACAAAGGATTACTTCTTCTTTCTTTTCTCTTGTATATCATGAAAATATATAGGGGAAGTTTTTTCTTTTCCTTTTCTCCTCTCTTCTTTTCCTTTCACTTATTTCTTTTCCTTTCTCTTCTCTCAATTGTGACCAAACAAAGTGTTAACCACAATTTGGTTGCAAATAAGCTCTAGGACACTTTTTCATTAAAATGACTTCTTTTTTGTTGTTTCGAATTTTTCATTATTTTCATGATATCTTGCTTGATTTAAGTCTGACCTTGACCCACGAGCAAAAAATTTAAAGGGAATTCAATTACCTTATACATGAGCTTGAACTTGTCACGATCAGACAATTGGATTTTTGGTAAATTCTCTGTCAAACATGTTCAAATTTGGTCAAAGCGCTTTGGAAGGTGTATTTGGATGTGATAAGGTGTGTTGGTAGATCTTTGAGCCTGTTTGACCTAATTCATGAAATTGGTGGATCCTACATTCAATAGAGACAAATTAATTTAATATCTGTCATTCCATTGGCCTTGGGGGCAAACATGTAATTTTCTATGTCCTATTCAAAATTTTACAATAAAATTGAGAGCAGATAAAATACTCTATCGGCACCCCTTAACCTAAACCAAAATCCCACTTAACATGCATGCTTCGCTTCTTAGATTTTGGATTGGTTTTTCTTCTAGGTTGAAGATTCACTAATACCATTGGTCTTCTTTATGTCGTTGTCCAGTGCAAGCTTGATTTCTAAAAAAGTAAATTCTAGTAAGATCACTCCTTCAGCGATTAACACATGATCACACAAAAAAAAAAGTCCAAAAAATAAGTGTCCAAGTTACTAAAAAATTAAGAATTCCTATTTTAGGTTAATCTTGGATTTATTATTGGCACCATCAATCCCTCTTCCCATTTTAAAAATTACTTACGGAAAATAAACCCACATAATGAAAATTTCCCTTTTCAAAATCAAAATTCTTGTGTTTTATAATTTACAATTAGAAATACTTCGGTGCGGTTTGGATTCAGCGTTTTCACATTTTGTGCGTTCACGTTTGTGCCTTTTTTTTTTTTTTTTAAGAGACCAGCGCTTGAAACATAAAACATTATTAAGACCCTTGGACCATTTGTTTGAGCAAACCTATTCCTCAAATCATTCCAAATTTCCAGAGCAGTGTCCTCATAGATGATGCTTGATTGAAGCTTGGGTGAGACTGAATTGGTTAGCCAAGTGCCAACCATGTTGTCACATTTGATCCAAGCTTGCACAGCTGAGGGAGAAGACACTAATGGCGAAGAGAGAGTAAGAGTACCATCAATGAAACCCAACTTATTCTTGGTAAGCAAAGCTTTCCTCACAGCTCGAGCCCATGCTGAGTAGTTTTCTCCTTCAGTCAAGGGTTGTGTGACAAGAACTGTGCTTGGATTCTCTGCGTGGTGCAAGAACAGAGGATCATCCATTGGTGAATCCTGTGAAGAAGAAATAGGTACACTTTCTGATGTAGAACCATTTGTAGCAGCAGCGGAAACCATTATTGACAAGACGAGAAGAAATTTTCTTAGCAAGAAGAAGGAAATTTTCTCGAGAAAATTGTGAGAAAGTGCAAACCCTGTGATGAGAAAGTGCAAACCCTAGAGAAATTTGGGAAATTGCTCTGATACCATATCAGAAAACAAGGAAGAAAAAGTTTCTCAATTGTATTAATCAATCAATGAAAAGTGCACACTTTATACAATCAAAGTAGCCTAATCACTACTAAAACTAATTAATCAACTCTACACGCGTGAATCCACATATACCACTCTCACGTGTCTTAACTAACCTCTACAACTGATAAAAACAAAATAAACTACATACAACTTTAACATCTTAAGCTACTTGTCATTTAACTCTTGCTTCTCTTTTCTTTCTTCAATTCTGCAGCTTTGCCTTGTTGCTGACTCTGTCAAGCCTTTATGCCTCTCATGCTCATCATGCTTTACACTCTGATACTCCCCCTCAAGGGAAGCTACAGAATGAATATTAATAATACCCATTTTACATATCAAACTAGAAAATTGATTGAAATTGAGTGCCTTGGTCAGTAAATCCGCTAATTGACAGTGTGTTCTAACATGGATCAATTTGATAACCTTTTCAAGCACTTTGTCCCTCACTACATGACAAGCAATCTCTATATGCTTAGTTCTTTCATGGAACACTGGATTTGATCCAATGTGCAATGCAGCCTGACTATCACAGAACAGTAAAGCCTCTCTATTGTGTTGAACTCCAATATCCTTTAGAAAATACAACATCCAAACTATCTCACATGTAGCCACAGCCATGGCCCTATATTCTGCCTCTGCTGAAGATCTTGAGACAGTACACTGCTTCTTTGATTTCCATGAAACCAATGGATCACCAATGAATATACTATAGCCAGTCACTGACCTTCTTCTATCAGCACATGCAGCCCAATCAGAATCTGAAAATCCCTTCACATGTAGTTCTAATTTTGAAGAAAACAGAATGCCTTTCCCTAGTTCACTCTTCAGATATTGTAATACTCTGTACACTGCATCTAAGTGAGGTTTTCTAGGCTTAGCCATGTATTGGCTCAACCTATGAATTGCATAGGTGATGTCTGGCCTGGTAATTGTTAGATACAATAATCTACCAATCATCCTTCTATACAAAGTAGGATCCTTAAGTTCCTCTCCCTCATACTTACTCAACTTGAGGTTTTGTTCCATTGGAGTCTTGGCTGGCTTACACTCTAGATATCCTGCCTCATTCAATAGCTCAAGAACATATTTCCTTTGGCATAAGGCTATTCCTTGGTTTGACCTAGCCACTTCAAGTCCAAGGAAATATTTCAAGTCTCCCAAATCCTTCAGTTTGAACTTTTGATCCAATAACAACTTGAATTGTGCAATCTCATCCTTGTTGTCACTAGCTACTAACACATCATCTACATAAACCAATATGATTAAGAAAGACTGATATGTTTGCCTAGTGAACAAAGAATAATCAGCCTTAGATTGTATAAAACCCAAGTCCTGAATCAAAGTGGTAGAGAACTTAGCAAACCATTGCCTAGAGGCTTGCTTAAGTCCATAGAGAGACTTGTTCAACCTACAAACCTGTTCCCCCTGGCTATGAAACCTTGGTGGAAGAGTCATATAAACCTCCTCAATCACTAATCCATCCACTGTTAAGGTTGATTCTATTGCTTTAGTTGCTAAAATTCCCAATCTTGGTAACAATCTTGTTGGTAATGGTCCTGGTACTAAGGGTAAAGAGAAACCAATCTGTACTCATTGTGGGAAGATTGGTCACACAGCAGATAAATGCTATAGGTTGCATGGTTTTCCCCTTGGTTTCAAGTTCAAGAATAAGACAGCAATGGCTCATCAAGTTTCAATCCCTCAAGCACAAGAATTGGTCTCAAACACAAGCACTGGCAACTTCATCTTTACTCCTGAGCAATGTCAACAACTCCTAGCCTTGATTGCTCCCTCTTCTCCACTTGTTTCTGCAGTGCAAGGAAGACAAACACCTCAGTCCAATGTAGCCACTATAGTATCTTCCAATGCTATGACAGGTATCAATTTGTCTCATTCTGTCTTCTCAGCCAAGGTAGTGAACAGAAGGGCTTTTAATTCAGATACTTGGGTCATAGATACTGGGGCTACTGACCACATTGTGTGTTCAGTGAGTGCATTGTCCTCTATTACTGCTATTACTAATGCCATTGTTGAATTGCCTAATGGGGAAACTGCTTCAGTCACACACATTGGCACCATTGTTTTGTCATCTTCCCTCACTCTTAATAATGTTTTATGTGTACCCTCTTTTACAAAAAAAAAGAGTTGAACCATTAGACCATTAACAAGGCAAATGAACAGTAAAAAAGAGTGAACAGTAGCCGTAATATTTGACTTTTTAGCCACTTTTCAGCACACCAGTGGGTCCCTTGCATTGTTCACGGGACCCACAAATTTCACTTTTCAGCAACTTTTTCATTAAAAATGGGTTCCACGGTACTATTCACATATTTAAAAATGATTTTGTTATAGTGTTTTCAGTTTTCAGTTTTCAGTTTTCAGTTGTATCCAAACGGACCCTTCATTTTAGATTTATTTTTCCATAACAATATATTAGTAATCTAACTAAGCACAAGACCACCCTCAAAACTAAGTCCAATGTGCCATATAGTATCAAAACAAACACAAATGAACACACGAAATAACCTAAAATGTAAATATATAAGTACAAGCCAACTGAGCACAACACTAGCCTTAAAACTAAGTCCAAGACATGATACAATTTTAAAACAAACACAAAGAATACCCTCAACCTCAAATACATACGTGAAATCTGAACATTATTATTAGATGAATAGGAAAACAACACCATAATTCATATAAGCATGATCAACTCCTTAATACCCAACATTCTAATGAACAGTTGTAAGTCAAAGCACCTAGTAGATAATAGGGTCCTCATCACTTCCAACAGTACCTTGCAAGTAAACAGAGAAAAATTATTGAATATATAGGAAACTACAAATGTTAATGCTACTTGTAATATAACTTAATATAAATCCATTGCACAAATTAATGCAAAGAGAAGTTTGTCACACTCACCTAAGGGCACACTAATCCATAGCACAGTATTAATCCACGTGGCATTAACTTCTTCGCTTGGGTCTTTGGTTGATACGCCCTGTCACCCTTCCCTCTCGTTCTCCTTCAATCAACCTTAAAATCCATTGGGGTTTTCTTGTTTTAAACACAACATATCCCACAACTAATCCAAACACAAATCCACATCCATAGCCAATCAACACGGCCTTCCAACGAAATCCTTCAGCAAACATTGAATCATTGTCTTCTAGGAATATTGTTGCTGGCGGCTCACTAGTGCTACATTTAATTGACAATGGAAATCCACACAATCCCAAGTTCCCATCATATGATTCGTTACCAAATGTATTGAATTGTTTGCCTTGAGGTATGGGTCCAATAAGTTGGTTTTGTGAAAGATTTAACATGGCCAAAAATGTTAGAAGTGTCAATTGCTTAGGAATTTCACCAATGAGTTTATTTGAAGAGAGATCCAATGCTTCTAGTGCTAATACATTTCCCAACGTTGATGGGATATGGCCGGTTAGGTTGTTATGGGAAAGGTTGAGCAATCTGAGAAATTTAAGCCTTCCAAGTGCATTTGGGATCTCTCCTTGGAATTGGTTGCCTGATAAATCAATTGTTGTGAAGATGGTTAGGATTCTTGGTAATTCTATCTTCACTCCTTTCACAGTTACCTCTATTGAATCTTGATAAGAACCGCTAGGCACATCTGATTTGCCTTCACGATCATATTCTTTAACATTATTACCATAATGTTGTGACAAATATTGTGGTTCTTGTGCATCTTCATTAATAGTCATCATGGCTTCCAAATTTTCAAAACAAATTCTTGGTAAAAGACCAGTAAACTCATTGTGAGAGAGATCGAGAATTTGTAGTTTAGAGAAAAATGCCCCCTTATTTTTATGATTTCTTATGGGACCATGAAATCTATTATGACTCAAGACAAGTAACCGTAGCTCCGAAAGGGCTTCCAACCAATAGGGGAATGAATCATTAATCTTATTATTTCCGAGGTCAAGAACTTCCAAATTTGTACAATTGACAATTGATTACAATTATCAAATGTATCAGGAATAGTGCCATGGAAATTGTTCATTCGCAAATCCATCACTGAAAGACTATAACCAAAGTTTCCCAAACATTGTGGAATCTTACCTCTCAAATTGTTGTTAGAGATATCCAAGATTTCAAGGTTACTTGCATTGCAAATCATAGACGGGATCTCCCCAGTCAGCCTATTGTTCGACATAAAAAAGGCGGTCATAGTAGAAGGTGGAACAGGAAGATTTCCTTGCAATAGATTGGCATGAAGATCAAGAAACTGTAGATTCTTCACAACTTCAAACATCCATTCTGGGATTTGGTTTGGGATTCTATTATTAGATAGGTCCAAGTAGTTTCAATATTTTGACGATTTTAAAAATTTTGGGAATTCAATTATGTTGCAAGAAGACATGCTTAACTTCCGAAGATAGGGGAAGGTGTGGTTAGAGTTGCTTTTGATGCCTAAGAACAGACTATTATTTGAAAGATCAAGAGTGTCCAGTTCTTTGAGATTTGTGGACTTATCAAATTCCACAATGCCACTCAAGTTATTTGATGAAAGATTAAGCTCTCTAAGATTCACGAGATTAGAGATTGAATTTGGAATAGAGCCATAAAGCCTATTATTTTCCAATCTAAGACTTCGTAGTGAATTGTTAGGTTGGAATTCACACATGTGACTAGTGAGTTGGTTGTAAGACAAATCAACTGCAGTGAGTTTTGTGAGGTTGGTCAAAAAAGGAATTTTACCACCAAAACCTCCAAAGTTGTTGTAACTAAAGTCAATAAAAGTGAGATCCTTTAGGTTTGACAGTGATGATGGAATGTGGCCAGTGAAATTGTTATATTTGAGTGTAATTTCAGTAACTTTTGTGAGGTTCCCAAGAGACACTGGTATTGATCCTGTGAAATTAAAATTAGTTAGTTATAAAATAAGTAAACTTTGGCAAGTTTTTATAGGTTTGTAAAAAAGTCAAGAGTTCTACCTTCAAATTTGTTGTAACTAAGGTCAATAACATTGAGATACTCCAGATTTGAAAGTGATGATGGAATTTGGCCGGTAAAGTTGTTATATTGGAGCATAATATCAGTAACTTTTGTGAGGTTCCCAAGAGACACTGGTATTGATCCTGTGAAATTAAAATTAGTTGGTTATAAAATAAGTAAACTTTGGCAAGTTTTGTGAGGCTGATAAAAAAATTAAGAGTTCTACCTTGAAATTTGTTAAAGCTGAGGTCAATAAGATTGAGATCCTTTAGATGTGAAAGTGATGAAGGAATATGGCCGGTGAAGTAGTTAGATTCTAGGAAAATTTGAGTAACTTTGGTGAGGTTCCCCAACGACGCAGGTATTGGTCCTAAAAAATTGCAATTTGTGAGATTCAAAATAATTTTCAAGAATTGTGTATTCCTAATTGAAACTGAGGTTCGAAAGTGACGATGGGATCTTACCACTGAGATAGTTCCTGTGTAGATCCAAGTAAGAGAGTTCCTTGAGGTTTGAAAGTGACGATGGGATCGTACCGTTGAGATAGTTCCTGTGTAGATCCAAGTAAGAGAGTTCCTAGAGGTTTGAAAGTGACGATGGGATCGTACCGTTGAGATAGTTCCCGTGTAGATCCAAGTAAGAGAGTTCCTTGAGGTTTGAAAGTGACGATGGGATCGTACCGTTGAGATAGTTCTCGTGTAGATCCAAGTAAGAGAGTTCCTTGAGGTTTGAAAGTGACAATGGGATCGTACCGTTGAGATAGTTAGCTCCTAGACTTAAGGAAGAGAGTGCCTTGAGGTTTGAAAATGATGATGGTATCTCACCAATCAAACCGCTAGCTAATAGATCCAAATAAATGAGTTGTGTGAGGTATTTAACAATTATAGCAATTATACAATCCTGAATGATTTATTTAGTGCTTCAAAACAAATGATTTATTTGGAATTAGGTATTTAAAGAAAATGATAAACTACGTATTTGGTACCTAACCTTTATGCTAAATGTCAATTTAGTCCTTGACTTTTCAAATGTGTCAGTTTAGTCCTTAACCTTTTGAAATTGTGTTAATTTTGTCCCTACCATTAAATGATGGATGGAAAATGTTGACATGGCTAACAAGCAAAATTAAAAAAAAAAAAAAAAAAATTTATGACACATACGTGTACAGTGTACTACCGTGTAGAATAAAAATTAAAGAATAATAGTAAAATAAAAATAAAAGGAAAACCAGTTTATGTTAAAAATTAGGATCTCATCATGAACAAACAAATTTCAGAGTGCCGCATCAACCAAAAATTAACAAAACCTGTTTAGTTGCGGAGAAACCGTAGGAAAAGGAAGTTGAAAAGCAACTGAAAGACCTACAATCATTTCAAAATAAAAAATTTTCGATACTATAGGAGATAGAGGTGGAGAGAGCCGAGAGGAGGATAGTGAAAGGTTAGGGGTATGACCAGAATTCAGTGAGAAGTCAGGGAATATGGTGTATAAAATAAAACGGTGTCGTCTGGGAGCCTTAAGTTCTTCTAGGATAATACAAGCCATGGTCTCTAGTTAAGACTGACGCTTGCTTGTTTCCAAAGCTCAATGGTAATACAACAACAGATTTTTTTAAGGTGGCAGGATCTTTCACTACTTTCTTTACTCCTTACTAATGAAAAAAGACAAAATGGGCACAAAACCTTGGCTATAAAGGATTTTGTGTCAGAACCATAAACAGAAGAATTGTTTTTTTTTTTATTTTTTTATTTTATTTATTTCTTGTATTTCATTCGTTACAATTTGCAATAGAAATAATAGAAAATTTTCATTTTGGATTGATTTTAAGTTTTTCAGTTGCTTTTCTATTTCCTTATGGTTTCTTGGCAACCAATCAGGAACTTGTTAATTTGTTGTCTCTGCGGAAGGTTAGCGACATGAAACTTTGATTGTTCAAGAGGAGATCCTAATTTTAACATAAAATGGTTTTCCTTTCTTAAATTATTATTCTTTTTTTTTTCCACGTAGCAGTACACATGTCATTTTTATTTTAGCTGTTAATCAGGTTAGCATTTCCATCCATCACTTAACGACAGGGACTAAATTGACACAATACCAAAATGTTAGGGACTAAATTGACACATTTAAAAGGATAGAGACCTAGTTGACATTCAGCGTAAAGGTTAGGGACTAAATACGTAATTTACCCTAAAGAAAATTATTCGAATTTTAATTTTTAACTAGCCTATAACACAATGCATAGGCATGAATGAATTTAGAAACTATCAATAATTAGATACAAATTAATATTCCTACTTAAGTTGAATACTACTAATAGTCATTTTTATATTTTTGTCAACTCTTTTAAAAAAAAAAAAATCCTTGAAGGATTATTTAGTAGAGTATGCAGATTATTTATTATTTATTATTTTATTTTATAAAACAATAGAATATATTTTTGTCACTTCTTAACTTCATTTTTGCTATTGTGATACAATAAATTTATTTCATGTATACATTTTTTCAAATAAGATATGAACAACTAATTTTTTAGAGCATGGTACATTTTTTCATTGAAATTTATATTTAAACTAATAATAATTTTTTATATGAAAATCTTGATTAGTTTTAAGTAGATTGCAAATAGTTTCAATTTTCAGCTGGGTATTAAAATAATTTTCAATATCTTAGAAAGAAGTATTACATATTCAAATTGTTAGATAGAAGTGTAATAAATTGTAATTTTCCTTATATATTTTTTAAGTTAAGATTCATGCATGTACTTGTAAAGAGACTAGACATGAAATAAGATATATAATGACTTGGCACAAAATTGAAACTCATTTAAAATCTAGAGACATATGACATCAAATTAGAAGACAATTGTAGAAAATTGGAATGCAATTATAATCAAATTTGGATTATTGATTGAACTTTCTCTCAACTTTTATTTTAATATAATATATACGATATATGATTTGAAATGAAATAAGGTGTAAAATATTATTTTAACTATTGTTTAAGAAAAATCTTTAAAGCTCAAACCCACATGAATTGTTTAAATTTATATCAAAATGTCATCATGTATTTGCTAATGTAACTCCTTAATATTTTTCAATGAAAGTTTATTATGGATTTTTTTTAATTAAAAAAAAATGTTTTTCTCGAACCAACCAAAGAATTTTAGATTTTTAACAATTCTAGTACGTTTTACACGCAAATCAATAAATAAAAAGGTGTGAATTCGTACTTACATCGTAAACTGACAAGTTTTGTAAGCCGAAAATGTCATCTGGCAGACTTCCTCACAAATTAGAGCCTTCCAGTGTAAGGGATACTAGAGAAGAGAAATTCATGAAAGAAGTAAGTGAAACAGAGGACATGTTAACCCTATCAAGATGAAGTTCCCTTAGCTTGGTCAGATTTTGAACAAGCCTCTTCACAACAGATGTTTCGAGACTAAGATCCATGCTGTATTTGGAAGAGAGATCTAGTGAGGACAATTGGGAGAGGTGCAGGGACGGACCTACGTTGAGCCCAAAGGAGGCCCGGGCCCCCCCTGGACCCCAAAAAAAAAATTTTGAGCAGGTAAAATTTTTCAAAAAAAAAAAAAAAAATGAACTTGGCGCCCCCATAGTTTTTTGCTCGGCCCCCTCCCAAAAATCATGAACCCCCCTAGCCCATCATCCAGCTAGTCCAGGAGCCCATGACCCATGTAAAAAAATAAAAAATAAAAAAAACACTCAGCTCTCAATAGTCAGTAGTCAGTAGTCCAACAGTACACCAAACGGAGAAAGCAAAAAACCGAAGGAAAAAAAAGAAAGATACCCAAATCCCTACTGTCTCTTCCACTTTTCTGGTAGCGAAGCCACTTCGCCGATCATTGTCCATCTCCTTTTTGTCTTTGGTTCTTCTTCTTCTTCTTCATCTTTTGTCCAGAGTTGCTCCACTTCTGTTTCACTTCTTACTGACTAATGTTTCTTTGAACTTTCTTTGCTTTTTGCTTTTACTTTTCATCAAAGAAGAGACTTGTTAAGTGTGGAGGTGTGCCCTGACACTACCCACGTGAACTTGGACGGTTTAAATATCAAATAGATCTTTATATTTTTTAAAAATTAAAAGGACAAGTTTCAAAGGCATTTGACTGTTCAAACTTGTATTACTTTTTTTTTTCCTTAATAGGCAATGTATTACTTTTGTTAAGGGTACAAGTGATCTGCCATCTACAACTACAAACTTATTATTACTACTATTATTAATATAATTATCACCATGTAATCTATTAAGTATTATCTATGTATTTTCTTTTATTTATTATTAATGAGCTGACACTTTATTTATATATATATATATATATATATATAAATTAGCAGTAAACTCGAAATGGTACATTGGTATTAACCAGTATCGAAATATTTCATTTTTTTTACCGAATCAAAACGATCTACGGTACGGTATTGACTCCCTGGGATGTTATACATTGAAAAGGATACAGTTTCGACATTTAGTTTGGATTCAATCGTAGATGATTTTGAAGATTAAAAAAAGCGTCGAGTTCTTTTTTCATAGACGATTGTATAAAGAAACAATAGTGTTTCGTGTTTTTTGTTTTTGTTAGTAGATGATTGTATCTTAATATATTAAGAAACAATAATTTTTAGGTATTTGTCTTGATTGATAGTTTATTAATATTATATGGGAGAAAATGGGCAAATGCCCCTTTCAAAAAAAAAATCCAGCATTTTGCCCTCTTTTCCAAACTAATTAGGGAAATGCCCTCTTTTGAAACTCAAATTTCTCAAAATCGAGTTATAAAAATAAAAATTTTGGAACCCTATAGTGGCGTTTTAAGGAGCTTATAGTGACGTTTTAAAGACCTATCGTGGCGTTTTATAACTCGATCTCCATGAAGGCGAGTTACATACAATTTTTTTTCTTTTTTTTGCCTATAACTTGACTTCATGGAGATCGAGTTACAAAACGCCGCTATAGATCCTTAAAACGTCACTATAGGCTCCTTAAAAACGCCACTATAGGATTTAACTTGATTTTGAGAAAATCGATTTTCAAAAAAATGGCATTTCTCTAACTAGTTTGAGAAAGATGGCAAAATGCTGGATTGTTTTTTTTAAAAGGGCAAAGGCCAATTTTTTCCAATGGATGCGTATTTGAAATTTTTTTTTTTCACTTATCTCCGGCCCCCCCAACTTAAAATCCTGGGTTCGTCCCTAGAGAGGTGGGATAATTCAAGTGGGACTTGGCCTTCAAAGTTGGACCAAGAAAGGTTGAGATATCTCAACTTAGCAAAACGACCAAATCCAGATGAAATTTGCGAATAATTAAAGTCGTTGACAGCGAGGTTGAGATGTTGCACGTGAGGGAGAAGAAAGAGGGTACTAGCGTTGGAAGGGATGGAGCCGTTAAGCCAGCTACAACTGAGGTCAAGGCCAATCACGTCCCCCCTCACACTGTCACAGGTAACCCCATCCCATGAGCAACAATCAGTGCCCTCCTTCCAAGACTCCATCTTTGGATAAGAAATATCACAATAGAGAGAAGCCCCTTCCGAAAGAGAGAACAATTGCTTAAATTGGAGCAACGCAGAGCTCTGGTCTTGGGAGCACAGTAGTGGTGAAGAAGAGTTGAAAGAAGAAGATGATGATGAAGTAAGTTGAGAATAGAAGAGCAGCAAAAGGTAAAAGAGTTGAGAGAGCCATATGAACCACCTCATTATTCCTGATGAGTTCATAAGCAGATATGTGATGTGTGGAGAGCTGGGATGTTAGTATCTATTTTATAGGAAAAAAATGGGACAATTTTGCACGCTTAATTAAGTTCACTTTCTAATGTTTGGAGACTAAAACAGGGACTGTATGTATATCTATTTGTTACTAGTCACGACGAGACTCGCGACAACATATACCAAAATGGGGTCCCAAAATTGTTAAAAAGGGCCTTGTGATTACAAAGGGTCAAAGACTTCACACTATAACTTGCTTTATTTTGTTTTGTTTTTATAACTTTTTTCTGAATAGTGTAACTTGCTTTAGGAAAAGGCAGAGCAAAGCGTGAAAATGGGCCATGCATTTACCAAGTTTCGACTCTATTATCTTGCATTTTAAGTCACTTTTAACAAAAGAATCAAAGAGTCAGGGTCCCAACATAAAGAAAGTGGGCCCTTGTGTTTTCAAAGACTTGGTCTAACCGTGTAACTTGCATCTATACCTAAATATTTTGTGGGAAGAAATTAATAACTTAAATTTTTAGGATAATCAATAGTTTGTTATGGTATTAAAGCAAAACTTTTTAAGTTTAATTACTGTCTACATTTTATCTCCCATGTAAAATGTTAAAACTTCATGTGTTTAGCTTCAATTATTAAAGGAGAGTTTGGGCACACACGTGAGTGAGAGTATTAAAATTATGATTCAGTGATTAAATTCACAATTTTTTAATAGTTTAAACTTTTTGGAAAATTAGTAATTTCTCAAAAGTTGCACAAAATATTTTGGCAAT
This sequence comes from Quercus ilex subsp. ballota, assembly GCA_032727855.1. NCBI lineage: Eukaryota > Viridiplantae > Streptophyta > Magnoliopsida > Fagales > Fagaceae > Quercus > Quercus ilex. The sequence goes on from JAVFWQ010000028.1 coordinate 467,366, forward strand.
TAATAAATGATAACTAGTAATGCTTAGTTGTTTGAATAAAGTAGTCCCCATTCACTCATGAAATTCAGGTTGACAACAATAAAATCATAAGATATGCATCCCCTGTAATGAATTAGAAGAGGCTTGTTTTCTGATTCATTAAAATCAATAGTAGGTATTTAGCAGTTTTGTAGTTATGAAAACATATAGTTTTAATGAAACTAAAAAACATGCCTTCTATAATTCATTGCATCAGGAAGTTTTTTAAGTTTTTACAAAAAATAATAAGTCTCTAATGATTTTTTTATATATATTAATATCAAGGTGAATTTCATGAGTGAATTGGGACTACTTGATTTAGGCAAGACTCAAAAGCGTCAAAAACCTTTTGTGCAACTTTCTTTCCAAAAAAGAGGAAGTCAAGTCTTTGAATTCACATGACCGATTTTCTTTATTTTGGGACCCCTAATTCTTTTAATAGGAATAGTAAAGAGTAAAATGCAAGTAACTCATGTCAAGTCTTGCTAACTACATTCTCCTTTTCCAATTTTATAAAGAAAAGAAATCTAACAACTTGTCCAAAAGCAATTTATTACAGTTTCAAAGTCTTCGTAATCACATCATGGTCCTGTTTCACCATTTTCATTGGAAAACTTACATGTTTGGCTCTTTGGACTCAAGTCCCTAATAGTTTAGGAGTCACGAGACTCACGACATACCAAAATGGGGCCCCAAAAATAAAATTGTGAAAAGGGGCCTTGTGATTAAAGAGAGAGAGTCTAAGACTTCACACTGCAACTTGCTCTAATTTATTTTATTTATTTATTTTTGAATAGTGTAACTTATTTTAGGAAAAGTTGATTATGTCTTTTCATTTGAAAAATGCATAGAAAAAAAAAAAAAAAAAAAAAAGGAAGAGAGAGGAATGAAACCGTCAAAGTGGGCCATGAAATTACAAAGACTTGAGTCGTTTCTAGTAACTTTCATTTTAAGTTGCCTTTAATACAGAAGAACCAGGGGCCCAAAATAAAGAAAATGGGCCTTGTGATTTCAAAGACTTGGCTCCAAACAGTGTAATTTGCATCTCTACCCCATTTTTTTTGGAAAGAAAATTGTGAAACTTATAGTTAAGTGAAACATTTCCAAACAACTTAAAGATTTTGGGTTAATCAATAGTTTATCATTGTATTAGAGCAAGATATTTTAAGTTCAATCTTTGTCTCCAGTCTCCTCTCTACCTCCAATGTACAATTTTAAAAATTCCACGTGTTGCGCCTCACTTATTAAAGAGGGTTTGGGCCCATACATTAGCATGAGTATTAGAATTATAATTAAATAATTAAATTTAACATTTCCTAATAAATTAAACTTTTAAGATAATTGGTAATTTATTAAAAGTTGCACAAACTTTTTTGGCAATTAATAAAAAGGTGCAAGGCTCCAAACATCAAGAAATATTCACAAGTGTGCAAGGCTCCACTAAAGTTTAATAATTATTCTCTAAAAAAAAACACAACAACAACTTAAAATTCCTTTGAATATTCTCAAAAAAAACAAAAATTAAAAGTTTAGCATTGGCTAATCTTCAATATCAGCAACTATTGTGAAAATAAACTCATTAATGTAAAATTAAAGAAGAGAGAAGAAAAATAGACAAAGAAAATTTACATCCACATCACAACAACAACAAAAGTAAATTTCTTAGAAAATCAAAACAATTAGAAAACTTCAAATTTTAAACAATCCAATAATCACTAAACACTAGTTTCTAACATTTATTAATGCAAGCTCAAAAAAAAAAAAAAAACATTTATTAATGCAAATCGTAATACTCTTCTTACACAAACCACCTCAACGATAAACCTACTACTCCTCAAAATCTAAAATAGAGAAATAAGGGATGAGCTCCCCAACTAAAGCAAGTAACCAATTTTCTTTTTTTTAGAATAAGCAGGCAACCAATCTGAACTAGCATGATCAAGCATATATACAAGTAAAATAAATAAATTATTCATAAGATAAATATCATATACTTAAAAATTGTATTTCAGATTAATAAGAAAAATAAAATATAATTTGCAATAAATTCCAAATATTAAAATTTTCAGCCAACTTATGTGACTGATCGAATTGATATCAAATTATCAATAAGATTTTGAGATTCTAATAGGCTTAGATTATCTTCTTAAAAATGAAAAGAGTGCATGTATTATTGTAAATGAAAATTGAAAATGATCAAACTCATATGAAAATGCAGAAATTGGTGGAGAATGTGAGTTTTGGTGAAAACAAATGTAGGGCCAAACATATAAGTTTTCCAATGAAAACCGTAAAGAGGGCCATGTAATTACGAAGAATTGATTCTTAGAAAAAATGAAAAGATTACGGAGATTCAGACTTGAATCTGTACCTTGCTACTTTTGGACAAGTCGGTAGATATATTTTCTTTGAAAAGGTGGAAAAGGAAAATCGAATCACCAAGACTTGACACAAGTTACTTGCATTTTTAACCATACTCCTTTAACAAAAGAATCAACTAAGGGTCCCAAAATAAGAAAATCCACCATGTGATTTCGGAGACTTGACTCTAATAGTGTAACTTGCATCTTTTCTGGGAAAGTAATGCACAAAATACTTGACTCTAAAAGTGCAACATGCTAATGATGTTAAAAAATCCTCTATGAACGAATTTGCCGTTACTTGTTTGTTTACATTTTAAGCCAGTAATAAATAAAATGTAACAACAACAACAACAACAACAACAACAAAACTGTCAACAAAATATCACCCAAAGAAAAAAACATCATTATAGCCTTAGGTCTAAAAAAACCCCGACTCTTACTCTAGATCATGAGAAATTTTGTTAAATTTAACTGAATTTATTTTTGTGAATTGGGAAAAAGGTGTTAATGTTATTATTTTAACATATCTTATACATTCTACATATCCTTCTCATATAGCAGTTTACAACATTATCCGCGCATCACGGGTCCTCGACTAGTTTATATAATTACTATAGCAATTATATATTTTTACACAATTTCACATGATTTGATGTTGATAAATTTTTAGCTTAATTGGTTAAAATGTGATATATATATATATATATATATATATATTATACAAGCACATTTACAAGTTCTCTTAGAGCATTTAGCATTGGAGGTGTAAAACCCTCCAAATTGCTATTTTACATTCTTAGAGGTACAAAACATGCTTTGTCTGGTTGTTATTGCTAAAACTTTCTAGCAATTATGAGCAGTAAGTTTGTACTTTGTATATATACAAACTACTGTACCATGGTTGCAAAATAAAAATATTTTATTTTATTTGGTTTGTTTTAAAGGATGAGATAGAAAAGGAGTATTTAACCCAAAAAAAGAAAAGAAAAAAAAGAAGAAGATAGAAAAGGAGTGGAAGAGAGAGAAAGAGTGGGGAGGAAGAGAGAGAAATGAATAAATAAATGAATTGAGTTAAAAAATAAGAATTGAAATGTTGGTTAAATTATAAAATAAAATAGTAAAATAGATAAAAATATCTTTTAAATGTGTAAAATAAATATATATATATATATATATATATTTTTTTTTTTGAGAGAGTTTCAACCTATGGCGTCCTTTTTTTTTTTTTTTTTTTTAATACAAAATAGAATTTCTACTTTAACTTAATCTAAGTGTATATGTGTGTGAAGCTCTCTCCTAGGAACTTGAACCCTGGTCCTTGCCCCCCACACCCCACAAGCACTTCTACTTGTAGAATTACCAATGCACCAAGGGTGTGCGGTAGTCTATGACGTTTGCTTATAATGATAGCTCTTTATCATCAGACCAAGACAGCAATCAGTTTTTTGTGTAAGGGGTATTGAATCTCAAATCTCTTATACAACCATCAGAGACTTTACCAGATAATACCCAAACGCTTATCTATTAATGTTTCTATATTTTATTTTTTGCTAGATATTACTGGTATAACTTTTTTAGAGAGAAATAAATGGGTATCTTTTTCTTGGAAAAAGGGCTATGCAATTACCAAGACTTGAGTTGACTCTATTAATTAAATTGCATTTAAAGTATTTTTAAGAAAGGAATCAAGGGCCCTCAAAAAAAAAGCGGGGGAGGGGGGGGGGGGGGGGGGAGAAGGTATCAGGGCCCCAAAATAAAGAAGACCTTGTAATTTCTACCTAATTTTTCTTTTGGGAAAGAAAGTTGCACAAAAGAATTTTGGCGATGGATAACAACTTATTAACCAGTGACGCTTGTTTAAATTGTCTAGTCCCCATTCAGTCATGAAATTCACATTGACAGAGGACTGCTTCTATTTGTGATGTAGTTTCTCTTTTTTGGAAAATATCTGTGTTTTTTTTTTTTTTGTGTAAAATGGGGGACAAAAATTGTGACGAGGGGCCTCGTGATTATGAAGACAACACACTGTAACTTGCTTTAGTGGGGAAACTCTTTACCATAAAATATTAAAGAAATTAGGTAGTTTGTGTGAAAGAAACAGCTCCTTAGAAAAAAATGCATGAGAAAGAGGGTGGTTGTTGAAGACTAAACAGGGAAACAGTAGTCCCATCATTGTGAGAATGGACCATGCAATTTACCAAGTCTCGATTCAACTAACTTGCATTTTAAGTCACTTTACTCTTTTTTTTTTTTTTTTTGCAAAATAAAAAAAGGATTCCCAGTGTGAACTCATCAACCCTATATTGCGTGATGGTAAAAATAATATGACGTCTATTAAAAGGGTCTTAATAGAGCTATTATTGTGGCTAGTCACAACACATTTATTGAAGTGCCATTGCATCTCTACCTAATGGTGTAACTTGCATCTCTACCTAAATTTTTAATAGAGACTTGACTTCTAATGGTGTAACTTGCATCTCTACCTAATTTTTTTGGGAAGAAAATTGCACAAAAAGTTTTTGACGATTGATAACTGGTAACGCGTGTCTAGAACTCTAAATTAAGTAGTCCCCTTCAGTTTCTGTCATGAAATTCACGTGGATAGTAAAAAAAAATAATTAATTAAAAGAAAATCATTAAAGAAACTTGGTAATGTTTGGTAAAACTGCAAAAATCTATTGGATGCATGATGCAGTGAATTAAAGGAGGTATGTTTTTTCATTTCATTAAAATTTATATGTTTTCTTTTTTGAGAATCTGGTAAAGTAAATATTTTTATGTTTTCATTAACTAAGAAAATGCTAAATACCCACCACTAAGTATATGTTGTGTATCTTTGACTTGCTATGAGAAACAAGATTATTTCAATCCATGCATTGTTTTAGAAGGTAAAAAAGGGTTAAAATGATAGTTAAATAGTAATGAGTAAATGACATTCTTTGAAGTGTTTTATGTTTGTGATTTGAATCCTACTTACTTATCTTAAAATAATGAACTAAACGAAAAGAAAACAGAGAGCTAATGTAATTTATGTGGATTAGAGAAATTACTCTAATATATATCAACCCAATATATGAGATAGACACAAGACAACGGCCAAACATCAAGAAATATTCACAAGTGTGCAAGGCTCCACTAAAGTTTAATAATCATTCTCTTAAAAAAACTCAATAACAAATTAAAATTCCATTGACTATTCTCAAAAAAATAAAAATTAAAAGTTTAGCATTGGCTGATCTTCATATCAATAAAAATTAAAAGTTTAGCATTTGCCAAATATCCAATGTCAAGCCACATCACAAAAATGACAGAAATAAATTTCATAGAAAATCAAAACGGTTAGAAATAAATCGCTAAACACTAGTGTGAAGTGTCTAACATTTATTAATGCAAGCTCAAAAAAAAATATATATATATTATTAATACAAATTGTAATACCCTTCTTACACTATGAAGATTTGCTGTTACTTATTTGTTTAAATTTTTAACCAGTAATAAATAAAATGTAACAAAAAAAAAAAAAACTGTAAATAAAATATCACAACAGAAAAATACATCATTATAGCCTTAGGCCTAAAAAAAACCCCGACTCTGACTCTAGATCATGAGAAATTTTAGTGATACTTTTCAAAGATATCAAAGTAATTAGTAGAAAATGTTTTCTCAAAAATATTTATGACTACTAAATTATATATTCACTAAGTCTTTCATCCCATTTTAGAGCATTCCCAAAGAACTGAACAAAAATTTCAAGCGAAACGTTTCCTACAAAATTGCTGGGGAGCCAGGGCAATTTTATTTTATTTTTTACAATCACCGTCAATTTGCAATTTTATAATATCAAATATTAGTTTATATTGGTTGGATCAAGGATCACTCTTCACTTATATACAATCACACTTTACGTTTTATTCCAGTCAATATTTTGGTGATTACTTTTTTAAATTTCTAGATTAGGTACACACAGGGAATGGTCTAAGTACCTACCTAATCAAATTAAGCTATCAGCAATGTTGATTTGAAATGGAGATATATTTCATGATTAAGACTTTATTTCATAAACTTGATAATAGACAAAGTGATACCTTATTTAAAATTTTAAATGACATGATACTGAATACACTTTTAGATTTATTATATTTAATCTAAACTACCAAATTCCAAATAGAAATGATCCTAATACAGTCTAAACAGAGTTTTATAAAGAAGAAAACAGCACTGTGATACATACAAACAAGATCTAATTTCGGACAGCCGCCATTTCTAATGATCTGCAGCAAGTTAGGGCTCACAATTTTCTTGGACGCTTAGTAGAGAACAACATCGTCATCACCTTGTCCAACAGCTTGCTGGTAAGCAGTGACACAGAAAAATTAAAGAAAATATGTGGCCAAATAGCATATATTAATGTTGCATATTCTACAAGCCTATTATTCTAACCAGAAATTTGTTACCCTCACCTTGGCGCACTCTCTAAATTCAGCAATTTCTTCTTCGTCTAGATCTTTTATTGTTTGGGATTCTCACATTTCTTTGCCGTTTTTCTTCAAACAATGAAAGATCTAGACGAAGAAGAAATTGCTGAATTTAGAGAGTACTCCAAGGTGAGTAACAAATTTCTGGTTAGAATAATAAGCTCGTAGAATTCGCAACATTAATATATGTTTTGCCATTTAATGCTTATTTGAATGAAGCACTCTCTAGAGTGTTCCACTAAATGCTTTGCCATTTAATAAAAAGTGCCAAATTAGCACTAAATGTTATAACTTATGACTAAAGAAGATAAATTGTTCAAGTACCGAAAGCAAAGAGAAATTGCTTGAAATATTGATTAAATTACCATTTTTTTCCCAAAATTTATGGATTTTTTCTTCTTATATTATGTTAAATTAATTATTGTTCTTGAAAGTTTAAGTATTTGTTTGGATATACTTTGCGTTTACTGCGTCTGGTGTTTCCTGCGTTTTCCTTTTTTTTTTTTTTTTTGCAGCACGCGTTTCAGGGGGACAAATGGCTACTGTTCATGAACAGTAGCTGTATATTTTTGACTTTTCAACCACTTTTCATCAGTTTGTGGGTCCTGTGCACTGTTTACGGGACCCACAAACTTCACTTTTCAACAATTTTTCATTAAAAACGGGTCTCACGGAACTATTCACACATTTAAAAATTAATTTGCTAGAGTATTTTCAGTTTTCAGTTTTAGCAAAATAAGTTCTATCCAAACGGACCCTAAGAATCTCTCTCTTTTTTTTTTTTTTTTGGGAAATGTTAATGAATACTTTAAGGGCATTGGTTTAGAAACTATTTTAAGAAACATTTTTTGGGAAAATGATAAAGTGATTAATTTTTCTAATAGTTTTTTTTAATATATATTTCTCTTGAAAGTGATGCTAAAAATTTCCTTAAAATAGTTTATTAATAATTGCCCTAAGGACACTTGTTAACATGACATTTTTTTTTATACCACATTAAATTATCAATTATCCTGAAGTTTAAGTTATTAAAAAATTGTGAATTTAATTGTTTAACTATAATTCTATCGAATTTTGATAATTAAGTCTGTTGTTTATACTTTTTTTTGATAACCATCTGTTGTTTATACTTGAAGACACAGCTCTTAATGTTAAATTTAATTGCTTTTTTTTTTTAAAAACCGCACAGTATAACAGAAAATTGAAAAGAGGCAACCACCTCCACCAACTACAAGAGCGAATTACAGAATGACACATGGCCACTAATATAACTGAACAATAAACTACAGCTATTTACAACAGAAACACTTGACGACTTGCAGCATAATATCTTCTGAACATAAACGGCAGAAGCTATATTATAAGCGACTTGTCGTGAAATGTGAACAGACCAAACCAAATACGACCAGTCATTTAGATTGCAGCTTTTCATTTAATAGCACAGAGTTTACATATTGCTACAGTAATCACCATGCCTTTATTTTGTTTTTTTGAGTACACATTACACAAATAGAAAAAAGAAAAAAGAAAAATAAGAGAGTGAGAGAGAGAGAGAGAGAGTACATATATTTGATTGAATCAAAACTACATATTTGATTCGAAGTTCAAACGAAAGATTTTTCTTTTTCTATTTCTTTAATTTTTCTTTATTTTTATTTTTATTTTACGCATCCAAGTGTGTTTATAGATAGAGAGTGATAGATATTTTGATTAAAAGAGCAACAATGAATGGCTTCTTTTTTATTTACAGCTTTTGTGTGTGTTTGTTATTGTGTCTCAGATTTTGGATTTCCCATGTTGCATTTTACATGTCTGTGGAAATGTGTGTTAGAATTATGTGATTTATTTTTGCATTTTTATAGAGTTTGTGGGGCTTCTCTAGGTGTTTATATTCCATTTCCTTGACAATGCCCAATGCACACCCTGAAGGGGCATGAACTATTGCTATTGTTGTGAGCTTAGGTAAGAATTGAAATCCATCATCATTTTTATTTATTTCCCTTTCAGTTTTCTTTCCTCAGTACTTATTTGTTATTTGTACTCATGATTTCTGACACTAACCATTGATAAATTTATTAATGATATGGAAGGAGATAAGTCAATTAGATTTACCTCTAATTTTGCTTTTGATGGCTATTAGTGTTATTTCTTTATTTTGTAATTGTTGTATGCAAATACATCTTTTTTTGTTTTCCTTTATTTGATTATTTGAGATACGAGTTTTTCATATGTATAGACAGTGGATTGAAGGAATAAAGTTGGAAGAGAGAGATGGCTACGTTTTCTGGTGATTTTCTATAATAGTAAGTTATTAACAAGCACTTTGCTATCTTGATATTCACACGCTTATAACCTTCATATTTCTCTATCTTTCTCATTTTGTTATCTTTTATTTTCTTTGTGGTGACTTTCCATTCCTTCACCAGTTTTTATTTTATTTTTTATTTTTACAGAGTTGGCTTTGTCTAGGGCATCCTATTCTCTAGCTTTAGCCATTAGATAAAAATATAAAGAACCTAAGTTTATTTGTTTCAGCTCGAGACAAATAAAATTGGCTTATACCTTTAAGCAAAGTTTTTCTTTGCATCGCATTGGTTTGTGACTAGTACATACATAAAGATAAGCCAACTAAGAACAACACCAACTCCAAGATTAAGTCCAACACACGACACAATTTTAAAACAAACACATAGAATACCCTCAAATATACATACATAAAATCTGAAAATGATTTTTCGAGGAATAAGGACATGACACCATAATTCATACAAGCATGATCCACTCCTTGATAGTTGCCATTCTAACGAACACCTGTAAGTCAAAGCTAGTAATCTTTTCTGACTCATAGTAGAGAATAGGGTCCTCATCACTTTCTACAATACCTTGCATGCAAAACAGAGAAAAATTACAGATTATGAACTTCACAAAAATACTGTTTCTACTTCTTAGATAAGTTTATACAAAACCACACAATATAAATTCAAAGAGGATTTTGTCACGCTTACCTCAGAGCACACATTAACTTCTTCTTCGCTTGGGTCTTTGGTTGTTGGGCATTGTCACCTTTCCATTTTGTTCTCCTTCAATCAACCTTACTAGCCACTGCAGTTTTCCCATTTTAAACGTAACATATCCCTTAGCAAATCCTAACACCAATCCACATCCATACCTAATCAACACAGCCTTCCAATCAAATCCATTTCCAAACATTGAATCATTTTTGTCTTCTTGGAAATTTAATGCTGGTGGAGGAGGTGGACGCTCATCAGCACTACATTTCCAGTTCAGTGAAAATCCACACAATCCTGAGTTCCCATTATATGAGTCATTTTGAAATGTAGCAAATTGCTTACCTTGAGGTATGGATCCAGTAAGCTGGATTTGTGAAAGGTTTAACATGGCCAAAAATGTTAGGCTTGTCAATTGCATGGGAATTTCTCCACTGAGTTTATTTGAAGAGAGATCTAACGATTCAAGTGCTAATAAATTTGCCAAAGATGATGGGATATGTCCAATTAGGCTGTTATGGGAAAGGTTGAGCAGTCGGAGAAATTTAAGCCTTCCAAGTTCTTCTAGAATCTCTCCTTGGAATTTGTTGCTTGATAAATCAATTGCTGTGAAGATGGTTAGGATTTTCAGTACTTCTATCTCCAATCCTTTTACTGTTACCACTATTGAATCTTGATAATAAGTTGCAGTTGGATATTCGTGAAGATAATATTCGCCCAAATATTGTTGTTCAGGTTTATCTTCGTCAGTACTCCTCATGCCTTTCATGTTTTCAAAATAATTTCTTGGTAAAAGGCCAATGAACTCATTGTGGGAGAGGTCAAGAATTTGTCGCTTAGAGAAAAACATCCCATCAGTTTTATGATTTCCAATTGGACCGTGGAGTCTATTATATCCCAAGACAAGAATCCTTAGATTCGATAGAGCTTCCAACCAAGAAGGGAATGAATCATTTATCCTGTTATTTCCAAGGTCTAGAACTTCTAAACTTGTACAGTGAACCAAAGATTTTGGTAATAGCCCTTCAAATTGATTACCATTTAAGACAAGAGTTGTCAAGCTATAGCCCCATGAAAAAGTATCAAGGATGATGCTATGAAAATTATTCATCTGCAAATCCATCACTAAAAGAGAATAATTGAAGTTTCCCAAACATTGTGGAAGTGCCCCACCTAAATTGTTGTAAGTTATGTCAAAGATTGCAAGGGAACTTACATTACAAATCATAGATGGGATACCCCCAGTCAATTTATTGTGTGATATAGAAATTTTTTTTGTATAAAATGGAGGAACAAGAAGCTTTCCTTGCAAAAGATTGGCCTGAAGGTCAAGTAAACCTTAGATTCTTCCATGGAAGTCTCTCTATACTTGATAAAAAATTATAAGAAAGATTTAGGTATACCAAATTCTCCCCAATTTCAAACATCCATTCCAGGACTTGACCGTAAATGCTATTGTTAGATAGGTCTAAATTTTCTAATCTTTTTGACAGTTTTATGAAATTTGGGAATTTGGTTATGTTGCAAGAAACTAAGTTCAAAGACTGAAGTGCAGGGAAGGTATCATTAAATTTGCTTTTGATGCTCAATAATTGATTGTTATATGAAAGATCAAGAGTTTGATGTTCTTTGAGCTTTGTAGACTGATCAAATTCCACAATGCCACTCAAGTCATTTGATGAAATATCAAGCTCTATAAGATTTACAAGATTAGATATTGATTTTGGAATAGAACCATAAAGCCTGTTATTTTCCAATCTAAGAATTTGTAAGGAATTGCTACTTTGGAATTTGTTGACTAGTGAGTTGGTTATAAGACAAGTAAACTTTAGTGAGTCTTGTGAGGTTGGTCAAAAATTCAGGAATTCTACCTATAAGGTTGTTGAATCTTAGGTCAATAAGATTGAGATCCTTTACCTTTGAAAGTGATGGAATTTGACCGGTGAAGTAGTTAGATCGGAGGAAAATTTGAGTAACTTTCGTGAGGTTCCCAATTGATGAGGGAATTGAACCTGCAAAATTGCAATTTTATGAGATTCAAACAATTTGCACAAACTATACATTGTAAATTGAAAGTGCTTATGGGATCTTACCATTGAGATTGTTGTATTCTAGACCCAAGTATGATAGCATCTTGAGGTTTGAAAGTGATGATGGTATCTCACCACTAAAATGGTTTTCAGATAAATCCAAATAAGTGAGTTGTGTAAGGTTACCGAGTGATACAGGTATTGACATAATCCCAAATTTCTTAAGAATTTTAGATTGTCAATTGATTTCGGTAATTCTCCTGAGACATTAGTGTAAGAGAGATCCAAAAACCTTAAGGGACTTGTCAAATTTACCAATGGAAAAAACCCTCTGAGTTCAATATTAGAGGTTAAGGTGAGTGTAAGTAGGTTTGGTAGGAGAAAAATATCAACTGGTAACGTCCCTTGCAATTCACAGTTAAAGAGACCAAGGGTTGTCAATGAAGAAGAAAAATTCATCAAAGACCTAATTGAAACAGAAGACATGTCAACCAAATCAAAATGAAGTTCTCTTAGCATCTTCAAATTTTTAGCAAGCCTTCTAACAACAAATGTTTTGAGACTAACAAAATGATTTTGAGAAAGATCTAGTGAAGCCAATAGGGAGAGGTGTGATAAATGTAGTGGGACTTGGCCAGAAAACACACAACCTGAAAGGTTAAGATATCTCAACCTAGTAAATTGACCAAACCCAGATGAAATCAACGAAAGTTCGAAGTCATTGAAAGCAAGGTTGAGATATTGTAAGTGAGAGAGAAGAAAGATAGTACTATTTAAAGGGATGATGCCTTGAAGCCAGCTACAACTGAGGTCAAGGCCAATCAGGTTTCCCTTCACCCTATCACAAGTAACCCCATCCCATGAGCAGCAATCAGTGCCCTTTTTCCAAGACTCCATCTTTGGATAAGAATGCTGATAACCCAAAAGGTAGAAGTGTTGAGAGAGCCATATTAACCACCTCATAATTCCAAATCAGATCAGAGGCAAATATATTATGTCTTTAAAGCAGAGCTGGAAGGTGTGTATTTTATATGAAAGAGTGATGATAACTACGTCATAGTTGTACTTGTTATCTTCATTTTTTTTTATTAATTTTATTTAATTTTTAATTATCTTCTCAACAAAGCCATCATAGATTCTTTGATTTCTTAGGACTGGTTCGTTGATTGCTTATGGTCTATCATGACTTTGGCTAATGACTCAAGAAGCACTAATGTAATGGGTACCTCTTCCGTTTTCCTTTCTTTCACAGTCATTTTCAACAAAGCCATCGTAGTCTACACTTCAGATGATAGAATTCTAATGGGTGTCTCACAAACACCAACAATTTAAGTCTTCGTCTTTGTACTTGCATTTTAAGTCTACCCATTTACTTATTCCTTTTCCGGGACTAAGCTCATAACCCATTCATACAGCCTCAATAACAATTTAGTAAAACTATAACTAGCTAAAACCTCAATTTTTTCCTATTTAAGCTAACTTTGCTAAGGGTATTCACTTCAACATTTTGTGATAAATGGTTGAGGCTGATGCAGAATGGTTTTGATTGTGTAGATCCCTGATACCACCGAACGCATAATGGAAATGCAGTAAGACTAGATATCGTTCTTGCTTAACAGTAGCCTCAAAAACTCAGGGAAAGAAGTCTGGATTCTAGTTTCCACTAGATATTTGAGAAGTTCTCAAAGAAAAATTTTATTCATGGGAATTTTTGTTGGCTTTTGTTAACCAATGCTCTTGTATACTTATTAAGGAGGCTTTAAACGAATCGCCCTTGTGTGTGTGTGTGTATATATATATATTTGGCTCAATGCTTGTATTAGGAAGTGGTTGAAGTGACTTGACTCTTGAGTACTTATAAAAAAGAAATCGATTGCAATTAAAAAAATCAACCTTAATGAAAGTGTCAGGGCACTCATTAATTGGACCCATATGTTCACGTGTTTTTATTTTATTTTATTTCATTTAATAATTCGATAGTTACAATGAGAGATAGAAAATTTAAACTCTGGATGTCTTTTTTAGAAATACTTAAAGCTAATTAAGTTACAAGACTCTTGGCCATAAGTTTCCATATTACTCTTAAGAAATATTGTGAGTCAACTATTATGAGTTTAATTAATCAAAATATTAGATCTGATGGAAAATTATTAAGTACTCCCGGAGTACCATAAATGCGTACTCCCTCCTCTAACATGAATGGTGAGTTCTACCAAAAATTTAATTAATGATACCTACTACTTATGTGAGAGGAGGGAGTACGTATTTATGGTACTCCAGAAGTACACAATAATTTCCCACAAGAGCTATACTTTGGATTTGTCTACCTACTAATAATCCTTTAATGTGAATCATGAGTAAAATTTTAACTTTAAAAAATTCACAAACACCTAACAAATTAACATCATATAAAAAATTGTTATCTTATAACTTTGTTTACATTAAAACATCGCTGGGTATTCACGCGAATGATTTGTCATTATTCAGATTGGTATCAAGTATTTGCGTGTATGTGTGCATGTGTGTTGCTTATAAATTTTGCCACCCTTGAAATTAAATCCCAGCTCCGCCATTGATCCTATGTCAAGTTCGTACGTACACTGATATTTTGGTAAGTAAGATGTTACTTTATTGCGGTGTTGGCGTTTTAATCCATTAAAAACACTTTTAGTGCTTAGTGATTATTATTATTATTATTATTATTTTGAGAAAAGTGCTTAGTGAATTCTGGTTGTTCAATAATATTTTTGTAATTTTGTTACATGCTGGCTTTATAAACACTAATAGCAGATCCGCACAATGCTCCAGAAAAATTTGATGATTTTCTTTTGTTAAAATATTTGATGATTTTTTTTTCTGTTAAGTAAAAAATTAAAATAGTATATGAGACTTATAAGTATTAATTTCAATCCCTTCTTAAAATGAATTGATTATTTTCTAATAAAGTATAGTCAATACAATATATTAGATTTTGTAAATTAAGCTATCTATATATTTGTTATTAGAGAGTGCTTTAAATTTTGTATATTTTTTAAAGAAAATATAATACATTTTACATTCAATTATATTATAATACAAGGTATTTTGTAAATAAATTAATGTGTGGTTGGATTTTTTTTTCCTAGTACTTCATACAAACAGTTCATCTTTTGTATGTCTTGAATGGCTAAAGAAGGAAGCATGTATAAGCAAATCCATCACTTAATATTAGGAAAAAAAATACAAAACTTTAATAACATAAGAAAAATATAATTTTATCAAGATACTTATCGATATTACACTGAAAATTTGACATAATTGTCAATTAAACAGCTCCTCTTTTAATATACACCTCTCCTCCTAAAGCATCATCAAAGAGGACAAAATGGACTGAGGTGAACTGAACGGACCGGAGTGGAGTAGAGTGGACCGACGGACCAAAATGGACTAAAATAGATTGAAATGGACCAATGTGGACCGAATTGGCCAAAAATGGACCAAATTGGATGGACTAAAGTGGATCGAAATAAAACGAATGGACCGAATGGATTGAAGTGGACTGAAATGAACTAAATGGACCGAAATGCTATGTTGATGTGGTTCAACATGAGCATAACAATAATAAATACTATGCTTAAGCTTTAAGGTATTATATAGATGAATTGCAAATCTTGTACACACAAGTATATGTGGGCTACACAGAAAATACATAGTCACTTGCAAGAGTTCTCTCTCTCCCCAAGCTAATGGTCAAAGAAATTGTGGGGTAGCTTAAATGAAGTAAAAATACACAAATGATATTTAATGCTCATGACTCATGAGATCACTTTTCTTTTGTTACTTAAAAGGGCTAGAAAAACTAATGCAGCCTACATTGATTTTATATCAAATGTCAGTTGCTGGCTTTGGCATTATAGCTCAAAATCGCTACAACTCACTTAAATTTCAATGTATGCACCATGAGATTCAACCCAAGTTTCCATACGTAATAGCCTAAATTGGTTGTAAAAATAACTTGAAGGAAGACTTTGGAAAGGTAAAAGGTTGTTCTACTTCAACATTCTCTAGTCTAACCAAAAAATCCTAAAAAGTTAAATCGTGGAAGGGCAGATCGCCAAATGCCACATTGTCGAGAAGGTAAAATGGATGATGATTTGTATAAGAGTCTAAAATGTTGGTTAAAACAAACCAGTTCCTGGTAAGAGCCTTAATCAATATTGTCAACCAGGAATGGATTTACCAACACAAAGTTAATGGAAGTTACCGATAAGAAATATCAAGACTAAGCTAAGAACATATGTAATATGGAATCTTAGTTATTAATAGATTTCAATTTCACGGAGGACTTTTTTTTTTTTGTATTTTAAGAGACAAATTATCAAACACATAGAAGGCATAAACAATGCACACAAGATTTAAGAGATTCAATGCCAGTGGTATGTTTGGAAGTTTGGAGAGAAAGGAGAGTAAAGAGTGAGGGAGAAAGTAGAAGAGAAGAGACGGGAGAGGAATGATTACCCTCAATTACATATTTTAAATTTTTTTATGGGAGATATTTTAAAAATTAAGAAAAAGGAGAACAGATGATCATCTAGTTGTATTAAAAATTAAGTAGGTGAGGAGAGCAAAAGAGAATGGCCATATAAACTGATATATTTTATTAATTCATCATAGGGGTAAAATTGGCAATTAAAATTTTAAAATACATGGAATCCCTCCCCTCTTTTCCAAAATTTTTCTATTTTAAAAAATTAAAATTAAGGTACCTCATAAAAAAATAAAATGAAAATTGGGAGGATACACAACATAGGCTTAAATACTTCTTCCCCCCACCTCAATTTAAAAAATTCCAAATAAGATTTATTAAACCCTCAATATTTTATTTTTTTTCTACTCCCCTCCATCCAAAAACACTATAAGTCTACATAGACAAGTCGTGTTTGGAATGATCCACTATGATCAACAAGTTACATTGATCTTTTACTCAAGTTTTATCACACAACTTGATCGAGCTTAGACTACAAATTAAGAGAAATACAAGCTTACCTCAATGACCTCTACAAAAACCAACTTCACCACAATAAAATCTTTCGAACAACACATTAAGAAATAATCTCAAATACCTTTGAAATACTTGCTTTAATAGGTTTCAATGACCATGGTAGGAGAAAGAAAAGCTCATACTCTAACAACAATCTCTCACATTGTGTGCTCTGCCCTCTATATGTGCTGGAAGTTCCAACATCAGACTATAATGGCCTTGAGAATTTGGGAAAAAAGAGGTAAATAAGCCTTCATGGGTCTTGGAAGTTTCTACAGAGTGGGTCTTTTGTGTGTGTGTGTGTGTGTGTTTGGGGGGGGGGGGGGGGGGTGGTGTTGGTGGAGTGGGTGGCAACTGACAAAACTTCGACCTTCCTTGAATAAGGGTGTGTTTTCCACTTTTCCATGCCTGATCAAGGACCAGATCTAATTTCCATGTCTAAACCCTTTTTCATTTTGAATTCTAGTATTTTTATGATTATGATTTGAAATATTCCATTTTTATTTCTTTTAATATAAAATCAATTATTCATTGATACAAAGAAAATATTAGAAGCCAGCGCAGGACCATCCCAAAACTAAATTCCAACATGCCACACAATCTAAAAAAACAAACAATACATGGGATTCCGGTAAATATAAATATATATATATATATATATATATATGTTCATCATATATGAGCACGATTATTCAATGAAGAAGTATACAACATCTATACATACAAATTATTGTGCAACTTCTAAGACAAGCATATATAAAACAATAGTACAATAATATTCTAGAGAATTTTTTTTTTCAAAACACATCAACCACCCCTTAATTGCTTTAATTTCATCTTCCTCTTGATTAGACATGGCAAAACGGGCGGGTCTGGTCGGGTCAATCGGGTTGCGGGTCAAACGGGTCACGGGTCAAAACGGGTCATTTTAAGCGGGTCAAAATCGGGTTCGGGTCAATCGGATTGCGGGTCGGGTCGGGTTGACCCGTATTTTTCACATGAATTTTTTTTTTTTAATATATATTGAAAACAACATGTATCTGTCATTTGGAAAGTTATGCAACAAATTACTTAATGTAAAATGCATTATTTTGAATTCACCACTTATATCAAGAATGAACTCAGTTAAACTTATTAATACTTATTCAACAATTTTAAAATTATACAAATCCTAATATTACTATCTAAAACAAAATAACACAAAGATAAGTAAAACAAATACACAAGTTTTATTTCTACACAATATCAACATTCCAAATATGAAACAAAATTACAAATGACTTATTGGATAACTCATTTGATAAAGAATAAAAATATATAAGAAATTTATAATCTTGAAAATTAATTTTATAATCTATTATCAATTGTTGTTGACACTCTATTTCAATTTGAGATATACTTTAAAATTTGATTGCTTACTTATTTATACGTGGTTTCTTTTATGAATATCATATTATTGTTAAGCAACACACACTCTAGGAAATATCATAATTTATTTTGAAAAGCCGTTTATTTTGGACATAAATTATTAAAAAATAGGTCTAAGTATTCATAATTTATGCTAATTTGATACTTTAGCTTCACTATTTTCACACTTGTGAATATTTCTCACATGTCTACAATTTTAAATTTATGTTTTTAACTCTACTGTAACCAGATTATCTTGGCATGTACTTTGCTATTTGATATCTAAAAATATTTACTCATTACAGAATGTTCAACCATTTATCTTTCAAATAATTTGCATATAGTTATGTAAATGTATCAATTGTTTCCTTAAAGTTCACAATAAACAATTAAACCAATATTGTCTTAGTTTTACTATTTTTTTACTAAAAAAAAAAAAAAGTTTTAAAAAAATGGTTCGGGTTCGGGTTCGGGTCGCGGGTCGGGTCGGGTTGACCCGCAAAAAACACGGGTCGGGTCACGGGTCAACCCGTTTTTGCTTCGGGTCAAAAAAATCGGGTTCGGGTCGGGTATTTTTCGGGTCGGGTCGGGTCGGGTCAGGAAATTCTGACCCGTTTTGCCATGTCTACTCTTGATGTTTAATTATCAGCCCCTTCTCTTCTTTAGATACTATTCTCCTTTAACCAAGCTTACAAGCCATATTGAAGTTTTTTGGACTTGGAAACAAGATATCCCAACCAAGCTTACAAGCCATTGAGGTTTTCTAGATTTGGAAACAAGATATCCCATAGCTATCCCATACACAAATCCACATCCGTACCCCATCATCACAGCCTTCCAACCAAATCCACTTGTAAACTTTAAATTTTTGTCCTCTTCAGATGGTGGTGGCTCAACAATCCTACATTTCTTCGATAATGGAAATCCACACAATCCTTTGTTCCCAATGTATGAGTCGTTTTGAAAAGTATTAAATTGTGGGCCTTGAGGTATGGGTCCTATAAGTTTGTTTTGCGAAAGGTTTAAAATAGCTAAAAATGTTAAACTTGTCAATTGCACTGGAATTGAGCCATTGAGCATATTTGAAGAGAGGTCTAAGGATTCAAGTACCAACAAATTTCCCAATGATGATGGGATATAGCCAGTTAGGCTATTATGGGAGAGGTTGAGCTCTCGAAGAAATTGAAGTTTTTCAAGTACATTTGGAATTTGCCCATGGAACTTGTTGCATGAGAGGTCAATGGTAGTGAAGATGGTTAAGATTCTCTCTAGCTTACATTCATGCCCTTTCCATACCACCATAACTGAGTCTTGGTAATAGTCTTCCCCAATATATTTCAATGAAACTTCATTTTCATTGACCCTTTTTATAGCTTTCAATCCTTCAAAAAAAATTGGAAGTTAAATGACCCATAAAATTATTTTGAGAAATGTCAATTATTTGCAACATAGCAAAAGATGAGTTGGCCTTGAAATCTTCAATTTGACCATAAAATCTATTGCACCTCAAGACAAGAACCTGTAGCTTTGGAAGCGATTCCAACCAATAGGGGAATGAATCATTTATTTTGTTATTTCCAAAGTCTAGAACTTCCAACTTTCTACAGTTGACCAAAGATTGTGGTAATGACCCTTCCAATTGATTGTGATTAAAGACAAGAGTTCTCAAGCTTTTGCACTTTGCAAACATTTCAAGGATGGTTCCATGGAATCCATTTGTTCGCAAATCCATCATCGAGAGAAAATCACTCAAGTATCCCAAACATTGTGGAATCATACCAGTTAGATTGTCAAAGGAGATATCAAGGATTTGGAGGGTTAGATTGCAAATAGAAGAAGGGATTTCCTTGGTCAAGTTATTGTTTGAGATAGAAAAGAAAACCACGGAAGATGGTAGAACAGGAAAAGTTCCTTGAAGAAAGTTGGCATGAAGATCAAGATTTTCTAAATTCTCTCCTGGAATTTGCTCTATATTGGTTAGAGAGTTATGAGAAAGATTTAATGATTTCAAATTCCCTAGCACTTTAAACATCCATTTTGGGCTTTTAATATCAAATACATGCCTTGTACCTCCGTCAAAGGTCAAGTCCTTGCCGATCTGGTAGCTGAATTTGCTAAAACCCCATTGGAAGTAAAAACAGAGAACCAAAGCATGGATGGAAAATCAATTGGCGTGATCTCCCTACACAATCCTTTATCCTAGAAAGTGTACGTCGACGGTGCAGCAAATCAGAGGGGATCCGAGGTGGGGCTAGTTCTAGTATCCCTCGAGAAGATTACTATTGAGAAGTCGTTGAGACTGGACTTCTCGGCCACAAACAACGAGTCTGAATATGAGGCTCTACTGATGGGAATGGCCATGGTGCAAAAAATGGGAGGAAAGGCAATAGAGATGTTCTCGGACTCAAGATTGGTCGTTGGCCAAGTGAAAGGAGAGTTTGAGGCGAGAGATGAAAGAATGCAAGGGTACTTGAGTCAAGTTAGACATTTGCAATCAGGGTTTGAATCTTTCAACCTATTGCATATCCCTAGGAGTGGAAACACACATGCTGATTCCCTAGCACACTTGCAACCTCCTCAACGCAGAGCTTGCCTCAGGTTATCCTTATAGAGGATTTGTACAAGCCCACGGAAGTGAAGAGGGAAATGGTCCATGTTCACCAAATTAGAGTGGGGCCTAGCTGGATGGACTCCATAGCACTATTCTTGAAGGAGGATATCCTACCCAAGGAGAAATCAGAAGCTGACAAGGTGCAAAGAAACGCTCCTCGGTTCTGACTATCCGAGGACCAAAAATTATACAAACGCTCCTTTTCTAGACCACACCTACTATGCATACACCCCGAAGCAATAGAATTACTTCTCGAAGAGCTACACAAAGGGATTTGTGGGAGCCACACCGGTGGCAGATCTTTGTCGCACAGAGCCCTCACTTAGGGTTATTGGTGGCCAAACATACAAAAGGAAGCACAAGAATATGTAAAGAAGTGCGATCAGTGCCAAAGATTCGCACCAAATATACACCGACTGGGAGGAGTCCTTAATCCTCTGTCCAGCCCTTGGCCATTCGCTCAATAGGGCTTGGACATTGTAGGCTCTTTCCCCAAGGCAGCAGGAAATAAGAGATACTTACTAGTCGGCACAGACTATTTCACGAAGTAGGTCGAGGCTGAACCCTTGACAAATATCAGAGATGTAGATGCCAAGAAGTTTATTTGGAGGGATATTGTCACTTGGTTTAGTGTCCCTCGTACCCTCATCTTGGATAACGGCCTTTAGTTCGATAGCAAAGCCTTCAGGCGATACTGTTGCGATCTTGGAATTAGGAATAGATTTTCCACCCCAGCTTATCCCCAAGGGAATGGACAAGCCGAGGCTATTAACAAGGTCATAGTGAACGAACTCAAGAAGAGGTTGGACGACGCGAAGGGAAAGTGGGTGGAAGAACTGTCACATGTCCTATGGACGTACCAAACCACACCTCGCAGGTCAACAGGGGAGACTCCCTTCTCAATGACTTATGGAGCCGAAGTTGTTATCCCTTTAGAGACTAGCTTCCCAACACTGAGAACAAGTTCTTTTAATCCAAGCGATAATGATGGATTGCTAGAAAAAAGCTTAGACTTGATCGAAGAAAAGAGAGAAAATGCCATGGTCCAACTGGCATATTACCAACACAAGCTCAAGCAAGGTTATGATGCCAATGTGAAGCTGAGACCGTTAGCGCCTGGATACTTGGTGTTAAGAAAGGTTCTAGGTACTGCAAAGAACCTATCATGGGGAAAGCTAGGGCCTAACTGGGAAGGGTCATATCGCATCACCTCGGTGTCTGTTATAGGAGCATATTTCCTCGAAGACCTAGACGAACATGTAATACCATGCCCTTGGAATGTAAACAACCTGAAAAGATATTATTATTAATGAAAGTTTCCTTTGTCATATGCTTATTTGTTGTGTAAATACATCGTACTTCTCATTATCATCTTTCTAAGTGTTTAAACAGAACCCTAGTCATGTTTGACTCCTCGGACCACATGTTTTGGGCAAATTAACACCCTATGACATATTTTTAAGTGTTTAAACATAACCTTAGTCATGCCTGGCTCCATGGACCACATGCTTTGGGGAAATTAACACTCTATGATATCTTTCTAAGTTTCTAAACAGAACCTTAGTCATGCCTGGCTCCACAAACCACATGCTTTGGGTAAATTAATACTTAATGACATCTATTCATTTTTCCTAAGCACCAGAATAGATCCCAGGTTGCACACAACTCCTTGGATTGGTAACTTTAAGTGGATCAAAGTTGTTGGATTTCTTATATAAGTGTTGAGCAGAATAAGGGTTACTAGCCCTCCTTGCAGAGGGCCCCACTCCCAGTACAAGTATGTGATAATTCTCTTTATTACTGGCACTTGTTCAATTTATCTGAATTAGCGATAACACAACACTATTAACTATTGCTAAAATATAAGTAATGATCAATCCACAATTGCCAGCAAATCTTGGTTAATACTAAAGAAAAATAGAAATTGCAAGGAAAAAGAAAAATTCGCAAAACTAAAGGTGAAGGTAAAATGTCTTCATCGATCAAAAGAAAGCTATATTACAAATAGTGGTGAAAACACCACGACGAAAGAAAAATACATGTGGAAAGATAAGAAGAGAAATCCCTATAGTTAGGTTTTTGCTAGGTAAGAGTCATTCTTGGAGTCGGCCGCCTCAAACTGAAAATCCCCCGCCTTGGACTTGGGCTCTGCATCTTTGGCCTTGGAGACTACATCCTTGACAGTAAGGGCGTCCTTAGAGTCTTTGGTCTTCTCCACCTCCTGACCCTTTTTAGCCCTTGTTGAGATCTCAACATCAAGAGGAGAGGCTTGGGTGATGGGAAGCGACTCAGAAGGAAGATGAGGATCAGTGTTAGGAGGAGGAGGCATGGCTGGATCTTCTCTGATGTCCTCTAGGAAAAAGATATTCTTAGCACTCCTCAGGTTAGAGGTGGTAGGAACCCCAGCTCAATTGAGCACTTCCGCCCATGTTTCAGCGCAGTAGTCCCTGCACACCCCAACCACCTCCTCAACCAGCCTCTTCTCTGTGTCCAGCACCCCACGTTCATAGGATGCTGTCTTCTCAGCCTCAGAAGCTTCCCTGGCCACCTGAGCTGTATCCTTGGCCTTCTGTAGCTTTGCCTTGAGATCTAGGACCAGCTGTCTTTGGGTGGCCAGGTCTATCTCGGTTAGGTGCAGTTTTTGGCGTGGTCCTTAGCCTGCCTCTCAACTATTTTCAGACCTGCCTTGGCACTTGAACGGGCCCTATCCACAATGACTAGCTTCTTAGATAGATCGGTGTGCTCCTGCTTGAGAGTCCCCAACAACTTCTCGATCTCAGCACGGGAGTAAGCCTCCGCCCTAACCTGATTACGGGCATCCTTAACCCACTCCTCAGCCACAAAAATTTGTTGGGTAACCTGTGTAAAAATAACGGAGGAATCCCATGTAAAGGAGAAATATAATGAAAGAGCGACTAAGCATTTAATTCGAAGATATGTCAAAGTTACTTACCATGGCAAGGTCCCTCTTTAGGGACAGGAACAGGTCGGGCTGCTTGAAGCACTTGAGAGTGTCTATATCCCTGGGAAGGAGAAGTGGTTGCTCTAGGGCTTCAACAACATAGCCCGCATGCCTTCCCTGAAAGTTCAGGACTACAGCGTCCCACGGGATGGGGGTGCCATCCAGCTCCAGCCTAGGGGCCTAAGTGCGTTGTGGTCAGCGCACCTCGGCCCCTTGAGAGTCCTCCCTGCTCTCCACCGAAGTCTCCCTTTGCTGCTCTTTGCTCGTTTTTTGCTGTTTTAGGTCCTTTGGCGGGGCAATCTCCCCTTCCTCAATCTCTTTCCCTTTCCTCTTCTTCTTTTGCAAATTTGGGTCGGGGAGTAGGCTGGGGGAGGGGGGGGGAGGGGGGAGGGGGGGAAGGAAGAGGGGGAAGATGAGGATTAGAAGGGAGTTGGATCTTCGGGGCATCCTTGGATGATGACCCTTTCCTCCCCGCTACTAAGTCTTTGAGGCCCCTCCTCGAATTTAAGGCCATCTCTTCTTCCTTGGAGTTGGTATCAACCCGAGGAACCACTAATCTGGGAGAATAAGCTATGGAGAGCCTATCAAGTTCTGCCTCCAAATCCGAGAGCTCCACAGGCTTGTTTGCCACCTCTCCTTCTTCTCCGAAGCAAAATTGGTCAATCTCGATCTCGAGGGATAGACGCAAGGAGGCTGTTTCCTCCCTCGAGGCAGCTACCTCTCGGGGAGAGTGTTGGGGAGGTAGTTCAACAGGTGGGAGGTCTTCCCAACTAAAAAACTGGGCCATGAGACGTTGATCTGGTGGATTCTAGGATTGCTCGCCCTTATTACTTGGCCCATGTCTTGGAACGCGGTTGACAAGGGCTCAAAGTCCAACACTAAGTGGACGGCTCGCAATTGTCTGTGTTCACTCAAAAAAATCTCGGACCTCAGCAACTTGTTAAGAGCCGAAATGTTGGCTAGACTGAGTCTCGGGGCAACGTGCTGTTTATCTACAAAAACATCCGAGGAGAAAATAACCTAGAAAAAAGGAAACTTACAAGAGTAAGGACGTTAGTTGCTTCTGATACTTCTTGGAGGTTTGACTTTTTTAGAAGAAAAGACTTGGAGACTTTAAAAGCTTAGGAAGCCTTGAAGGTTTGAGAGTTGGGAATCTTTAGAGAGCTTGAAGACTTGTGAAATGAGGGAAAATGATTTCCTCAGGTCCCTTATAAAGGGGATGGAATTGAGTGGGAGTTATCCCATTCAAAATTCAAGGAGAAGTGTCCACCGTAGGATCTGCATCTCACTGTTAGATACGGGAAACAAAGCGCCGCCTAGAGCAATTAATGATGCATCTTGGGCTACGAAGCATTAGTGACTGTTATGGGGCGCGCAAAACGGTTCTCCCACACGTGTAAGCTAAAGAAATGAGTGGTCTTGGCTCTTAAAAATCAAAACTCCACTTTCTTTCCTCGAATAAGAAGGAAAAATTGGAGTTTTTAGTGGCTATTGTAGGGATAAAGGCCCAAAATTGTGTATTGGGCCTTGGGCCTTGGCCGAGGACGTTGGATGGTCCGATGACGGATAAACATTAGTAAGGGCATTAAGCTCAGAGTCCCATAGGTAAGACACATGCAGAAAGGATGGGGAAGGCGGTCCGAGGAGAAGTAGCTCCTCGAATGAATGGAGTGCGGGTCAAAGGTATATCCTATCAATCAGAATGGCCTTCTAGGAGGTTCTCCTGATAGGGACGTGCATTACAAACATACAAGAGGGATGGAGGCCTAGAGGCGCCAAGGAAAAGTTGCTGCCACCACATTGAATGTTTTGCAGTTAACTTTTTAGACCCTTAAACAGTGCTGCCTAGGCTATCCCAACTCACAAAAGGCCAGAAAGGGTGTTCGATGGGATAGGCACTCAAGTGATAACCTGGATGATCAATAAATGGATGGCTAAGATTATTGAAAGGGAACTATATAATGTAAGGGACCCCTAAAGAGGAGGGGATCGAAAAACAGAAGGAAAAACACTGTAGCATTCTAGAACAAAACTTGTAACCTAACCAAAACATTAATAGAAAAGAATGAATCTTCTCGGACTTGGCCGAGGACAATTTTCTCAAGTCTAAGCTTGTTTATCATTCTCTTGTCATCAAGATCTACCTTGTTGGTTGACCAATTCACTAAAGCCCAGTTTTTTAATCCATTCTCTACAAATTTATTGTTTTGGGCTTCTTGGGCCTTAGTCCATCTATTTTTTGGGCTAAGGATTCGAATTTGGTCCCTACAATAGTATTTTGTTACTTTTATTTAGATATCAATTAGAATGATAGTTTCTCAAATGATTCTTCATTGTTGTACTGCTTTGTTACTTGTGGGTCAAATAATTGTTACATATTGTTAATCATTTAGTGTATTCCTTATGTTTATTAGTATCATACGTGGATTAAGTAATTTTTTCTAAATAAAATTTCATAAAGTTACAAAGGTAGATTTTTTTTTTTTTTTTGGGAGAAAAAAAAGTTGAAAGTATTAATAAAGCAAAGATTATCTCAGTGAAGTAAAAAATATATGACTAATACCGCATAAATACTTTATTTAAATTTAATTTTTTATATAACACTTGCGAATATTTCAATTACTAAATAGTATATGATTTATTCAATTTTTTATGATATAAAATATATATAAACAAAAATGTTGATATTAAAATATCTAAGAAAAGAAATTATATTAAAATTTCTTTGCACGCATTATTTTATTTATCTCTCCCAAAATATTAATAATTTACTCACATTTTAAAGTAAATAACAAATACATACATAACTATGTACGATTGTGGTCTGTAACTCAACTTTAGATTTCTAATCGACCCAACTCTTGTAATTTCTTAGACACCGAAATTTTATCTATTAAACTCATATTTTGTACGTGCATCTTCAATTTAAAAGTACAGATAATTAACGAAAAACAATCACCCGCATAGAACCAAACATGCAAAAAGGCCAAAGTAGGACACAGAAACAGATGCATACCTATTTCTGAATTTAATTATTCTGTTTCTGCACTATCTGGTGATGTTGGAGAGAGAGCGATCATATTGGGATTAGGAAAATCATCAAAAATTTCAAAAGTGGGTATGTTGTCGTTTATTATTTGGAGGCAAGAATAATAGAAGAATTTATAGGCCATTTATGAATAGTTTTGTTTTGTGTATGAAATTCGTTGAAAATTGGTTGAAGGGGGAAGAGGATGTTAAATGCATCCTCCTTAAAGTTTAAGGGCTTTAGTTCATTTTATCCAAAAAAATATATTTAAATAATAATAATAATCTGTGGTTAATTCCAAGAAATTCTAGAATTTTTTCATTTTCTATTCGGACATAGTGTTGATTTCAAGCAAGCTTTCTAAAACCCTTGTTCCCCAATTGGCATTAGTCGAGACTCTTGCCTGTTAATGTATTTTATGTTATGGGCTTTAGGCCCAGCTAATTTACTTGTACAGCACACTTGTACTTGTACTACACTTTACTTGTACCGCACACATATGCTTACTTGTACCACACACATATGCCTCCTATATAAAGACATCACATGTATATTCCTCAATCATGAAATACAATACAATCATTCAGTATTTCTAACATGGTATCAGAGCCACTGCTCTGACCCTTTTCTTAGCAATCTTGTCCTTATTGGTGTTACTCCATTCTCAATTACGCTTCCGCCATCACAACAGTTGCCGCTGCCTTTTGCCGTTGAACCTCTAACGTCTTCCAGCCGTTGTCTTTAGGTTCCGGACCTGCGGCTACTGCCGTTGAGGAGTCCCACACCATACAGACCACTGCACGTACCGTTACCCTCTTGAATATTGCTCTGATAAAATTTCTACAGGCACCACTAAGATCGTCTTCCTCAGATCTACAAGTTGGTGAAAGCCTCGCAGCCATCAGAGTTTCCACGCGCTCTCACGCGTCGCCTATAGTTTCTGCTTCAGCAGCCCACGCGCCACACGCGCTCCCACGCGCCGTCTAAGCTTCAGGCTGACGTCATCAGTGCCACGTCAGCCCTAGCTTACTTCAGCATCCAGTCACCTGCTGACATCAGCGCCACGTCATCTACGCTGAACGTTGACTTTGACCGGGCCGTTGACCGTTGACTTTGACAGTTGACTTTTCAGGGTTGACTTTTTCAGTCCAGGTTCTCCTTACCCAGTTTTTCGCATAGATTTCATTTTTGCAGTCTATTTTTGCATATTGTGTTTCTAAATGGATAAAAAGGATGTTTTTCTTCCTCGCCCCATCAATATTGTATTGGAGGGGAACAAGAATTACTTATCTTGGTCTCAAGCTATGCGCAGTTTTCTTAAGGGTCGCATAATCTGGCATTACTGTACTGGTGCAATTACCATTCCTGTCAAGGGAGCAAGTGAAGAAGATGCTGCCTTCCTTGGTCGCATGATTGAATGGGATAATCACAACCACATGATCCTCACATGGATTCGAAATACTTCAATTCCCTCCATCTCCAACCTGTTGGGCAGCTTTGATGATGCAAAATCAGCATGGGATATGTTGGCCAAAAGGTACTCCACTACTCATGGATCCATGAAATATCAGTTAGTGGTTGAATTGCATCAACTTCGACAAGAACCAGGGCAATCCATCAATGACTACTATGATCAGCTTCGCTTCATTTGGGACCAAATTGACCTTTCTGATCCAATTTGGGCATGCTCAAAGGATGCTCAACAATATGCTACAGTTAGAGATGAATTTCGTCTCTATGAATTCCTGATGTCACTTCACAAGGACTTTGAGCCCATTCGAGGTCAGCTTCTTAATCGCAGTCCTCCTCCCTCTCTTGATACTGCTGTAAACGAGTTAGTTAGAGAAGAAGCTCGGCTTGCAACCCTTCAAGCCCAGAATAAGTTCAATGTTTTGGCTATTACTCCTTCTGCTCTTGCCATTGAGCAACCTCAACAATCAGGTGATTTCTCTGGCTCCAGCAATCGTCGCAAGCAGACCAACAAGAAGTTCTGCAATTATTGCAAGCGTCCTGGCCACACCATTGAGACTTGTTACTGTCGCAACAAATCTACTGCTGCTGTTGCTAATACTGAGCCTACTCCGCTGATGCCTTCCATTTCAGCTGAGTCCCAGTCTTCTGGATCCACTATTAACCTCTCCCCCATTGAACTACATGAGATCATAGCTCAGGCTGTTCGTATGGCTGGTAATGCATCTCTTTCCACTTCTCTCTCAGTTCTGCCTGGTAAGTCTCAAACATGGTTTTTTGATTCTGCCTGTTGCAATCACATGACACCTCACTCATCCTTATTCTCCAAACTTGACCCTGCACCACATCCTCTTAATATTCATATAGCTGATGGTTCCACCATGCATGGGAATAGTCTAGGTTTTGTTTCGACCTCTAACCTCTCTGTTCCTGGGGTCTTCCATGTACCTGACCCATCCTATAATTTGTGCTCTGTGGGACAATTAGCTGAACTAGGATATCGCTTTATTTTTTACTATTCTGGGTGTATTGTGCAGGATCCGAAGACGGGGCAAGAGCTTGGGACCGGTCCTAGGGTTGGGCGTATGTTTCCCGTGGGCAATCTTCATCTTCCACCTATTGCTCCTGTCTCTGTTGCTGCTGCAGCTGCTGCAGTTTCTTCCTTACCTTCTCTCGTACTTTGGCATTCTCATCTTGGTCATGCCTCATCTACTCGGGTACAACAGTTAGCTTCTAAGGGTCTGTTGGGTTCTGTGTCCAAAGACAATTTTGATTGTACTTCGTGCCAGTTAGGAAAACAGCCAGCTTTACCTTTCAATAATAGTGAATCTATCTCTAATAGTATTTTTGAGCTAATTCATTCTGATGTTTGGGGACCTTCTCCTGTTACTAGTATTGGTGGATCTCGTTATTTTGTTGTTTTCATTAATAATTATTCTCGTTATAGTTGGATCTTTTCTATGAAATCTCATTCTGAAATCTTACCAATATACAGTAACTTTCCAAAAATGGTTGAAACACAATTCTCCAAACATATCAAAACTTTTCGTTCTGATAATGCTCTTGAATATACTCAATATGCTTTTCAAGCTCTGTTACATTCCTATGGCACTGTACATCATCGAACCTGTCTAGGCACCTCTCAACAAAATGGTCGAGCCGAAAGAAAACTTCGTCATATTCTTGACACTGTCCGTGCTCTTCTTCTTTCTGCCAAAGTTCCTGCTCCATTTTGGGGTGAAGCCGCTCTTCATGCTGTTCATGCCATTAATCGCATTCCAAGCACTATTATCCATAATCAGACTCCGTATGAGCACTTTTTTGGGTCACCCCCTGACTATCATTACCTTCGCTCATTCGGATCTGCTTGTTTCGTTCTTCTTCAGCCTCATGAGCACAACAAACTTGAGCCTCGATCTAGACTTTGTTGTTTCCTTGGTTATGGTGAAACTCAAAGAGGGTATCGGTGCTATGATCCTGTCTCTCATCATCTTCATGTTTCCCGTAATATTGTCTTTTGGGAACACCGCTTGTTTGTTGAACTCTCTCACTTTCGTTCTTCCCTAACTAACTCTTCTGTTTTAGAAATCTTTCCAGATGAGTCTCCTGTTCCTTCTACAGATACTCTTGGTCCTCCTTTGGACTTCTCTATTTCATCTCCAGATATTTTTGATGATTCTCCTAGATAGGTTGTAGACGAACAGGTTGATGACGAGCAACCCCACCTTGAGCCTAGGTTCCCTGCTCCTGCTCCGCCTGAAGATCCTCCACAAGACATTCCACCTTGCCACTCAACCTGGGTAAGATCCATTCCTGCACATTTACTTGACTATCATTGTTACACTGCCCTTGCTACACTCCATGAGCCTCAAACCTATCGTGAGGCCTCTACTGACCCTTTATGACAGATTGCAATGAAAATTAACCAAAAACCATACTTGGGATCTGGTTACTCTCCCTCCTAGTCAGTCTGTGGTTGGTTGTAAGTGGATCTATAAGATCAAGACTCGCTTTGATGGGTCCATCGAGCGCTACAAGGCTCGTCTTGTTGCAAAAGATTTTACACAGGAGTATGAGATTGATTATGAAGAGACTTTTGCTCCAGTTGCCCGTATCTCCTCTGTTCGTGCCCTCTTAGCTGTTGCAGCTGCTAGTAAATGGGACATTTTTCAAATGGATGTTAAAAATGCCTTCCTTAATGGGGATCTGCATGAAGAAGTCTATATGCAACCTCCTCCTAGTTTTTCTGTTGAAACAAACAAGGTTTGTCGCCTTCGACGTGCACTTTATGGCCTTAAACAAGCTCCACGAGCTTGGTTTGCCAAGTTCAGCTCCACCATCTTTCGCTTGGGTTATACTTCCAGTCCTTATGATTCTGCCTTATTTCTTCGTCGCAATGATAAAGGCACCATTTTGCTTCTCCTATATGTAGATGATATGATCATAACTGGTGATGACCTCAGTGGCATTCAAGAACTCAAGGATTTTCTTAGTCAGCAGTTTGAGATGAAAGACCTTGGACATCTCAGCTATTTCTTGGGTCTTGAGATCACTCGTTCCACAGATGGTCTTTATATTACTCAAGCCAAGTATGCATCTGACCTTTTATCTCGAGCTGGACTCACTGATAGTAAGACTGTTGACACTCCAGTTGAACTTAATGTGCATCTGACACCCTCAGGGGGGAAACCATTGTCTAATCCCTCTCTTTATAGACGATTGGTTGGCAGCCTAGTTTATCTCATAGTTACTCATCCAGACATTTCTTATGCTGTTCATCAGGTGAGCCAGTATCTGTCTGCTCCACGATCGACTCACTATGCTGTTGTTCTACGCATTCTACGATACTTGAAGGGCACTCTCTTCCATGGCCTTTTCTACTCAACTCAGTCTCCCCTTGTACTCCGTGCATTCTCTGATGCTGATTGGGCAGGAGATCCCACTGATCGCAGGTCCACTACAGGTTATTGCTTTCTCCTTGGTTCTTCTTTGATTTCTTGGCGAAGTAAGAAACAAACTTTCGTGGCCCGCTCCAGTACTGAAGCAGAATATCGTGCTCTTTCTGACACCACATCTGAGCTCCTTTGGCTACGATGGCTTCTTAAGGATTTGGGTGTATCCATATCCTCCGCTACTCCCCTTTATTGTGACAACCAGAGTGCTATTCATATTGCTCACAATGATGTCTTCCATGAACGGACTAAACACATCGAGATTGATTGTCATTTTATCTGTTCTCATCTTGTCTATGGTGCTCTCAAGCTTGTCTCCGTCTCCTCAAAAGATCAACTTGCAGATATCTTCACCAAGGCACTTCCTAAGGGACGCACTCGTGATTTGGTTGACAACCTCAAGCTCGTCTCACATCCACCTTGAGTTTGAGGGGGGCTGTTAATGTATTTTATATTAGGGGCTTTAGGCCCAGCTAGTTTACTTGTACAGCACACTTGTACTTGTACTACACTTTACTTGTACCGCACACATATGTTTACTTGTACCACACACATATGCCTCTTATATAAAAGCATCACATGTATATTCCTCAATCATGAAATACAATACAATCATTCAGTATTTCTAACAGAGTGCTAGCACAGGTTCTAAAATTAGTTTTACTATCCCTTTATCATTTGTTTCCTGTTATCATCCTATCTTGTTCCTTTTGTGTTCTTTATTCCTTATTCTTATTTTGTGACGTGCACTAGGTTAAAATTGTGCACCTAGCTTCCAAAAAAAAAAAAAAAAAAAAAAAAAAAGAGCTTGAAAAAAAAGAAAAAAGAAAAAGAAGAGACTACAGAAAAGAAATAGAAAAAAAAAAAAAATGAACCCTTCCCATTATCTATTGTATATATAGGTATATACAAGGATATGTTGTAATAATGATGTTTGAGTTTGGAGAATATGGTTTCATAAAGTGAAAATTCAAGTTCTGGAATTTTCTAAGAGAAAATTCGAAAATCAGAAATTTTTGGAATTTTCTACATAATTTTCTAGTGACTGTTCAGAAATGTTGAAGAGGTTTCAAGCCTTGTTAATGGATTTATGAAACATTTTAACTCTCCATACGTGCCTTTTGATGAAATATAACTCCATAAAACAGTAAGTTTGAGAGAAACACAAGAAATCCTGTACGTAGTCATTCTTCAGAATTGCTATCTGTAGAACCCAACATCTTGGTTGTATCCTGAGGACAAATTTGCGATAACCTTTTAGTAACAATAGTGTGGGGGACAAATATTGTCTAAGGAAAACGATATAGTGCATCCAAGCTATCTATTTTCTGTTTGTCTTTTGTGTTAACCTTGTTTTTTTATTATTATTTTGTGTAATATCTAGGCCTGTTCAAGAATATATCGGCACTGACAAAACCGGTCCGACCGCACCGCCCCCCCCCCCCCCCCCCCCCCCCCCGCTCAGAGCTCCACAAAGGTTTTGGGCATGGTGGTCGGCGGTGAATCTTTAGTACCGACGTCGGACCGGTGCGGCCATCGGCACTGAGAGTTGCACACCAACAAAGACTGAACCGATTTGATGTGTTTTATATATATATATGTTAATATGTATAAGAAGAGCTGAAGAGGCCTAAGTGAAGAGTCTAACGTTCTAACTTCTAAGAACTAAGAAGTAAGAAGAGGCAACGTTCATCCTTGAACACTAAACAGGGTCGTCCTTATCAAAAAAAAAAAAAAATTTAATAAAAAAAGAGTTAACGTGTGTGAGCTCCATTTTTAAGTCAAGAAATGTGTGTGTGTGTCAGGAGGAATAGTTTGAGACTTTGAGTGGTCTTGTCTATAAGGAATTCCCACTTGCAATTTTTGAAAAAAATATATTAAACAAAAAAATGCTGTGGCTGTATGGGTTAGTGTGTTACCATCAATCAATCATGCCACTTGCGTTTTTTTTTAAAAAAAATTATTAAAAAATAAAAATAAAAAATAAAAAAAAGGATGCCTATCATAGTGAGTTCAAGATATTTTTTTTTTCTCTTTTGATCTCAGCCACACATGTCTTTTTTCTTGAGTCTCTTACTCAGCTGCTCTCAATTGTCCTCTTTACTCTTTAGACTTCTGCTCCTCTCAAGTCTCAAGTCTCACACTCTAGACTCTCAGACTCATAACTTAGTCATCACTCATCAGCTAGACAACTACCTCACTCCATCACTTAGCTCAGTCAGACAAGTGGTTTGTAATGAGTTTTAATATTTGGGTTTGTAATGGGTTTTGAATATTTTGATATTTATATTTGATCTTAGTTTTGATTTGTGGTTTTAATCCTTGAGTTTTCTGGGTTTGATTTTGGTTTTAGATATCTCTTCCGGTGTGTGTGTGTGTGATAGACAGGTGGACACCAACCACTGCGCCGACTAGAACCGCCACCGATATTGCCGGAGAACCGTTCCTCAGGCGCGACGATGGCTTGGGTTTTCAGGAAACCGAAGATTCCGGTGCGGTGCAGAAACGGCCACAAAAACCGGCCGCACGGCACCGTGTATAGCCCTAGTAATATCCCCAACATTATCCAGATCAGATGTGCCAATTTGGGTTTTTTTGCTTGTGGGGGTTGAGTATTTGGGTGATATGATTGAGTTAACCGAAGCTTCCTATTTTCAAGAGCAAAGTACTGTT
This sequence comes from Quercus ilex subsp. ballota, assembly GCA_032727855.1. Taxonomy (NCBI): domain Eukaryota; kingdom Viridiplantae; phylum Streptophyta; class Magnoliopsida; order Fagales; family Fagaceae; genus Quercus; species Quercus ilex. The sequence goes on from JAVFWQ010000028.1 coordinate 501,883, forward strand.
TTTGTTGTTGGGTTTTCACAAATATAGGTGTAGACAGGAAAAATTTCCAACCTATCACAAGCTGACACGTCACATTTTCAAGTCCATAAAATACAGCCAATTACAAAACACCACATATTGCTGCTAGGTTTTACTATCACTACTCAGAAACCAACAGAAATTTGTCAAGTGTCATGCAAAGACCAATCACACATCAACACATGTGTAAGCGATGACACAAGCAACCTCGCACGTGTAAGCGATGACATAATCAGTCTAGCACGTGTAAGCAATGACGTAAACAAACCAATCAAGCTCTGCCACGTGTCACCAATTAAGTTCCGCCACGTGTCACTCATCCACCCCTAAACTCTTATAAATAGAAGCCTTCCTAAGGCATTTGGAGAGAGCTGGGAGGGCACCAAGCCATCTGAAGCACAAGCAGCATAAGAAAAGATTCAGAAGTCCAGAAGCTCTGCTGGAATGAAGCCCTGAAGCCTTCAGCAACTTCAAGAATTTCAACCCTCAAACACGAAGAACATTCGAAGCAGAATCATCCAAACTACCTGCCTAGATCTCAAAGTTCACGGGAATCAAGCTCAAAAGCCTCCAGAAACCTTAATAAACACAAATCAGTGAAGTTCTACGGATTCAAGCCTCTAAAGCACCGAAGAACTTCCAACACAAACCTTTAAATACGAAGAACATTCAAAGAGGAATCATCCAAATCATATTCCTAGATCTCAAATTTCATTGGAATCAAGCTCAAAAGCCTCCAGAAACCTCACAAACCACAAATCAGTGAAGCTTTACGGATTCAAGCCTCTAAAGCCCTGAAGAACTTCCACCACAAATCTTCAAAGACGAAGAACACATGAAGAACATGAAGAACGTGAAGAACAAAGGATTTCTAACAAGCTCATAGCCAGAGATTCATTGTAATTCTGTTTCAAAGGTCTTCGATCCATTCTTCAGCCAAATTGAAGTATATTTGGTGTTCAAATCAAAATCACATTACCATAAATCCAATCAACAAATCTTTCAAGAAGATCGAATCAGAGGATAACTCTTTTATAATTTCAGAGAATTGTACCACATAATCATCAATACAAAATCGCATTTGTGAAACTATTTTACTTGTTTGACTCATTTCGAACTGAGAAATTTAGTCGTCCACAATAGGTTATGAGTTGGGTGTTGATAATGATATTGTTGTGAAATTTTAAAGTATTGTGATGGGTTGTGTGTTGATAATGCTATTGTTGTGAAATTTTAAAGTCCTTGCAAGTGTACGGATCGTACTGAAATATAGTTTGACAAGAACAAGGTCGAACCTACAAGGACTTGAATGAACGTAGGAAAATTAATTAAACCTTAACCAAATTAATTCTAATCTAGTTTAATAAAAATTGGTTGTTTGCAATTAAATAAACTAAACAAATAATTAAACTAAGCAAAGATATAATATAAGGCAGTAAAGAGATGCAAACAATCTAGAGAAAGGAATTAAGGTTTTGGAATCTGCCTTGTAAGTCATATCAGCATATATTTATGATCATTAATTTTTCTCAACTACTGCATGATAATCTAGAAATCAATCTTGTTATCATGAAAAATATTATCATTAAAACTTCTATTTAAATATCTAAAACATGCTCTTCTTCGCTTCTTAGGTATAAAATCAAATCGTCAATTGTATTCGTAGCCAAACAAATCGTAAGAGATATCCAATTTTAAAATCAAGAAATAATAAACCAAGCATTCAATTAATTAAGACAAATCCTAAATCATGAGGAAACCATGATTGAACTTATATCTAGAATCTCATCTTAGTCAATTGATATGAAGTAAGAACAATTTAAATCATTAAAGAACAACTATTGTGGGAAAAATCAAATCACATAAATATTTCTATGAGTAGCTAATTATAAATTTAGCTACTCATAGTAATTGAAAGAAAACACAAAAATAAAATACTAAATATTAAACTAGAAAAATAATTAAAACTAACTGTGGAAGAGATAGCTGCAGCTCTCTATACCTTCAGCCCTCAACCCTAGCACACCCTTATTTTTCTGTTTTGCTCTTTATATATATACTTACTTACACCGCCTGATACTATGCCTCGTCCTAATACAAGTGGAACTAGAGCTTTTAATGCTTGGACCACACGCTGACTTGAGGAGTTTCACAAGGTATAAACCCGAATGGCCTAGAAATACCTCTGCTATATATTCTAACGTGCAATTCCTTTAAGTAAGAAAGAGGCCCACTTAACAACTATGCATAAAGACTACAAGCCCACTTGAATCAGTTGGCCCACCTCGTAGTTTCGGCACAGTCAATTACACTACACTTGCTTTGCTTCTTCTTCATTTTTCTTATCTTCCAATAATTCTTGTAAGCATACAAAGCCCTTATAACCTATAAAACAAAGATATATTATAACCAGTCACAAATTACCATAATAATGAGGCCAAAGATGTAAATATGAGGGTATTTTATTGTATATAATTCATGCACATCAGCTATTAGTGAGTTTTAATTTTGATTTGGAAGTTTTTATGTTAGGTTGATTTGGAAGTTTTTAACCAAACAAATCTAGGTTTTTGTTTGGTTGCTTAGAAGTGATGAATTTTTTGGTTGGCTTTTTATTTGAATGAGTATTTCGTTGAATTTGTAAAAAAATTATATTGATTTAAATTTTTGGAAATCTAAATGTTCTTCCTAATGGTTGCCTTTTTATTTTATTAATTTTTTAAAATATTTTTTTAGTTTTAGAATTTTAAAAATACCAAAATGATGTTTTAGGACATTTATTGGTAACCCTTCTAATGGAAGTTTACAAAATAACTTAATTGAATAAATTAAATAAATTTAAAAGTTAGAGAACTTAATTGAATGAAATTGAAATTACAGAACTAAATTGATTTTTAGACAAAATTAGAAGTTGAAATTAATAATTTAGCCTCTCTTTTTTTTTTTTTTGGTCAATTTTTCTGCAAAAATATTTCAGAATTGATTGTCCTTCATCAATTTTAAAAATACCAAAATAACCGATTTTTTTGTTTTATTATTATTTTTTACTATCGGTTGTTTGGATTTTATATTTGGTCTTATTAGCTTATTCCATATTAGTAATTTATTTAATTTATTTATAGGTTAATTAATTTCTTTGAGTCAATATAATTTTCATAATTTAATAATTGGCCTTTACCCCTTGTCAATTAGATTTAGGTTTAATCTTATTGGTCTATATCAGTGTGTTATTCTACTTCAATGGGCACAAGCTTATGATGAATAAAATTTCTATTGGAATCTTAGCTTCATGTTGTATCTAAGCGAAAGTAGGGGAGCGCAATAAAGAAATAAAGTCAATAGGTCTCTTGGGGTGCATATGGAGATGATCGTGACATTCATGAAACGATTTAGCAAAGTCCTCGCTCCTAAATTTATTCTTATCAAAACAAAAGGAAGAGGAACTAGTTCGGGGCCCCTTAGAAGCTAGCCATGATCATAAAAGAAATAAGAAACAAATGCAAAGTGGATCGACACACATTACAGAATAAAATGTCACTCACACATTTTGTTGAAAACATGGAGTGCAATATGGAAACAACCATGGATAAAGTGAAAGATTACCATAAATTTGTCCAAAAATAAATTTAAAACCAAAGGGGAACAACCCCATTATGTACAAGCATTTGACAAAAAGAAATAAAATAAAGTAAAAACTTGAGCTCAATATCAAAACTTGTAAAAACCCCAATTCCAAAACTTAGATATGAGTCTACATGATTTTATGATGTAAATACAATAAAATATTATGAGATTACCTTTAATTGATGATTGAAAGATGTTGGAATAAAACGTTCTGGTTTAACTGAAATTTGATAGAGTGTGGAAGGGAAAGGGTTTAGTTTCAGATGACCAAGTGAAAGCAAATCAAGACCAAATCGTTAAAATACATGTTTTAAACATGTCTGAGAATCTCAATTCACCAAGTGTCTACCGAGACATTTTGTATGACCTCGGTTGGCCGAGTGTCTAATGAAAATGCATGCAATGCAAAATATAAAAGTTCGAATTCTCAGTTGTTACAGAGTACTATATAATAATTCACTCTCCACGTGTAAAAATTACTTACACAAAGATTAAAAACACAAAGAAAAACATGTCTTTGGCTCTTTCACAAAGAATTTATCATGTTTATAGATGCTTAGATCCTAGAGTTGTTGGTTCTACATCGTTTGCCATCTTTGCAAAGGAAGGCTCATGTGTTGGTCAAAGTCATAGATGTCCTCTACTCCATGAAAAGTGGGAAATTTGTGCTCTAATTTATGACATGTTGGTTTCCACTGCTCTACAAGAGGGCCTAAGATGTTGACTACATGCCCCATATTCGGCCTTTGGTATGGCCTGTGAGTAGTGCAATGTCCTGCAAGCTCAGCCACTCTGTATATGCTCTCCATGGTCTCCTCATCAGGGTTAATAGTTTGATCAATGGCCATGGGGATGCGCTCCTTGTTGTTTAGAATCTTACAAAACCATGTGACCAAATGAGGGTTCTCATCTGGCAAAGTATCATCTACTGCTTTTCTACCTGTAATCAGCTGCATCAAAACCACTCCAAATGCATATACATCTGCTTTGGTGGTCACTCTTCCTGTAGCTATTGACAAGGAAAAGAACTCATCAAGATGACTTGCAATGGTTCAACTAGTGACATCTAACTAAAAGATAATTATTCATGGTGAACACTAGTGTCAACATACTTGGTATGACACAAGTACGTGAAGACAAAAGATTATATATGTACAACAATAACAAGTCCTAGTCTCAAATTGTTGAGTCGTACAAAATATGTATAATAATGCAACTATCATACAAAATAAAATCTAAACGTAAAATGTAATTTATATTTCATTCCTAGATTAATTTACTTAGTTGCTCTATGTTTGTTCATATTTTTGAAATTTCTTCATGATTTTTTTTTTCAATAATTTGATTAGTCAAAATAAGTGTTAGTTTGGATACAAACGCATTTGCGTTCGTGAATGGACTGCATTTTTTGTGTGGGTCCTGTGCACTGTTCACGGAACCCGCAAGTACGGATTTCAGCAAATTTTTCTTTAAAACTAGGTCCAACAGCACTATTCACATATTTAAAAATTATTTTGTTACAGTGTTTTCAGTTTTTAGTTTTCAGTAATAAGCGGTATTCAAACAAACTCTAAATTGATGTCAAAATATAACGATACGCTTAGAAAGTTGCATACTAAGTTTATTGATTACTTCAAAAAATAAAAAAATTATAGAATTCAATATTTCTTTCTCTGTTTATCTAATTATTTAAATTTTGAGTTTATAACAAAAAACAAAGGTCAAATTTAAGACCTACAATAACTTATATAGCGAGTTGGGTAGTAAGGATGGAGAAAATAATATTTATAAACTTGTTTAGATTAGGAAAATGAAATAAAGAGACTCGCATGGTGTCTAATGCATTAAAGTGAAGATCAAAGGCTGCTGTAAAAGAATAAGCAGATTTAAGAAGCATGGGGATTGATATGGAAATGACATAAAAGAGTGGACTAATGTGGACTTGCGGCCCAATCATTCCCGTAACACCCTCGATTCTATAAGTGACAAAAATCAAGGAGCAATTGGACCATTATGAAGGCTATACTAAAATACTAATAACACTCCTTTGTCAATGACAGGTATGAGAGGTTATTTACAATATTACCATTATACACAAATAAGACAGTTGACTGACTTCAGTATCAGAAAAGCTTCGGCCTACATCACACTGATACTACCTCAGTGATGTGATTTGCTTTAATTGTGCAGATATTTTGGGAGATTGTCCAAGTTTTGAATGGCCATTTAATCACTATACTCTATCGAACTCAATTAAGACACAATGACCATTTAATAACTATACTCTATCAAATTCAACTAAGACACAAGAACATAAAATCTTAGGCTTTCGTTACCTCCATATTCTGGCGCAAGATAACCAAATGTCCCAGCTAATCGCGTCCATACAGAGTTCTTCCCATCAGGCGCAATTTTAACCAAACCAAAATCTGCAACCTTGGCCCTCATATCATTCCCAAGAAGTATGTTGGAAGGTTTTAAATCTCTATGAATGAAAATTTGTGGAGCTAAACTATGCAAGTATTCCATTCCACGTGCCACATCCATTGCTATTTGAATCCTCTGCTTCCAAGTAAGAGGAGAAAACCCATTCTCACCCAAATCAAACAAATGTTGTGTTAACGACCCCTGTGGCATATATTCGAATACCAAAAGTCTCTCGTTCTCATTGATACAACATCCTAAAAGAGAAACCAAATGTCTATGCCTCACTTTATTAAGGACTGAAATCTCCGCCTGAAATTCATTGATTCCTTTGCTACCCATTGCAGCAGATTCCATCCTTTTCACAGCAACCTTGGTCCCATCATGGTATTCTCCTTTATAGACAACTCCAAAACCTCCCCTACCCAAAATGTTATCTTCATTGAAATTGTTGGTCGCCTGTTTTAGAACTTCAATCGAAATTTCAATATTCCGTACACTTCTACTTTCAGGATTCTCCACTACTTCAATCTTCGATGAAATTGTTGGCCGCCTGTGCCTTCTACTAACATAACATTTGATCGAGACCAATAACATGACCACAAGAAATATGATCACAGCAATAACTATACTAGCTATCATCCCAGGCGAGATGGAAGTACCACTCGACCCCATTACAGTCGTATTGCCACTAGGCGTTGTGCCATTCGAACCTGACAGATTACTCCCTCCACTTCCAGAGCTCGGAGTACTCTTCCCAATCAAAGGATTACCGGTCGTAGTCAGCTTAACTGAATCTCCAAATTTTGGTATCAACCCAGTAAGATTATTGTTCGAGACGTCAAGAACCTGAAGGCTTGTCATGTTGGTGAAAGCATCCGGAATGGAACCCGTCAAATTGTTATCATTCAGATACAAATTCCTCAATGATGTGAGTTTCGTAAAGACAGGAGAGATCGTCCCAACGAATTGCTGCTTAGCAAAATTGATAGTGATAATATTACCCTGTGAATCGCAGATACTGAAAGTCCAGCCGGTGCAGGCGTTGTTACCTTTCCAAGAATTGGCTAGCTTAATTGGATACCCAAATGCCTCAGCGATTTCGAGCAATGCAGTCACTTGGGGATCACAAGGACCTGGGGTGTTTTTACAGAAGCTATTGATACCATCAAGAGTGTGAGTAGTCACGCTAGATGGGAACTGTGGGTAAGGCCCTTGGAGGACATTGTTATCCAAGCAAACGTTTCTCAATGTGGGAATTGACATCAGTGAGGCTGGGATGAGGCCTGTAAGCTGGTTGTCTTTGAGCTGAAGATCAAACAAACTTGTACAGTTTGACAAGTCTGGGATGGGACCAGTGAACTGGTTCTTATGTAGCCACACTTGGGACAACTGTGTCATCGATGACAATACGTCAATGGTACCCGATAAGCCATTTTGCTGGTTGTTGAGCCAAAGGTTTTGAATCCCGGATCCTCCAAAAGATTTAGGTAAAGTGCCATTGAGATTATTGTAAGAAAGTTGGAGATCCTGAAGACTCGGGAAGGAACCAAAGATATCTGGTAAAGACCCAATAATGTTTGCATTGCTAGCATAGAAAGTGACTAAACTAGTGGCCTGAGTCAACTCGGTGGAGATGGTCCAAGGCGCAAAATCAAGGTTTTGGCTCAAGGTTAAGATTTGTAAGCTTGTGAGTCCTTGGAAGAAACCTGAAGGAATGGAGGTGAAATTGTTGTTGTCAAGGTAGAGTATTTGAAGAGACGTGAGGTTGGCAAGGGAGGGGAGAGGCCCAGAGAGAGAGTTGCCTTGGAGAGAAAGAGTGGTGAGTTGGGTGAGAATGCCGAGATCGGAAGGAAGAGTGCCTGTGAGAGACTGAGAAGCTAAGTTGATGGAGGTGACACGGTTGCTTCCGTCGCAGTTAACGTTTTTCCACTTGCAGCAGTCTGTGGTGGCGGACCAGCCGCTTGGGGCGGTGTCGAAGGAGGCTAGGAGCTTGGCCATGGCTGCAGCGTCCTCGGCATATGAAAGAGTTAGAAAGGAGAAAATGAAGGTAAAGAGATAGATCAGCCGAACCATTTGAGATTGAGAGAGAGAGAGATGGGTTTGAAGTCTGGCAGTGTTGATGTTCAAAGGTAAGGACTTTTTTCATTTTTTGTACCCAAGAAAGGAGAGGCATGTGTGAGGGACCGAGTGAGCCGTGCTGGAAGGGCCAAGTTACCGTTAGAATTTTTCTAAACAAAAAACAAAAAATTGTCATGGTTAGTAATTGGCAGCTAGCTGACCTTGAAAATATATAAAATAGTAAAAAGCCACCGTCATTTTAATTTAGACCCAAAAAAAAAAAAAAAAGAGGCCGTTGTTTTTTTTTTTTTTTTTTGTTAAAAGGATAGATATATATATATATATATATATATATATATATATAAAACAAACCACAACCATACAATCACTGCCTCACCACAGGGGCAGGCCTATCGTTTACAGTTCTACAAAAATGCATATCAGATACATCCATGCTAACTATAGAGAGGATATCAGAACTAGGGGGCAAATCAAAAATAACAAAACTCTCTGACATGGTTGTGCCCCATTTGGCCAAAGCATCTGCTGCTTTATTCCCTTCGCAGTAAAAAGCCACCGTCATTTTATTTTAGACAAAAAAAAAAAAAATTAAGTTACACATTTTTTAAATCATAAATTTACAAAAGATCTAATGGTAAAAAAAATAATATTAAATACTAATTGATTTACACATTATTCACTTAATTAATAACAATTTTGTTTCTCTCTCCATATTTATTATTAAAACCTTTTACATATATATTCTTTTTTTAGCCACGTAACTTTACAAATATATTTACAATACTCTTTTACCATGCATCTTCTTCTACCAAACTACCACCACTACTGAGTACTACTCTTTCTTTCCTTGTACACGTCTGCCATATCTTTCTTTGTTTTCCTTTTTCTTTCTAAGTCTTTGTTCCTCCTCTCTATTCTCTTGCGCCACTTTCAGATTGGATCTATTATCTTTGCCACCCTACTTTTTTTTATTTTTTTTATTATCTCAATGTAGTTTCATCCAGAGCTTCTTTTTTCTTTTTTCCGCTAGGTTTCTTTTTTCTTTGAGGCCCATAACTCTTGAAACCCAAAGAAGAAGAAAATGAAAAAGAAAATTTGAAAATAAATTTTGAATTAGAAAAGTAAGAGAAAATTAATTGTAATTGTGTTGTTGTTCCTGAGTTTCAGTTTGTAAAGTGGATTAGTTTTAATGGGCAAATAGATCTAATGGAGATTACTGGTTCAGAGAGTGTTGGTGCACCTCCAAAGCCATAGTTTGTGATAGTTCTTAACTTGCCCTGGTGTTAACGCTTTTGCTTGAACATTTTATGAAATGGACGAGGAAAGTGATAGAGGAAAAATGAATTACAGTGAAATAAAGAGAGACAAGAAGTAATTAATTAGGAGAGAGTTAATAAGGATGTTATTAATTAGGTAAGTATTTAACGATGAGATGAAAAAATTGTGTTTCTTTTTTACCATCTCAAAAAAAAAGGGCTGTTGTTAATGTAATAGATTTTTTTTTTTATACAAAATAAAAATTTTATTCTTACTTAATCTATGTGTATATGTGTGTGAAGCCCAGCCCTTATTCTTCACACTTCACAAGCACTTATACTTGTAAAGTAACCATCACATAAAAGGTTTGCAGTGATAGTAGATTGTTAATGGTAAGTAGAAAAGTAATATTAGTGAGCCAATTTAGAACCAACAATAGTATATCAACTCAACTGATGTGAAAAATGTTGTCAAATTTTTTTTATATACTATTTATTCTTTAGACCATTATTCTTTGAATGGAAGCTAGCTATGAAGACTTGAAACTCATCTTAAATTATTATATTCTTTGTCTGGAAAGAAAGTTGCATGAAGATTTTGGCCGTTGCAAAATTTCTTCTCAGACTTAAGAGTGCACCTTGACTTCGTAATTGAAGACTTTACGTTGTTTCAGACCATCTAGGTCCGCTAATTCGCATCCACTGATCATGCTTGAGATTGAAGACAAATAGACTCTCTCTAACTTGCTAGGTAATGCGCTCAACTTGCTAAGAGTCTTGTAACTTGACTAATTGACGTTTTTTGATATTTTCAACAGAGACATGCGTGCAGTGTTCAAATCTCCCACCGCTAATTATTGATCAATATATATAAAGCAATACTCTTGACTTGAAAAAATATTTTTCTAGTTGCATTTTAACAAAATATGTTATAATTTGGATTCTCTAAGTAAGTTTTGCATAACAATTTTCATTGATAATGTGGCAAAAATAATTGAAATAATACTGCATAAAGCATTTTTAGATAAAATCATGAAATTACATAGTACATGTTGTGAACCACAACAACAACATTAATCCTAAACAGGAAAATAATCCAACCCAAGGTCTTGTCAATTGCTGTCACACAGATAAAACTTATTAGCCCCCACATGGACACAATAAACATCACATATATGAAACTTAATAGTCATCTCATAAACAAAACTCAATAACAGTCATATAGATGGGTGCTTAGATACCAATGTCACAAAGACTAAGGTTCCATGCAAGCTGGGCAATCACTAACATCTCACAGAAGGATATAACATAAGGAGCTTATATATAGGTTTAAAATAATTAAACTACACAACATATTGTTGAGTGGTTTCAAATAAAATACTGTCAATACCTCACAAAGATTTATAAATAAGCTCACAACTTTTCCATAATAATTCCCAAACAATAAGTTTTCCGACCGGTATCACAAATAATGAATCTCTACAAATTTTCAGGTCATCCTATAAATTCGATAAATAATTAGGAGTTGTTACAAAATATGCAAATCTGAATGATTTTCTATGTTTTGAAAAGAACAAGTTGAATACTTACATATTATTATGATGTTTGTTGAATTTTTTTAAGAAATTTTCAACCCTGAATCTCCTCCTAAATTTTATAATTAGCCAAATACCTGGGTGCGTACAAAACAGAAAATTCTGGACTTGCATTTTAGGATGTTTAGGAGCTATACTTTGTTAGTTTGGTAAACTAAAAAGGGTAATCTGGGTAAGTCCATATGTATACCAAACTTGAAAATCTTGATTTGATGTTAATGGGGGGAAAACAACTATGAAAATCGAATACTATAAACTATCAAAATTTGTTTTGTAATAATTGAGTTGTAAAACATACATAAACAAAAGTTGGCAAAAAAATAATATAATTTTCCGTAACGTTAATATGATTATTTATAATCTTTTTATTAGTATTATGAGGTTTGAATACTCACTTAAAATTATTTATGTGCCTTGGATAATTTTTTAATAAATATTATGAGTTATTTTATTTTTGTTTTATTTTTTAAATTATTTAATTATTAATTCAATTACTTATGATATCACTGGTCGGACCATTGGTTTGAGTACTCCTGATTGCACCACACGAAAATCCTCTATGCCCTTTCTTTTGTTTCTACAAATTCTTAGTCTTCTAAGTACGTAAATTTCTCTTCGTAGCTTTTCTTTCTTTTGTCTTTTATATTATTGCTTTTATAGCCCGTGTGTTTGTTTATGTTCTTTCTTTAATAGTTTGTATTTGAGTATGTTTTTTAGTATTAAACTCAGTAAAACTACCTCCATTTGATGAAGGTTCTTTGTTTTTCGTGACTTTATAATGCCTTATGTTTAGGTATGTCATGCAACAAAATCACAATAATTGTTGAAAAAACAAATTGTTATTTTAACAATGCAATATCTATCAGATAATTGAGGATACTAAGGACTAGATAATTTTTATTAATTCATATTTTTTATTTAGCAATTGAATTTTTTATAATGAGGTTAGGGATTTTTGAGATTGAAATTCTAATTTGCAATCAAAGAAGAAGAAACAATTAACTGTTTAAATATTCTTCCAAAAATCAATAAAAGTTATCTTTGCAAAACATTCATTTACATCTTAGAAAAATAAATTTGCTAAAAATTGTTCTCACTTAAGTTCATTCCCAAAAGAGTTACAATATTTGTTGGATAGTACTTAAAGAGTTACAATATTTGCTAGATAGATTTTAATTTATTATATAGGTTTAATTGCTACAATTTGTATATTATTAATGTTACATGTTTCTAAGTATACTATGCATTTATGATATGATGATTATTGTAAATAAAGCGAAATTAAATAATATTTCATATACTCAATAGTTTTCTCATGTATTGCATGGATTAGCGACTAGTTATATTTATTTCATTATTATCTTTCTCTTGTGTTATTTATTTCATTATCTAACACTTTTCTATAATTTTCTTTCTTACTTGTAAATTTTTCATCTAAATTTTTTTGTCATATTTTTTATATTTATAAGAGATCCTATTTGAAATTCAATTAAGCACTACTACAACTTCATTAAACAATAAAATTACCAAAATTCTCAACTTGTCTTGATAAAGACAAATTCAAGTTTCAACATATAACTCAATGACTTGATGGATATAAGCAAAACAATATTAATTTCATATAGATAATCTAAAGCTAAAATGCAAATTACATCTGTAAGGACCAGATTTGAGCACAATCACTATTGGGTGAATGGATTCAAACCCAGTTAGCCCAATACAATAAACTTGTAGAGCATGGGTTGAAGAACTAGGCCCTAGTGAGGATTATAGCAACTAAACATGGTTACAAGTAGACTAAAGTGTGAAAATCTGTCCTCTGCCCTCCTCTTCAGGGGTGGTAGCTCTTATTTCTTCCGCTCTTTTCTACAAAGGCTTTTGTGGTCATACCAGTTGCTTCGATGTTCTATATCCCCCACTCCAGAAGGATTTCTTACATTATATATCCCCTTTTAGTTGATCCTAGCCCTCCATTTGTTGATCAAGCAGGCCATCACTTGAGTGCTTGTCCCATCAGCCGTCTTCCCATTCTTTCTGTGGGTTGCAGCAACCAAGGCTGCACTGTTCATGGGTCTTTTCCTCATTAATGCGGCCAGAACATTAGTTGTGGTCATTTAATGCAGAGGTGACAGTTCCTCCTTGAATTGTTCCTTCATCATGCTTCTGTGGCTGCCACGCTGTACCGGTTCTTTCTCTTAAGATGCTCTGGAGACTCCCCTTGGTGGTGTGCTGCTCCTCCCTTTTATGGTCTCGGCTGTCCGAGGACAAAATCGTCCTCGGCGATACTTCTTGGGCATCTGGGCTTCTTACTTTCATCCTCGGATCCTCAATACCTCATCGGCGTGGGCCTACGGGAATACCTCCTCTGCGTGGGCCTTAGGGCCTAGTACGAAGTTGGCCGAGACTGTCTGACTAATTGGCCCTATAATAGCCCCTCAAAATCTTGCTGTATGCATCCTCGGGTGGAGAGGAGGATTTTGACGTCCTCGGGCCTATTCCGTGTCTAGTCGAGTCTTGTCCCCCGTTAGTGCCGGGGGCTTTTCATTTGCCCAAGGCGCATTACTGGCGCTTCGGTGCGCGTAACGTGTCCTTCATTAAATTCAGACGACTCTATGCTCCCCACGTTCAACGAGGTGATGGTGATCCAACGGTGGGGATTCGACTCGCATTTATAGGCAGGAAAACTCGTACGATTCCTCGATTTGGGGTATAAATACCTACTCGAACTGCTTTCCCCCTTTTCTTCTATAATCAAGAGCTCTTGCGCGTGTATCCAGAGTCTAGCCAAATCTCCAACTACATTTCCAGCACAAAAAGCTTGTCCGAGGAGCCTGTCCGAGGAGCCTTTCCTCATTTTTGTAAGTCACTCTATCCCTCTCTGAGCTTTCTTCCCCCCTACTCCTCCTTCTCTTTCACTTGCTCTTTCTTAGGTCTCTTAGGTGTCACTTAGGATGGGTAGATTTAAAAAGTTAGTCTATACTGAGGAGGCAATGGAGAAATTCATCGCCGATTATAGGATACCAGCTAACGTGGGTTTAAAGTATTGTGAGGAAGGGGAGTGGCTCCTTTAAAGGAAGGAAGGTGAGGTGGTGATTCCTATCATCGCCTTCCTAGAAGGTGGAATGAGAATTCCCATGGGGTCAGTGATGAGGGGCTACCTTACGTACTTCCGGTTAGCCCCCACCCAGTGCGCCAACAACGTCTTTAGGATCCTGAGCTGTGTGGACGCCCTAAACGAGAAGATGGGGCTAAGGTTGACCCATCACGACGTAAACTGGTGCTACAACCTTCAGCACCTAAAAGGCAAGTTGTACTACATGAAGACAAGGGAGGATAGGGTCCGGCTTATCCAGTGCCTCCCTGAGTCCAGCAAGGGGCTGAACAAGGATTTTCTCATCGTGTCCGGAGAGTGGCACGATGGCCTTCATTGCCCGACTACGGAGGGGACACCAGGTGGGGCAGTGGAAGTAAGAGGGGGGGTTCAATTTTCTATTGTTGATGCAATTTGTACCGTTTGGTTACTAACACGAATGTGTTTTCTTTCTACAGATCTGCACGCCTATGAGCGTCACTTCAACCTAGTCAATAGGGAGGATTTGCAAAGAGTGCTAAGGGCGGAGATTTTTGTGAACGAAACCGATAATCAAGTTAGAGCTGTTCACAAGATCCTAGGGTATACTCCGATCCAAAAATCGTTTGCGGCTCCGAAGTACGTGATCCGAGCAAAAAATCCTCGGCTGCAGAAAATCACTGTAGCTGAGCACGGGTTCCTATTCCCCGAGGAGCCTCCCACTCCAAAAGGTGTTTCATCAGCAGGCCCCTCCTCCTCCCACAAACCCGCAGAGGCCACAGAAGAAGATCTAGAGAGGGAAGAGGAAGTAGCTGATTTTGGCCCTGCCGAGGATGAGTTTGACATTTTTGATCAAGTCCATCAGTCCGAGGATCCTCCTAGAGACTTGGGCGATCCTCGTCTGACCGAAGTGGACTTCCTAGCGTCAGAGACCTCTCCTTGGCCTGAGATGGGTTACAAGAGGAAATCCCACACCAGTCTGCTGGACCTGATTGAAGGCCAACCGAGGAAGTCCCAGCCAAAACTTCCCCCTCCTCTTCTCAAGACTCAGCCGGCCCAGACCAGGTTGGCCTCTGCCTAGTCTAGGCTTCCTCCTCCTCCACCTCAGGCGAGTCTGCCATCTAGGCCCGAGCCCACTGATCCCAAGCAGAAGAAGGACAAGGGCAAAAGGCCTATTGGGGACAAGTCTATGTCCTCGCAAGAGGAGGACGACACTCGGCGGCCCACAAAACAGCTAAAGATAGGCCCCCAAAGCCAAGATAGATAGGCCACTGCCCAGCCTGAGGCTCAGGCCTGGCTTCCGGCCCCAATGCTCCATGGGAAGCCCCTGAGGGATGACTCCTCCCTCAGGGATTTTAGAGAGGGCGAAGGTGCGCATGTGGACGACGCGCTGGAGAGGTGCCTGTTGCTTCCTGCGGATATGGCTGAGCTGGAGACTTTAAGGAGCAAGCAGGTCTTCCTCAGCCTTAAGCGTTACTTGGGAATGGTAAGACCCCCAGCACTTGTGATTTTTTTGACTTCAATTTTTCTTCCTTTTCTGAGCTTGGCTTATTACGCATTCATTTTGTTTGGCAGGCCGTCCAGGCCACTTTTAGGTTGTAGGCGACGGCCAACGACCAAGGAAGGGCCCTGGATACCGAGCGCGAGAGGCGCTTAGAGGCCACACGGACCCTCAAGACCTCCGAGGCTGACCTCGCCACAGCCCGGAAGGAGCTAAAGGCGATGACCAGGGCTCGAGACAGTGCAGTGTCAGGCCTTGCTGGTGCCCAGAAACAGGCCCGAGATCAGACGAGGTGTCTGACTGAGGCGGAGGAGCAGCTGGCGATCGCAAAGGAGCTGGTTGTAGATCTGACAAAGAAGGTGGCTGCTGCTGAGGAGGCCAAAAATGCGGCTGAATGGGACAAAGATGAAGATATGAGGGCTAAGGCTGAGGCGGACTTCGGTAGGGAGGAGGCTTTGGCTTCCAAGGAGAAAGCCGAAGAGGCAGCTTACGCCGCTGGGGTAGCCGAGACAGAAGCTGCCTACAAAGGCGAAGTCCCTGGGGTATGTAGGCCCTACTGTTCCCAGGTTTGGGATGAGGCCCTCAAACAAGCCGAGGTCAAGGCCTCATCCGACCTGTGGAAGGCGGAAAGCGTGTACTACCCCCCAGCCATTTGCGAGGCTGCTCTAGATAGCTCTGAGGCTGAGGTGGCTGCTGAGGAAGCTGGTGCTACTCTGGGTGAGGGAGCCTCGGTTGCTGGACTTACTGGTGAGCCTGTTCAAAGGGGTGATCCTCCCGGGGTGGTTGAATCAAGTGAAGGCCCCAACGAGGAAGCACCCTAAGAGGTTGCAAAGCCCTCCTCTGATGCCTAGGTCTCTTCCGCTGAGGTGGCAGCTATCCTTGCCGTGCCTCTACAGGCTATCCCTCTTAGTCAGAGCTCAGAGGATCCTAAGGCTGCCATGGACCAGCCACCCACTAAGGGGGGAATTAAGTGGTAGGAGTAGGCCCCTTGGTGCCTCTGTCTGCCTTGTTTTTGCAGTTTGTTTTGTCCTTGCATCTTTTTTTTTTTTTTTTAACATTGTAATGTGAATCCTGCCATGTAACTTCTATGGAATTAATGTAGTGCGAGTCCTATTTCTCTTTTTATTTGTTCTGGCTATTTATTCATTTGCGCGTTATCCATTCTTCCACTTTATTATTATTATTATTTTTTTACTTGTATAATCTTAACTCCAATTGTATCTCGGCCAATCACGACAGTAATTGTAATAATGTGAGGGCGTGTATGCTTAGGCAGACCTTTTATGTCCTAAGGATTAGGTAGGGCTCTAGTTCCTCCTAACACAGGTCCCCTTTGAGGCAGTTAGTTTCCCCATAGGCTTGAGTCCAAAGACCATGCAATGCCTTGACTCTGTCTAACATTTAGAATTTTTTTTTAAAGTAGTTAGTTTCCCCATAGGCTTGAGTCCAAGGACCATGCAAGGCCTTGGTTCTGTCTAACACTTAGAATCTTTTTGAAGTTGTTTGTTTCTCCATAGGCTTGAGTCCGAGGACCATGTAAGGCCTTAGTTCTGTCTAACACTTAGAATCTTTTTGAAGTAGTTAGTTTTCCCATAAGCTTGAGTCCGAGGACCATGCAAGGCCTTGGTTCTGTCTAACACTTAGAATCTTTTTGAAGTAGTTAGTTTCCCCATAGGCATGAGTTCGAGGACCATGCAAGGTCTTGGTTCTGTCTAACACTTAGAATCTTTTTGAAGTAGTTAGTTTCCCCATAGGCATGAGTTCGAGGACCATGCAAGGCCTTGGTTCTGTCTAACACTTAGAATCTTTTTGAAGTAGTTAGTTTTCCCATAGGCTTGAGTCCGACGACCATGCAAGGTCTTGGTTCTGTCAAACACTTAGAATCTTTTTGAAGTATTTAGTTTCCCCATAAGCTTGAGTCCGAGGACCATGCAAGGCCTTGGTTCTGTCTAACACTTAGAATCTTTTTGAAGCAGTTAGTTTCCCCATAGGCTTGAGTCCGAGGACCATGTAAGGCCTTGGTTCTGTCTAACACTTAGAATCTTTTTGAAGCAGTTAGTTTCCCCATAGGCTTGAGTCTGAGGACCGTGCAAGGCCTTGGTTCTGTCTAACACTTAGAATCTTTTTGAAGCAGTTAGTTTCCCCATAGGCTTGAGTCCGAGGACCGTGCAATGCCTTGGTTCTGTCTAACACTTAGAATCTTTTGGAAGTAGTTAGTTTCCCCATAGGCTTAAGTTCGAGAACTGTGCAAGGCCTTGGTTCTGTCTACCACTTAAAATCTTTTTGAAATAGTTAGTTTCCCCATTGGCTTGAGTCCGAGGACTATGCAAGGCCTTAGTTCTATCTAACACTTATAATCTTTTTGAAGTAGTTAGTTTCCTCATAGGCTTGAGTCTGAGGACCATGCAAGGCCTTAGTTCTATCTAACACTTAGAATTTTTTGGAAGTAGTTAGTTTCCCCATAGGCTTGAGTCCGAGGACCATGCAAGGCCTTGGTTCTGTCTAACACTTAGAATTTTTTTGAAATAGTTAGTTTCCTCATAGGCTTGAGTTCGAGGACCATGCAAGAGCTTGGTTTTGTCTAACACTTAGAATATTTTTGAAGTAGTTAGTTTCCCCATAGGCTTGGGTCCGAGGACCATGCAAGGCCTTGGTTCTATCTAACACTTAGAATCTTTTTGAAGTAGTTAGTTTCCTCATAACCTTGAGTCCAAGTATCATGCAAGGTCTTGGTTTTGTCTAACACTTAGAATCTTTTTTGAAGTAGTTAGTTTCCCCATAGGCTTGAGTCCGAAGACCATGCAAGACCTTGGTTCTGTCTAACACTTAGAATCTTTTTTGAAGTAGTTAGTTTCCCCATAGGCTTGAGTCCGAGGACCATGCAAGGCCTTGGTTCAATCTAACACTTAGAATGATCGTCAAAACGCGAGACACATAACCATGATAGACTTAGAATCCGAATTAAAAGAAACTTTTTTCATTAATAATAATATCTTTTCAGATTATTTACATTCCATGGACGAGGTACAGGTTTTTCATCTAAATCTTCTAAGTAGTATGCACCTATCCCCGCTATTGAGGTAATTCGGTAGGGGCCCTCCCAGTTGGGTCCTAGCTTCCCCCAGGAAGGGCTCTTGGCGGCGCCCACCACTTTCCTCAACACTAGGTCACCTGGTGCTAATGGTCTTAACTTCACATTGGAATCGTACCCCTGCTTGAGCTTCTGATGGTAACAGGCCAGCTGGATCATTGCTTTCTCCCTCCGTTTTTTGATCAAGTCTAGGCTTTCCCCTAGCAATTCGTCATTGCCGCCCGGGGTAAAGGAGCTCGTCCTCAGCGTTGGGAAGTTGGCCTCCAAAGGGATAACCGCCTCGGCCCCATAAGTCATGGCGAAGGGCGTTTCCCCCGTTGACCTCCGCGGCGTGGTCCGGTAGGTCCACAGGACGTGGGGCAGCTCTTCCACCCATCTTCCCTTGGCATCGTCTAATCTCTTCTTAAGCCCATTGACTATGGCCTTGTTGACAGCCTCGGCTTGTCCATTTCCCTGAGGGTAGGCTGGAGTTGAGTACCGATTAGTGATTCCCAGTTCGCAACAGTACCTCTTGAAAGCCTTGCTGTCAAATTGGAGCCCGTTGTCCGAAATTAGGGTGCGGGGGAACTCGAACCGTGTAACGATGTTTCTCCAGATGAATTTCTTAGCATCCACATCTCTAATGTTTGCCAAGGGCTCAGCTTCGACCCACTTAGTGAAATAATCCGTGGCGACCAGCAGATATCTTTTATTTCCTAACGCCTTAGGGAAAGGTCTCACAATATCCAAGCCCCATTGGGCAAATGGCCATGGGCTGGACAGCAGGTTGAGGAACCCCCCTGGCTGATGGATGTTTAGGGCGAACCTCTAACACTAGTCACACCTCTTAAAATACTCCAGAGCCTCCTTCTACATCCTCGGCCACCAATATCCCTGAGTGATGGCTCTGTGTGATAGAGATCTACCCCCTATGTGGTTCCTACATATTCCTTCGTGCAGCTCCTCAAGAAATAACTCCGAGGCCTCTGAGTGGATGCACAACAAGTATGGCTTGGAATAGGAGCGTCTGTATAGTTTGTGATCCTCGGATAGCTAGAACTGAGGAGCATTTCTTCGTACTTTCTCAGCTTCTAACTTATCTTCGGGCAGGATGTCATCTTTGAGGAATCTCAATATAGGATCCATCCAACTAGGGCCCACTCCAACCTGATGGACGTGAACCATGCCCTTTGTTCCGTCACTTACTTTCTCCAGATGCTCGACAAGTATAGTTCATGGCAAATCTCCAGCCAAGGACGTGGCGAGTGTAGCCAGCGAGTCTGCATGGGTGTTTCCGCTCCTGGGGACATGTGATAAGCTGAAAAGGGTAAAGGTTGACTGCAGGCATTTGACCTGGCTCAAGTATTCTTGCATCCTTACATCTCTTGCCTCTAACTCTTCATTTACCTGGCCCACCACTAGCCGAGAGTCCAAGAAAACTTCTATTTCTTTCCCTCCCATTTTATGCACCATGACCAGCCCTTGAAGCAACGCTTTATACTCAGCTTCATTATTCGCGGCCGAGAACCCGAACCTCAGGGATTTTTCTATGACAGACTATTCAGGGGACAATAGAACTAGCCCCACTCCGAATCTTCTCTGGTTCGCGGCGCCATCAACGTATATCTTCCAGCACGGGGGCCCTGGAATAGAGATTGCCCCAACTGATTTTCCATCCATGTCCCTCCTCTCAGCTACCTCTTCCACTATTGGTTCGGTAAATTCAACCACCAAGTCCGTCAGGACCTGGCCCTTTACGGAGGTCTGAGGCATGTACTTAATGTCAAAAGCCACCAGAATTGTATTCCATTTAGTGATCCTTCCCATTTAATCGGCGACCCCAAGTACCACCTTCAAGGGTAGTTGGGTTAGAACAACCACCGTGTGAGCCTGGAAATAGTGGGGAAACTTTCGCATAGCGTGGACCACAGCAAGTATGGCTTTCTCCAAGGGCAAGTACTTGACCTCAGCTTCATGCAGTGACTTGCTAATATAATAGACTAGTTTTTGGACGCCATTGTCATCTCGTATCAGCACCAAGCTCACAGCATGGAGCGCTACAGCAATGTATACGTATAGGACCTCGTCGGCCTCCGGATTAGACATGATGGGTGGCCGGGCTAGGTACTCTTTGAATTGCTGGAAGGCCATGACACACTCTTCGGACCACTCGAATCCTTTCCACTTGTTGATTAGGAGACAGAAGGGTCTGCACCTGTCAGCCGACCTGGAAATGAATCGATTCAAAGCCGCAATCATTCCAACGAGTTTCTGGATCTCCTTGGGGTTTTACGGAGGTTTTAGATTTTGGATAGCCCTGATTTGGTCGGGATCAACCTCGATCCCCTGGTGGGTAATGAGGTAGCCTAAGAACTTGCCAAATCCCACGCTGAACGAGCACTTGGAAGCATTTAGGCATAGCCTGTGCTTTCTCAGTACGTCGAATATACAGCCGAGGTCGGCCAAATGCCCAGACACCAGTTCGCTCTTCACCACCATATCATCAACATAGATCTCGATGTTTTTGCCCAACAACGGCTCGAACATTCTTGTCATCATCCTCTGATAAGTAGATCCAGCGTTTTTCAGGCCAAATGGCATAACCTTGTAGTGATAGTTCCCAATGGGTGTCACAAAGGCTGTCTTCTCTTGGTCCTCCAAGGCTAGTGGGATCTGATGATAGCCCTGAAAAGCATCTAAGAAGCTCATCCGAGGATGGCCTGCGGTCGTATCTACCAGCTGGTCTATCCGTGGCATCGGGAAGGGGTCCTTTAGGCATGCTTTATTCAGGTTCGTGAAGTCTACACAAACCCTCCATTTCCCACTTTTCTTCTTGACCACCACAGTGTTGGCCAACCATTCGGGGTAAAAAACTTCTTTGATCACCCCTGCGTGCTTAAGCTTATTGACCTCTTCCCTGAACGCATCAGCATGCTCTTTTGATGGGCGCTGGGGTGGCTGCTTCTTGGGGATCACAGACGGGTTGACGTTAAGGTGATGACAAATAAAGGAAGGATTAATCCCCGGGGCATCGCAGGGGTCCCATGCGAACACGTCAATATTCCTCTTGAGGAACTCAAGCAACTCCTCCTTCTCCTGGAGAGGCAGTTGGGCTCCGACCTGAAAGAACTTCTCCGAGTCATCGTCGACAACTACTTTTTCTAGGTCTTCACATTTTGCTCCCTCGACGGCCGCATCAGCTGGTGCCATCGAGGTTTTTGATTGCTATAAGCTTTCGGCCACGGCGGCTGAGGACTCTGCATCGTATCGATGTGAGATGGCTGCCACCATACACTGCCTTGCCGTGGACTGGCAACCCCGGATCTCGAGGACTTGGTCCCCTGACAGGAATTTTATCTTCTGATGCAGCGAAGAGGCAACAGCCCCCAGGGTGTGGAGCCAAGGCCTGCCCACGATGGCCGTGTACGGGGAGTAGGTGTCCACCACAATAAAGTTCACCTCCACTACCTTTGGGCCAGTTTGGATGGGTAACCTAATCATGCCCCTTCGAGTGACGAGCTTTCCATCGAAGCTCATTAAAGGAGAGTTGTAATGTGTCAAATCCTCAAGCTTCAATCCCAGCCCCTTATATAGGTCGGGGTACATAATCTCGGCTCCACTACTATCGTCCACCATCACTCTTTTTACATCGTACTCGCCGATTCTAAGGGTGATCACCAAAGCGTTGTCGTGGGGCTGGGAGGTCTTGTCCTTGTCCTCCTCGAAAAAGCTTAGGGTCGGGTGAAAGCCTCTCCTGGCCCTCTTCGGCCTAGACTAGGACTCTTCGGCGGGCACCTGGGTCACAGACAGCACTCGTGAGGGGCGCGTGCCTGTTCTTCCCGACGCAGCGGGCTGCCCCATAGCGGCGTCCCTCTATGGCTCCTGGTAGGTCTGGCCCTAATGACCGCTGGAATGGTGCAGGAGGTGCTTCAGCTTTCCTTCCTGGACTAGCTGGTCCAGGTAGTTCCAGAGGTTCCTATAGTCCTTGGTGGCATGTCCGTGGTCCTGGTGGTATTGGCAATAACGGTTCTGATTGCATCTCTCAAGATCTCCCGCCATCTTATTCGGCCACTTGAAGTATGGTTCGTTCCTGTTCTTTTCCAATACCTTATGTACTGGTTCTCGGAACACGGCGCTGAGAGTCTGGGCATTGGTCGCTCCGGATTGTCCCACGAAATCCCTCATCGGGCGGGTGTTGTTATATCGGTCCGACTTGAAATCCCTCCTCTTCTGAGGGATAACCTTCTCCTTCCCTTTACCCTGCAGCAGATCTTCCTCTACCCACTTGTATTTATCGATCCGATCCATCAGCTGCCGCACGCTAGCGGCGAGCTTACCAGTTAAGGACTTCTTCAGGCCTTGCCCCATTGGTAGTCCGTTCTTGAATGTATTGATGGTGACATCGTCGAACTTGCCGTCCAGCTCATTATAAATCTCCCAATACTTGTCCGAGTAAGCCTTGAGAGTCTCCCCGTCACGCATGGACAAAGACAGTAACGCGCTCATGGGCCGAGGAGGTCTGCTATTTGTAACAAAACGGGAACCAAAGGCCTGGGTCAGCTATCTGTATGAGTCTATGGAATTCGTCTTCAAGCCGTTGAACCATCTCATTGCCACAGGTCCCAAGCTGGATGGGAAGACTTTGCACATCAGCACCTCGTTCCTAGAGTGAACAGCCATCCTCTGGTTGAACTGGCTCACATGCTCTACGGGGTCTGTTCTGCCGTTGTAAACGGTGAAAGTTGGCTGCTGAAACCGCCGAAGGAGCATCGCCTCTTCTATACGACGTGTAAAGGGTGACTTTGAGAGCTGATCCAGTACCCTGCTCATGGCGTCACTCCCTAAGCCCCTAGGAGTTGGGCCGTCGCGTTTACGCCTCTGGTAGCGCTCCTCCTCATGAGAGAAAGTCTCGCTCGGGGGTGTTCTTGACCTTTGCCTGCAGTTGTCATCACTTTCATCATCAGAGGGCAAGTCAGGGCTAGATTCGGATCGCCTTCGCCGTGCATGGTGCAGCTTTCTCTTCAAATCTTCTATCTCTCACTACATGGCCACCTTATCATCCTGTCTCTGGGATGCGTGACTCTTAACCTCTTTTGATCGCGTGGCCTGGCCATTATCGTCCCTGCGGGTGTGGCTTCCGCTAGTTTGTGAGGTATGCATGCTTCCCTCTCGAAATCGTCCGTTCTCCTCGTTTTGGCCGTGCCCGGGGTCGCCATAGTTACCCTGACGCTGGGATTTAGCCGGTTCAGGCCAATGGGAGCTCCCTTGGTGAGGGCCTGATCCTACCATGCTTGGCTGTTGTCCTCACTAATGCACGAGTTCTTTCCACAGACGACGCCAATTGTAAGGACCAGATTTGAACACAATCACTATTGGGTGAATGGATTCAAACCCAATTAGTCCAATACAATAAATTTGTAGAGCGTGGGTTGAAGAACTAGGCCCTAGTGAGGATTATAGCAACTAAACAAGGTTACAAGTAGACTAAAGTGTGAAAATATGTCCTCGGCCCTCCTCTTCAGGGGTGGTAGCTCTTACTTCTTCCGCTCTTTTCTACAAAGGCTTTTGTGGTCATACCAGTTGCTCCGATGTTCTATATCCCCCACTCCAGAAGGATTTCTTACATTATATATATCCCCTTTTAGTTGATCCTAGCCCTCCATTTGTTGATCAAGCAGGCCATCACTTGAGTGCTTGTCCCATCAGCTGTCTTTCCATTCTTTCTGTGGGTTACAGCAACCAAGGCTGCACTGTTCAGGGGTCTTTTCCTCATTAATGCGGCCAGAACGTTAGTTATGGTCATTTAATGCAGAGGTGACAGTTCCTCCCTGAATTGTTCCTTCATCATGCTTCTGTGGCTGCCACGCTGTACCGGTTCTTTCTCTTAAGATGCTCTGGAGACTCCCCTTGGTGGTGTGCTGCTCCTCCCTTTTATGGTCTCGGCTGTCCGAGGACAAAATCGTCATCGGCGATACTTCTTGGGCACCTGGGCTTCTTACTTTCATCCTCGGATCCTCAATACCTCCTCAGCGTGGGCCTACGGGAATACCTCCTCGGCGTGGGCCTTAGGGCCTGGTACGAAGTGGGCTGGGACTGTCTGACTAATTGGCCCCACAACATCATTTAAGTTTGACTAAAATTCATTTCAGTCCTCTAATTTTACTTTTGTGCAATTGAGTCATCTAAGACTCAAATTTATTCAATTCAAGTATTTTGTCCAATTTTGTTAAAAATTTGACGTTAAGTATGCTATTAATTAATTAAAAAAATTGATCACATAAAAAATCTTGAAATATTTTTAATAATTTTATAGATTTGTTTTTCATGTGAAAATAATTTTTTTAATTAATTTTTTTTAACAAAATTCAAAATTGGATAGAAGTCCTAAATTAAATAAATTTGAAGTTTAAAATACTCAATTAAATAAAAGTAAAATTAGAAGATTGAAATAAATTTCAGTTAAATTTAAAGAGTGTAATTTGTATTTTAGCAAAATCTAATAACAAAGTTAAGGAATACTTAACAAAAAGATATAAAATATATTATTTTTCCCCAAAAAAAAAGAGAGAGTTTTACTAGACTTTGGATAACGCAACACAGGGTGATGTAAAGTTGAAATCTAATTTCCAATTCTGATTTTGGTGGAGAGAGTGAGAGAGATTGTTTGGCGAGGGCACGAACCATGTGAGACAATGGATAGTTAATGCTGACAATCTATCATGTGAAAGATTAATTGAAATTTCAAACTGTTAAAATTAAAGGAAACTGATTGTCAACAATGATTTCACAAACTCGCCACTTTTTTATTTTGATGAACTCTGGCCACATTTTTTTTTTTCGTGTGCGTAAAACAACTCAGGATTTTCATTGGGTTGGTTTGGGTTTACTATAGTCTGTAGGCCCATAATTATGGGTACATTTTGTAGGATGGGGAAGAGAGTGCACAACCGCCTTTGGTTTGACTAATAATTTTGGGACCCTTTTTCAGTGGGGACCTTAAATAATGACTTAAGTGGTCAAAGCCTACGGCTCTTGAAATTGAGTACATAAATAATTACAAAATTTAATTTAAATTCAAGGCAAATAATGGAATCCTAAATACTATGAACCATGAAATTAAGGCCATTTCAAATTAGCAATTTAATGCAATAGAAACCGCACTAATCATTTTGTTCACTTTCTTTCTTTTTTTGGGTGCATTTTTTATATATAAATACACGAAATTATTTTTAATTTCTTTTCCTTATTCTATTTTTCATTTTCCTTTTTTTTTTTATTATTCTTTTTTAAATTTCCTCCTCTCTCAGTCTCTTTTACCCAAGCCACTCTTCATGGTTCAAACCCCGTTGGCTCATGGGCACAAGATGTATAAGGCAAATCGGAAATAATCTCGGCCGTCCATTACACTCTGCCATTATCAGTGGTTTCTCAACCGGAACAAATGCTGCCGTTCTCCGATTCTTTTTTTACTCTGGTTCCATTCATGTAGTCTAGGCCGTTCATTGTGTATTCCATCATTAGACTTACATAGGTGTATTTTGCGTTGAGTATTCCATTCATTGTGTATTGCATTCATGTAACCGCTCTTTGGAACTTGTTGCTTGATAAATCAATTGTTGGGAAGATGGTTAGGATTATTACTAATTTTGTCTCCAATCCTTTCATTGTCACCTTTATTGAATATTGATAAACACCACTTCTCCTAGATCAATCATATAGATCAAAAGGATATGGTCCATCTTTATCTTCATCACTAATCATCATGGCTTTCAACATTTCAAATTAATCTCTCGATAAAAGACCATTAAACTCATTGCTAGAGAGGTTGAGAATTTGTATTTTAGAGAAAAGCATCACATTACTTTTATGGTTTCCTACGGAACCATGAAACCAATTAAATCTCAAGACAAGAACCATAACTCCAAAAGACAGGTATAATTCTCTATGTGTTATAACTAAAGTTTCTCAATTAAATTCTTCTTAAAAGGAAAACTATTATTCAAATATGTTGAAATTAAGGACTGCAACAGCCTTGTTTGTTGGTGTTGATTTTTTGCTGATTTTTATGAAGGGAAAAGCAAAGCAGAGACTGTGTTATTTTGTAACACGAGGTATTTTTTTGTACTTTATGATTTCTTTCTCTTACACATGACATCAACAAGGAATAAGGATAGATTGGTCTCAAAATTGTTCAAAGCCCTCTTACCAGACCTTTAATGGATCCAAATTGATGTAGATCATCCTTTTTATACCTTCCAATCTGCTGCTCCTCATACTCTCCCTTGGCTGGCTACAATTCTTTTAGTGAGCTTGGTTCATACAATGTAGGAAAATGCCCGACACTAATTGTGCTTCTCTCTCTCCATTAGTGTGATTATTAATTTTATATTGACGGGAAAGATTCTAGAATGTTCAGAACCATACCAAATTTTTTTCATCCTGATAATCGAAGCATTCCGGACATTATCTAAAATGGATTTGGATCCAAATTATCTGGTGAAACTATTAAAGAAATATCAAATCTTTTTTTTTGAACGCAAGAAAACACGTGGGTGAGTCCTGTATAATCAACGAGAGTGAATGGATGAGGAAAAACGTTTCTTTCATGGTGGGGTTGGGAGTGTATTACTGGCCATTTCCACTATATATCCAATCTCTATTCCCCTTCTTACGATTACTTAGTAGAAAGTAATTTAGCAACCAAAAAAAAAAAAAATTACTTAGTAGAAAGTAGAATCTATGGAGTGTAGTTTCTTTCTCAAATTCAGAATTCTTCAGTAATTTTTGCCATTATGAATATTTCATCTATCATTTTTTATTGAGCAAAATAAAATATTAAAAGTACAACTGAACACAAAGCCATCTTTTGAACTAAGTCCAACATGCCACATAGTCTCAAAAAAAGAAAAAAAAAAAACCACACGCGCGCGCGCACACATACATACAGAAATACTCTCAAATATAAAATACACAAAATATAAGTACAAGTGAGCACAAGGCTAGCCCCGGCTAGCCCCGGAATTAAGCCAAACATGCCATTCAATCTCAAAATATACAAACAAATACACAAAATGCCATCAAAGGAGAGGCTAGTCAAACAGAGCACCCATTTAAATCATTAATTTCTTCTTTGTCCAGGTCTTTGATTATTAGGCCTTCTTTTCTTGTCTTTTTGTTTTCCTTCAATGAACCTTACTAGCCATTTAGGTTTTCTTATTTTAAACACAACATATCCCATTGCTAATCCAAACAACAAGCCACATCCATAGCCGATTAACACAGCCTTCCAACCAAATCCGCTTGCAAACAATGAATCATTGTCTTCTTGGAATGTTGATGGTGGTGCTGGTTGTGTCAGCTCATTAGAGCCACATTTACTTGACAATGGAAATCCACACAATCCTAGGTTTCTATCATAGGAGTTGTTTTCAAATGTAGCAAATTGTTTGCCTTGAGGTATGGGTCCAATAAGCTGGTTTTGTGAAAGATTTAACATGGCCAAAAATGTTAGATCTGTTAGTTGCAAAGGAATTTCTCCAATGAGTCTATTTGAAGAAAGGTCTAAGGATTCAAGTTCTGACAATTTTGCCAATGATGATGGGATATGACCAGTTAGGCTATTATGGGAAAGGTTGAGTAGTCGAAGGATTGTAAGCCTTCCAAGTGCTTCTGGAATCACTCCTTGGAATTTGTTGCTTGATAAATCAATTGTTGTGAAGATGGTTAGGATTCTTTGTAGTTTAATTTCCAACCCTTTCACTGTCACTACCACCGAATCTTGATATTGACTACTTTCACCCATATAATGCGGTTCAAGGCTTCTATCATCATTAATCATCATGGCATTGAAATTTTCAAAATAATTTCTTGGTAAAAGACCTGTAAACTCATTGTGAGACAAGTCAAGAATTCTTAGCTTAAAGAAAAACACCCCACTAGTGTTATGATTTCCTATAGGTCCATGGAATTTGTTGGATTTCAAGACAAGAACCTGCAGATTGGTGAGAGCTTCAAACCAATAGGGAAATAAATCATTGATCTTGTTGTTTCCGAGGTCAAGAACTTCCAGATTTGTACAGTTGATAAAAGATTTTGGTAATAGCCCTTTTAAATTATTGTCATTGAAGACAATAGTTCTCAACTTATTACCCTTTGCAAATGTATCAGGTATGGTGCCCTGGAAATTATTCATTCGCAAATTCATCACCCTAAGATAATAACTGAAGTTACCTAAACATTGTGGAATCTTGCCTTTCAAACTATTATTAGAGATATCCAAAATTTCAAGAAAACTTACATTGCAAATCATATATGGAATCTCCCCAGTCAGTCTATTGTCATTCAGTTGAATTGACTTTAGAGATGTGACTTCCGAAATCTCTGTGGGTAATTCCCCAGATAAGCAATTGTGTCCTGCAAGTAAGAATACAAGAGACTTGGTGTTTTTGATATCGGATGTAATTTGGCCTTCGACATCATTGAATGAGATATCAATTATGGCCACGTTTGGTAATCCCCAGATTCCAATTGGAATGTTACCTGATAAGCGATTGTGTCCTGCAAATAACATTTCAAGAGACTTGGCATTTTTGATATCGGATGTAATTGGGCCTTCGATATCATTGAATGAGATATCAATTACTGCCACGTTCGGTAATCCCCAAATTCCAATTGGAATGTTACTTGATAACCGATTGTGTCCTGCAAATAACATTTCAAGAGACTTGGCATTTTTGATATTGGATGTAATTGGGCCTTCGATATCATTGAATGAGATATCAATTACAGCCATGTTCGGTAATCCCCAGATTCCAATTGGAATGTTACCTGATAAGCGATTGTGTCCTGCAAATAACTTTTCAAGAGACTTGGCGTTTTTGATATCGGATGTAATTGGGCCTTCAATATCATTGAATGAGATATCAATTACAGCCACGTTCGGTAATCCCCAGATTCCAATTGGAATGTTACCTGATAAGCGATTGTGTCCTGCAAATAACTTTTCAAGAGACTTGGCGTTTTTGATATCGGATGTAATTGGGCCTTCAATATCATTGAATGAGATATCAATTACAGCCACGTTAGGTAATCCCCAGATTCCAATTGGAATGTTACCTGATAAGCGATTGTGTCCTGCAAACAGCATTTCAAGAGACATGGCGTTTTTGATATCGGATGTAATTGGGCCTTCGATATCATTGAATGAGATATCAATTACAGCCACGTTCAGTAATCCCCAAATTCCAATTGGAATGTTACCTGATAAGCGATTATGTCCTGCAAATAACTTTTCAAGAGACTTGGCATTTTTGATATCGGATGTAATTGGGCCTTTGATATCATTGAATGAGATATCAATTACGGCCACATTCGGTAATCCCCAGATTCCAATTGGAATGTTACCTGATAAGCGATTGTGTCCTGCAAATAACTTTTCAAGAGACCTGGCGTTTTTGATATCGGATGTAATTGGGCCTTCGATATCATTGAATGAGATATCAATTACAACCACATTCGGCAATCCCCAGATTCCAATTGGAATGTTACCTGAGAGCGAGTTATTATTAACTCTAAAACGACGTAAAGTGGAACAATTGGCATAGTTTGCTGGAATTTCACCGGTAAGATCGTTTTGCAACATTAAAAGCCCCCTCAAAGTACCTTGCTTGCACATATCTGGTGGAATTGGACCGGTAAAGAAATTCTCCGAGATGTCGATGAAACTAGTTTTAGCCCAGGAGAGAAGGTTATGAGGCAGCGAACCAGTGAAGCTGTTTCTATACAGAGAAAGGTTCACAAGCTTCGTGAACTTGCCGAACTCGGCCGGTACCTGACCAGATAGCTCGTTTTCAACAAGTTGCAGAGAAACCAGGTTATTCAAGAACCTCAACTCAGATAGATCGCCTTCAACATAGTTCCTCGAAAAATCAAACATTTCAAGCTTTGTGAGGTTTCTTAGACCAATAGGAAGTTTTCCTGTGAATGAATTGTTGTAGAGCTCAAGCTGCCACAGGTTGACTAGGTTCCCAATCTCAACTGGGATTTTCCCCGTCATGTTATTGTCGGCAAGCTCCAAGTTGATTAGCTCTTTAAGGTTTCCAATCTCTGCTGGAATTGTGCCTTGGATGCTGCAGTTTGATAGGTAAAGCCAAGTCAAGTTAGTAAGCAGCAACACCTCGTTTGGAAATGGAGAAGGATTAAAAGGATTGTCTCCGAGGCTTAGCCAAACAAGACCGGTCATGTTTTGGAGTGATTTCCAAGGGAAAGTCCCGGAAAATCTGCTTAAATTCAGATGTAGATACCGCAATTGGCTTAGAGAGGATATTTCTGGAACCGACCATCCTGTGAACAAATTGTTGCCCAAATCCAAGTATTGCAGCTTGACACAATTTTTCAAGTCGTCCATAATTGGACCGTGCAAGTAGTTGAACCCGAATGAGAGCTTTTCTAGTGATTGGAGCTGGCATATGGAATCAAGAGGAAGAAGCCCGGTTAAATTTTGGTATGAAAGTTCAATTTCTGTAATGGAATCGTCAGAATTGCAGGTGATTCCAGTGAAGTTGCATATGGAATTTTTGGATTCCCAAGAACTGAAGACATTGGTGTTTGATGTTTGAAGGGTGGATTTTAGTTTCATGAGAATTTGAAGGTCACTGGATTGGATTCCAGAGGGAAGGTGGAGGAAGCAAAAAAGGAGAATGAAAGGGTAGATAGGCGGACGTGACATGTCCTATGGTGGACTGAATGGCGTAAACCTTTGTCGGTATTATCTATTATGATCTTATTTAGAGAATAATGAACTTAAGGCTGAAGATAGTGCCATTTTATAGCAGAATGGTGCTATTTCACCTGAAAGTAGAAAGTATTGTCGTGACATAAACATTGTGATGGTGTTCAAGTTTTAATTAGCATGGCCCTGACTTAAGAATTGGGATATGCCGTTGCTTTATAATCTTTGTCACCTCACATAACCAAAAAAAAAAAAAAAAAAATTATGTATTTATTATTATTATTATTAGGCTAAATTTAATTCACATCCGTGAGGTTTGGGTTAATACCAACCATGTCTAAGATTTTTCAAGAGTAATTAATTTGGTCTTTAAATCCAACTTAGTCTCTAAACATTTAGTTAATTTTTTCAACTGTTTTAGGGACTAAAAATTAGTTTTGAGAACCAAATTGGTTAGTTTTGAAAACCCGATTGGCATTAGCCCAAACATTAATAGATGTGAATAGAATTTACCCTTATTATTATTATTATTATTATTATTATTATTATTATTATTTCCCCATCTTCACTGCATTTATGATTGTTGAAATGTCTTGAATTGTAATGTCAGTGGATTGACATTACAAGCAAGCATTAAATGCTATCTTGCATGAATTGTCAAAGAAAAGGGCAAGCAACAACAATGACATAAACTAAATTCATGCATTCTTCTTCATAGCCGAAATGGACGACTCTTTGGCAAATAAATGCTTGCCATTTTCTTTGACAAAGTAAGTCTCATGCTAGAATGACATTTTAGTTGCGTTTGAACAACTTAGTGTGCGTAATATATATATATATATATATATATATATATATATATTAGCTGTGATTGAACAACCTTTTAATGAGTTATGTTTGAATGACGATTTCAGTTGTGTTTGAACAACTTAGTATTTTTTAGCTATGTTTGAACAGCTCTTTATTGAGTCATGTTTGAATGACGATTTTAATTGTGTTTGAACAACTTAGTATTTTTTTAGCTGCGTTTGAACAGCTTTTTATTGAATCATGTTTGAATGACGATCTTAGTTGTGTTTGAACAACTTAGTATTTTTTAGCTGTGTTTGAACAGACTTTTATTGAGTCATGTTTGAATGACGATTTCAGTTGTGTTTGAACAACTTAGTATTTTTTAGCTGTGTTTGAACAGCTTTTTATTAAATTATGTTTGAATGACGATCTTAGTTGTGTTTGAACAACTTAGTATATTTAGCTGTGTTTGAACAACTTTTTATTGAGTCACGTTGAAATGACGATTTTGCGCTTTACTCCTGGCTCAGAGGCGTGGTATTGGAGAGTCTTTAAGTTAATTGTTTTTTGTCTATTCGTGCTCGAATGACAATCATATTGGTTGTGTTTAAACAACTCTGATTTAGTCGACTTTGGTGGCTGTGTGTGAACAGCTTTTGATTTAGAATTTTAATGACGAAGGTCCTTGAGACGTCTCCCAAGGATGGCTCCTAAGTGTTGCACATATTTTCGGTGACAAATAACTCATGAATAATCATTGATAAATACGCATGGATCATGATTTCATGTGTTATTGATCTATGAATGACGAAAGTAATAACTGCCGTACATACTGATATGAAGATTAGGCAACTTGAAATGTAAGGAATGACAATTTTAGTTGTGTTTGAACAACTTAGTATATATATATATATATATATATATATTAGCTGTGATTGAACAGCCTTTCATTGAGTCATGTTTGAATGACGATCTTAGTTGTGTTTGAACAACTTAGTATTTTTTAGCTATGTTTGAACAGCTTTTTATTAAGTCATGTTTGAATGACAATTTCAGTTGTGTTTGAACAACTTAGTATTTTTAGCAGTGTTTGAACAGCTTTTTATTGAGTAATGTTTGAATGACGATTTCAGTTGTGTTTGAGCAACTTTGTATTTTTTAGCTGTGTTTGAACAGCTTTTTATTGAATCATGTTTGAATGACGATTTTAGTTGTGTTTGAACAACTTAGTATTTTTTAGCTATGTTTGAACAACTTTTTATTAAATCATGTTTAACTGACGATCTTAGTTGTGCTTGAACAACTTAGTATTTTTAAGCTGTGTTTGAACAACTTTTTATTAAGTCAAGTTGGAATGACGATTTTAGTTGTGTTTGAACAACTTAGTATTTTTTAGCTGTGTTTGAATAGCTTTTTATTAAGTCATGTTGAAATGACGATTTTGTGCCTTACTCGTGGCTCAGAGCCGTGGTATTGGAGCGTCTTTAACTTAATCGTTTTTTGTCTATTCGTGCTCGAATGACGATAATATTGGTTGTGTTTAAACAACTCTGATTTAGTCAACTTTGGTGGCTGTGTGTGAACAGCTTTCAATTTAGAATTTTAATGACGAAGGTCCTTGAGACGTCTCCCAAGGATGGCTCCTAAGTGTTGCACATATTTTCGGTGACAAATAAGTCACGAATAATCATTGATAAATACGCATGGATCATGATTTCATGTGTTATTGATCTATGAATGACGAAAGTAATAATTGTTGTACATACTGATATGAAGATTAGGCAACATGAATTGTAAGGAATGACGATTTTAGTTGTGTTTGAACAACTTAGTGTGCATATATATATATATATATTAGCTATGATTGAACAGCCTTTCATTGAGTCATGTTTGAATGAGGATCTGAGTTTTGTTTGAACTACTTAGTATTTTTTAGCTATGTTTGAACAACTTTTTATTGAGTCATGTTTGAATGACAATTTCAGTTGTGTTTGAACAACTTAGTATTTTTTAGCAGTGTTTGAATAGCTTTTTATTGAGTAATGTTTGAATGACGATTTCAGTTATGTTTGAACAACTTTGTATTTTTTAGGTGTGTTTGAACAGCTTTTTTTGAATCATGTTTGAATGACGATTTTAGTTGTATTTGAACATCTTAGTATTTTTTAGCTATGTTTGAACAGCTTTTTATTGAATCATGTTTAACTGACGATTTTAGTTGTGTTTGAACAACTTAGTATTTTTTAGCTATGTTTGAACAGCTTTTTATTGAATCATGTTTGACTGACGATCTTAGTTGTGTTTGAACAACTTAGTATTTTTAAGCTGTGTTTGAACAACTTTTTATTGAGTTAAGTTGGAATGACGATTTCAATTGTGTTTGAACAACTTAGTATTTTTTAGCTGTGTTTGAATAGCTTTTTATTGAGTCATGTTGAAATGATGATTTTGCGCTTTACTCGTGGCTCAAAGCCGTGGTATTGGAGCGTCTTTAAGTTAATCGTTTTTTGTCTATTCGTGCTCAAATGACGATAATATTGGTTGTGTTTAAACAACTCTGATTTAGTCAACTTTGGTGGCTGTGTGTGAACAACTTTTGATTTAGAATTTTAATGACGAAGGTCCTTGAGACGTCTCCCAAGCATGGTTTTGAACCCCGGACTGGACCATGCGGTCCGACCAGGTTAACCGGGAACCTCTCCTTGAAATGGTTCTTTAAGCACAAAAAACTGGAAATTATATTTTTACAGTGAACCTCTCGAACCGTGGTCAAACCGCAAGGTTTTCTGACCCGGACACGGGTTTTCCGGTTTCTTCCTCATAAAATTTCTTCGTGGAAAGTTGAAAATTTGTTCATGAAGAGCAGTTTTAGGTTGGCCGGATATGTTCTTTAGGAAGAATGAGTGAGACAGGGATGGAAAGAGGTAAAGTGAGTAAAGGATGAAGCTGTGAAAAAGAGATTTACCTTCAGATCTGTTATAATTTGCTTGAGAACTGAGGAAGACTGTAGATGAGAGACTGAGAAATAAAGGAGAGAAAGACACAAAATTTCAATTATGAGAAGTAAGTGCCGGAAAGAAAACTAAAAGTATAGAAGAAGCTATCAGATTGCTTGGGAAATTTGATAGTGGGAATGAGTTGTCCTTTTATTATTATTTAAAATTATTTTTACACTTAAAAGTTAAAATGGGAAGCCCAAGACTGGGCTGGGTGACGTGCTCAGTGAGATAAATCTCATGAGTTTGACCTTAAAAAAAAAAAAAAAACAAAATAGACATTTTTTTATATAATATTAATATCTTATTTAGTTGAAACTATTATATAAAAAAAAGTAAATAAGACATGCCTATCAAGTATTTTAATACTATTTTTTTCATTTACATGCATATTGATGCTTTGATATATATTTTTAAAATGGTTATTATTATTATTATTATTATTATTGTTATTATTATGTATATGGGCTTGACATTGATAAATTATTAGATATTAACTAAAATATAGATTTATAGTTTTAATTGGACTATTGTAGTTTTTTTTTTTTTTTTCATTTGTGCATATTGATGCTTTTGATATATATATATATATATATATATATATTTAAAATGGTTATTAATATTATGTAAATGGGCTTGACATTGATAAATTATTAGATATTAACTAAAATATAGATTTATAGTTTTAATTGGACTATTTTAGTTATTTTTTTTAGTTGTACCAAATTAATATATTTATTTATATTTAAAATAATTATTAAATTAATTATGACGTCATCATGGTTTGACCCCGGTTCAACCTCGGTTCGACCTCAAAAACCTTGAACCTCTCACCTTTACGGTTCAATGAACGGTCCGGGTCTGAAAACCTTGCTCCCAAGGATGGCTCCTAAGTGTTGTACATATTTTCGGTGACAAATAACTCATGAATAATCATTGATAAATATGCATGGATCATGCTTTCATGTATTATTGATCTATGAATGATGAAAGTAATAACTATCGTACATATTGATATGAAGATTAGAAATGTAAGGAATGCTTTACATCTCATGTAAGGAATGCTTTACATTTCAACTTGAAGATTAGGCAACTTGAAGAAATACTACGAGTAAGGAATGCTTTACATTTCTAGTTGCCTAATCTTCATATCAGTATGTACGGCAGTTATTACTTTTGTCATTCATAGATCAATAATACATGAAAGCATGATCCATGCGTATTTATCAATGATTATTCATGAGTAATTTGTCAACGAAAATATGTGCAACACTTAGGAGCCATCCTTAGGAGACGTCTCAAGGACCTCTGTCATTAAAATTCTAAATCAAAAGCTGTTCACACAGCCACCATAGTTGATCAGAGTTGTTTAAACACAACCAATATGATCATCATTCGAGCACGAATAGACAAAAAATGATTAACCTAAAGACGCTCCAGTACCACGGCTTTGAGTCACGAGTACAGTGCAAAATCGTCATTCAAACATGACTCAATAAAAAGCTGTTCAAACACAGCTAAAAAATACTGAGTCGTTCAAACTCAACTGAAATCGTCATTCAAACATGACTCAATAAAAAGCTGTTCAAATGCAGCTAAAAAATACTAAGTTGTTCAAACACAACTGAGATCATCATTCAAACATGATTCAATAAAAAGCTGTTCAAACACAGCTAAAAAACACTAAGTTGTTCAAACACAACTGAAATTGTCATTCAAACATGATTCAATAAAAAGCTGTTTAAACACAGCTAAAAAAAACTAAGATTATCATTCAAACATGATTCAATAAAAATCTGTTCAAATACGACTAAAAAAATACTTAGTTGTTCAAACATAGCTAAAATCGTCATTCAAACATGACTCAATAAAGAGCTATTCAAACACAGCTAAAAAATACTGAGTTGTTTAAACATAACTAAGATCGTCATTCAAACATGACTCAATGAAAGGCTATTCAATCATAGCTAAATATATATATATATACACACACACACACACACTAAGTTGTTCAAACACAACTAAAATCGTCATTCCAACATAAACCAATAAAAAGCTGTTCAAACACGGCTAAAAAATACTAAGTTATTCCAACACAACTAAGGTCGTCATTCTGACATGACTCAACAGAAAGCTGTTCAAACACAGCTAAAAGGTATTCAGTTGTTCAAACACAATTAAGGTCGTCATCCAGACATGACTTAATAGAAAGCTGTTCAAACACAGCTAAAATACTAAGTTGTTCAAACACAATTAGAATTGTCACTCATGGTTGTTCCAACACAACTAGAGATCAAGAGCTTTTCAAACACAAGCTAGGCATAAATACATCGTCATAAAAGGTTGTCTAAACACAACCAAAGAGTTGTTTACTGCAACTAAAAGCTTGAGGTCCCTACTCCTATCTATCATTGTCAAAGAGATTGTTTAATTGCCCAAAACAACGGGCCCAAAGAGAAATATTGTTCTTGCCTTGCAAAAAAAGGGAGAAAAGAAAGAAAAAAACATAAAAATTACTACTTATCAGGGATAGGGTCTACAGGGTTTGTAATTGCGGCCTCTTCCAATACCTCAGCAATGTCTTTGGCTTCGTTCGTCACATTCTCTGCTGTATCCTTGGAGGGACGATCAGCCAAGAGCTCCTTCTCAACCTCACTCATAACAAGACCAGAAAGGTCCAAGTCAGGGTGATGCTTTGCCATCCACTTCCTAAGAAGGTTAGAGCCCTCCACGTAGTACCCACACAGCTCATCGAAGTACTCGTCAAAGTCCTTGAACTCCTTCACCACCATGGCCTCAGCCTTCTACAACTTTAACTCCAAATTACCAATCTGCTTGTCCTTTAGCTTGTAGAAGTCCTTCTCTGCCTGTAGGCTCTTCTCCAAGACTGCCACACGCTCCTTGTCATTTTCAGCATCAACAGTGAGAATGGCAACCTTGTTCTTGAACGTCTCATTCTTAGCAGATAGAGACTTGATCACAGGCTCAAACGTGGCCACCTTTTTCTCCAAGTCCAAGAATTTTCCAGAGACGAACAAAGACTCCTCTAAAGCCTAAAAAAATCTCCCTTAGCAGAAATAAAGTAAAGGAAAAGAAGAAGTAAATACAACCTACAACACATACCTGCACAAGCTTTTGAA
Organism: Quercus ilex subsp. ballota; assembly: GCA_032727855.1. NCBI lineage: Eukaryota > Viridiplantae > Streptophyta > Magnoliopsida > Fagales > Fagaceae > Quercus > Quercus ilex. The sequence goes on from JAVFWQ010000028.1 coordinate 540,181, forward strand.
TATGAGACGACATCACCTAGCTAGACGACTTTGCCATTAGAGGCTTAGGTCATCCACAGAGAGCGCCTTATGAGCCTTTAGAGCAGCTGCGTTAGCATCGTCCCAGAAGGTAGGAAGAAAAGATTTACCACCAACCTTCTTCTTCTTCCCAGCATCCTCTCCAGTAGAGACAATTACCTCTAGAGACGAAGTGGGAGAGGCAGGGCGCTTGGCAGGCGAGTAGGCAGGAGAAGGGGTTATCACAGGATCATCCTTAGAAATGTCACCCGCCTTTGAACGTTTCTTGGACAAAAGACCACTAACGATGCCACCCTTGGCCTTCTTTTCTTGGGTCTCAACTAACTTCTACTTACTAAAACTAGTTGTCATTCTTAGAAGAAAGAAGATAAAAAAAAAAATGGAAGAAGAGAAGAAGACAAAAGCTTAAGATTTCAAGAAAGGGAAAGAAGCGCCTACTCTTTTTCACAACTTCCAAATTCTTCTGAACTTAGGTAAAAGGTTTTGGACCCAAAAAATGAAGAAATAAAGATTGGGGGGAGACGAGCTCGTCAAAATCCTTGATAGACTCCAAATATTCCTTTACTTTTTTAGTACAATGCTGATACCTTTTATTTAGACGAGGACGTTGGGAAACTGCAAACAAAAACACAAGTATGTCACATACAATCGTCATTCATAAAAGAAAAGAAAAACAACAGAAAGATGAGAAAGACGCACCAGACACAAGAACTCCCCAGCTATGAAAAAACTTGGGGGCTTCCTCCAGGTCCTCACCATGGACGAACTCCCAACCACTTCCAGAAACAAAAAAGAAGTTTGGCTTCCAATTTCAAAGAGATGAGGGATAATCGAGTATTAACCTAGAAGCCCTATCCCACAACTTAAACTCATAATAGCTGGGGTCCTTTGATTTCCTCAAATGATAAAAATGAAGGAATTCGTCCCTCCTAATGACATCGCCATCATTGGTAGACATCCACACCGCCATGCAAGAGTCGATGATTCGCCAAGAGTTGGGCACTAATTGTGCTAGAGTAAGGTGCAAATAAGAAAAAAGTTCCCTAACAAAGGGATGAATAGGGAAACAAAGACCACTAGTAAAATTGGCCTCGTAAAAACAAACTTTGTCAGCATAGGAGTGATAGGCTCTCTCCTCGTCACACGGGATCCTAATCTTTACCAGATTAGGGAACTGAAACCTATCCCTAATCTGCTGCTCGCCCTTTCTCGTAAGGGAACACGAGATGTTCCAGGCTTTATAAGGGGTTGAAGGAGAAGTAGCCCCCGAAATCTTGTGATCATCAGACGAGGATAATCCCGTCTCCAGGACACTAGACCTAACCTCAAACATTTTGAAGAACCTAGCTACCTTAGTGGAGTAGGAAACTAAAGGAATAACGAAGAAAGAACGGGCACATATGGATAGTCCTCCCTCATGAAGAGACTAACCCAATCGAGACACCCTTCTTCCACAGACTCGAGTAAACAACCTAGACGAACAAAAAGAAAAGCTATTAAAGGAAAATCTAACCTAACAGAAGAATAATCTACCATGGAAGAACAGGAAAAGTCGTAGGAGCACGAAAAACTTACCAAGGAACACAGGACAGAGAAAGGGAGCTTGAAGGAGAGACAAAACCTAGGATGAAAATTAAACAAGGAAAAAATGTAGAAGAAAGGAAATAGGAAGGAAAAATGCGAAATAAGTGGCCAAAACATGTGTGGGAAAACCGAGAAATGTCTGCACGTTAGACGCATCCTGACCGTACACATGGCACTCAACTGCTCAAACATTAAACCATCATAAATGCACAGTACACGGAATATGAAGCGTTAGACAAAATTGTTCTTATCTCGTCTAACAGATGACAATTTAAACAAAGGGGTAGCTGATGAATCAGAAATTTATGGTCGTCACTATGTGAAGATCATCATTTACCTAGAGAAGACGTTGCGCAATTATTACGATCATTAATGACAAAACGTAATGGATGGAGCAATGGTCACAGAATGAGATGTGAACTTCAGACAAATATTTTGTAACGTACTAGCCATTGAGCATAAATACAGTGATTCATTTCCCATTAATGAGGAACACAACTATGAAAGAGAAGGTAATAGAAGTTAAAGGTACACACAAATACTCTATGAAATCACTCTCTACTCTTTTTCTCTCAAGAATCTTTCTCCCTTACTAGCTAAAGCTTCAGAGGCGGTTTGGTTGATGCCACACCGGCGTGTTACTCTTCCACCTAGTTCATTTTACAAGTTTTCCATCTACAGAGACAACCCTATTCACAGCATCGACCATCCGCTATGACGAGGAGCTCAACTGTTGATTTTTTGCATCATCATGGTTGATTTCTTTTGGTCATTCATTACATTTGAGGTGCTGGCTCACCAAAACAAATAGAGTAATGGGTGCCTCTTCCTTTTCCTTTGTTCACACTCGTCATCACTCGTCGTCAATAGAGCACTAATATATATATATATATATATATATCAATAATAAAACATTTTATTAGGACATATTGGTTGATTTCTTTTGGTCTTTCATTACATTTGAGGTGTTGGCTCACTAAAACAAATAGAGTAATGGGTGCCTCTTCCTTTTTCCTTTGTTCACGCTCATCGTCAATAAAGCACTAATATATATATATATATATATATATATATATAGATATATGTAAAGTTGTGATTTCCAACTATGTTGTGTTGGCTTTAATTTCATGCCAAATTTGATTGTAATTTCTTCAATCATTTTTCCCTGTATGTATGTAGGTTTATTTGTAAGGGATGAGCGTGAGAGATCGGTGAAGAATCAAGCTTCAAAAGTTGAACAAGTGGATATTGTGACTGGCTCACAAGAAGCAACCCGCGAAAAAGCCACGTGTAGAGCATATGAATGGAAGATAAAGAGTCGTGCCAGGCTATCATTTTTGCAACTGTCTCGCGAGAAGGGCCAACCCACGAAAGACCCACGAAAGTCTCTGTTTAGCAAAAATTTGTGTTTTGCTTTACCAAGTCTTTACCCATACTATATATACCCTCATTACCCACAAAGTGTAAGGAGTGCTTTTCAGAGAGAAAACCTTAGAAAATGCTCTTGAGAGTTAGAGATTGTTATACCCACAATCTACACATTTCCATGTGGTTTTCCTCAGCTCCTACCTCTTCATCTCTAGATCTTTAACTGGTTGCTAGCCCAAACACTTAACACACCCATTTTGAGTGTAAAGTGAGATTTTGGTGTTGCTGGGAAGTATTGGAAGGAGCCATTCATTGGCAGATGCAATCGGGCTGAATTGCGAAATCCGGAAAGCCAAAGAAGATAAGGCTCCTAGAAGTCAATTGGTAGTAGGAGCTTTGAGGGCTCAAGTACATAGGGTAGATTAGGCTTGGAGGGTCTTTTGTTATTTGTGTACTCCAATTTTATTCTTCAGTGGATCTATTTTGACTTGGAGGGTCGCAGAGAGGTTTTTCGCCGAGTTCTTTAGTTTCCTCTTCGATAACACATCTCGGTGTTATCTTGTGTTTGTATATCTCTTTCCTACTCTTTAAACTATCATTTCATTGTTGATAATGGATGAATATGGCTTAGGGTAGTGTTATCGGCTCATTGCACTCATTTACTTTTGTTCTGCACTTAGTCTAAGTTAGAGTAAAAGCAATCCAGCCGTAATTTTTTTTTGGGGGTCTGAACAAGCTCTTGTGTTTTTGCACAAATCTGACCTTTCAATTGGTATCAAAATGAGTTGGCAGATGCAATCAAGCTGAATTGCGGGATCCGGAAAGCCAGAGAAGATAAGGCTCCTAGAAGTCAATTGGTAGCAGGAGCTTGGAGGGCTCAAGTACATGGGGTAGATTAGGCTTGGAGGGTCTTTTGTTATTTGTGTACTCCAACTTTATTCTCTAGTGGATCGATTTTGACTTGGAGGGTCACGGAGAGGTTTTTCGCCGAGTTCTTTAGTTTCCTTTTCGATAACACGTCTCAGTGTTATCTTGTGTTTGTATCTCTCTTCCCTACTCTTTAAGCTGTCATTTCATTGTTGATAATTGATGAATATGGCTTAGGGTATTGCTATCGGCTCATTGCACTCATTTACTTTTGTTCTGCACTTAGTCTAAGTTAGACTGAAAGCAATCCAGCCGTAATTTTTTTTTGGGGGTCTGAACAAGCTCTTATGTTTTTGCACAAATCCAACCTTTCAATTGGTATCAAAATGGGTACACTTTTCAAATTTCAATATCCTAGTGTGATCCTAGACCCCATGTGAGATGGATAGATCTCAATTCCTTAATGCACCTCCCTACTTTGATGGAAGTAACTATGCTTTTTCGAAAGTACGTATGCGTGCTTTTTTTGTGTGCGATCAATGATACGGTGTGGGATTCCATCAAAAATGGTTGGGTAAGACCCACAACAGCCAAATCCGAATAGGATAAGTCTGCTCTTGCTTTGGCAAACGCCAATAGCAATGCATTAATGCTATTTTCTGTGGTGTTTCTACTGATAAGTTTCACAGGATTTTGCATGTGAAGACTGCCAAAAAGGCGTGGTCCATTCTTGAGACAACCTACGAAGGTACCAAAAAGGTTAAAGACACCAAGCTTCAAATGCTCACTACTCGGTTCGAAGAAGTAAAGATGAACGACGATGAGTTGTTCGATTCCTTTTATGGGAGACTCAAAGAGATAGTGATTGTCAAGCTCAATCTTGGGGAGAAGATTGAAGATGCCAAGGTGGTGAGGAAGATCTTGAGATCCTTACCCGAAAGCTTTTGTGCTAAGGTTACAGCCATAGAGGAGAGCAAAGATTTGGATGAGATAAAGATTCAAGAACTCATTGGATCTCTCCAAACCTATGAGCTCGGACTGCCCTCTCACAAGTCCAGCAAATCACTTGCTCTCAAAACTAGAAATGAGAGAATGGGTGATTCCTTCGATGAAGACAATGTTGAGAAGGAGGTGGCATTTTTTGCAAAGATCTTCCAAAATTTTCTCAATATGAAGAACAATGAGAAGTCGTTTGGCAAAGGAAAGTTCTCATCCTCCAAAAATGACAAGAGGAAGTTCAAGAAGAAGGATGGGAAAGACTCGACATCAACCCAAGGAATTGTGTGCTATGAATGCAACGGTCATGGACACCTAAAGAAAGAATGTCCAAACTACTTGAGAGGAAAGGGTAAAGTACTTGCTACTACTCTTAGTGACTTGGAGAGCTCAAACTCCGATGTGGAAGGAGAATGTGATAGTGATGGAAACTATTCGGCCTTCATGGCAATTATCATCGTTGATTCTAGAGATGAGTTGAGTTACTTGGTTGATGAGCTAGGTGTACCTTTTAAAGGTGAAGAAGTTGATGATTCAGAAGATAAGGATGTGTACCTCAATGAAGGTGAGAAGAACCTTCAAGAAATGTATGATGCGTTGCTTGAAGATTGTGGCAAATATGCCAAAGTTGCAAAGAATGTTGTTAAGAAGATGAAGAAAATTGAAGAAGAGCATAAGTCCACACGTGTGCAACTCAAGGATGCGAAATGTGAAGTTGAAGGGTTGAAGGAAGAGTTGATGAATGCCTACTCTAAATTCAAGTTCCTTGAACTTGAAATCATTCAAGCAAATGTCAAAGTGGAGCGCATTTCCACCAAGAAGCTTGACAGTGTGCTTTATTCTTAAAAAAAACCCAAAGTGAATGAGTTGATTTTGCATGAAATTGAAAAAAAATTAACTCACCCTTAATGATTTTGTTGAGGTCCAAAATGTTAAAAGTATTAAAACCCAAAGCGAATGGGCCTTCAAAGATAAGGAAGGCCCATTCTGTGAGCCAAGACCTATTTAAAATGGGTAGAAGGAAGCCCAAGCCCATGAACAGGTAAGCCTTGGGCCTTAGAGAAGGAAGAAAAGCCAAAGGGAGTTTAGCCCAGCCTTTTGTAAGAGAAGCTCCCAAGGAGCCCAGAAAGAGACTAGACCAGGATATCTTGGAACTGCAAGAACTAGGGAGGGGATTCGTGGGAAGTGTAGGAAAGAATTAGCTAGGATTTGGACAGCTTAAGACAGCATGCTCATGAACACAAGGAATGAAGAAAGACATGTCCCATCAGCCGCCTATAACTCAGAAGAAAAGTTTTGGAAACAGATGGTTAATTAAACATCCACCAAAAGAAAGAATATATATATATATATATATATAAAGAGAGAGAGAGAAATATGGATTGAATGGAAGAGAAAATAACAAATTTTTATGGTGAAAATAATAGGGAGAAGAAGAGTCATAATAAATGGAAGATGAATGAATGAAAAAATTGTAAGGTTAAGGTATAAAGTAGTGGGGAGATAAAAAGTTAAAAATAAGTAAATGTTAAAGAAGGGGTAATTGAAAAGTGGCAAATTAATAAGGAGAAAAATAATTTAAAAGGAAAGAGAAAATATTGAAAATAGGTTGGTGATGGGGCTCAACAGGAGTGCAGCAACATTAAACGCTACATTTCAGCTTTTAGATATATACTAGTCGCAGACCCACGCAATGTGTGGGAATATATATTTTGTAATATGATACAATTCATAATTTATTCTCTAAAATTTATTGAATATAGTTTTCTCCTAAAAAATTGAACTATTTCTGAAATTATTTTCCAACTCTCTATCTCTACAAATATATCATTATATTATTTTGGGTTTTTTTTTTTTTTTTTTTTAGATATGATATTTGTAACCCAATAATGGAGGGACTTGCCAACACAACATTAGATTTCTATTTTTCTTCCCATGATGAGATTGTATCATACTTTAATTCTTCTAAATTTTGAGGTGCGACCTTCGTACTAGTTGCTAAATCCCTAATTCCTAAAAGTGATGTCTAGTTAGTTGCCAACAAAAAAGAATAAGACCACAAAAGAAAAAAAAGAAAAAAGAAGAAGAAGGTAAAGTGAAGTTTTATAGGTTAGAATCATCACATACAAAAACTTATTTACAATAAGGTAAATAAATAAGATACATATTAAACAAACCTTACTTCAGCAAAATGATCAAATTTAATAGACCCTCACTTATATCAATTTCCATCAAAGACCTAATTGTCAAATAGTAATGTGCCATTGATTCCACCCATATCCACTACAGACATTTATCAATGTGTCCACATACAAATTACTCAAATTGTAAGTAAGTGAGTCACTTGTATTGCCATAACATGGTCAAAGTTGGTGGCAAACTTGCTAACTCGGCCAATTGTTCTTACCTCGGAGAAGATGTCTATTAACATTCTAGGTTATGAATTTCAAATGGCTATAGGAAGTTATCAGATTGTATTAGTTGCTATGCTCCAAAAATAGCAATTGCTTCTGCCTTCATTGGAACACATCCGCTATATCATATTGTGTTTAATAAGGAAAGAAATAGTAAAACCCAAAACAAATTGTATTGTTAAGATTTGTCTAAAACTCATGTACATAGTATTCTAGATATTCAAGAAGAGAAAATTCTTCAAAGAAAATCAAGTTGTTGAAAAAATAGCATAATTCAAAATCAAAAACTAAAAACCCAATTATTGTTCATGTACACAGTATTATAGATAGGTATTCAAAAATCAAGAACCAATTAATTTTTCTGTCCACTCAACAGTTAGCATAAAGCTAGGTACTAATGGAATTTAAAAATAACTCAGTTCTTTGAATTTCCTCACTCCTAAAATACCAAAAAATTTCTCATAGCTAAATAATCCCCAAAGTTATTTGTCAACCAAATAGCCCAACTAGGGTCCCAAACACAAAAATTATAGCCACAACACAACAATCTACTTAAGCTGATTACTTTGAAGAATTAGAGTTTCCTTTAAAAGATTAAGATAAAAATATTTAAACTGTTACATCCCAAGTTCCATACACAAATTAAATAAAATAAAATTTAAGTTTCAAACTCTACTTTCTTTTCTCTTCCATTTTCCCACAATATCTGGGACACCAAATAGTATTAAACTGAACAGTTTTTAGACCCCTTAACCCAACCAGATTAACCTAGTTAATTAGCCAAGTGATTAACTTAGTCAAATTATGCAAATCTAGGTTATCACAATCAAACAATCATATCAAGAATATAAAGCAGCAGAAAAGTAAATAACACAATGATATGATGACCCAGGAAACCACATGGTAAAAACCTGGGGAGGATTTGACCTAGCTATCCTCAAGGTAAACTTGAATCCACTATCTTGAAAGAATCGAAGTTCATACAATAAGACTTACAAGCCCCCACACTCGACTTCTTATTGCTACCCACTAGTAGAACTTACTAACAAGACCACGTGCAAGCTCCGAATCCACGGACTCCTTCTTTCTTGGATTCTCCAGCAAGTACAAGCACCCACGCTTGTTTTTCTTTAAGCTTCAATGGCAGCAATTGAGTTGATCATCATGGTGTAGATAACATCTCCTCCTTGAAAACCTAAGTTTTGTGTAAAGGAAAGCTCCTCTAGATCTCATAAGAGATTTACACAAAACAGTAATATGAGCAACCTCCAAAACGTGGCTAGGGTTTGTCTTATATACCTAGGGTAAAAACATAAAACCCTAAACGTTTTAGGAGTTAGGGTTAAGTTGGAAATCTGCAGAAAAACATGTTCTGCCCGATATTTGATCGATTGAGTTTAAGCTTCGATCGATCGAGCCAGGCCGAAAGTCACTAATACTTTCTGCAGCCACTCGATTCCAACTTTACATAAACGCACAACTTTGAGCAAGCCTAAAACAAGACTAAATAACCTGTTTTGATCATGGTTTGCCAACAATATAAATTAGAGTTCTAAATACATAAATTCCTAAATCTTTAGAACCTAGCAAACTCCCCCTTTGGCAATCTGTGACAAAACACAAACTAATGCTCAAAGTTTACAAATAAAACAGCCCTTTACAAAACAAATCCAATCCTAACTACTATCCATCAGTTGCAAGTGTAGACAGCAGCTCAATTGAATCAACCTATATTTCCTAAAATACTCAACAAACGTATAAACGCATGTGTGGAAAATACAAGTAAACAAAATAAATTCTTGATTTCACAAAAACTCAAAATAAAGACATATATCAATATGAATAACTCACACAATATAAGTCAATAAGCAGTGAAACAAGAAACAAAGATAAATGAATCTCCCCATAACATGAATAGCCCACAAAAAAACATCTAGAGCCAAAAGAATGTAAAAACAAGGTACAGCTCCTAGATATAATCTAATCACCACAGGCTCCAAAGAATCACAAAACTCCCCCTATCAACAAAAACACTACAAGCAAATCCAAAAACTATCCAAAAACTACTCCCTATTGTCTAGAATGCTCCAACTCTGCACGCAAAGCACGAACCTCATCGATCAAGTCCACCAAAATCTGTCTATGAGCCGCCTGAATGGTCAAGACATGATCCAACGTACGTCGAATGTCAAAATCATCCGAAGTAGTCGGTGGAGGAACATCAGCATCAGCAGCAGCAGCAGCACCAGACGCCTCAGCCTGTGCAGCACCTGTAGAAGAGAAGGGAGGGGGTACAACACCAGCAGGCTCAACTCGAGGAGCTCTCATATGAGTAGCCCTCTGCCTAAGGAAGGTGGCACTTGTGGGACCAGTAATGTGAACGGGTTCAGACGTGGGAAACCATCTAACCCTTAAAACAACAAAATCCTATGAATGAAGATAGGATAGACAAGAGCGTGACCAACAACGCTACTCCTATGAATCTCGTTTAAAGAATGAAGAAACAGATGAGGAAAAGAAATAGAAGTACCAGAAACAAGGGCATACAGAAAGAAACATCTCTCAATAGGGATGGTGTGGAGATGAAAGATAGGCCACAAAGAATGACATGCTATCCTAAGAAAAAGATAGGTAGTCTCAAGAAGCTCAGCAGACGTGATCCGAGGGTCAGAACCCTACTCGATAGAAGATCTAGTGATGTATGACATGGCATCATCTAAGGGTGGAGACTCCTCATAAGGATAGCCAGGCTGCCTAATGACTGGGACCCCAAGAGCCTCAACCACTACCCTAGGGGTAATGGTGTACTCTACACCTCGTATCCAACTCCTAACAAGGGTGTTGGAATCATAGACGTGACAAGAGAGATTCGAATAGAACTCTCTAATGAGGGCGTTCGGAGGTGGATGATCTATCTCTAACAAGGATAACCAACCACGACTCTCAAAGTTAGCCCTAATGGCTGGATCAACCTCATCTAGGAGAACAGAACGCTCAGCCCATATATTCCTTCTACTGTTCAACTTATCATAGGCCTCTTTGCATTTTACATCCTTAAACAACTCAACCCTAGTGGGTGACTCAGACGAAGAGTCTTATGAGCTCTAGTTTTCCTAGGCATGGTGCTAAGGAAAGGACAAGGACACACAACAGAACCAAAAATAACAAAAAGGAAAAAAACCAAGGGTAGACTACAAGTTAGCACAAAACAGATATAGAACAAAAATTTATATGATGCATGAACAAATTAAGTGTCATGATACATGCTCTAATGCAGTGAAATTAGGTTCAAATTAAGTTCAAATTCACAAAATTGGCTTGAGCATCGAGTTTCTAACAAAAACCCCAAAAATTTGAAAAACCACTTGAATGTTTTGAAATAAATTGACGAATTGATCATCACACAAGGTTGAAAACATATTAGAATGATCAATTTCATCAAAACAACAAGTCAATTTCATCAATTTAAACCCAATTGAACAAAATCCCCAATTCGGATTCAATACAAGCCCTAGAAATTTTAATTTTTCACAAAACCCCAAATTGATCAAAATAACCATCATAGATCATGAATATATCCATATAGCAACAAAACCCATTGATCAATTTCACAAAATAAGGCTTGATTAAACAAAAATCCCAAATTATGCCTAGTTCAAAATTTTACCCAAATACCATGAAATAATGCATGAAAACATGAAAAAAAATGCAAAAGAAATGGTAATATGGACATACCAACTTATGGAGAGAGAAACCTTGCAAGAAATTAGGAGGAAAACGACAAAAAATTTTTTGTGGAGCCTTGACGAGTCGGAGAGAGAGAAAAGGTTTTGAAAAGTTTCGAAAAAGTGGTTTGAACAAGTCAAAATTGAATATTTAAAAAACCTGATTCAGGAAATTCGATTGATCGAAAAACAGTTTCGATCAATCAAATTAGACAGAGGCTCACTGAAATTTTTAATCGCAATTTCGATCAATCGAAAAATAGACTCGATCGATCGAAATTGTAAAAAAAATGAGTTTTTGAAAAACAAAAGAATTTTGATGCAACTCTCCTCAAAGCAATGAAGAATGAGTATGACATGCATGAGTATGAGATGAAATTTTTTTCAAAATCCCAAGATTTAAACCCAATTCTCCTAACGATTTAGGTTTCAAACAATCTCCTTTTTTAATTCTCAAGCAACAAATCAGTTGTGCATAAATCTCAATGTATTTTTCAAACTTGGTTGGTCAGACCAAAAACACACACAATAACATGTACAATGTTTAGCAAAGAGTAACTTGTGTAGTGTGTGCAACTAGAAAAAGCTTGAGATACATGTTAGGTGATATGTGAATAGAAATCAACCACAAAGTCTACAAAATCCATCACATAGAATTCCAAAGAGACTATCACAGAGTTACATCATATAACTCTCACATCTCCTAGAACATAAGCTGGCAATCATGTAAGTTTCTTGAATTTTGCCTCATATTGTACACACAGATTTTAGTTATGTGATTTGGCATCAAGCCTAATAATACACACCAATTTTAATTATGTGATTTGGCATCAAGCCTAATAGTACACACCAATTTTAAGCATTAGGTAATTAAACCGAGGCTACACCTTATGTTCTTTTTGTGCATGTGCTACACTTTTTCGAGCACAAAATCTTACGATATGCACTAAGGTGTTCATGATTGGCTAGTGAGCAGTGGTGAGATGGTTATTTATGCATTTCTCAAAAGGATCAAGTCCAATAGTCAAATAACATGTGACTTCAAGATTAAGACAAAGTGATAAACACCATAAACATCTTTCCCACACAACATGCACTATAAAGCTTCAACCAGTCAAGTGCAATAAATAAGCTCATCAAAGCTAAACAAGGTACAAAGACATGTTATGTGAAAATAAATTGACCAACCTTGTTTTCAAAAACCAAGTGAGAGAATGCAAAACACAATTTGTTTCCTTTTCCCTTTTTTTATTTTTTTATTTTTTATTTTTATTTTTATTTTTATTAAAAAAAATCTTAGAATGAAATGCATGAATGTTATGCAATGCAAATCCTAGAAACAAAAAGGTAAAAAGAAACCAAAGAACAAATGTCACAAAAGATAAAGCAATGAAGCACAAGGACCATGTCAGAAAGACTCAATTTGATCGAGCCTTTTGCATCCAAAACTTTTTAGATGCACTACGAGCGTTGGAGTTCTTATTCACAATAGAGTAATTTCCAATTTCAGGACTGGAATAAAGGTTGAGAGTCTTTACCAATTCACCAATGAGTGCCATAGGATCTTGTGCTTGAGGCACAAGCACTTTTGGCTTATTTGCTCGCTTAGCTGCTTGCAGCTTATAACAATTTGGACGAATTTGTCCAGACTTTCCACAAAAATGACAAACCCAAACAGGCTTACCATACATCTTGTCCTTAGAAATGGTAGACTCTTTAGGTTTAGACTCTTTCAGATCAACCCTAATCTTCCTAGGAGGTGTGACCTCTACAGGTTTGACATTCTCACTCATAACCTCACTCACAGGGGGTTCAGTGGAAAAAGAAGGAACAAAGTTTGTGGAATTTGATGCAGACACAGAGATGCTTTCAACGAAACCTAATCTAGATTTGTCAAAAGGAGCCTTTTGAACACTCAGCATTTGATCAAGTTTAGAACTAGCAGATCTAGCAACAGATAAATCATGTTCCAAAGTTTTAACTTTATCAAGCAAGAGCATATTCTTAGATTTCATATGGTTCAAAAAATCATTAGCATCAAACAATTTAGCAAGCAAAATTTTCTTTTCAAGCTCAAGAGATGTAATTTTCTTTAAGCCTAATTCAACATTCATGGCATCCTTTGTAGCAACTTTGCAAAGCTTATTGTAGGCTTCTTGAAGATCTACATCCTTAGAGAGTTCCCCATCAGAAGGGTTCTCTTTAACAGACACACTTTCATTGACTACAGTAGTAGCAGTGAAAGCAATGAAGTTTCTATCATCGTCACATCCGAACTCATCATCAGAAATTTCATTATCACTAAGGGTTACAGCCATAGCCTTCCCCTTAGACCTCAAGTATGTGGGACATTCAGATTTCATATGATCATACCCTTGACATCCAAAACACTGAGTACCCATAGAGTAATTTGAAGATTGACCAACTTTCTCTCTAGGTTTTTCAAAGTTATTAACCTTAGTGGGATTATTCTTCCTAAAGTTTCTAGGTTCAGCAGTGTTAGTACCTCTTGCCTTTCTGTTGTTATTCCTAAGAAAGTTTCTAAAGTTCTTGGCCAGGTAAGCAATCTTTGTAGCAGATAGCTCATCATCAAATCCACCAGCATTAACATCATCAACAAACTTAAGAGCCATTGATTTGGATTTGTTAGCTTTGGGTAGGTCTAACTCATAGGACTGAAGAGATCCTACAAGTTCATCAACAGGGATGGAGTCCATATCCTTGCTCTCAGTGATGGCAGTCACTTTGCGTCTAAAGTCCTCAGTCAAGGATCTACGAATCTTCCTAACAATTTTAGGTTGATCATAGATTTCACCCAAATTAAATGCAGAATTAACAATATCATTCAATTTAGCATAGAATTCATCAAAAGATTCATCATCAGACATCCTAATGCTTTCAAATCTAGATGTTAACTGCTGCAACTTATTAATTTTAACTGTCTTAGTGCCTTCATGCACAGTCTGGAGGATTTTCCAAGCAGTATGAGCAACCTCAACATTAGAGGTTCTCTTAAATTCCTCCATGGAAACAGCGTTAAAGATGGCATTTATAGCTTTGCTATTGAAACCAGCTGCTTCTTTTTGAGAAGTTTGCCACTCACTCATAGGAGTAATGGGCTTCTTCCATCCGTATTCAACGGAGTTCCAGACTCTCTCATCAATTGATTTCAGGAATGCTTTCATCCTTACTTTCCAATAAGCATAATTGTTCCCATCAAAGTGAGGAGGAACAACTAGAGAGTGTCCATGTTCCATGACAACAGGGGTCAAGGATCAGCTCAGAGATCAAAAAATCTCAAACAAGAGAGCTACCTGCTCTAATACCACTTGAACAGTTTTTAGACCCCTTAACCCAACCAGATTAACCTAGTTAATTAGCCAAGTGATTAACTTTGTCAAATTATGCAAATCTAGGTTATCACAATTAAACAATCATATCAAGAATATAAAGCAGCGGAAAAGTAAATAACACAATGATATGATGACCCAGGAAACCACACGGTAAAAATCTGGGGAGGATTTGACCTAGCTATCCTCAAGGTAAACTTGAATGCACTATCTTGAAAGAATCGAAGTTCATACAATAAGACTTACAAGCCTCCACGCTCGACTTCTTATTGCTACCCACCAGCAGAACTTACTGACACGACCACGTGCAAGCTCCGAATCCACAGACTTCTTCTTTCTTGGATTCTCCAGCAAGTACAAGCACCCACGCTTGTTTTTCTTTAAGCTTCAATGGCAGCAACTGAGTTGATCATCAAGGTGTAGATAACATCTCCTCCTTGAAAACCCTAAGCTTTGTGTAAAGGAAAGCTCCTCTAGATCTCATAAGAGATTTACACAAAACAACAATATGAGCAACTTCTAAAACGTGGCTAGGGTTTGTCTTATATACCTAGGGCAAAAACATAAAACCCTAAACGTTTTAGGAGTTAGGGCTGAATTGGAAATCTACAGAAAAACATGTTCTGCCCGATATTGGATCGATCGAGTCTAAGCTTCGATCGATCGAGCCAGGCTGAAAGTCACTAATACTTTCTGCAGCCACTCGATTCCAACTTTACATAAACGCACAACTTTGAGCAAGCCTAAAACAAGACTAAACAACCTATTTTGATCATGGTTTGCCAACAATATAAATTAGAGTTCTAAATACATAAATTCCTAAATCTTTAGAACCTAACATAAGCAATAAACAACATATTATTAATATAAGGAAATGAAAATCTAATATAGCTAATGTGTATTGAACCATAAAAAGCAAATTATCAAGCACCACCCAAGAAAAGCAACAAATTTATTCCTCTTTCCTTCAAAAGGTTCTAAGAAAAAATTGGTTACCAATTGATTAGTATGACCTTCAATAGATTAAAAATCCTCCAGTGATTGCAAGTCTTGATCATTGACATTTGTCGAGGAATTGACAAACGAAACAGAGATAAAAATAAAATTTAGTTCAGCATATAAGACGACGGGAAAAAGAGAACAATAGCAATTTCTCTTTGATGAAAATGAATAACACTCTAACTATAAAACAAAGAGCAAAATAAAAACATCACATTGAAGTTAATTATCATACATTGTAGCAAACATACTGAGAGTAACATTCCTACAGTCTAGAGAAGGGCAACCATAAAAAAATTTATAACAAACGTGATCAAATGCCCAACTCAAATAAATTTTAAAAAAATTAAAAAAATTAAATTTTAATAGTTTTAAGACCATGAAAACTCAATCTCATTCATAATGAAATCTCAAAATTGAACTACATTTTTTCCCCCTAATAATGAGATGGGAATAAATAAATAAGAAAAGAATAAGAATAATACAAATAGCAGAACTCATTTTCAGTTTATACCTTTTGGACCTGGGCTACCAATGTTCGCCTCTCATCTGATTTAGTTTCGTTTTCAAGCTCTAGAGTCATTATCTGTCTCTTGCACTCATTTGATTGGGTTTTGGTAGACGAACTTGAGCCATGACCAAAAGAACGGAAAAAATACTCAAGAAACTATCGCATTGAAGGCCATACTAATCAATTTGTAAACAGAGAACAATTGAAAATTTATAGAAAAAAAAATGAGAGGTGAGAAGGTGAGGAGGTTGCAATCTATCGGTGACTATAAGAATTCCATATAATAGCGGCATCTCAAGAGCCTGGGTTAGGAGAGACACGCAATTGATTTGGATATAAAGTATCGATGACTATAAGAATTTCATATAATAGCGGCATCTCAAGAATTTGGATTAATGGAGAGACACACGATAGATATGGAGATAATGTAACACTTGAATTTAAAAAGAGACTCAATAAATGGCAATCGGTAAAACAAAAAATAAAAAAGAAAGAAAGAAAATAAATGATGACATGGCTCTGATGTGGCTTAATTGGAGCATAGCAACAATAAATGCTACGCTTCAGCTTTTAGATATAATATATAGATATAGATATAGATTAACCACATTGAGTGGATAAGTTTTATATATGTTTAAAATTTAAGGTATAACATTTATTGTTGCAAAAAAATAAATAAATAAACATTTATTGTCCAAATTATTCTGGTGATTACTTTTTTAGTTACTTGATTAGGCACATGGGGAATAGTCTAAGGGTCCATTTGGAAACAGTTGAAGACTGAAAACTGAAAAACACTGTAGCAAAATAATTTTTAAATGTGTGAATAGTACCGTGAGACCCATTTTTAAGGAAAAAGTTGCTAAAAAGTGAATTTGTGGGTTCGTGAACAGTGCACATTGTGTACTGTTCACGGGAAAAGTCAAAGAACGTGGCTCAAAAAAAAAAAAAAAAAAAACAGCTGAAACGCAAACGCGCGTTTCAGCCCAATCCAAACGGACACTAATTGTCTATAAGTATCCACTTAATCAAATTAAGCTATCAACAATGTTGACTTGAAATGGAGATATTTATTTCATAGTTAAGTTTTCATTTCATAAATTTGATGATGGACAAATTGACACCTCATTTAAAATTTAAAATGACATAATACCAAATACACCTTTAGATTTGTGATATTAAATCTGAACAATGAAATAGATCAATTTCAAATAGAAATGATCCTAATAGAGTACAAAATAAGTAAAAATAAATAAAATAAATTCAAGCATAGATAATGTTTGCTTAACACTGTGACCATGAAAAGGTCAGTACAATTTCAAACCAACTACATGAACGTAGAAGTCCTTTTCTCAACAATTTGCATTGAATTACCCTTAAAACTACAATGGCCCATGCAACCTGATTCTAATAGAATAGGCACTAATAATTTTGTTCACTTGACATTTTTTAAGATTTGAGGTAAAAGATTTATTTTTATTGGTAAATTAACAATCATAAGTGGGACTTGAGTTCACAACCTCTGTTTTATCCCACACTCAAATACTTCATTCTTAAAAAAAAAAAAAAAAAATAAAAAATAAAAAATAAAAAATAAAAAATTCTGACTACTTGACTAGGATTTTTGCGTCTTATTTCTTTTGTATAGTTTTTTTTTTTTTTTTTTTTGAGAATGTTGTGTATAGATTGTTGCATTATAATGATATAGTTTGTTGCCTTATTCTCAAACTATTTTCATGTAGGCAAGATTAGATCATACGAGTGCACATTTTAAAAGCCATCAATATAAACATTCATGCAAAGAAAGATAAGAAAATATAGAGGATTGAAATGCCATTAATCTAGTCCATTCACAGTGATTTAGGCTAAATTTCAAGCATAGAATGTCAACTTCATTACTCTATTAATATATATTATGGACAGGGATTTTCTATACACAGGTCTGCAGCAGCTGCTGCAAATTAACAGGGATAGATGTCAAAAAAAGAAAAAAAGAAATACATATGTTGCACATGACCCATTTTAAGAAAGAATCTGTTAACCTAACATTAACAGCTTCTCTCTTTCATCTGAACCGGCTCTAGTCTCACGCAAGGCCAAGCCTCTCTCTTTGCCATCACTGTTGCTTCGATGAACCAAATCTCTGAACCTCCATAGCTTCGAGAACCTAGTAGAGTTACTCTTCTTGCACAGTTCCGGCGAAGCCTTCAAGCTCATCCGATTTTGACGCCAACAAAGAAGACCCATCTTGCTCTTCAACAAACAACTTCCTCAATGGTGGCCGAAGACTCAACAAATCAACCTTAGACCTCAAATCTCCATCGCAACTGCCTCCGAACAAAATATATCAGTTAAATATCAGAAATATCAGCCGGATCTAACCGATAACGAAAACATCATCAGCCGATATCGGCGACCCATTTGGATTCATACAAGAAAATGAAAACTCTTCCTCTTCATCTTCTTCTTCGTGTTCTTTCTCTTCTCACTACAAAAAAAATGTCTACTAGCGACCAAGAATTTATGACGGACCCAAAAAGCCCTCTCAAAAAATCTTATTTGCGATAGCAAAATAAAACCCTCACAAATACTTGATAAAATGTGAAATATTTGTGACCAACAAAAAAAGTTGTCGCAATTATATGTTATAGCCATCACAAATGCTAATATTTTGGAGGGAATTTTCCCTCCATATTATTTGCGAGGGACATTTAAAAATCTCTCGCAAAAAGTGTATTATTTGTGACGGTTAAAAAAATACCGTCACTAATACTAAATTATTTGCGAGGGCTAGGATTGACCTTCACAAATAATCATTAAAATGTAAAAAAATTTGGAGGGAAATGTTCCCACCAAATTATTTCCGAGGGATAATAAAAATTCCTTGCAAAAAGTTTATTTTTTGTGTGAGTTAAAAATATACCCTCACTAATATTAAATTATTTGCAAAGGCCACAATTGGCCTTCACAAATAGTCATGAAATTATTAGTTATTCTAAAATTCAAAGAAAAATAAAAAGAAATACATAAACATATAGCACTTTGTATTCTTTAGATGAACCTTTTGTTTAAGGCCTAAAAAAATGCCTTTTATAGACATCCTATGAAAGGTCTGTTCTTATTTTCTAATAAATTTTATCCATAAAAAAATGATACCAATTTCAACTTCAAAATGGTAGTCTAAAATTCAAAAATAGCAGCCTTTTGTACTCTCTATCTTTCTTAAAAGTGAATAAGGGGGTGTTTGGTAGAGTAGTTTGAAAATTGTTGTTTATTGTTTTTTGAAATACGTGTGGGTGAAAAAGTGTGTTGAAATGCGTGAAATACTGTTTAAAAACTAAAAAATGTTGTTTAAAATGCACAACCAAACAGGGCCTAAAATTTTCTACCCATCGAGGAAAGCGAGCTTGTCCAATTGAAATATAAGCCAATGACAATATAAACATTATCAAATAAGTCAAGTCTCTTTATTTATTTATTTATTTTTGAGCTAAAAAGGATAGAAATGCTTTATTAGAAACAAAGAAGAATTACATTAAATAGTCCTTTTAACACGGAAGCATGAAGAAATTTTTAGCAATTACAAACAAACAACTTGTGTTTCCTTCCCATTTTGTGGAAAATGCTTATTAGATAGATGTACAACATCAGATTTGTCCTACAAATATATTTTGATTTATGTTGTGCCCTGGATAGGAATGAACACAAAATAATAAATTAGTTCCTTCCATGTCTTATCTTTAATATTCATAATTGTCTCAATCACACTGTCAAATATATTTTTTTCAACATGCATCACATCCAAATTGTGACGTAATAGAAGTATGCTCCAATATGGCAATTTAAAGAAAATCAATGCCTATGCTTCAGCCATCTTGTAAGAAGCAACACCAAACCTTTTACATTTTTTTAAAAAAAAAGTACAAGTGTGAAGATTGGAACATAGTACAAGTTTGAAGTTGGCCTTAATGAGGAAAAAACTATGATCCCAAATTAAGATGGATTCTTAAAGGGGTACTTGACTGTAAATTCATCATTCTATAATGAACCTTATATCCCTCGTACTAGGATGGCTTGCATGCCATGTATAGAGTAAAACTTAAATAAAAACACATAATTTAACTGAGATTGTCACATTCCTCAAAGAATACTTTACAGTAAGACGTTGGAGCCAAGTCATGACAAATAATACATTCTCTCAGTGATAAACAGTCATTTTGATATCTCAAATTAATAATGGTGTCAGCGACAGCAACAAGCACATATAAAGGGAGCAATAGAAGAAAGTCATTTGGTAAAATACTCAAAAAAGGGTAGGAGTTACAAATTCAGATTGTGGGGTGGGGTAAGAAAAGAAGAAAACAGATCAGTAGAGCACCTTCTAGGCTATTATTGCTTGGCTCACCGCTATCCCTCCCAAATTGCAAACACAGAATATAACCACACAGGTTAAGAACTATATTGCAAACCAAAACTACTCCCCAACTGCAACAAAATGTAATACCCTGATGACAAAGAAAAGCAAGGGCAAAATCAGTACTAATTACAACTCTCTCTATCAATGTTGATGAGCAACTATGGACTAAAAAATTAACATTTCTAGTACTGAGAAAACTTCCAACATAAAGTGATTAAATTCATGAGTTCCCCCACTGCCCCATAGTTATGTAGAGTGGAAGTGCCATCTTATCCAAATGGATAAAAGATATAGCCGTTTAAGGAAACAAACAAATTTTATAGTAATTGATAATGTTAATAATGTTATTTTTATTTTGTATCATACATCACACTACATTGATGGAACATGCAATTGCAAATAATTTTGACTACAAACTTTGAACGGATCAAGTCATTGAAATAATCTGAGACTTTAATACAATCAGATTGTGTGTGTGTGTGTAAGTCACATGGTAATGCGATGGTATCTAACATGCAATTTTAAGGAGAGCTCATAAAAAGTACCTAATAAAGGAACCATCTTTTAGCAAAGAGACAGAAATTCAATTTAAATGAAAAGTTAGAAGCACATACACCGAGACCGCTTTTCTTTGGACAGCTCTTGCAGCCAACACAATTCACCCATAGAATGTCACTTCCTGTGTCAACTTCCACATAATAGTCTTTTGGAGAGGATCCAAAACCAAGTTTGGCAGAGTACAGCTTACAATAATCAAGTAAACCATATAAGCATCCAAAAGACAAAATGATGAATATGTCTTTTTTTTCCTGCTAGGTGATATTATCTGTCTGCATTGTGCTAGTAAAATAGTGTGACAGAACACACAGAAATTATATTTTAAAATTTTATAAAAGAGTCTAGTATTTTAATATTAGAAACCAAAGATTTTCAGTTAGTTAGGCCTTAAGCAACAACAGAGATCAACCATGCCAAATTGTCTATTTCTCTCTGCACCACCAATACAGCAGCAAACAAAAGATTTCTTTTATAATCATTCTTTCAAATTATTTAGGTAGGAGATAAAGGAAAAAATAAACTGAGTTATAGATGGTACTAAAAAGAAAAAGAATGTATTGACTATTACATTCAAACAATAAAAGAACCAGTGCATAGACAAAGGACCAGATGCTACCAACTTTCGTTAGTAAAAAGGAAAAAAAAAAAAAACTAGCTCTACTCTTAACTAACAATAAAAATTTACAATTTATGCTTTAAGAAAATACCAATTCCAGTTGAAAACCAATAATTTTAGAGAACAAAAATTAACCAGAAACAAATAACTAAGAAAAGAGAGAGATAGAGATTGGATCTCAAAACCAATAGCCTAATCTATCATTATATCATCTTAACTAAAAAGGAAAAAGTACATAATTACCCTACCAAGACACCAATTACAACAGGAATTGGCATTAAAGAAAAGAAGAAACAAAGCCCAAATTTGTATATATGCAATTGAATTGTTCACACATTAACCGACCTGTGGGGTTCCAATTCCTGATTCTGCTATTGCTCTGCTGCTGCTGCCCAACCTCTCTCCACTCACAACCACAGTTGCTCCATAAAAGAAAGAGGCATCTCATAAGGCAGTCAAATAATTAAAATATGTCATTTAGAAAAAGGTTATCCAACAACATTAGGAGATAAAACTGCCCAAACAAGAAAATTTTAAGTTTTTAAACTTCTTATAGAAACAGGAGATACTCTCTTACATCACTTACGGCATACAATTGATTTTATGAACAAAAGCCTTGTTTTGAATGGTCCGATGTGAACCACAACAAACATCTACAACACTACCCCCATGCTGTTTTTATTCATCAATAAAATCATTTTAGCTGATAAATTATTGCTAAGGTATAAAAACAAAAGATATGGAGAAATAAATTAGTAGACATGGGGGGACAGTAAAAATTAATAACCAAAATCCATAAGTATGGTTTCTATAACTTTAATGTAACATACAAAAAGAAGAAGTTGAGGAGGTTGCAGCTAATATAATTAGAAACAAAAAATAAACAGGAAACTTGCATTCAAAGTATTGTAAGACAATGGGAACAAATTATGAAAATATCAGATTAGTATGACTATAAGCCCAAACATTCAAAGAATACTGATTATTCAAGATGTAACATGCATCTAAACATAAGTACCAGTAAAATGAGAATGATAAGAAAAATAAGCAGTGACACAAAAAATTCATTGAATACGGTAAAAATCAATTGGAAACAAAATGGTAATAAATAAATAAATAAATATATATATATATATATATCATCAAGAACATAGACTGCAACAGCAAGGAAGTGCTATGGGTTCAATGTGAAGAAGTCACAACTCACAAGAACTTAGATGGAAACAAAGGGGTCAAAACAAAAAAGAGAGGAAAATGAAAGAGAAGAAAAACAAAGAATGAGGTGTAGAGAATAGATTCATATCTTACAACTAATCTAGAAAACGTTGATGAGAAAATCATACAGCTGCACCCACGATAGTTTTTTTAACTGAAAAGAATCTGTACAGCAGCCCCTAATATAGAGTTTTTTTTTTTTTTTTTTTTTTTTAAAATTATTAATGAAAAGAATTCATACAGATGTCCCCAATTTGTTCGAAATTTATTACTTTATTTAACTAGTATTTTGAATATTATAGAAACATCAGATAATCCTTTCCATAAGTAAAAATATATTGAACTTAGGTAACAAATTCCCGTAAAGAAAAGTAATTTCCAGGCACCAGTTTCAGCTATTAAGGCAATCAAAGCAATTAACAAAACAAAACACGGAAAGTTTTCAACATTATCAAGAGAACGCTAGGTGCTCTCACAAGTCCTTCACCACTGTTTAGAGTTTCTCACAAGCTTATAATGTTGATCCATCTCCATATGCCATAACCATTTGTTTAGAAAACTTCAACATTGAACCTATCAAACTCACTGTTTGTGTCTTGGGAATATGGGGAACTAAATAGAAATCACACAGATGCAGCAAAAGAAAAGGCTTTCAAAATTAGTCAGCTTCCACAAAAGACCACATAGAACCCATTTCACTAACTAATAATTCAGATAAAACCAATCAAACCCCTTACCTGATTTACAGAACTTAAGCAAAAATAAACTATCTTCCATATAAAACATGAAAACAAAACAAACCCAGATGCCAAAATAACCTAAAAGAGTAAAAGTTACATACAACATCACTTAAATTCGAATCAAATTACAACACCACAAAAAAGGAGGAACTTTATTTTTTCAAAACCAACAAAAACCCAGATGCCAAACTAGCTCAAATTGCTTAAAAACAATAAGAATCAATATCAATCATCATATAAAAACAAAAAACAAAAAACAAAAAAAGGATACACAAATTAAACAAAACCAGATAACAAAAACACAAAACGAAGTGAAGCAACAAGCGAGAGAGGTCATAGTCATGTTTGTTTACCGGGAAAGTACTTTCCCACAACACGGAAAATGCGGTTGCCGTGCTTGTCTGAGCCTTGGAGGCGAAAGAATTGGAGGAGATCGAGATCGGAGAAGTCTTCGTCGAGAGAGAGGTACTGGTCAGAGCAATCATGCCAGATCTCTTGCTCTTCTTCTTCTTCTTTGTCTCACTTAGAAAGTTAGGTATTCTTTTTTTCAATTGTCTTGATCTTTAGGCGCTTTTCTCATTTGTTTTTTGGGGGTGTCTTGCCGCGCAGTTGCGTGTTGTCAGTTGGCGTGAGTTGGGAGTGTTAGAGGGAAAAGTGAAAAAATTAGAGGGAAAGGGGAATTGTGTTCCGAGGGAGTTCGAACTTGGAAGTAAGGAGTGCTAGAGGGAAAAGTGAACAAAATTTTGAGGGAAAGGGGAATTGATGGACATGTGGCGCTAAGGTTTAAATGTTTATAAGAAATTGCGTGTTATAAGAAACTTTTTTTTGTTAATTTAAATTTTAGAATATATGTAGTGGCATGTGGTCTGAAGTTTATAAGGTTTAAAGTTTAAACAATTAGTATAATTTTTTATAATAAACAATAATAAATAGGAGTATGTATATGAAATACATAGGTTAATTAATGAAATAAATTAGATATTATTCATAAATTGAATAGCTTCCCAAAATTAGATAATAAAAAAGATTATATGTCATATATTAAAAGAACAATTAGAAATCTCCATAGTGAGCTATATCAAATACTATAAAATAACAATATAGTTCAGCTATTAAATATTAAAACAAATGATGGGTTTGCTTATATGTGAAAATGGTTTAATTTGAGCTCGATCTGGTTGTTCAATTGAGCTTAAATTTCATCAACACCAATATTTTACCATGCTATGCAAATCCAACGGTAAGAATTGGAATCTAAATTGGTGCATGAAGGTTACATGTTGTGTACCCATACTTTGATCGATACACTCTCACAATCAAACCATCCAATCACACCCTAATTTCACCAATACCCATTATTTACCGTGCTCTTCCTATCCAATGGTTGGACTTTGAATTTGGTGCCATTTTCAAAACTGTCAAATAGTAGACCCATGCCCCTGCAGGGCTGGCCTAAGGTCCCTATCACAAAAGGCTCAAAATTTTACTCATAAGAAAAAAGGCATTGTCCCCTATTATAAAAGGCTCAAAATTTTATAAAATTATATATGTGTGTATGTATATATGTATGTATTTATATATGTGTAGGTGTGTGTGTGTGTGTGTGTGTGTGTGTGTATAATGGTTGTTTACCTTTTTTATTATTATTAGTGATACTAAGGATAACACAAATTTACTATAGGATTACAAATTGACATGTTACCTATCACCAAAAAAAAAAAAAATTTTAAACATTCATAATTAGGTTGTTGAAGTTTATCGATCATAATCATTTTCATATTATATTGTGAACATTTTTTAGTACCATTAATGCATTTTTCCTTTTCATTTCTATCAAGACTTCCAAAATACAAGACCAATAGAAACCTAACCCAATTGAAACCCTAAAATGTTTCAAAAAAAATGTTACAAATGATTTGGTGATATTTTAAGGGTATATTGGTAATTGTTTGGGTTTTGGTGGTATTTTGGACATTTTAGAGGTTTGGGGGGGGGGGGGTATTTTGCTCATTTTAGAGATTTTGGAGTTATTTTGATCATTTCAGTGGTTTTTAAGAACATTCAATGATTTTAGAGATATTGGGGCTATTTTAGTCATTTTCAAGGTATCATGGGTATTTTGCTCATTTTAGAGATTTTGAGGATATTTTGATAATTTTAGTTGTTTTTGAGCATATTTGATAATTTTAGAGATATCAGGTTAAATGGGTGGGTTACTAATTAAATAGGTTGAGTTGGTAATAGATAATTAATTTATATATAAACGGGTCATAAATGGGTAATTACACACCCAACCAATTTATGACCCAACCCGCCCATTTGCCATCCCTACCTATGGGGTATTTGGTTCATTTTCAACTGTCGGGGGTATTTTGGTCTTTTTATAGGCTTCATTATAAATTTCAGTTATTTTTCTTGCTTCGGAGGTATTTCAGTCATTTTTTGAGTGATAGGGGTGTCTTGGCCATTTTTTGAGTTTGTGGGGTAGGTTGGCCTTCTTTTAGTCTTAGGGGTATTTTAGTTGTTTTCACTGAATAATACATTATATTTCCTCCAATTTTGGTGTTTTCTTAGGATTCAAGGGTATTGTGGTCTTTTTTTAGGCTTCAAAGGTGTAGGGCCCCGATTTTTGCGCTTAAGCCCAAAAAGTAGATGGACTCAAGCCCAAAAAGCCC
The DNA here is from genome assembly GCA_032727855.1 of Quercus ilex subsp. ballota. NCBI lineage: Eukaryota > Viridiplantae > Streptophyta > Magnoliopsida > Fagales > Fagaceae > Quercus > Quercus ilex. The sequence goes on from JAVFWQ010000028.1 coordinate 566,234, forward strand.
AAAATAATGAATTTGTAGGGAGTGGGTTGGAAAACTAGGCTTTAACGAGTTGGACAACCTGTATAATGGATTTAGAAGACGGAAAAAGGAAAATAAATTGATCTAAACTAAAGAAAATCATCCTCGACAGGGTCCGAGGAGATCAATCCTTATATATATTTCTTTCAAGTGTGATTACAAAGTCAGTTCTAAGTGGCTACAATGTTTCTCCCTTTTTTTTCTCCCTCCTCTTTTTCATGAAGAGTCTCTTACATTATATATCTCCTTTTGAATGATCTTGGCTTTCCACTTGTTGAACATCCAAGCCACTACTTAAGAGCTTGTCCCATCGGTCACCCTTACAGGCCCTCTGTGACTCAGGACAACCAAGGCAGCATTGTTCAGAGGTTTTCTCCACATAAATCTGGCCAAAAAATTAGCTGCAGAGTATTTAATGTGGTGGCAGCAATTTTTCCTTAGATATTTCCTAGCTCCCATTCTTCCCTTACGCTCATAGCGCATGTCTTTCCCAATAGAACCTCCTGGTACGTCACCCTCGATGACAGGAGGCATATTTTGATCTTCGTTGCATTTAGCCGAGGGGATATTCCTCCTCGGACAACCTCTCACAGCCTTTACGGTCATATTAGTTTGAAGAATTAAATTCAATTAAATTTTGTTAAATTGAATTATGAAAATATATTTCTATTAATTAATATATTTCATTTTATTAATTTGTAGTGTTAAATTATATTTTATTAATTTGAAGTATTATATTAAATCTTACTAATTATTAAATTATACTCAAATAATTTGTAGTATTAAAATATATTTACATAATTGGAAGTGTAGGGTCAATTTTTGTAGCCCAAGCCCACGAGATATGGAGTATGAGCCCAATGAACCCAAGACAATAAATTTGTAGAGCGTGGGTGAAAGAACTGGGCCGGATATGAATTAAACAAAAGTTGGTTATAGTATTGGCGAATAATCTAACATGCAATCACGTAAAAACAATGGTAGACCTAGTATCCGAAGAGGAATTTTATTGAATGAAATTAGGTTACAAGTTCCAGAGCTACAGTCAAGTTATTTTTTGTTCTTCTCTCTCTTTTTTTCCTCATTTCTTCTGTCAGGAGCTCTTCTTCTTTATATAGCCTCTTTCCTAATCATCCCAATCGTCCACTTGTCCTCCATCTGCTTACATACTTGAGTATAGGTCACATCAAGCATCTTCTCTGGCTTTGTGGGAGTGGCGGTAGTTGAGGTTGTACTGTTCAGGGGTCTTCTCCACATAAATGCGGCCAGAAAAGTTGCTGCAGGGCATTAAATACGGTGATAGCAGCTTTTCCTTAAGATATTTCTTCATCCTTATCATCCTCAGGAATGCCCAGAGCTTATCTTTGTCACCAAAATTGCCAGGAAGGGCATTCGGGCCTTCTGTACGTTTATTTGATCAGAACTATTCTCGTCCGAGGAGTAAAACCTTCTCGGACAAAGGGTGACCTCTTCGGATTGTACTCTTCCGCCATCTTTGGATTTGTTGCCCTCAGGTGAACTCTATTCTAACCCGTTACTACTCTTCGGACACATAATAATCTCAAAAACAGGGCTCCAGGCCCAATTGGTAGATCTGGGCTTTTACCTCCCACAGGAAGTATTAATTATATTGTTATTAATTAGTAAATTATATTTTATTAACATGTAGTATTAAATTGCATTTTAGTAATTTGAAGTATTAAATTATATATTTGTTAATTATTAAATTATATTTTATCAATTTCAAGTATTAAATATTATTTTATTAAAAAAATCCTTAAGGAGCTATTAAGGCGGGATTAATTTTCGCCACAACAAGTTATATTTCCGTCATAATAAACCTTAGCCCACTCTTTCTTTATTGCAGCAGCTTTAAAATTCTGAATATTGTCACAATAGGTCAAAATGTTGTCACAATAAAAATTCTGAATTCCCTTTAAAACTCTTCGATTCCCACCAAAACACTTGGTAAAAATTTGGGATTTCTTTACTCTCTCACATATCAAACCATCGGACTGCCGAGCCTCACCCAAACACTCTCTACCCCATTCTCCCTCACTCTCGTCTCCGTACCCTCGCCGCTCGAACTACCGAGCCACCACTGTCCTCCCAGCCGCGGGTCCAACAGTCCTCCGACAACCTCATTCTCCCTCACTCCCTTCCTCACTCTCCCTCACAGTCTGTCGGCCTTGCCTTCTGCTGCCGACACCACCACTTCCAACAACACAGCCACCGCGGCCATCCTCGGACTCCTTTCCTCCCTCAGCCACCTGACACACCCTTGACGGTATAGCTCCCACTCTTTATTTATTTAGCACTTTTTATTTTTGTTTTTTCATACAATATTTGTCTTGGGTTTTTGGTGTTTCAATGATGAGGTTATTCGACAATGAATTGGGCCACAATAGATTTTATTGGTAAGCTCATATAAATATTCAAATCCTGCAATATGTGTTTAGTTGTTTGCTGTTGTATCTATGATGTTACTAAATTGGACCCAATTTGAATATTTGGGTTTCTTTGACTGTAGATTAAAATTTGCACGGTTCTACATATTTGTTTTTATTGCATTCCACATGTTCGATGAAATCCCTCTTAGACTTGATATGTGATGTTTGGGTTTGATTTTTCCCACCCCATACCTGATTGTCCACATTGCATCTATTTGTGCTTGGAGCTAAACTGACTCTTCAAGGCTATCTTCTTATGTTTTTGTTGAGTCTAGAGTTTAGCTATGCGTGTCACTCTGTTTGGAGTTTGGAATAAACCTAAGTCTTTTGGAATTCTGTTAAACTTGTGCTGCATTGCTGCTTGTCTCAGCTGGTTGTTTTGTTTTGTTCATGAGGTTCTCTTTTGTGTCAATTAAAAGAGATTAAAAGAGAACTCATAGTGGAACAATATAAGCAATATGAGCATTAGTTGTGCAATAAAAGACAATATCCAAAATTTGGTTGTTTGTTTCACTTATTTTTCTGTGCCTCACAATATTGTAAAAGAGTCATGTCGGGCTTACTTGTGGATTTGTATGGCATGAGCGGCTGGTAATTAAAGCTAAAAACTTGAGTGACATTGTTGAGATTTGGATGCTGAACAACAAGGGTCCACTGTGTGTAGTTAAGTCCGTACTTGAGGTTGGTGATGCTCATCTTCACACGCCAAAACGAAACATAGTTTAGCTTCACATGCCAATGCACCCTTATTGGGCACATGTGTTGTGTGCACTGTAGTAATGGCCCATTGGTTGTTGTGTTTGCTCCCACAATGTTTTGTTTTTATCGTTAATGCTCTTTCTGAACAATATTAAATAAAACCTGGCATTTTTGCTTTTAAAATTTAATTATCCATTTGGTTGAGTTTGTGAAACTTTTGTCTATATATTTTAAGGTCTTTGTGGTTGTTTCTTTATATTTATGGGAGCAAAAATTGTATTATGTGTATTTGATTGTTAGACTCTTGATTGGAATTATTTAGTTGGCCATATTAAAAATGGACTCTTTCATGCTGCATTTTGCACTTTGGTAATTTTGTTACTAAACTTTGAAGGTTCTTCCTACTAGAGCATTCCTAAATATCATAGACAGGACGTAAGAACTAATAAGTTTAGAAGAGGCCAAAACTTTTTGAGACGCATATGTTTATTTCTATGCAAGAGTGTCTCCCCATGTGCATTGCTGAAAGCTTTCCTTATTTTCATATACATTCAATCTATTATGAACACCCAACAAGTGTGTGCAGTCTTGTTTCAGTGCATTTGTCTCTGCACATACTTTAGAGCTTAGTATAATGCCGCCTCTTGAAGATTAACATTTATTCTTCTCCTTCTTCTTCGTCGTCGGCAGTGGTGGAAGGAGACTTCTCCTCCTCCGTGAGTTTATTGGAGTGTTGCTTGGTAGCGCCACCAGCTGTTTCTTCTTCTTCTATGCTGAGTCCGGTTATGAAAGGGCAATATGGTGGGTTTGGTGCGGTTACCTTGGAGAAAGGCAAGCTCTATATGTCCCAGAAGCAATCCTAGTCTAGCCCCGAGGTACTTATTTCTCTCTTTCTTTCTAACATCTATTAGTGTTTGGTTGCTCAGAGTTTTTTATAATTATTTGAGACATTACACATTTAGTCAATGTTTCACAATTATTTGGAGATGAAAAAGAAAATTTTATGTTAGAGTTAACTGTAGGACCTTTTTTGCACAAACTTAAAATTATTAAGAACTAAAATAAATCATCATGTCCAAGCTAGGATAGGCTAAGATTTGAGGACTAAATCTTTACTTCCAGAATAGAATTCTTGAGGTTCATTGCTCTAACTTTCTCACCAAAATAAATAATTTAAGATTCTGCTTAAGTTTCCTGTTTGAATTTCTATTAGGCTTTACTTACCTATAAAAATAAATAAAGAAACCCGTATTGGACAGCCATCAACTTTTGCTTTTGTGGGTTTATTAATTGTGCCAAATCAAATTTGTTTACCATTTCTTCAATGGAAGTATGGAATTTAGTGCCGACATTCTTGATGTGGATATTATGGAAGTAACAGAATAGTTGTATGTTCGAGGATGTTGGGGGGTCTCTCAATCAGATGAAATCCCTGTTGATTCGTACCTTGTTTGTTTGCTCTTGAGCATGGGGTTTTACACATTTTACCTCTATTTTTTAGTTCCAAAACGCTTTTAGATCTTCTGTATGACCTTCTTGTAATTTTTTTAAGATACTTTGTGTTCAACATCGCAAACATAAAGAATTTTTTGTCTTCAATAAAACTTTTATTACTTATCCAAAAAAAAAAATTCTTGACCAATTTTCCTACCAAAAAGTTTTGTTTTCTGGGTGCAAAACAGTTAACATTTATAAGAACCAAACAAAACTTTGTGATTTTTTCCATATATGTTTACATTGATTGCTTCTTGTTTTGTTTCTACTAGTAAAACCACAGCTTTGAACTCTTGTCTTCATGCAGTGTTAAGGGTCTCTCCTTGGTGTTCATGAAGTGCCTTGGTGTTTTTTTTTTCTCTTGCAAGACCATCATAGAAGCATCCTTTTTTGATGGTTTGGCCTATCCTATCTTTTAGTTTTAGGACAAAATTACTGCTGACAATAATTAATAGTGTTGGCCAAGGTTTGCATTGGGTGAACCTGTTGTAACCAGTGGCCAGGTTTGGACTTGAAGTTTCACTTTTGTTAACTTCAAGGGCCAAGATATATTTTTCCTGACTTTAAGCTTTGGATTGTGTAGAGGGCCTTATTGGCTGTTGAACATAAATCCAGAATTGTTATATTATTTTAATTTATATTTAATTTTGATAGTGGTTTAAGTAATCAAATTAAGTTATTATTGTTGTTAAATTAAAAAAAAAAAAAAAAAAGTTATTACTGTTGTTTATGATATATTATTATATGATTAGATTTGATATAGTAATATGTGTACTTATTTATTGAAGCATTGATACAAATACAAATTCACTTTAATTGTTTCATTTTAACTCATTTTAACTCATGTTTAATGTTTTTTTTTTTTTTTTTTTTAGGATGGTATTAGCAGAGATGAAGAGGACAACTGTGACACTATCTACTGTTTTGAGTTTTGACAGCTGTGTATAGGTTTTGTATTTAATTTTGTATATCATATGTGTTTTGTGGTTTACGTTTTTCATAATTGTTATATTATTTTAATTTATATTTAATTTTGATAGTGGTTTAAGTAATCAAATTAAGTTATTGTTATTTTTAAATTAAAAAAAAAGGTTACCTTAAACGGTCTAGGGATACTAGAATTCACTTCAATTGTTTCATTTTAACTCATTTTAACTCATGTTTAATGTCTTTTTATTTATATTTTAGGATGGTATTAGCAGAGATGAAGAGGACAACTCAGACGATAACATAGAGGTTGAAAACAACTTGGAGAGTGACTCAGAGGAAGACTAATGTAGATCTTGTCATAGAATAGTTGTTTAAGTTTAAAACAAAGTTGAATTTCAGGATTTCTTTGTATATTTATACTTTAAAGTTTGAACTTATATGAATTTTTATCTTTAGATGGATCAATTTTTAGTAATTATTGTACTATTGTATCAATTTTTAGTAATTTTTGTACTATTGTAACATGATGGTTAAACAAAAATTATATAAAATAAATTAAAAATAAATAATAAAATATTTCAAAAATTATATAAAATATTATCACCGATGACATAAAAATTTGTTCATAAATAACTTTATAGTGATGACAAAGTCCCGCGCAATTAATAGAATAGCGACACCCCTAACCTCTCGCTAAAAATAAGTTGCGAGGGGTTAAAAGCCCTCACAAATAAATTTTAGCGATGTTATTATTGCGAGGGTATAAATGTCCTCATAAATAGTTATTAACGACGATAGTTTCTCATCGCTAAAAATAAGTTGCGAGGGGTTAAAAGCCCTCACAAATAAATTTGAGCGATGCCATTATTGCGAGGGTATAAATGTCCTTACAAATATTTATTAACGACGACTGTTTCCCCTCGCTAAAAATAAGTTGCGAGGGGTTAAAAGCCCTCACAAATAAATTTTAGCGATACCATTATTGCAAGGGTATAAATATCCTCACAAATAGTTATTAACGACGACTGCTTCCCCTCGCTAAAAATAAGTTGCGAGGGGTTAAAAGCTCTCACAAATAAATTTTAGCGATGCCATTATTGCGAGGGTATAAATGTCCTCACAAATAGTTATTAACGATAGCTGCTTCCCCTCGCTAAAAATAAGTTGCGAGGGGTTAAAAGCCATCACAAATAAATTTTAGCGATGCCATTATTTGTCACTAAAAAGTATGTCGTCAATTTGGAATTCGCAAATAACTAATTGCGATGGTATAAAGGTCCTCACAAATAGTTGTTAACGACTACTGTTTCCCCTCGCTAAAAATAAGTTGTTGACTTTTCTCGTCCTTTGGTAATATATTTGTGAGGGCGAATTTGTTCAGTAGCGACGGTAAATTGCCCTCGTAAATTATTTATTTGCGAAAGTATGGTCCCAAAATCTCTTTTAGTGACAAGTGCAAATACGACGGCCTTCGAGGGCCAAATGCCCTCGCTAATAACCTTTTGCTACGATATTTGAATTTCTGCAAGGGAATATGGCCTTCGCTAGTAGACTCTTTTCTTGTAGTGGGGGGCTCACTACAAGGAGAGCGTCGCGAAGGAATCCTATGGTCAAAAGATGATGCATTTGCTCAAGTGATGGGGGCAGAATGATGTGGACGTGTATGTGGGGTTGGTTTTGGACCAACCCCATCAGGAAGAAGTGGGTCCAACCTGCCATGTTATACATTGACTCCATTGGCGTCCAGCGAAACGGCCCATCGGATAACTGAATTGGAAAATTCGCACCAGACTTTAAGGGACGAACTTGCCCAGTCAAAGCAGACGCATCAAGAGCAAATCGCCGAATTGTAGGCGCAACATAAGGAGGAAATTGCCAAAATACATGCACAGAATAAGTAGCAAATCGTCAAAGCACTGGCCGAAGCAAAGCGGCAATCAGATGCACGACATCAGGTGCAAATGGATTAAATGATGTTGGGCATGAGAAGCATGTTAGACCAAATGAAGTCATTTCCAAATGCTTCACAGCTTTCTGTGGTATAAAAATGTTGCCCTAAAATTTAATGAAAATTGCGTGTTTATTGCAATACATTGTTATGTGCTACTAATACGATGTGTTTAATATATTCAGGGTAGCGCTGCATCACAATGAGGACTCTTTGTGGATATTTTGTGATTGTAGGTTGTATTACTTTTTGGCTGTTCATTAAGGAATATTGTACACATGAATATTATTTTGATATTATAGACAGGTTGATATATAGACAGGTTAATCACGTCATTCAAAGATTGACAATCTTTTTTGTGAACAGAAATTTTTTTAGTTGAATCTCTTGTAGAAGAACAACCAAGAGGATTAAATAGTAAAGCCATGCATTGTTCTCACTGTAAGTTTGAAAGAAGTAAATTTTTTACCATTTTGTAATTTGAAGTACTTTTTGATGGTTCCACATTTGTGTAATTTTGTTGGATAGGAATTTTTCCATTTTCGCTCATGATGATCATGGCAAGTCTACGCTTGCTAACAAGCTTTTGGAGCGCACTGGGACCATTAAGAGAGGACATGGTCAGCCTCAATACCTAGAGAAGTTGCAAGTATATCAGCACTTTTAAAAGATTTGTTTTTGTTGTTGTTTAGGAAAAACAAAAACTGGGTATTCAATGGAATTTGTATTGTTTTCGAGTGGGCTTGTTTGTACTTGCTGAGTTGTCTAGGAAGCGACATGCATTGGGAATGATATGAATTTTATATTGCTTTTGAGTGTAAGGTAGTTTTTCATGGGTTTATTTCTGAGTGACAAGTGAAGTATATGCTTGCTAAATAGTTTAGGGAGATACATGAATTGGGTATTGTATGGAATTTGTATTGCTTTTGATGAGTTTGTTTCCGAGTGAAGAAAAATGATCTTCCTACTTTGTTAGAATTATAACAAAAGAAAAAACGAGTTTGTGGTGCTTTTGATATTTTATGGACTTTGCAGAGGTATTGAGTTTGTGGTGCTTTTGATGAGTTTGTTTCCTAGTGAAGTTCGAGTGTTCTTAGGTGATTAGAATGAAGTACCACAAGCAACTTGATTTGAGCCCAAGGCAAGGTGAATTCTGTATTGATAAACAAAACATGGGTTTGGAAGGAAGCCTAGAAGATCTGACTAACTTTAGTCACGTTTTAAAGCCAAATTTCTTTGGCAAACTTTACTATCACTACCTCCATTAATGCTGTTTTGGTTACTTAGTCTGGGCAAGCCGTAATTGTTCATGTTGCTATGTTGGCCTGTGGAAACTTTTTTTTGTATAGTTGGTTTTGTAAATGAAGTTTACTAATTCATTATAAAAATAAAAAATAAGAAAGTTCAGTGATATATATATATATATATATATATATATACTTGATATGGAATTTGTATTGCTTTTAATGAGTTTGTTTCCAAGTGAAGTTATAGACTCTTCCTAGTTGGTTAGAATTATTAAAAAAAGAAAAGACGAGTATGCTTAGTTGTCTAGGAAGAAACATGAATTGGGTATTGTATGGAATTTGCATTGCTTTTGAGTTTGTAGTGCCTTTCATGAGTTTGTTTCCTAGTGTTCTTAAGATCGGATTTGGTAGTGCTGAAAAGTTGTCTAACTTCACTAATATTGAACTGCACTATTCTGAAGTAACTTATGTTAAAATTAGTTCTCAGCTTGGTTCGAAATAGCTGACTGCTGCCTTTATATGTTTGCAGTGCCATTATGGACATAAACTGTGTTAATGTCCATGTAGACAAGAGCTTGGACATAAACTGTGTACAAAACCGATGCCCCACTTGTAGACAAGAGCTTGGAGATGGGAGGGCACCCATAGAAGCATCCGTGATAGCCATAGGAAGTTACAGACAGTCATGTGCGTAATGTTTGTAGTTGAGGTATAACCATAATCATGTGCGATGCTTGTTGCATCTTTTTGTGTTAAATGGACCCTAAACTTTCCTCAATTTTGTTGTTGTATTGAACTGCATATTCTTTAAAGATTGATAATTTGCCCGTATTCGTTAAAGATTGATTGAAATTGTGATAGGTTTGAGAAAATTCCAGCTTGAAATAGTAGCGTTTGTAAAACTTATAGCAGCGTTTGTAAATGCATTAGCCATTTGGTGTAGAAAGGAAAAAAAAAAAAAAAAAAAAACTATAGCTGCATTTTTAAAACGCGGATATAGACATATTCAAAAAATATTCAAGGGGTTGTATCCGCGTTTTAAATGCGGCTATAGGTCACAGATATAGCCATATTTAAAAAACGCGGCTATAGTTGTGGCATATAGCCGCGTTTTAAACGCGGCTAAAATATGTCTTTGAAGTTGTCAACAAGGGTCCTATGGCCGCACTTTCCAAACGCGGCCTAAGACCAAGACCTATGGCCGGGTTCAAAACGTGGCCTAAGGTGAAAGCTATAGCCACGTTTTAAATGCGGCCAAAGGTCCGATCCTATAGCCGCATTTTAAACGCGGCCATAGTCTATCACCTTAGGCCACGTTTTGAATGCGGCCATAGGTCCTAGTCTTAGACTGCGTTTAAAAAGTGCGGCCATAGACCCCCTCAGGCCTATAGTCACGGGGTTTAGGCCACATTTGAAAACGCGGCCTAAAAAAAATGCGGCTATAGGCCAAATGTCCTATGGCCACGTTTTTTGGACCTAAGGCCGCATTTTACAAACGTGGCCACAAAACGTTTTTTTTTTTTTTTGTAGTGCCTTCTTTTCTTTTCATTTTTTTTCTTCTCATTCAATGAACCATACTAGCCATTTGGGTTTTCCTGTTTTAAACACAACATATCCCATAGTTATTCCAAGCAATAATCAACAGGGATGGGCTCCTCTCTCGTTTGTTATTCTCCAGTTCTCTCCCGTTTTAATATGGATGAATGCCACGTGGAAACAAAACAATCCAAAGGCCAAAAAATAAGCAATGAAATTCTCTCTCTTCTTTCTCCACTTTCCTGTTACTTTCATTTGTCTTCTCTCTCTCTCTCTCTCTCTCTCTCTCTCTCTCTCTCTCACTCTCTTTCTTTTTGCTCTTTTTCCTCTTTCTCTAAATGGACCAAACCTGAGCATCATAAGCATCAAAATGAAAGGGACAAAGGATGTGAGTTCTGTGCAAACCAAAAGGGGAAAAAAAAAAAAAAAAGCCATGAAACAAATCTAATTTTTTATTTGATAATTTTTTCATATGGAGCTAAGTTGGCACCAAATTTAGAGCTTGCTGGCTAGAGAAAATCGGTGCTTGAGGAGACCAAAAAGGAGTTATAGATCTCTATTCTCTCAGGGGAAGCCAAGAAAACATTGCTGTGTAAGGTGGGTGTAAGATTACCATCCTTACCCTTATACCCAACCTTCTATTGGGAGGAACCCAATCTGACCACTCTTGCCAAGAATGATAAAATCCCAAGCACAACACTCACATCCTTTGTTCTTTTTGTTTTGATGCCTCTGATAGTCTAATGCTCAGGTTTGGTTCGTTTAAAAGAGAGATAAAGAGAGAAAAGAGTTGAAGTGATGGAGAAAGAGGCGAAACAAGAGAGAGAATTCCGTGGCTTATTTTTTGGCCTTTGGATTGTTTTATTTCCACATGGCATTCATCCATATTAAAACGAGAGAGAACTGGAGAATAACAAACGGGAGAGGAGCCCGTCCCCAATCAACATCCATATCCGATTAATACAGCCTTCCAATCAAATCCACTTGCAAACAAGGAATCATGGTCTTCTTGGAATACTGATGGTAGTGGAGGTGGTAGCATCAGCTCATCAGTGCTACATTTAATTGACAATGGAAATCCACATAATTCCATGTCCCCATCATATGAGTTATTTTCAAAAGTACCAAATTGTTTTTCTTGAGGTATGGATCTAGAAAGTTGATTTTGTGAAATGTTTAACATGACCAAAAATGTTACACTTGTCAATTGCATAGGAATTCCCCCAATCAGTTGATTTGAAGAGAGGTCTAATGATTCTTGAATTGATAAGTTTGCCAATGTTGATGGGATATGTCTAGTTAGCCTGTTATGCGAGAGATTGAGTAATTGAAGAAATTAAGGTCTTCCCAGTAATTTTGGAATCTCTCCTTCGAATTTGTTACTTGATAAATCTATAATTGTGAAGATGGTTAAGATTCTCTGTAGTTTAATATCCAACAATTTCATTGTCAGCTCTACTAAATCATTATAATAATTAAAAGGTTCTTTTTCACTTAAATATGTCGGTTCATCTTTACCTTTATCCTGAATCATCATGGCATTTAAGTTTTCAAAAAAATCTATAGGTAAAAGGCCCGTAAACTCATTGTAAAAGATGTCAAGAATTTGTAGCATAGAGAAAAATATCCCAGTAGTCTTATGGTTTCCAATAGGACCATGAAATTTATTGGATTTTAAAACAAGAACTTTTAGGTTTGGAAGAGCTTCCAACCCATAGGGGAAGAAATCTTTTACCTTGTTATTTCCAAGGTCTAGAACTTCCAATTCTGTATAGTTGACCAAAGATTTTGGTAATAAACCTTCTAATTGATTACCATTAAATGCAAGAGTCTTCAATGAATTATCATTTACAAATACATCTGGGATGGTGCTTTGAAAATTATTCATCCTCAAATCCATCACTAAGAGAGATGCACTAAAGTATCCCAAACATCGTGGAAGTGTACCGCCCAAACTATTGTGAGAGATATCAAGGACTCGAAGTAAAATTATGTTACAAATCATAGATCGGATATTGCCAGCGAAATTATTTTTTGAGAAATATAAGACTTCCACTGAAGATCGTGGAATGGGAAACTTTCCTTGTAGTGGATTGGTATGAAGGTTAAGATACCATAGATTTGTCCATGGGTGTTGCTCTATAATTGATAAAAAGTTATGAGATGGATTTAGATAACTCAAATTCTCTCCTATTTCAAACATCCATTTCAGAATTTTACTGTAGACCCTATTATTAGATAGGTCTAACCATTCTAATTTTTTTTTTTTTTTTTTTTTGTTGATGATATTAAGAAGTTAGGGAATTCAGTTATACTACAAGATGCTAAATCCAAGTTAGAAAGAGCGGGGAAGGTATTGTTAAGCTCACTTTTGATTTTCAATAATAGACTATTATATGAAAGATCAAGAAGCCAAAGTTCTTTTAGCTTTGTGGCCTTATCAAATTCCACAATGCCACTTAAGTTATTTGATGAAATATCAAGCTCTTTAAGATTCACAAGATTAGAGATTGATTTTGGAATAGAACCAGAAAGCCTTTTTTTTCTCAATATAAGTACTGGTAGAGAATTGCAAGATTGGAATTCACCAATTTGACTAGAGAATTGGTTATAAGACAAGTCAACTTGGATGAGTTTTGGGAGGACGTTGGTCAAGAAATCAGGAATTCTACCTTCAAAACTATTGTAATTGAAGTCAATAAGAGTGAGATCCTATAGATTTGATAATGATATGCTGGAACCTTACCAGTGAAGTTAGATTGGAGGAAAACTTACCTTACAAATGAAATTTGTTATAACAATAAAATTTGTTGCATATTAGTTATTTGGTGATTTGTTGGTGCCTCCACGATTTGCATGTAATTTGGCATAATTAATCAATTTGGGTAATTGAATTAATTAGCCAAAGTCAATCTTTTTTAACCCAACAACATGCCTTCTCTAATTCACTACAACAGGATTATTTTTAAGTGTTTACAAAAAATAATAAGTCTCTAATGATTTTTATTATTAATATCAAGGCGAATTTCATGAATGAATTAGGACTACTTGATTGAGGCAAGACTCAAGAGTGTCAAAAACCTTTTATGCAACTTTCTTCCTAGAAAAGAGGAAGTCAAGTCTCTGAATTCACATGGCCGATTTTCTTCATTTTGGGACCCCTAATTAATTTAATATAGGAATAGTAAAGAGTAAAATGCAAGTCACTCATGTCAAATCTTCCTAACTACATTCTCCTTTTCTATTTTTATAAAGAAAAGAAATCTAACAACTTGTCCAAAAGCAAGTTATTACAGATTCAAGTCTTCCTAATCACATCATGGCCCCGTTTCACCATTTTCATTGAAAAACTTACATGTTTGACTCTTTGAACTCAAGTCCCTTATAGTTTAGGAGTCACGAGACTCATGACATACGAAAATGGGCCCCCAAAAATAAAATTGTGAAAAGGGGTCTTGTGATTAAAGAGAAAGAGTCTGAGACTTCACACTGTAACTTGCATTAATTTATTTAATTTATTTATTTTTGAATAGTGTAACTTATTTTAGGAAAAGTTGATTATGTATTTTAATTAGAAAAATGCATAGAGAAAAAAAGGAAGAGTGAGGAATGAAACCGTCAAAATGGGCCATGAAATTACTAAGGCTTGAGTCGTTTCTAGTAACATGCATTTTAAGTTACCTTTAATACAAAAGAACTAGGGCCCCAAAATAAAGAAAATGATCCCTGTGATTTCAAAGACTTGACTCCAAACAGTGTAATTTGTATCATTGTATCTCTACCTATTTTTTTTGTAAAGAAAATTGTGAAACTTATGGTTAAGTGACACCTTTCCAAACAACTTAAAGATTTTGGATTAATCAACAGTTTATCATTGTATTAGAGCAAGATATTCTAAGTTCAATCTCAGTCTCCACTCTACCTCTAAAGTACAATCTTAAAAATTTCACGTGTTGAGCCTCACTTATTAAGGGGGGTTTGGGCCCATACGTTAGTGGGAGTATTAGAATTATGATTAAGTAATTAAATTTAATATTTTCTACTAACTTAAACTTTTAAAACAATTGGTAATTTATCAAAAGTTGCACAAAATTTTTTGACAATTAATAATATATGCTAACTAGTGACGCTTATCTAAATCAAGGTTTTCTTATTCACTAATATTGATATGTTTTTTGAGTCATTGAAAAAAATAAAATCTTGTGCAATTTTTTTTTTTTTTTGCTATGTAAATTTTGTGATGGGAGGCTGGCAGGGCTTGAACGCTAATACTCAAGTAACACTTAAGGTGATAGAACCATTAAGCTATCCCTTGAACTTGAAACTAGTGCATTTACATGATAGGTTGTTCCATTACTTACCACATTGAGTAGATAAATAGTCAATAGAGTCCTAGCTAGCTAGAATTTTGGGACCATATCAAAGGATTCATTTCTATAATTACATGGGGAGTGTAGAATGAAGGAATACACATACTAAAGATGATAGATAGGTGTTCAAAGAGGTTTAGACACTCACATTAACAAAAAAAAAAAAAAATCCAAAACAAGAACAAGGAATAATTATTTAAATTCAAGCATAGGTAATGGAATTATTATGAAATTTTCATTTTATTTCAAGTATGGCCGCCTCTCTCTCTCTCTCTCTCTCTATATATATTTCCCTTATTTACAAACAAACAAAATACCCTCAAAAAGTAATTCTTGCAATTGGCCACCTCAAAATCACTAACACACACTTTATTTTCAGTGAATTAGCTGCGGTTATGATGGGTGATCACAATAAAATATAGGGTACCCTCACACATGTGGTGATGCTTTACAGACGCAAAATTGTTTCAACAGAGAGAAATTGGCTTTTGGGTAAGGTCGTAACTCTTGGATAAGACATGTCCGTTCCCAATAAATGCATGCTTGTCTATTATTTTTTGAATTCTATGAAAAACACACGATTGATGTGAATTCTTTTCGGAGAAAGGAATGCTAGTGTTCAACTCATTGGCTTACTTTGAACGTCCTGAGAGTTCTAAAGAAAAGGGTTGAGAACAGGTTTTTGGACTTCAAAGTTTTTTTTTTGGGAGCCGAGAAACTTATTTTATTTTTCTTACAATCAATGCAAAATTGCAATTTTGAATAATTTCAAATATTAGCTTATATTGGTTGGCTGCTCAAGGATCACTATTCACCTACATACAATCACATTTTATGTTATAATCCCGTCAATAATTTCTTCCAAAGATGCTGCTTAACCATGTATGTTTTACGCTGTTTCATCAATTAACAACTTTTTACTCCCTTCTCACACACACACCCAAAAAAAAAAAAAAAAAAAAAAACTCCAACCTAAATACAGGCTGTTTAATTTTGTTGTGAAACTGTTATACCCATATCACTACTCATTTTGTAAGAATAAAACTATAGGCACAACAATTTCATAATAAAGTATACGTGATAAGTTGTTAAAAGTAAGAAAAAAAAATGATGTTAATGATAGAACTAGATGATTGTAAAAATTTGTTGTGAAATTATTGTACTAATAGTATTAGAATATTGCAATGATGTTTAACTCAAGGAAGTCAATGCCATATTAGTACTGGTCATAAAAGGCAGTATATATTGTACCAACCATTAAATAGATAACAATATTCCTTTAAAATGAAGCAAATAAAATATTGGACTATGTCAGTTGTATCAGAGATTTTTTTGGGTATTTTGGTCGCTCTAGATGTTTCAAAGTGGTAAAATTGAAAATGTTAAAAAAAAAAATGTTATTTAACCCAATATATTGGGTTAATGTATTTATAAAACCATTTTTTATTGGTGATAGCTTTTTTTAGTTACTAGATTAGGTACACACATTTGGGGAATAGTGTGAATAGTCAAATTTCTAAACATTCTGATTAACCAAAAGATAAGAAAAAAAATTCACTTAATTATATTCAGCTATCAACATTGTTCATTGGAAGTGTAAATGTCAATTTCATGGTTTTATTTAATTGATTTGATATGTCATTTAAAATGTGAGACTTAGAGATCGTTTGGTCGGGACGATTACGATTTGCGTTTGCGTTTTTTTTTTTTTTTTTTGCTTTCAGCCGTAAAAAGAGACTTTTTCAACCGTGAACAGTGCACGACTTTTTCAACCGTGAACAGTGCATTCGTGCACTGTTCACTATACTGTGCAGCTACTGTTCAATGAACAGTAATCGCACTTGTTGACTTTTGTCAATGAACAGTGCATCTGTGCACTGTTCATGGACCCACAATTTTCACTTTTCAGAAACTTTTTCATTAAAAATGGGTCTCACGGTACTATTCACACATTTAAAAATTATTTTGCTACAGTATTTTCAGTTTTCAGTTTTCAGTTTTCAGCTGTATCCAAACGGACCCTTAATGTACTTTTAGATTTTGTAATTTAGAATTGTTTTATGAACATAATAAATTACTACAACATTTTCACAATAACTGAAGCGTCAATCCTTCATGTACATAGGTTAAATAAAATAATAAAATATTAGAGCAGGAGCACCAAAACTAAAAACAATAGTATTGTGAAAATCTTGTGATAAGTTGCGGTATGTTTGGCAACTCCCAAATTTTTTTTTTCAAAAATTATTTTCTATTTTCTAGAACAAAAACATGTTTGGTTATAACTCAGACCCCTCAAAAATAGACCCCAAAAAAAAAAAAAAAAAAAAAATCCCAAATCTCAATTTTCAAAAGAAACTAGAGCAGCTAATAACCAGCTTTCAGTTTTCTCATCAAGTGCATTTAGGCTATAGATTTGAGAGTTATTTTACCTCCCAAAAAAATAACTCCCTGCAAAGTTCTACGTACACACGGAATGCCCTCAAAATTACATAGATTTGAGGCTTATTTTACAAAAAGAAGCAAATAGTAGTAGCACAATAATACATAAAAACAAGATTCACTCCCGGACAGCCTCCGTTCCTAATGCTCTTCCGCACGTCAAGGCTCACAATTTTCTTTGACTTCGTAATCCACAACACCCTGTCCAATAGCTTGCTGGTAAGTAGTGACACAGAAAATTTAAAGAATATACAGCACAAATTGCATAAATTAGTGTTGCATCTTCTGAGACTGGTTTATATAAAACATTAGCATAATATTATTTTAAAGAATTGTTTGTCACACTCACCTTGGAGCACCCTTTAAATGCTGTAATTTCTGCTTCCTCTAGATCTTTGGTTGCTAGGCATTTTCAACTTTCTTGGCCGGTTCTCTTCAATTAACCCTAGAAGGCATTGAGGTTTTCCAATTTTAAACATGAAATACCCCATAGCTATTCCAAAAACCAATCCACATCCATACCCTAATAACACAGCCTTCGAACCAAATCCACTCATAAACACTGGATCGTTGTCCTCTTGGAATATTGGTAGCGGTGGCTGCTCATCTATGCCACAATTCTTTGACAATGGAAATCCACACAATCCCAAATTTCCACCATATGAGTTGTTTTGAAATGTACCAAATTGTTTGCCTTGTGGTATGGGTCCCATAAGTTGGTTTTGCGAAAGATTTAACACTGCCAAAAATGTTAAACTTGTCAGTTGCATTGGAATCTTCCCATTAAGCCTATTTGAAGAGAGGTCTAAGGATTCAAGTGCAGGCAAATGGCCCAAAGATGATGGTATATGGCCAGTTAGTCTGTTATGGGAAAGGTTAAGACCTCGAAGAAAGTTAAGCATTCCAATCACTTCAGGAATCTTTCCATGGAACTTGTTACTTGATAGATCTATGGTAGTGAAGATGGTTAAAATTCTCTCTAGCACAAAGCTTTGCCCTTTCATTGCTACAATAACCGAGTCTTGGTAATAGCCTTGTTCCATGTATTTCACTTCGCCTTCACTTTCTTTGGTTGTCTTTATAGCCTTCAGTCCCTTGAAGAAATTCGTAGGTAAACTTCCAGAAAACTCATTATGAGAAAGGTCAACGATTCGCAACAAAGAGAAAGATGACTTGGTCTTGAAATTGTCCAGTTGACCATTAAATTTGTTGGACCTCAAGATAAGAACTTGTAACACTGGAAGATCTTCCAACCAATAGGGGAAGGAATCATTTATCTTGTTATTTCCTATGTCTAGAACTTCCAAATATTTACAGTTGACCAAAGATTTTGGTAATAGCCCTTCCAACTGATTACCATTGAAGACGAGTCCTCAACGTATTACCCTCTGCAAATGTTTCGGGCATGGTGCCATAGAAGTTATTCCTCCTCAAATCCATGACTACAAGAGAATTACTGAAGTTTCCCAAACATGAAGGAATTGTACCACTCAAACTGTTGTAAGAGATGTCTAAGATTTCAATGGAAGTTACATTGCAAATCGTAGATGGGATCTCCCCACTTAATCTATTGTTGGAGATCAAAAAGTTGCGCATAGAAGATGGTGGAACAGGAAGCACGCCATGTAGTAGATTGGCACGGAAGTTCAAATATAGAAGTGTTTTGAGCTTTTTGAACATATTAAAGTCTACAGTGCCATTCAAGTCATTTGATGAAATATCAAGAAATGAAAGGTTGACAAGATTAGAGATAGACTTTGGAATAGAGCCATAAAGCCTGTTATTATCTAATGAGAGAAACTCCAGTGAATCGCTAAATTGAAATTCAGCAAATTGACCAGTGAGTTGGTTGTAAGACAAGTGAATTGCGGTGAGTTTTGTGAGGTTGGCAAAAAAATTGGGAATCCTACCTCCAATGTTGTTATATCTGAGGCCAAGAAAAGTGAGATTCTTTAGGTTTGAAAGTGATGATGGGATTTGGCCCGTAAAGTTGTTAGTTCCAAAGAAAATCTCAGTAACTCTCGTGAGATTCCCAAGCCATATTGGTAATGCTCCTGTAAAATTGCAATTTTATGAGTTCAAAATATTTCTAATTGTGGACTACACGTTAATAACCAAAAATGCTTATGGATCTTACCTTGAATATTATTGGATCGTAGGTCGAAGTAGGAGAGTACAAAGAGATTTGAAATTGATGATGGCATCTCACCACTAAAATTGTTAATTGATAGATCCAAATCGATGAGTTGTGTAAGGTTGCCAAGCCATGCAGGAATGGACCCATTAAACTTGCATTCACTCATAAACAAATGTTGTATGAATTTCATTTTGCCAATTGATTTTGGTAACTCTCCTGAGTAAATTGTGCGAGAGACATCCAAAAACCGTAGTGGTGTGCTCCAATTTACCATTGGAAAAAACCATGTGAGTTCAGGATTATCCGTTAGAATAAGCTCACGCAGGTTTGGTAGGCGGAAAATGTGATCAGGTAGCTTCCCGCGCAATAAACAATTGTTGAGAGTAATGGATGTCAAAGCAGAAGACAGATTCATGAAAGAACTTAGAGAAATAGAGGACATTTCAACATTCTCAAGATGAAGTTCTCTTAGTTTGGTCAGATTTTGGACAAGCCTCTTCACAACAGATGCTTCGAGTTTGAGATAGCTATTGTAGTCAGAGAGATCTAGTGAGGCGAGTTGGGAGAGGTGAGATATTTCAAGTGGGACTTTGCCAGAAAACATGGAGTGAGAAAGGTCAAGGTGTTTCAATCTTGCAAACTGGCCAAACCTAGATGAAATGGAGGAATAGTTAAAATTGTTTGAAGCGAGGTTGAGCCATTGCAGGGGAGGGAGAAGAAAGAGGCTACTATTGAAAGGATTGGTGCCATAAAGCCAACTACAACTGAGGTCAAGGCCTATCACATCTCCTTTCATCCTATCACATGTAACACCATCCCATGAGCAGCAATCAGTTCCCCCCTTCCAGGACTCCATCTTTGGATAAGAATGAAGACCAACTTCATCACAATTGAAAGAAACATCGTTGGAAAAAGAAAATAATTGCTTGAATTGGAGCAATGCAAAGCTTTGGTCTTGGGAACACAGTGGTGCAGAAGAAGAGGATGAAGTCAGTTGAGAATACAAGAGCAGCAAGAGGTAGAAGAAGGGTTGAGAGAGCAAAACAAAAGACCTCATCATTATTCTGGATGAGATAAGAGGCACGTATATGACTGTCATACGTGAAAGAAAAACTGGAAGATTAATTTTATAGGAAAAAGCTATGACAACAACCTCGTCGTTGTATTTTGTTGGTATTCTTTTTATTTTTATTTTTATTTTTCTTTTTGTACGTTAGTCTTGTCAATAAAGCAATTTTATGATTTTTGGGAGGTTGGCTGACGAGCGATGAGTGACGAATTAGGAATCACATATGGATGACGTCAACAAAGCCAGTTTGCACGTTGTAATAAAATAATTGGATTAGATACAAATTTTCTCAGGACAGGCTGGTTATCTCCTGACATGGGAAAAAAGATAGGGCTAAAGACAAAAATAGGAGTAAGAGTGGGGCAGGTCAAAAATGACTAAATTAGTTAAAACGGGCCATGCAACATGCAATTATGAAGACTAAAACGACGAGTATCGTTTCATTTTTAAAAACAAGCTGATTTCCGCATGATGCGCAATGCACATATTGATATACCCTATTAGAAATATTATATGCACAGTATAATAAAATACTAATTTTTGCAATTATTTCTCTGAGACTAAGTTTTCACGGAGAAAATCATAAAATGATATATTTTTTTAAAAAATTTCTAGTGAGATTGTAACTTGAGTTCTTCACTTTGGAACTTGAGTTTCAGATACTCAAGTTTCAAAAGTGATCACATAATTAATATATTTGCAAAATTAGCTTAATAGGTAAAAAAAACCCTATGGAGCTTGATCTAAACTTGTTTTGAAGAGAGACTTGAGCGAAATCACCAGAACCCAGTAACGGCAAAGATTTTGAGAAGAATATTTCTTTTCTCTATTTGAATATTAGAGAGAGAGTTTAGATTTTGATGTGATTTTTTCCTTTTTAGTTTTAAATGGTGTTTTTATTTGGGTTTTGGGTCCTAAAAGTGTTTGTTTCATTTTCCCTTTATTTATAAATTTTTAGATAGTTAATATATTTTCTAGTTATTTTCTGACCGGTTATCAAAAAAAAAAAAAAATTCTAGGTATAAGGTGAGAAAGTTTGGATTTTGAGAAAGTTTGTTTAGGAGAATAATTCTCAATTTCAAATGTAAGTACTTTGGTCAAAATTTTGCAAGTAAATAATTTTTTAGAAATGAATATTTGTAAGGTTACAAATTAGAGTGATAACAATTACTTGTTACGAAATGCAGGGTCAGACACTTACGGAAACAATTCTAGAGCCTTGTAACTCAAATGAATCCAAACGTTAGCAGGTTAGAGTAACTTTTTTTTTTTTTTTTTTGGGGGGGAGGGGGTGGGAATTCTTATTTTTCTTTGGCCTCACGTTAGCAGGTTTATAACATATATATAAATTTTGGGGGCCCAACATTATTGTGGCTCTGTCACTGAGTATCCAGTAAGGTAATGGTTATTTTATTAAATGAACATGATTCCTGCTTGCTTGAGGAAGAATATGCATCATGTGAATTTTTACTATGAAAAAACAAGGTTCTTTGGGCCTATGCTCAGGTTGTGGTTGCACACATAAGAGACAAACACGGATGCAACACAACACTACTGACAGTGTGAGTCCCAAAAGCAAGCATCCATCAGTTCCAGTCTCCATGACCAAAAATATTGAAACCATGTTTGATATTTTGGGGTTCATCCATCATGGAAGATGTTACTCACCTTGAGATCTCTATGTATAATCCTCAATTTGAAATCTTGGTGGAGAGAAAGAAGCCCTCTAGCAATTCCCTCATATGATCTGAAACTGAAAGCGCTAGCTTAGACCAAAACTTTATCTCTTGTTTGATCTGGCATGTGTCTAGTTCAAGTTAATCTAAAATTCTAATTCCTAACCAACAAACTGAAATTTTAAATGTTCTGTGGACAATTGATGTCAGAATAACACAAGCCATGTCTACCTGAATGCAATGGGTTCTAAGGGATCTCTACCAAAATTGAAAAGGTCTGGCTCTTATTTGGCATGTATTTATAATATAGCATTTTGTAGAAGGTTAGCAAAATTTCAATGTTGAATTTTGACAATCAGAATTCATTTTTGAACTCAGTCCTTGTCCATAGCTCCATGAAAGCCTCTTTGCAGCAATTTCTTCTCCACTAGTGTTAGAAATTTAGACCCCTTAAACCAATCAGATTAACCTAGTTAATTAGCCAAGTGATTAACTTAGTCAAATTATGCAATTCTAGGTTATCACAAACATACAATCATATCAAAAATATAAAGCAGCAGAATAATAAAAACACAATGATATAATCACCCAGGAAACCACACGGTAAAAACCTAGGGAGGATTTGACCTAGTTATCCTCAAGGTAAACCTGAATCCACTATGCGAAAGAATCAAAGTTCATACAAAAGGACTTACAAGCTCCCCGCTTGACTTCCTAATGCTACCTACCGGTAGAACTTACTGACACGACTACGTGCAAGCTCTGAATCCACGGACTCCTTCTTTCTTGGATTCTCCAATCAGCTACAAGCACCCACGCTTGTTATTCTTTAAGCTCCAATGGTAGCAACCTTGTTGATTATCAAGATATAGATAATAGCTCTACCTTGAAAACCCTAAGTTTATGTGAAGGAAAACTCCTCAAGGATCTCACAAGAGATTCACATAAACCGCAATATGAGCAACAAAGACTTAGAGAGGTTTGGGTACAAAACTCTAGATACAAAAGAGGCACTCTCTTCTCTCTCTTAAAAGTCTCAAAAACGTTCTAGGGTTTTTCTTATATATATGAGTGTTTTACTTGATCCCCAAGATGTTTAAATAAAATTTGGGCTGAACTAGAACTCTGCAGAAAAATAAATCAGTACGTGGTTCGATCGATCGAGTCTAATTTTCGATCGATCGAGCCTTACAGATTTAGTCCAATAAATCTGCAATCACTCGATTCCAGTTTTATAAATAAACATACTTTGAGCAAGCCTAAACAAGACTAAACAACCTGTTTTGATCATGGTTTGCCAACAATACAAATTAGAGTTCTAAATACATAAGTTCCTAACTCTTTAGAACAAGAGAGTCAATACCGTACCGGAGGCTGTACCGGTTTGGTCAGCGGTACGATATATTTCGGATACCGGTCAATACCGGTGTACCATTTCGGGTTTACCGCTATTTTTTATATTTATAAATAAATAAAAATATATATATATATACATATATATATATATATATATATATATATATATATATGTATGTATGTATGCGTGTGTGTGTGTGTGTGTATATATATATATATTATAATAAATATAAAAGTTTACCATAAAACATTTCCTCAATTCAGAACTAATTATTCATGGTTTTAGACTTTAGTATCAATTAAAAGAAAAAAAAACAATATAAAAAATAGAAAGATTAAAAGTTACCATTGCATACTAAGAAAATAAATAATACTAATAAGTTAATGCAAATAAGTTACCATTCTGCCCTAACAAAAATTCAAAATTACAAAACTTAAAAAAAAAAAAAAAAAATTTCTGTACTGGCCGGTATTGCCCGAAATTGGCCGGTACGGCCGGTATTTTTTCCGGTACAAAATAGGGGGGTTATACGTATCGGATTGCTGGCCGGTACGGTATATTCCGGCCGTACTGGTTGGTACGGTATGGAATTGACTCCCCTGCTTTAGAACCTAACAACTAGTACACCCTAAAAGTCACTACAAAAAAATGGGTTTCTAGCCGCGTTTCAAAAACGCGGCTATAGACCCCAAAAACGTGGCTATAGGATTAGAGCTGCGTTTCCTTAGCCGCGTTTGCAAACGCGGCCTAAACACCGCAGCAACAAGCCTATAGCCGCGTTTTTGAAAAACGCGGCTATAGCCAGACCTATAGCTGCGTTTTTAACCGCAGCTATAGGCCAGCTTGGAGCTGCGTTTTAACCGCGGCTAAGGGTTCGGACCTATAGCCGCGTTTTAAAAACGCGGCTATAGGTTTTTTTAAAAACAAAAAAAAAAAAATTTGGGTTTTTTTTTTTTTTTTTTTCCAGAAAACAATATTTTTGGGTTTCTTTTTTTTTTTCAGAAAATTCAAAATTTGAAATTCAAATAAAAAAAATTCAAAATTAAACATAAATATCCAAAAATTTCAAAATCAAACACAAACCCAAAAAATTCAAAATCAAACACAAACTCAGAAAATTAAAAATCAAACACAACATACTCACAATACTAACACACCCAGAAAATTCAAAATCATACACAACGTGCTCCAAAATATAAGAACACAAACTCATCTATACATAATCACAATATTAGCAACACAGTAGCACAAATTCAAGTACAGATGCAAAAAATTCAAAATCAAATATTGCTAAAATATCCACTTCATTCCAAATTTTCAGTAGATCTATTGACAAATTAGTGTGCTTGAGATGAAGAAAAAAAGAAAAAAAGAAGCAGCAGCTACAAAGAAACAAAAAAAAAAAAAAAAGTTACCCAGATAAGAAGAAGGAAGAAAAAAAAAAAAAAAGAGTTACCCAAATGTGAAGAACAAAGAAAGAAAAAGGAAAAAAAAAAAAAGAAGAAGTGTCACCCAGATGTGAGGAAGGAAGGAAAAAAAAAAAAAAAAAAAAAGGAAAGAGAGAAGACTTACGGTGGAGTGGAGCACTGAGTGAAGAATGAAGAAATAAGGAAAAAAGAAAGAAGAAGAAGAAATAAAAGAAAAGAAGAAAGTGGGGTAGGTGGGGATATAGGTGGGAAAGGATGGGGCACGTGGGAAAGCTGAAGAAAAAAAAAATTTTTTTTTTTTGGGTGTTACATATAGTGGCGTTTTTAAAAACGCGACTATAGGTCACGCTTAGTGACATATTTATATGGCTGGACTTATAGCCGCGTTTTTTAAAAATGCGGCTATAGGTCATGTCACTAAGGGTGACCTATAGCCGCGTTTTCTAAAAAACGCGACTATAGGTTTTCCTGTAGAAAAATTATTTGGCTGTACCTATAGCTGCGTTTTTGAAAAACGCAGCTATAGCTTACGTTTAGCTGCGTTTTAAAACGCGGCTAAAGGTCAGCTATAGCCGCGGTTTTTTAGAAAACGCAGCTATAGGTCCCTTTTAAAAAGAATTATTCAGTTGGACCTATAGCCGCGTTTTTGAAAAACGCAGCTATAGCATGAGGATTTAGCTGCGTTTTTGACAAACGCAGCTATAGTTTGAGGCTTTACCCGCGTTTTTGATAAACGCAGCTATAGGTTAGCTATAGCCGCGTTTTTTGTAGTGAGTTCATTTTGCAAAAAGATAGCAAAAAATCTGAAGAATAAAATGACTACATATCTATTTTTTGTTCTAAAATATTGCAAAGTTTGTGTAGTAAATGGATCCAAAACCACCTTTACAAACTTCTAGTTGATTGAAAAGTCATCAAAGGCTTTAGCAGTTGTAGTTAGGTTGAACAACGGAATCCAAGTCTTCTTCTCGGCCTTTGTTGTTAAGACCAATTTTGTGACTTCTCTTGGTTTCCTTGAATCACAATGAGTTTCACTCAAGTAGACATCTAAAGGGAAGAACAATTTTGATATATATGTATAGATTAAAAGATCTTACACTTACAAGAAAACCATCAGATTCCCAATGGAATTCCCATTTTGCAATATAACAGAACAAAATCTCGACCATGTTATATGAGAAACTCATTCTTTCTCTCTGAAAGGTACCATATTACTCAAATGCTACTCACTAGTTCACCAAAAAGTGAAATATGTAACAATTTGTACTTACAATTTAAAAGAATCAAGGTATTATAAACACGGCCTAGTGTTCTACTCAAAATTTTCCAAGCTTTCAAAATGTAGGCTGCGTCTATCAAGACTAGGGCAAGTTAATTAGAACTTTTGCTTTAGATTAAATGACTAAACTTAAAGGCAAGTTACTGGATGGGAGTAGCTATTCCATACCTTACTATGAGATTCCAGGTAAAAAGAAAAACTACCTCTAGGAAATTCCAAGTGAAAATAAGGACATAGACTTTGCATAGGTGTCAGAGTAAGCAATCTTACCTCATAAATATTTCCTACTTCTGCAATTGTAATACCAACTATGAGCATCCTAGAAACTACCTCAGTGGAAGCTACAACTATCACTGATGTCTTCTGTAAAGTTATTATTTACAACTATATGTTTTTGTTGGCTTATATTCCGTGCCAAATTTGATTGTAATTATTTGTAAGGGTTGTGTGTTAGAGAGAGAGAGAGAGTGTGAAGACTCAAGTATTTGTAGATTGAAGATTCCTCGCGGGTGTCTTGTGACTTAGCTTCCAGCGAAGTGATACATGTGCCCTGCACATGCTGGAATGCGAAGAGTCAGGCCAGGTGGAGACAGCTGTGTCTCGCGAGTATCTCGCGGGTAAGGCTTTCTCGCGAGACACCCGTGAGACATTCTGTTCTGCCAGCCTGTACAGTCTGAGTCACACTTTCTGTGCCCACACTATTTATACCAACATTACCCACAAATTGAGCAGAGAGCCTCTAAGAGAAAAACCCTAGCCAAACACCTTGAGAGTTAGAGATTGTCATACTCACAATCCTCTACACATTTGATTTGGGAATTTCCTCATCTTCTACCTCTCCATTTCCATATCATTGAGAGGTTGATAGCCCAAACACTTACCATACCCTTTTAGAGTGTGAAGTGACATTTTGGTGCTATTGGGAAGTATTGGAAGAAGCCGATGATGGCAGATGCAACATGGAGCTTGTTGCGGGATCCGGAGAACTAAGACAAGACACGGTTCCGAGAAGCCTTATTGGAGTAGGAGCTTGGAGGGCTTAGGTACATCGGGTAGATTAGGCTTGAAAGGTCTCTTGCTAACCCATGTATCCCAACTAATTGTCTAGTGGATCGATTTCCGCTTGGAGGGCGGCGGAGAGGTTTTTCGCCGAGTTCTTCGGTTTCTTCTTCGATAACATGTCTCGATGTTATTTGTGTTTGCATCTCTCTTCCCTACTCTTGTTCATTTCATTTTTACTGCTTTGTTGCTTTAAATATGGATTAGAGCAGTTGTTGTGCTTATACGCTTGTGTTTACATTATTCCGCACTTAGTATTAAGTTAGTGTAAAATCAACTAAGCCGTAACTTTAATTTGGGAGTCTAAACCGCTTGTGTGTTTTCGACACATTTCCGAGCTTTCAATTGGTATTAGAGTGGGTACACTTGCTGTGGTTTAAATATCTAAGTGTGATCCTTGACCTTTTTTGAGATGGATAGCTCTTAATCCCTAAATGTTCCACCATTTTTTGATGGTAACAATTACACTTTCTGGAAAGTAAGAATGAGGGCATTTTTATGCTCTATAGAGGATACTGTTTGGGATGCGGTTGAAGTAGGTTGGACTAGGCCGGAGGCTGCAAAATCCACTTGGGATAAGGTAGCTCTTGCGGCGGCTAATGCTAACAGTAAAACTTTAAATGCTATTTTCTGTGGTGTGTCTCCAGATGAATTTCACAGGATATCTCACATGACAGTTGCCAAGGAAGCTTGGGGGATTTTGGAGACTACCTATGAAGGTACAAAGAAAGTTAAGGACACAAAACTCCAAATGCTTACCACCAAATTTGAAGAGCTCAAGATGGATGATGATGAATCTTTTGATTCATTCTATGGGAAGCTCAACGAAATTGTTATTACTAAGCTCGATCTTGGTGAGAAGATTGAAGATACTAAGGTGGTGAGAAAAATCTTGAGGTCCTTACCGGAGAGCTTTCTAGCAAAAGTCACAGCCATAGAGGAAAGCAAAGATTTGGATGAAATTAAGATCCTAGAGCTCATTGGGTCTCTTCAAACGTATGAGCTTGGACTGCCTTCCCATGAGACAAGTAAATCGCTTAATCTCAAAACCATCACCAAAAGAATAGATGATTCCTCCGAAGAAGATGGAGTGGAGAAGGAAGTAGCATTTCTTGAGAAAAACTTCTGCAAATTTCTGAGGATGAAAAACAGTGGGAAACCATTCAACAGAGTGAAGTTTTCATCTTCAAGAGGTGATAGGAAAGAGTTTAAGAGGAAAGAGGGGAAGGACTCTCAATCTCCTTCAGACATTGTGTGCTATGAATGCAATGGCCATGGACATCTCAAGAAGGAGTGTCCAAATTATCTAAAAGGAAAGGGTAAGGCGTATGCCACAACGCTGAGTGATTCGGATTCTTCAAATTCCGATTCTGAAGAGAGCTGTGACGGAGAAGGAAACTACTTCTCATTCATGACCATTGCTCATGTGGATTCCTCAGATGATTTGGGTGCACTTGTGAAGGAGCTTGGTGAGCACTCTGATTTGGAATCTATTGGAATAGTTAAAGAATCTAAAGATGAGGAAGCTGGAGAAGCAGTGGGACTGCAAGAGACTTATCATGCACTTCTTGAGAAGACCGATGAATATGCTAAGGTGGCTAATGCAGCCATTAAGAAGATGAAGAGGGTTGAGGAAGATTACAAAAGTCTTCTGGCACAATACAAGGAGGCAAAATGTGAGATTGAAATACTAAATGGTGAGCTATCAGAAGCTTACACGAAAGTGAGATTTCTTGAGCAAGAGGTAGTGCAAGCATATGCCAAGATAGAAAGGGTCTCCTCCAGGAAGTTAGATGAAGTTATCTCATCTCAAAAACCTTCCTCCAACAAGTCCGGACTAGGATTCACCGGAGGGAGCAGCTCATTAGCCAATGTCACCAAAGAGGTGAAGTTCGTGAAGGCCAAAGATACGGTTGTAGAAGAGCCGACTCCTGAGAAAGTTAAGGTTGAAAAGAAGAAGAAGGTAGTTGATCAACGGGTGTTTAATAAATCTCGTAATCAATTAGATGCCAGATTTGGATCTAGAGGAAGATTACTTCCAAGATCGCAACAGGGTCCTAGAATGAATTATTTGTGTCACTTTTGTGGATTACAAGGACATACAAGACCCAACTGTCATAAGCTGATAGCTTTGAACAATACAAGCGCTCCTCGGTCACGAGGAAGGAGAAATGACGAGAGGTCATGGGGTGGTGAGTAAACAAGAAGTCAAAACCATGATCCCGGAATGATGGACATGATGAAGATGATTGGTGCCTTCACCAACTGTTTGGAAAGCTTCACACGGAGGTTTGAAAGTCTCAACTCTCATACCCAATCTGTCAAGGATATCACCCCAAACGCACGTGATGTGTGGGTGAAGAGGGGTACTCATGCATAAGTATTATAACATGTCCATGCTCTAATTCTTTCAATGATTAGGGACACTTGCCGTTGCATCTTATCATGCACTGTCTTCATTTTATAGCATGTTTCTTTTACCTGTTTGGCTTGTGCCTGTTTTGTTTTTGCTTTGTTGATCTTCTTTATTTCGATTTGTTTTTGAGTGTATTCAAAAATTCAAAAACCCATAAAAAATTGAAAAATCTCAAAAAGTTTGATCACTTGTTTTGTGTATGTCACATGTGAGTTTGGCCTAGTACCTTTGTACTTATGGCGTAGTGCATTTACGAGCTTAGCTTGTTATGTATGCACATTTATCTTTGTGGAAGAAATCTTGAAAATTATGTGTGACTGTTGTAAATAGATTTTCAAGCTTGTCATGAATGATTGGTCAATAGTCTTGATGGTCTTGATACTAGCATAGACTTGTGTCTATATCTCTTCCCACTTTATTTTTTTTGTTTTTGCAAAAGAGCTCACTAAATGTAAATCTCCAAATGAAAAGAGATATCGAGCTGCAAAAGCCTATCGCACATACTAGTATTTGACTAGGAAAAAGGGAAAGCGACTTATGTTTTGAAATGTATGGTGCTCAAAAAACCAAAGGCTAATCATCAATATTGAAATATCAAAAATTTCAACCACCAATCTCAAAAAAGATGTTTTGTCCAAAAATGGATCAATTGTTATGCTTTATGCAGAAGCCAAATGAAAAGCTTCTAAGTTATGTAATCAATTTGTGGGAGGTCATATATTCTCATTTCTATAATTGAGATAGTCCACTTGATTTCGTATCAGTTGTGTATGACTCGATTGAATTGATCATTGAAGCTTCACTCTGGTCTAAGGACTATTTCACACTTGATACTCACCCACAACACACAAGACTTTGATTCAATGAATGCTTATCTCATTTGTGTGATTGTACATGTTCAAATGTGATGTGTATGCTCAAATACTTGTTGATCAAACCCAAACAGATTTTTGAGTGTTTTATTTTTTTTTGAAAGTGATTTTATACTTTCGTGTTCTTTGTTTTTGTTCAAAATGCATTTTTGTGTCTTTCTTCAAAAAACTGGTTTAGGGGTTATTTCGCGAGAAGCTCGTGACTTAGAGCTTCCCGTGAAAAGTGTTTGAGGGAAATAATTTTTTCATCATGTCACACAGAAACTATCGCGACTGTATCGTGACTGTCTCGCGACCAACAGCTTCTCGTGAAATGCTGTTTGGCAAAAACTGGATTTTTCCAAATTCAGATAGAGGGTATCATGACTGTCTCACGAGATAGAGCTTCTCGTGAAAGCTTTTGTGCTTTAGTGGCCATTCTTGCGAATGTCTCGCGACGGTTTCGCTACTCTCTAACCCGCAAAAAATGCGTGTTTTTAGTTTTATATTGCAGATGTGACAGTTTTTCAAATCACAAACACTTCCCTCGCATAACCTCATTCGAACCCCTTTTCAACCCAAAATCAATTTCTTTCAAAACCCCATCAATTTCAAGCTTTCTTCAGCAGTTTCTACATCAAGGTATGTTTCCTTCAACATTTTCTTCATTATTTTCTTAGATTTTGCAGTAATGAATACTTAGGGTTTGAATATTGGGGATTTTCGAAATTAGGTTGGGTTTCGTATTTTTTGTGCAATTCTTTCAATTTTTTTTATTGGGCTGAGTCCCATTTGCTTATTGTGCATCTGTGTTGGCCCCATGTGACATTTTAACATGTATTGAGGGTAATTTTCACATGTTCATGCATTGTTCATGCTTAGAGTACATTTGTGCATGCTATGTGTTTGTCAAAATGTCCGAGTGACATTTTTGTGGCTAATTGGAATCCAGTGATTTCAATCTATGGGTTTTCACTTGTTTGACCATGTTTCACTCGGTGTGGTCATTGGTCATATGGTTCATACACTTTGCACATGTTGAACACATTAGGCACACACCTAGGCACCCCTCATGCATCTGGTGCTGCACTCTTATGCATCAACACACGCACCCACATGCATCAGTACATGCACACATAAAAACACATGCACAGTTACTTATTTTCATGCATTATGTCTATTTTTTAGCATGTTGTTTAAAGTTGATTATGCTCTATTTTAGGCTAATTTTTCCTCTATTTTGGAACTAACTTGAATCTAATCAAGTTTTATGTTCGTTTTGTGCTTTGTGTACATGGTTCTTTTCTGGTTCTGTTGTTATGTAGATGGCCCCAACCAAGCATGCAGCTATAAAGAAACCAACTTCAAAGCGTGCACGCACTAATTCTGAGCATTTCAAACCAGCGAAAGCTGATATGAAGTATAATGACTGCTATAAGGACAAGATGATCATCATGGAGAGGGTGGTTCAGTTAGAAACTCTTGAGGACACATTCATCCCTGATGTGTTCAAAGATAGAACTTGGACCAAGCTGCTGAATCCAGTTGGGGTTGTTTATTCTGAGATGATTAGAGAATTCTTCTCAAACACCACTGTAGAAGATGATCACATCAACTGCTGGGTGAGAAGAAAAGAGTTTGTCATTACGAAGGATAGCATTCAAGACTTTCTTGTAGTTCGTCCTCCATCTCAGCCTATCACCACCCAATATGAGGATAAATTGGGTTCTATTGCAGAAATGGTGAAAACACTTGGTGGGACAATGACTAAGAATGCCATGAACACAATATTGTTTTCACCAGAGATGAGGACCTTAGCCTATGTGATGATTCACAATTTGTACCCAGTGACAAACCTAACTACACTATTTGCCCTAAGAACAAGATTCCTGTATAATCTCTTTACCCATAAGGAGATAGACATTTGTGGCCATGTCATCCATGTCTTGAAGAAGAGCATTACAAAGCAGAATACAAGGATTGTAATGCTGTTTCCCTCTCTGATCGTGGGCTTGATTGCTAAAGCAAAGATCAAACTTCCTAGTGGCCTCACAGCAGTTCAGAGGGATTATCCCATTGGTGGTCATACACTGACTAGGAGCATAGCACACATCAAAGGCTCCAAGACTGGTGTGCATACCATCCCACAACCTCGTGTTGAGCAAGATGAGGGTGGAGATACAGATGAGGAGATTGATAGATTCACTTCTGCTCCAGACACTTCAGCACAGCCATCCGTCTTCTGCTCCAACACAAGGTTTAAGAAAACTTGATCAATTACTGGCTAAAATGGATCAGATGTCTACAGTGCTGGATTCTCATGTACAGCACACTGCGAACCAGTTTGCATACCTTCAAGGACAGATCACCGCGTCATCATCACAGATTCAGGACTTGTCCTCCGCATATGGATCAGACTCCGAGTCGGATCAGTTTTAGCCACTTTGGCCATTCCGGTGAAAAAGGGGGAGAAAATTTTGAGGGGGAGCTGAGGAAGAGCTTGCACAGTGTTAGGGGGAGCATAGTTTTAGACTTATAAGTATTGGTTATTGGTTCACAAACGGTTTACCTTTGGTTATTTTAGTTTTTATAACTGCTGTTTTATGCTTATTGTTGTTACTGCTTATGTTTTAAACTTAAATACTCTGGTTTAATCTCAGTTCTATTTCTATTTAATTTGTGATTCTCTCAATGCTTTTGTAGCATTTCTCTTGCACTTTTAAGATATTATGTCTTAAGTACCTCACTCTTGTGCCATTGTAGGATTTTTCCTAGATGCACATACTTCATGTATTGTGCATTGGTTGAGTGTTGGTCATTCAAGTGATTTGCCTTGTGTTTGTCAACTTGAATGTCCGGATGTTCATTCCAAGTGTGAATGAGCATTGTGATCACTATTGTATAAGTGATTGCGTGTTTGGTCAAGCCATGGTCTAGTACTTTATTCCATTTTGCTTGATCGCATTGTGCTTGTTCCATTTTTCGTTACAAGTTTTTTGCATAACCATGAACTTATTGTATTGTTGTGTTTCAGGAGATACTTGTCATTATGGTTCAAGAGCTTCACAGTTTCTAGATTAGGTGTGAGTGAGTTTTGCCAATGTTCCCAAACTCATGTTTAAGTCTAGAGTCTGTTTTAGGGGTTTTGTCACGGAATAGCCAAAGGGGGAAATTGTAAAGTTATTATTTACAACTATATGTTTTTGTTGGCTTATATTCCGTGCCAAATTTGATTGTAATTATATTCAATCTGTTGTACCCTGTATTTGTTGTAGGATTTCTTTGTAAGGGTTATGTGTTAAAGAGAGAGAGTGTGAAGACTCAAGCATTTGTAGACTGAAGATTCCTCACGGGTGTCTTGCGACTTAGCTTCCTGCGAAGTGATACATGTGCCCTGCACATGCTGGAATGCGAAGAGTCAGGCCAGGTGGAGACAGCTGTGTCTTGCGAGTATCTCGCGGGTAAGCCCTTCTCGCAAGACACCCGCGAGGCATTCTGTTCTGCCAGCCTGTACAGTCTGAGTCACACTTTCTGTGCCCACACTATTTATACCAACATTACCCACAAATTGAGCAGAGAGCCTCGGAGAGAAAAACCCTAACCAAACACCTTGAGAGTTAGAGATTGTCATACCCATGATCCTCTACACATTTGTTTTGGGAATTTCCTCATCTCCTACCTCTCCATTTCCATATTATTGAGAGGTTGATAGCCCAAACACTTACCATACCCTTTTAGAGTGTGAAGTGACGTTTTGGTGCTACTGGAAAGCATTGGAAGAAGCCGATGATGGCAGATGCAACATGGAGCTTGTTGCGGGATCCGGAGAACTAAGACAAGACACGATTCCGAGAAGCCTTGTTGGAGTAGGAGCTTGGAGGGCTTAGGTACATCGGGTAGATTAGGCTTGGAGGGTCTCTTGCTAACCCATGTATCCCAACTGATTGTCTAGTGGATCGATTTTCGCTTGGAGGGCGGCGGAGAGGTTTTTCACTGAGTTCTTCGGTTTCCTCTTCGATAACACATCTCGGTGTTATCTGTTTTTGTATCTTTCTTCCTTACTCTTGTTTATTTCATTTTTACTGCTGTGTTGCTTTAAATATGGATTAGAGTAGTTGTTGTGCTTATACGCTTGTGTTTACATTATTCCGCATTTAGTATTAAGTTAGT
Organism: Quercus ilex subsp. ballota; assembly: GCA_032727855.1. Taxonomy (NCBI): domain Eukaryota; kingdom Viridiplantae; phylum Streptophyta; class Magnoliopsida; order Fagales; family Fagaceae; genus Quercus; species Quercus ilex. The sequence goes on from JAVFWQ010000028.1 coordinate 600,809, forward strand.
GTAAAATCAATCAAGCCGTAACTTTAATTTGGGGGTCTAAACCGCTCGTGTGTTTTCGACACATTTCCGAGTTTTCATCTTCTTTTTATGACCATGTTCCATCCCTTCATATTAGATTTTGAACCATCAAATCAAATTCAGTCGAAATTCAAGTAAAAAAGCAGCTAAAAATATATTATAATTTCTCCACGCAAATTAAAAAAAAAAAAAAAAAAAAAGGAATGGAAAGGAAGGGAAAGGAAAGGAAATACAATGGAAATAATCATTTGACTTCCATCTCACATCAAAATACTTATCGAGGATATTCTTTCACAAAACAAAGCTCATGCCTAGTTCCAAGGAGTCCATTCAAATATATAGATCCTGTCCACCAGCTCAAAACTGTCTAATATATATATATATATATATATATCTTCTATATTGCAAACGACATGGTGCAGCCACTACCTTTTCCTCTGATATATCTTTATTCAAGCATTTCACTAATCCAACACTTTTTTCAAACCAATGTGTTTATCTTGGCAGCTCAATTTTTTTATTGCGTACACATTCTTCATACCAATTCAATGATTCCTATTTTCCTGGTGACTTAAGCATTGGCAAACATGAGAAACACTCTCTTGTTTTTTAATTGAAAACCTGAGACTCACTCATGATACCATTTCCATAGGCACCACAGAACCATAATACTTACAGACGCACTGTGGTCTTTGGGGGCAATGATTCAAAGAGCATCCAACTCTTGTCTGCTTCGATCTATGTCAAGTGTTGAAAGGAATTATAATTGCTTTGGCTCGGAACCATTTTTGAGATAACAGACTTATAGTTGAAGTTGTCCACGAAGTAGACCTCATCGTAATTGGAGATTAATTAGAATTAAAAAAAAAAAAAAAAGATTTGGCTTTTAATCTATCTGGTGGGCCACTAGCTCTAATGCCGATTCCAAAAGCCGAAGGATTGGTATTTTTCTGACCCTTTCCAGATAATGCTGCTTGTTAGAGCATTCGCAGTAGTGTAATTATAATGTTATATTGCTAAAATTTTGCTTTACAAACACAAAAAACACCCCTGCGGCAGTGGAGTTAAATCTAAAAATTTTAGCTCCATTGCTACAGTGCACATCTATTTATAGATGTGCACTGTTCATGAGAGCTAAATAAAAAAAATACATTATTTTATTCCGGCTTTTTATTAAAAAAATCCCACTTGCTCTCTCATTCACTCTCACCGTGCCTCTCTCTCTCTCTCTCTCTCTCTCATCTCATCTTTGAACTCCATCTCTCTCAATCTCACTCTCTTAGCTCTGGTATCTCTCTCAACTCATTCCAGTATCTCTCTTAACTCCGGTACCTCATTCACTCTCACTGTTCCTCCACAGACCCACAGACCCTTCTTTCTTCCTCAAAGACCCATCGCCGATCTGCACGAGCCCAGCTGCCACAGACCCATCGCCGTCGACCCACGTTCGGCCGCCGACCTGACCCATTTCGGCCTCTCTTCTCTATTTTCGGCGTTTTGGTTTTGTGTTTCGGGTTGTGCTTGTGTTTCGGCTTTGTGTTTCAGGTTGTGCTTGTGTTTCGGCTTTGTGTTTCGGGCTGTGCTTGTGTTTCGGATTTATGTTTCGGGCTGGGTTTTTGTTTTGGGCATGGGTTTCGGTTTTTGTTTCGGGCTGGGTTTGTGTTTCTAGCTGTAATTTTTTTGCTTTTTTTTTTCTTCTTCAATGGTTTTGATGGGCACGGCGGAGTTGTGGTTGTGCAGTGATTTTTATGGGTTTGATGGTGGTTGTTGTCGTGTGTTGGTGGTTGAATGAAATATTATTTTATTGTAGTGTTTATATTATTTTATTGTGTTAAAAGTTAAAATAGATCCACTGCTGTAGCATGTGTGTAGGTAAAATAGATAAAATAATTTTTTATGTAGCTAAATAACTAAAATTTTAGATGCACTGCTGCAAATGCTCTTAGTTGTAAAGTTTACTCTCAAAATAAAATCTCCATTGAGCCAGTTCATCCCAGGTCTTCCATGCCAATTGATAGGTGCCGGTTAAGAGTAAGACTTCTCCTCAAGTCCCACTCACACTTCATTCCTTCTAACAATGTATCAGAAAGATAGTCGAAGCTTTGCCACAAATAGTCTTCTGGAATTCCATTTTGGCCTCTTACAAATGAGACACTGTTCCTATGATTCAGTTAACTTCATAAAGGGGGAAAAATGAAAGTCACATCAACTCAAACTATTGCTTATTCGAAATCTTAATTCTATCATCAAGTAAAATGCCTTAATTGTTACTTTAGTGCTTACCGTCGACAAAGCCTGCAATTACTCACTATTAGAGAATAAAAAAGGCACCTTCCAAGGCCTGCCATGCAGAAGAACGCCGAGAGACCCGAAAGCACCGCCAGAATAAGACTCTGCTCTTTGAAAACCTGAAGAACCTGTAATGTCTTCGGCCATGCATTCCTCAATAACAAAATGCTCTGCCCAATAACCCCATAATCAGCATTTACCGCACCTTCCATTGCAAACACTCTCTTACACCCAAAAACCAAAACCCCACAAATCATTGTCGCCAAAACAATCCCACGCTTTATCAACTCTGAATTCACACCCGAAATCGCATTTTCATCAAACTCTCACTATCTTTTCCTACAAATTCCAAATCAGCTCTACCAACAACCTAGTCAGTTTCTTTTTCTCGATATCTAGAATTGATAAAGTTCCTGAAACCACAACGACCTACGCAATTCAATGCTAACCGAAATGGGTACTGATTATTTCGCTGCAAAATCTTCGTCGGCGTTCTCATATGCTTATTTGAAGGCACCAAATACAGCGAAACCGAGTCAAACAAAGACTTTACGCTGGAATTGCAAGTGGGTGCATTGAAAATTGAAGATTTAAGCAACATATCCATAAACTACAAAAAAAAAAAAAAAAAACCCAAAATTGAACACCCAAAAACTAATGCGTACCTATGAGAAAACTGAATAAGTATATATTCATAGTGCTTTATAGTTAACAACAATAAAGAAATACTGAGACAACAACAAAAGCACAGAAAAGCAATAACGTTGTTCTAGACTACGTTTAAGGATTGTGATTTTTTGGGGGTTTCAAATGATAAGTGAAAATTGAGATGGGGAGGGTAGGGTCTTAGAGAGAATTTGAGAGGGTGAGAGAGAGAGAGAGAGAGAGAGAGAGGTGGGACTGAAGAGAAGAAAGCTTAGAGAGGGATACAGTGAGATTGAGATTTGAGGAGCAACATGGTGGTTGTTGGAGAAGGTGGGTGTAAGAGCATTAGCATTGAGACATTTCAATTCTACTATGTTTTACTATTTTAAAAAACCATTTTATCATTATATCATACTATTTTACAATATTTTCAGCATTCCAAAACTCTATTTTTATTAAAATATTATTTTTTAACATTTCTTTATTATTTCTTTCCAATCGTTTTTCAGTCCCATTTTCTTGGGCTTTCCAACAGTCATTTTTATTCCTCTCTTTCTCTCTCAACCTCTAGCACTGGTCCAACACATAGAGCCACGCACACACACAAACCCATGATACACCGATCAACCTATCCAAATCCATCACCACACACACACACAAACACAAACCATCAAACCATCAACAAAGCTACACATACACACAAACCATCAAACCAGTCGGAGCCAACAACGGCCACCACACCCACCAGCCAAGCCACCGATCAGAAACCCACGTCGCCGATTTGAAACCTAGGCCACTGATCAAAAAAATCATCATATGAGCAAACCCATTCAAACCCATTAAAAAAAAAATCATCACCAAAGCCACCATCAGAGCTACCGATGATCAACCCAACTGATCTACCCACCGATCAACAGATCCACCATTTCAAACCCATCGATCAACTGATCCAAACCCACCATCAATCGATCCAAACCCAGCTCGCCGATCCACGCTAATCCAACCTCCAAAATCCAAAACCCAGGGGATGGCGATGAAGCTTCAGAAATGAGAGAGCAGATGGAGAAACAGAGAAGGAAGAAAGAGAAGAGAATAGAAATAATGAGAGAGATGAGAGACAGAGGAGAGAGTGTCAGAGATAAAATATATATATATATATATATATATATTTTACGATACTACTATAGTGCAATTCTACATGTAGAATTGCACTGTAGCAGTATTACAAAAAAATTTGCAATTCTTGGGTTTACAATTCTCTGATGCAGATGGTTTTGGGGATTGAAATGCCAAATTTCCCTTAGATTTGGCATTAGCATTCCCCAATGCTAATGCTCTAAGGGGGGCATGAGAGAACACCGAGCTTGGAAAATTGGCTGTTGTGTTGTGCAAGTGGGAGAGAAGTGTTCATAAAGAAAGAAAAAAAACAAAGAAGCAAATCTCATAGAATAAGGCATTATTTATTTATTTAGTTATTTTTAGCCCTATTTGTTAAAATTGTTTGCTACATATATATATAAAAAATTTCAATGGAAATGTTTTTTTTTGGGTGAACTACATATTTGGCCCCTAATGTTTACCATATCATTTAATTTAGTCTCTAATGTTTCAAATGTATCAATTTGCGTCCTTAAAGTATATTCTTTTATTACTCCATTAGTGATGATATCTAGATTTGGATTGTATTGTGATTGAAGATGCTTTAGTGAGTTTAATGTAGTAGTTCAATTTTAGTCTTTAGATAGCTAAGTTTTTCAAATTTGAAATCATATTTGTTATTGAATTGAAGTGGAAAAAAAGTGGATTGCTTTTGTTAATTTTTAATTTAGAAAAATAGCTTTTTAGTTAGCTCATGTGGTAGCCCACATGGCATATAGGTGGCATAAAAATTAAAATTATAATACCATCATTAGTATTTTCCATCCAACACTAAATTGCAGAGACTGTTTTTACTCAAACATCAAAATGTTATGGGCTATATATATTGACACATTTGAAACGTTAAGAGTCAAATTGAAATATGGTGTAAACGTTAGGAACCAAATATGTAATTTACCTTTTTTTTTAATTTATTGAAAATGAACTTATTTTATTGTGTTTGGTTACAACATTAAAAATTATGGTAAAAATAATTTACATTTGGCTCATAAAAACAGATCGTTTGAGATGAGGGAAAGGAAATGAATGATTTTTTTTTTTTTTAAATATTCATTCTTTTCCTTTGTTTAGAAGTTTTATGAAGGGAATAAAAAGTACATTATTTTGTTTGAGAGTTTAAGTGGGAGGGAATGAAATAGATAGGAGAAAACACTCATTCTTTTCTATTTCATTAAAACCTCAAAGTTTTAATTTCCAAAAAATTGGGAAGAATAGGAGGGAATAAAATTAGATTTAAGAAATAAGAATATTTTTTCTGGGGTGGGCTTAGGAGTTTATTACTGGCCTCAACAATCCCTCTTCCCCTTCTTACAACTACTTCGTAAAGAATAAAATCCATTGAACGATGTTTTCTTTCTTAAATTAAGAATTTTTCTGTATGATTCGCCATTAGAAATATTCCATTTCAGCAATTTTTATTGAGAAAAAGAAAAAAAAGAAGAAAAAAAAAGTACAACTGAAAATAACACCATAATTCGCATATACGAACATAAACTTTAAATATGATTATTCTAGAAATAAGAAAACAACACCTAAATTCACAAATAAAAGTATGATTAACTCTCTGAAATATGCCATTCTACTATTCTTCAGGTGCAAGATAAAGGGTCATAATCTTCATCTGTCTCTTAGTAGAGAATAGGGTCCTCCTCACTTTTTGCAATACCTTGCATACAACACCAAAAAAAAAAAAAAAAAAAAAAAAAAAAAAAAAAAAAAAAAAAATTGAATATATACTACAAATTACTTATATTGTTACTACTTTTAAGCAAGTTTATATAACATCATAGCACAAATTAACTAGAGAGAATTTTGTCAAACTCACCTAAGACTAAGAGCACCCCTCAAATGCATTCATTTCTTCATTGTCTAGGTCTTTGATTATTAGGCCTTCTCTTCTTGTTATTCCGTTCTCCTTCAATGATCCTTACTAGCCATTGAGGTTTTCCTATCTTAAACACAATGTATCCCATAACTAATCCAAACAAGAATCCACATCCATAGCCAATTAACACGGCCTTCCAACCAAATCCTCTTGCAAAAGATGAATTGTTGTCTTCTTGGAATTTTGAGGCTAATAGTGGGGGCATCAGCTTATTAGTGCTACATTTAATTGATAATGGAAATCCGCACAATCCCAGGTTTCCATCATAGGAGTTGTTTTCAAATGTAGCAAATTGTTTGCCTTGAGGTATGGGTCCAATAAGCTGGTTTTGTGAAAGATTTAACATGGCCAAAAATGTTAGATTTGTTAGTTGCAAAGGAATTTCTCCAGTGAGGCTATTTGAAGAAAGGTCTAAGGATTCAAGTGCTGACAATTTTGCCAATGATGATGGGATATGGCCAGTTAGGCTATTATGGGAAAGGTTGAGTAGTCGAAGGACTGTAAGCCTTCCAAGTTCTTCTGGAATCACTCCCTTGAATTTGTTGCTTGATAAATCAATTGTTGTGAAGATTGTTAGGATTCTCTGTAGATTAATTTCCAACCCTTTCACTGTCAACGTCACTGTCACCACCACCGAATCTTGATATCGACTACTTTCACCCATATAATGCGGTTCAAGTCTGTCTTCATCATTAATCATCATCATGGCATTGAAATTTTCAAAATAATTTCTTGGTAAAAGACCTGTAAACTCATTGTGAGACAAGTCAAGAATTCTTAGCTTAAAGAAAAACACCCCACTAGTGTTATGATTTCCTATAGGTCCATGGAATTTGTTGGATTTCAGGACAAGAACCTGCAGATTGGTAAGAGCTTCAAACCAATAAGGAAATAAATCATTAATCATGTTGTTTCCGAGGTCAAGAACTTCCAGATTTGTACAGTTGATAAAAGATTTTGGTAATAGCCCTTTTAAATTATTGTCATTGAAGACAATAGTTCTCAACTGATTACCCTTTGCAAATGTATCAGGTATGGTGCCCTGGAAATTATTCATTCCCAAATTCATCACCCTAAGATAATAACTAAAGTTACCTAAACATTGTGGAATCTTGCCTTTCAAACTGTTATTAGCGATATCCAAAGTTTCAAGAAAACTTACATTGCAAATCATATATGGGATCTCCCCAGTCAGTCTATTATCATTCAGTTGAATTGACTTTAGAGATGTCACTTCCGAAATCTCTGTGGGTAATTCCCCAGATAAGCGATTGTGTCCTGCAACTAAGTATACAAGAGACTTGGCGTTTTTGATATCGGATGTAATTGGGCCTTCGATATCATTGAATGAGATATCAATGTGGACTACGTTCGGTAATCCCCAGATTCCAATAGGAATGTTACCTGAGAGCAAGTTCTGATTAACTCCAAAATAACGTAAAGTGGAACAATTGGCATAGCTTGCTGGAATTTCACCGGTAAGATTGTTTTGCAACATTTCAAGCGCCCACAAAGTACCTTGCTTGCACATATCTGGTGGAATTGGACCGGTAAAGAAATTCTCAGAGACGTCGATGAAACCAGTTTTAGCCCAGGAGAGAAGGTTATGAGGCAGCGGACTAGTGAAGCTGTTACTATACAGAGAAAGGTTCACAAGCTTCGTGAACTTGCCGAACTCAGCCGGTACCTGGCCAGATAGCTCGTTTTGAAATAGTTGCAGAGAAACCAGGTTATTCAAGAACCTCAACTCAGATAGATCACCTTCAAGATGGTTATTCGAAAAATCAAACATTTCAAGCTTTGTGAGGTTTCTTAGGCCGATAGGAAGTTTTCCTGTGAATGAATTGTCATAGAGCTCAAGCTGCCACAGGTTGACTAGGTTCCCAATCTCAACTGGGATTTTCCCCGTCATGTTATTGACGAAAAGCTCCAAGTTTATTAGCTCTTTAAGGTTTCCAATCTCTGCTGGAATTGTGCCTTGGATGTCGCAGTTTGATAGGTAAAGCCAAGTCAAGTTAGTAAGCAGCAACACCTCGTTTGGAAATGGAGAAGGATTAAAAGGATTGTCTCCGAGGCTCAGCCAAACAAGACCGGTCATGTTTTGGAGTGATTTCCACGGGAAAGTCCCGGAAAATCCGCTGAAATTCAGATGTAGATACCGTAATTGGCTTAGAGAGGATATTTCTGGAATCGACCATCCTGTGAACAAATTGTTGCCCAAATCCAAGTATTGCAGTTTGACACAATTTTTCAAGTCGTCCATAATTGGACCGTGCAAGTAGTTGAACCCGAATGAGAGCTTTTCTAGTGATTGGAGCTGGCATACGGAATCAAGAGGAAGAACCCCGGTTAAATTTTGGTATGAAAGTTCGATTTCTGTAATGGAATCGTCGGAATTGCAGGAGATTCCAGTGAAGTTGCATATGGAATTTCCGGATTCCCAAGAACTGAAGACATTGGTGTTTGATGTTTGAAGGGCGGACTTTAGTTTCATGAGAATTTGAAGGTCATTGGATTGGATTCCAGAGGGAAGGTGGAGGAAGCAAAAAAGGAGAATGAAAGGGTAGATAGGCGGACGCGACATGTCCTACGGTGTACTGAATGGCGTAACCTTTTGTCGGTATTATCTATTATGATCTTATTTAGAGAACAATGAATTTAAGGCTGAAGATAGTGTCATTTTATAGCAGAATGGTAGGTAGTCACGCTATTTCACCTGAAAGTAGAAAGTATTGTCGTGACATAAACATTGACTGTTCAAGTTTTAATTAGTATGGCCGTGACTTGAGGATTGGGATATGCCGTTGCTTTTTAATCTTTGTCATCTTACATAACCACAAAAAAAAAAAAAAACTTTCGTTGTATTTATTATTATTATTATTATTATTATTAGGGTAAATTTCATCCACACTCTCGAGGTTTGGCCTAATGTCAATCAGGTTCAAGATTTTTCAAAATTAGTTAATTTGGTCCTTAAAGTCAATTTAGTCCTTGAACATTTAGTTATTTTTTCTCAACTATTTTAGGGATTAAATTGGTTTTGGAATCCAAATTGGTTAGTTTTGAAATGTCTTGAATCTGTTTGTCATTAGGCCAAACATTAGGAAGTGTGAACAGAATTTATACTTCTTCTTCTTCTTCTTCTTCTTATTATTTTCCCATCTTCACTGCATTTATGATATGGCCGTAAGCACAAAAAAGATCTCGCACATTTGTGAACAATTTTCCCGAAGCATATTGGCTTTTTATCACGATTAACACCCTACTTTCTTGCATATAAAGGCTACTTTTTTCAATTACTTGATTTTTTAGTAGTGTTAATTACACATAATCTATTTTACATAGTTTTATATACACTCCAAAAAGCAACTAACATGGTGACTTCCAAGTTGGATAATTTCTTTTTGGATATGTAAAATAGTTTATGCGCTATGGTACATTAAACAAATACCCGAAAAGCACTTGTTAACCAGACCCCTTAAAGGAAAAGTTAACCAATGTTTTAAAAACATTAGTTTAGGAAATATTTTTAAGAACTTTTTATATTAAAAGAAAATTAAAAAAAACTAAGTTTTAGTCAACTTTTAATATTTTCCATAAAGTAGTTTAAAAGTTCTTAAAATGGTTCAATAGCAAAGCACTTATTATTAATAACCGAACTCTATATATATTAAAGCTGTTTTTTTCTTTTTCTTTTTTGTGGGTATTAAAAGGAGTTCTAATTTTCATGGAAGAGAGTCCTAATAGTTAAACAAAAGGCTAAATAAAGAGTTTTTATTTAAAAACTGGACTCTTTGAATTACTTTGTTTTGTAAACGACTCTTTGAATTACACTACCTTACAACTGTTATTACATCGGTGTACACACGGCACTTTTACATTCACATACAATATCCTTAAATTCACACACACACCTAACACCTTCTGACACTAGGACACTTATTTTGACTTTGCTTTACTTTACAGCTTTACTTCACACTCAACAACACTCGGAGCTTTATGGCACACACTTCACTTCACACGGTTTCACCTCACTTCACACAAGTATTTGTCTTCACCGACACTTCACCTTATTTCACACGTCTCGCACCAAAAATTATATGTTGTACCCGGCATATATGTCAGGTACACCACACACCTAGGCACATGACATCCTATTTATGCTAGTCTTATGTCGGTTAAGAGAACTGACTTTGAAGCTTTTAGCTTTATCTTTTTAAATACTATATTTTACCAAGCTTCCAGACACCTTAAACTTGTGGCTGAAATTCACTAAAGCTTGTAGAGAAAATATGAGAACTATAGAATTCTGAAAAGAGAGCAAGAGAGAAATGTCCGGAAAGAGAGAGAGGCAGTACTTGATTTTTAACACTGATTACGCTGATTTACAAAGAAAATTTTTCCCCTGCAACTGATTTGAAAATTTGTTAAAATTGTTTTGTAGGGTATACCTGGAGGGCGAATGGGCCAAATTTTTGGGTGAAAATCAAGCTCGTGGTGCTTTCTTAAGTCCATTGAGTAACCAGCGCAGTCGACACACTAAAAAGAGAGAACCTCAGAGGCAACTGCATATAAACTTTCCCTGTGAGCTCTCCTTTAAGGAAAGCATTTTCACATCGACATCACAACAACAAAAAAAATAAATTTCTTAGAAAATCAAAACGGTTAGAAAAATTCAAATTTTAAACAATCCAATAATCACTAAACACTAGTTTTTAACATTTGTTAATGCATTACCGCGCACCCTTGGTGCAGTGGTTACTCTACAAGTATAAGTACTTATAGAATGTGGAGGAGGGCAAGAGTCAAGATTTAAGTCTCCAAAAAGAAGTTTTACACGTATATACACTTAGATAGCTTAGAATAGAATTTTCACTTTTTATCACCAAAAAAAAAAAAAAACATTTATTAATGCAAATCGTAATACTCTTCTTACCCAAACCACCTCAACGAAAAACCAACTACTCCTCAAAATCTAAAATAGAGAAATAAGGGATGAGCTCCCCAACTAAGTAACTAACCAATTTCATTTTTTTATTTTTTTTATTTTTTTTTTTTAGAGAAGAAGCAGGCAACCAGTCTGAACTAGCATGATCAAGCATATATACAAGTAAAATAAATAAATTATTCATAAGATAAATATCATATACTTAAAAATTTTATTTCAGATTAATTAGAAAAATAAAATATAATTTGCAATAAATTCCAAATATTAAAAATTTCAGCCAACTTATGTGACTGATCGAATTGATGTCAAATGACCAATTAGATTTTAAGATTCTAATAGGCTTAGATTATTTTCTAGAAAATGAAAAGAGAGCATGTATTACTGTAAATGAAAATTGAAAATGATCAAATTCATATGAAAATGCAGAAATTTGTCGAGAATGTGAGTTTTGGTGAAAAAAAAATGCAGGGCCAAACATATAAGTTTTCCAATGAAAACCGTAAACAAGGCCATGTAATTACGAAGACTACTTGATTCTAAGAAAAAAGAAAAGATTATGGAGACTTGAATCGGTAACTTGCTCTTTGAAAAAGTGTAAAAGGAAAATCGAGTTACCAAGACTTGACACAAGTTGCTTGCATTTTACCTTTACTCTTTCCAAGAAATTATTGTGTACGCTTGAAGTACCATAAATACGTACTCCCTCCCCTCACATGAATGGTGGGTCTCACTAATTAAATTCATGGTGAAACCCACCATTCATGTGAGAGAAGTGAATACACATTTATGATATTCTGGGAGTACCTAATAATTTTCCAATCCTTTAACAAAAGAATCAATTAAGGGTCCAGAATAAGAAAATCCATCATGTGATTTCAGATAGTTGACTCTAAAAGTGTAACATGCTAATGATGTTAAAAAATCCACTATGAATTTTACTTTAAGGGAATTTGCCGATACTTTTTTTTTTTAAAACATTTTAAACCAGTAATAAATAAAATGTAACCAAAAAAACTGTCAATAAAATATCATCCCCAAAAAAAAAAAAAATCATTATAGCCATAGGTCTAAAAAAACCCCACTCTGACTCTAGATCATGAGAAATTTTGGTAAACTTAACTGAATTTATTTTTGTGAAATGGAAAAAAGCTTGTACTTAATTAATGTTATTATTTTAACATATCTTATACATTCTACATAACCTTTTCATATATTAATTTACAATATTATCTGCGCATCGCGCGAGTCCTCGACTAGTTTATATAATTATTATAGCAATTATGTATTTTTACACAATTTCACATGATTTGATGTTGATAAATTTTTAGCTTAATTGGCTAAAATTTGATATATATATTACAAGCACATATACAAGTTCTCTTAGAGCATCAGCATTGGGGGTGTAAATCCCTCCAAATTGCTATTTTACATTCTTGGAGGTCCAAAACATGTTTTATCTGGTTGTTATTGCTAAAAATGTTTAGCAATTATGAGCAGTAAGTTTGTACTTTGTACACATACAAACAATTGTAACATGGTTGTAAAACAAAAATATTTTATTTTATTTGGTTTGTTTTAAAGGATGAGATAGAAAAGGAGTGGAAGAGAGAGAAAGAGTGGGGAGGAAGAGAGAAAAATGAATAAAGTTAAAAAAATAAGTTAATAAAATAGATAAAATATCTTTTAAATATGTAAAATAGATTTTTTTTTTTTTTTAAATACGCTAACGCTTATCTGTTAATGTTTCCTATATTTTATTTTTTGCTGGATACTGTAACTTTTTTCTGAGGGAAAAAAATGGGTGTCTTTTCCTTGGAAAAATGGACCATGCAATTACCAAGACTCGAGTTGACTCTAGTAATTAAATTGCATTTTAAGTCTTTTTAAGAAAGGAATCAGGGGCCCTAAAAGAAAAAACAGAAAAAAAGAAGAAGAAAGGAATCTGGTGCCAAAATAAAAAAGACCTTGTGATTCTAGAGACTCCGTACGTTGTAACTTGCATATCTCGTTATCTTACCAAATTTTTTTTTTTTTTGGGAAGAAAGTTGCACAAAAGAATTTGGACGATGGATAACCACTTATTAACTAGATCGTCTAGTCCCCATTCAATCATGAAATTCACATTGACAGAGGACTGTATCTATTTGTGATGTAGTTTCTTTTTTTGCAAAATATCTGTGTTTTTTTTTTGCAAAATGGGGTGCAAAAATTGTGATGAGGGGCCTTGTGATTATGAAGATAACACACTGTAACTTGCCTTAGTAAAAGTTAGGGGGGAAACTTTTTAACATAAAATATTAAAGAAATTAGGTAGTTTGTGTGAAAGAAACAGCTCCTTTGAAAAAATGTGCGAGAAAGAGGGTGGTTGTTGAAGACTAAAACAGGGAACAGTAATCCCATCATTGTGAAAATGGAACATGCAATTTGCCTAGTCTCGATTCAACTAACTTGCATTTTAAGTCTTTTTTTTTTTTTTGCTAAATAAAAAAGGGTTCCCAGTGTGAACTTATCAACCTTACATCACGTGAAGATAAAGATAATATCATGTTTACTATCGGGATCTTGATAGAGCTATCATAGTGTCCAGACACAACACATTTATATAAGCGCCATTGCATCTCTACCTAAATTTTTAATAGATACTTGACTTCTAATGGTGTAACTTGCATCTCTACCTAATTTTTTTGGGAAGACAATTGCACAAAAGGTTTTTGCGCATGTCTAAAACTCTAAAATTAAGTAGTCTCCCCTTCAGTTTTAGTCATGAAATTCACGTGGATAGTATTAAAAAAAAAAGAAAATCATTAAAGAAACTTGTTAATGTTTGTTAAAACTGCAAAAATCTATTAGATGGATAATGCAGTGAATTAAAGGAGGCATGTTTTTCCATTTCATTAAAATTTATATATTTTCTTTTTTGAGAATCTGGTAAGTAAATATTTTTGTGTTTTCATTAACTAAGAAAATGCTAAATACCCACCACTATGTATATGTTGTGTACTTTACCCTATATATATATGTTGTGTATCTCTGACTTGCTATGAGAAACAAGATTATTTCAATCCATGAATCGGTTTAGAAGGTAAAAAAGGGTTAAAATGATAGTTAGGTAGTAATGAGTAAATGACATTCTTTGAAGTATCTTATGTTTGTGATTTGAATTTTACTTACCAATATAAAAACAATGAATTAAAAAAAGAAAAAAAGAAGAGAACTAATGTAATTTATGTGAATTAGAGAAATTACTCTAATATATATCAACCCAATATATGAGATAGACACAGGACAAGGGCCAAACATCAAGAAATATTGACAAGTGTGCAAGGCTCCACTAAAGTTTCATAATTATTCTCTAAAAAAAACTCAATAACAAATTGTTATTAAAATTCCTTTGAGTATTCTCAAAAAAACAAAAATTAAAAGTTTAGCATTGGCTAATCTTCAATATCAACATTGTTGTGAAAATAGACTCACTAACACAAGATTAAAGAATAGAGAAGAAAAATAGACAAAGAAAATTTACAACAAAGAAAATTCCACTATAAAATAAGAAGATTACAATAGTAGCACAATAGCAACATCCTATTTTATTTGCACTAATCTTGTAACACTACACTTTCTCACACAATACAATTCCTCAAACCCTAACATAGTATATATATATACTAACAAAGTCGGCTAATGTATTCAAATACAACTAAGACTTGATTTCTTTGTGCGGTAATGTATAACTCCAAAACCAAATAGGACACGGTTTCCTACTTTCACTAGAGCAAACTCTCCCAAAAAAAAAAAAAAACATTTATTAATGCAAATTGTAATACTCTTCTTACACTATGAAGATTTGTTTAAGAGTGAATTGTCATTAACTTGGAAAATAACGATTACACAGATGCTGCTCACGAGTTCACGTATGCAAAGAGAGGGAAAAACTAACAGCTAAGCATAACTAACTTTTAACTAAGGGTCCGTTTGGATACAGTTGAAAATTGAAAATTGAAAACTGAAAACACTGTAGTAAAATAATTTTTAAATGTGTAAATAGTACCGGAGGACCCTTTTTAATGAAAAAATTGCTAAAAAGTAAAAGTCGTGGGTCTGTGAACAGTGTACAAATGCACTGTTCATAGACAGAAAGTCAACAAGTGCGGCTACTGTTTAATGAACAGTAGCCGCACTCCCTCACACGCCTGTGAAAAAAAAAAAAAAAGGCAAAATGCTGAACAAAAAATGCAAACGCCACTTTCAGTAGAATCCAAACGGCGTCTAAGTGCGTGCTTCCTAGACGCGTTTGCGTTTCTCTTCTTCTTCTTTTTTTTTTTTTTTTTTTTAGGTTTCCCAGCCTACAATTTTGACTTTTCTCATGAACAGTGCATATTATACATTATTCATGAACCCACAAATTTCACTTTTTATCAACTTTTTCATTAAAAATGGGTCACACGGTACTATTCACACATTTAAAAATTATTTTGCTACAATGTTTTTCAGTTTTCAGTTTTCAGTTGTATCTAAACGGACTTAAATAGACTGTACAACTAATCACACACATGCTGCTCACGTGTTCACTTCCCAAAGTTAAACTACATGTAGCTTTTATCAAAACTGCTTAAGCTACTTGTCGTCTAGCCTTCATTCTTTTCTGCAACTTCTATAACTTTTGGTCTGTCTAATCTAGCTTCTTCTGTTTGTTTCTTTGATTTCTGATATACACAAACCACCTTAACTATAAACCTACTACCCCTCAAAATCTAAAATAGAGAAATAAGGGATGAGCTCCCCAACTATTGATGTTAAAAATTCCACTATGAATTTTATATTAAGCGAATTTGCTGTTACTTATTTGTTTAAATTTTTAACCAGTAATAAATAAAATGTAACCACAAAAAAAAAAAAAAAAAAAAAAACTGTAAATAAAATATCACAACAGAAAAATACATCATTATAGCCTTAGGCCTAAAAAAAAACCCCCGACTCTGACTCTAGATCATGAGAAATTTTAGTGATATGTTTTATTCCAGTCAATATTTTGGTGACTACTTTTTAAATTTCTAGATTAGGTACACATAGGGAATAGTCTAAGTACCCACCTAATCAAATTAAGCTATCGGCAATGTTGATTTGAAATGGAAATATATTTCAAGGTTAAGACTTTATTTCATAAACTTGATAATAGACAAAGTGATACCTCATATAAAATTTTAAACGACATGATACTGGATAGACTTTTAGATTTATTATATTTAATCTAAACTATCAAATTCCAAATAGAAATGATCCTAATACAGTCTAGACAGAGTTTTATAAAGAAGCAAACAGCACTGTGATACATACAAACAAGATCTAATCCCGGACAGCGGCACGCATTTATAATGAAAGATCTAGACGAAGAAGAAATTGCTGAATTTAGAGAGTACTCCAAGGTGAGTGTAACAAATTTCTAGTTAGAATAATAAGCTTGTAGAATATGCAACATTAATATATGTTTTGCCATTTAATGCTTATTTGAATGGAGCACACTCTAGAGGAATTGCTTGACATATTGATTAAATTACCAAATTTTCCCAAAATTTATGGATTTTTTCTTCTTATATTATGTTAAATTAATTATTGTTCTAAAAGTTTAAGAATCTCTCTCTCTCTCTCTCTCTTTTTTTTTTTTTGGAAATGTTAATGAATGCATTAAGGGCATTGATTTAGGAACTATTTTAAGAAACATTTTATGGGAAAATGATAAAGTAATTAATTTTTTTGATATATATATTTTTTTAATATTTCCTATGAAAGTGATGCTAAAAACTTTCTGGAATAATTTATTAACAATTGCATTAAAAGCACCTGTTAACATGACATTTTTTTTAATACCATATTAAATTATCAATTATCTCTGAAGTTTAAATTATTAAAAAATTGTGAATTTCAACTTTAACTATAATTCTATCAAATTTTGATAATTAAGTCTGTTGTTTATATTTGAAGACACAGCTCTCAATGTTAAACCGCACAGTATAACAGAAAATTGAAAAGAAGCAGCTACCTCCACCAACTACAAGAGCGAATTACAGAATGCAACATGGCCACTAATAACTGAACAATAAACTACAGCTATTTACATCAGAAACACTTGACGACTTGCAGCATAATATCTTCTGAACATAAAACGGCAGAAGCTATATTATAAGCGACTTGTCGTGAAATGTGAACAGACCAAACCAACTACGACCAGTCGTTTACAGCTTTTCATTTAATAACACACACACAAATATATGCTACAGTATTCACCATACCTTTTCCTTTATTTTGTTTTTTTGAGTACACAAATAGAGGATTCTCAGGAGAAAAAAGAAAAAAGAAAAATAAGAGAGAGAGAGAGAGAGAGAGTACATATATTTGATTGGTAGCAACCAGAAAATTTTACATCAAAACTACATATTTGATTCAAAGTTCAAACGAAATATTTTTCTTTTTCTATTTCTTTAATTTTTCTTTATTTTTATTTTTATTTTACGTGTCCAAGTGTGTTTATAGATAGAGAGTGATAGATATTGTGATTAACAGAGCAACAATGAATGGCTTCTTTTATTTACAGCTTTTGTGTGTGTTTGTTATTGTGTCTCAGATTTTGGATTTCCCATGTTTGTTTTCTTATTAAAAACTGTATGATACTATATCTCCCACTTGTTGCATTTTACATGTTTGTGGAAATGTGTGTTAGAATTATGTGATTTATTTTTGCATTTTTATAGAGTTTGTGGGGCTTCTCTAGGTGTTTATATTCCATTTCCTAGACAATGCCCAATGCACACCCCGAAGGGACCTGAACTATTGCTATTGTTGTGAGCTTAGGTAAGAATTGAAATCCATCATCCTTTTTTATTTATTTCCCTTTCAGTTTTGTTTCCTCAATACTTATTTTTTATTTGTACTCTTGATTTATGTCACTAACCATTGATAAATTTATCAATGATATGGAAAGAGAGAAGCTAGTTAGATTTAGCTCTAATATAGCTTTTGATGGCTATTAGTGTTATTTCTTTATTTTGTAATTGTTGTATGCAAATACATCTTTCTTTCTTTTTTTTCGTTTTCCTTTATTAGATTTTTTAAAACTTATTTGTAAATATTGGAAAACTAATGCTCTGACTATATGCTCCTTATATTTGATTATTTAAGATACAAGTTTTTGCATACATATATAGGGTGGATTGAAGGAATAAAGTTGGAAGAGAGAGATGACTACGTTTTCTGGTAATTTTCTATAATAATAAGTTATTAACAAGCACTTTGCTATCTTGATATTCACACGCTTATAACCTTCATATTTCTCTATCTTTCTCATTTTGTTATCTTCTATTTTCTTTTTGGTGACTTTCCATTTTTTTCACCATTTTCTATCTTTGAGAGATGGTGAAATTATGACTTTGTAAACAATGGGGGAGGCGGGCGGGACTTTGGGTGTTTTTGGAGACTTATTGATAAACAAGACTTGAATCTTTTTTTTTTTTTTTTTAGAAGAAAGCCTTGACTCTTGAGTACGAAGACTTGACTTTGTAACTTACATTGCGACAATTTGGTTGGTTTCCTTTTTTTTGAAAAAAAATCAACTGATGGGTGGTTATTAGAGACTAAACAAGCACTAAGAAAGGGGCTCAGAAGGGGTCTTATCATGGAAAAAATGGGGCGTATGATCACTACGAAAATTATTATTTATTTTTTTTTTTCCAAAGGTTGATACCATTGAAAAAAGTAATAAAAACCAAACAAACTTAAGGCTTTTAGTGACTGTGGATAACAATATATTGAAAAAACTCAAGTTTGTTACAGAGGACTACAGATATTTGACTAACGGTGAAACACGCACCATGTTGGGGAAGAAAGTTGCACTTAAGTTTTTTAGGCGATTACCACTGCTGAGTCCCTTTCTTAGTGCTCATTCACTCAAAAAATTCAAGATAATACTGATAGTAATTAAAAATCATAATAGAGACTTATTAATGTTCTTATATTTCCATTTCATTGATGTGTTTCTTCATAACTAAAAAAGTGCTACCCACTACTCAGTATATGCTAAAGTGTGTCTATATGAGAAAAAATATCATTGCATAGTTTTATAAGGAGTTAAGGGGGGGAAAAAAAAAAGGAGAGGAAGAAGAAGAAGAAAGAAGAACCAGTGCAGTTTATGTGACTCATTACTCCAATATTTACCACATCTAGTTTTAGGAGGAAACAGATGGGGACCTTTATAAAAAAATGAAAAATAGATTATGGTAGTGACTTGTATTTTTTCACAAGCATTATAGTAAAATACTAAAATCTCATTCCGCATAAATGGTTCATAATTTAATGTGAGTAATTTTTGGGTTTCATTGGCTATATTTTGGACAATATGCTATTTTACCTTAGCTGGTGCTAATGCTCTAATCCATATTGAATATCTTGCTAACTTAGCTTTGGTAATTCTTGTGGTTAACAGCCATTACCTTTGTAAATTCACACTTGCTTGACAATATTGGGGAAGACTTTGATCTTACGAATGGTGGTTTTTCTCAACACATAAGACCTCCTGAACGTAAAAACAACTGTGGATGAATTGTTAAGGAAGATGAATAGATTTTGGTTGATAAATGTCTTGAGTTATACCATAAAAGATAGTATTACATTTCAGGTGGAGTTCTGAGTATTACTGTTGGCTTCATTAATCCCTCTCTCGTTCTTATAATTACTAGGAGTAAAATAAAACCCACTGAATGCATTTCTTTTTCAATTTCTGAATTCTTGTTTTAGGATTTTCTGTTAAAAATATTCTATTCCGGCATTCAATAGAGAAGACTAGACGTATGAGAAATAACGCAAGGCCGACCTTAGAACTAAATCAAACATGCCAGACACTGACAGTCTCAAAAGAAACAAATAAACACATGAAATACCCTCAAATACATAGATAGAGACCATGAGAACACAAGATGCCCCAGGGCTAGCTATGTCCAATTTGTCACACAATCTCTTGACAAACAGACACAGAAAAGTTAAAAAAAAGAGAGAGAAGAAGTTGAACATATCTATCCTAAGAAGAAGAAAATAGCACCTTAATTCATACAAGCATGATCCACTCTTCATTATCCACCATTCGAATGCCCTGATGTAATTTAAAGGCTCACAATCTTCTCTCACTGCTAGTAGAGAATAGGGTCTTCATCACTTTCTACTTACCTTGCAAGTTTATAACACAGAAAAATTATAGAATATACAAACTACTAATATTGTTTCTAATTCTAAGATTTGTTTATTTGAATTCATAACATAATGTAATTCTAAACAGAAGTTTGTCAAGCTCACCTAAGACCACCCTTGAATGCATTAACTTCTTCTTCGCCCAAGTCTTTTATTATTAGGCCTTCTTGTCTTTCCATTTCGTTCTCCTTCAACAAACCTCACAAGCCAATGAGGTTTTTCTGTTTTAAAAGCAACATATCCCACAGCTAATCCAAACGCCAAGCCACATCCATAGCCAATTAACACAGCCTTCCAACCAAATCCACTTGCAAACATTGAATCATTGTCTTCTTGGAATATTGACGGTGGTGGCAGTGGTGATGCATCTGTACTACATTGCTTAGACAATGGGAATCCACACAGTCCCAAGTTACCATCATAAGAGTCATTTTGAAATGTAGCGAACTGTTTACCTTGTGGAATGGGCCCTGTGAGATGATTTTGTGAAAGGTTTAATAAAGCCAAAAATGTTAGACTTGTCAATTGCATAGGGATTTCCCCAACAAGTCTATTTGAAGAGAGGTCCAATGATTCAAGTGCTGACAAATTTTCCAATAAAGATGGTATAGAGCCGGTTAAGCTATTATGGGAAAGATTAAGCAATCGGAGAAAGTTAAGACTTGCAAGTGCCTCTGGAATCTTTCCCTGGAATTTGTTACTTGATAAATCAATGGTTGTGAAGATGGTTGGGATTCCAAGTGGTGGAGTCTCCAAACCTTTCACTGTCACCCCTACTGTATATTTATAATAAGTTGAACCTGCCATATCATGAAAATAATTTTCACCCAAATATTCCAATTCTTGCTTACCCTCATCATTAATCATCATGGCTTTCATGTTTCCAAAATAATGACTTGGTAAAAGACCAGTAAACTCATTGTGAGAGAGATCGAGAATTTGTAGTTTAGAGAAAAACATCCCACTAGTATTATGAATTCCTATGGGGCCGTGAAATCTATTGGATCTTAGGACAAGAACATGTAGCTCAAAAAGTGCTTCCAGCCAATACGGAAATGAACCATTTATCTTGTTATTTCCAAGGTCTAGAACTTCAAGACTTGTACAGTTGACCAAAGCTGGTGGCAATAGTCCTTCCAATTGATTTCCATTAAAGCTGACAGTGTTCAATCTTGTGCAATTTGCAAGTGTTTCAGGGATGGTTCCTTGGAAACTATTCATACTCAAATCTATTACTGACAGAAAATCGCCCAAGTTTCCTAAACACCGTGGAATCATACCACTAAAGTTATTATCGGAGATATCCAATATGGAAAGGCCACTTACAGTGCAAATCCCCAAAGGGATTTCCCCAGACAATCTATTGTTTGAGATCGAAAAGAAGTCCACCAAAGATGGTGGAATAGGAAGCTGTCCTTGTAGTAGATTTGCACGAAGGTCAACGAACCTTAGATTCTCCCATTGAAGTAGCTCTATACTTGATAAAAAGTTGTAAGCAAGATTTAGGAACATCAGATATTTCCCAGTTCCGAACTTGTATTCTGGGATTCGGCCAGAGATCTTATTATCAGAGAGGTCTAAATGTAGAAATGATGTATTTAGGAAATTTGGAAAATTAGTGATGTTGCAAGAAGCTAATTCCAAGTTTTCAAGTGCGGGGAAGGTATGATTAAAATTTTTGTTGATGCTTACTGACAGACTATTATGTGAAAGAGCAAGAGTGCCTATTTTTTTAAACTTTGTGAACATTTCAAAATTCACAATGCCACTCAAGTTATTTGATGAAATATCAAGTTCTGAAATGTTCACAAGATTGGAGATTGACTTTGGAATACAGCCATATAGCCTGTTATTATCTAATGTAAGAAACTGTAATGAACTGCCAAACTGGAATTCACAAAAGTTACCAGTAAGCTGGTTATCAGACATGTAAGCATCCGTGAGTTTTGTGAGGTTGGGAAAAAGATCGGGAATTTCACCTCCAAAGTTGTTTTGACGGAGGTCAATAAGAGTGAGATCCTTTAGGAATGAAAGTGACGCGGGTATTGGTCCTGCAAAATTGCAATTTTATGAGATTCAAAAGATTTCCAAGAACTATGCATAGCCAACTAAAAGTGATGATGAGATCTTACCACTAAGATTGTTGTTAAATAGATCCAACCGAGAGAGCTCTCTGAGATTTGACAGTGATGATGGTATCTCACCACTAAAATGGTTATTTGATATATCTAAAAGAGTGAGTTGTGTAAGGTTACCAACAGATGCAGGAACTGATCCAGTAAAATTGCATCCATTCAATACCAATTGCCTCAAGAATTTTAGATTGCCAATTGATTTCGGTAATTCTCCTGAAAAAGCCGTCTTAGATAAATCCAAGAATCTTAGGGGATTGCTCCAATTTGACAATGGAAAATCCCCCGTGAGTTCAGAATTATCAAATAGATTCAGCTCACGTAGGTTTGGTAGTCGGAAAATGTTATCCGGTAACCTCCCTTGCAATTCACAACTTTTGAGAGAAAGGGACATCAAAGAAGAAGAGAGATTCATGAAAGAAGTAAGCGAAACAGAAGACAAATCAATAAGATCAAGATGAAGGGCTCTTAGCTTGGTCAGATTCTGAACAAGCCTTTTCACAACAGAGGTTTCTAGACTGAGATGAAAGATGGATAAATCTAGCGAGGCCAATTGGGAGATTTGAGATAATTCATATGGGACTTGGCCAGAAAATGCAGAGTTAGAAAGGTTAAGATAACTCAAGCTAGCAAATTGACCAAACCGAGATGAAATGGATGAAGAATTGAAGTCATTCAAGGCGAGGTTGAGATGTTGTAGGTGAGAAAGAAGAAAGAGGGTACTGTTGGAAGGGATGGTGCCATAAAGCCAGCTACAACTGAGGTCAAGGCCGATCACGTCCCCCCTCACACTGTCACAAGTAACTCCATCCCATGAGCAGCAATCAGTGGCATCCTTCCAAGACTCCATCTTTGGATAAGAATGATGACCACCTTCATCACAACCGGAAGAAGCATCTTCTGAAAAAGAAAACAATTGCTTAAATTGGAGCAACGCAGAGCTCTGGTCTTGGGAGCACAGTAATGCTGAAGAAGAGGAGAGAAAAGATGATGAAGTAACTTCAGAACACAAGAGCAGAAAGAGATACAAGATTTGAGAGAGCCACATTAACCCCCTCGTCATTTCTAGTGAGATTGTAAGCAGATATGAGTATCGTGAGTAAATAGCTGAAGGTTATTTTATAGGAAAACTCATTTCTTGTCGACCTCAATTTTTATATGGTGGCCGTTTGGGTTTGGCGTTTAGCGTCCGCGTTTTGATGAAAACGCGTTTTTGCTTCTTCTCTTTTTTTTTCTTTTAGCCGCAAAGGCTGACTCGGCTGACTTTTTCACTGTGAACAGTATATTTGTGTACTGTTTACGAACCCACAAATATCACTTTTTAATAACTTTTTCATTAAAAATGGGTCTCACGATATTATTTACACATTTAAAAATTATTTTGCTATAGTATTTTCAGTTTTCAGTTTTCAATTTCAGCAACAATAAACTCAATCTAAACGGACCCATGATTGATCAATTTCTGAGGATAAGTTGGTTGATTTTTTTACTTTCAGAACGGTGGGACAGGGGGCTGGATTGGTTTAGGACATGCGTAATTGAGAAGACTTGGTTGGTTTGCTTTCTTTGAAAAAATGACAACACGAGTGGTTAAGATGGGGCGTGTCAATTTTGACTCTAACAGTGAAACATGCATCAATTTGAGGAAGATAGTTGCACAGTTTTTTTAGGCTATTGATGACATTGTGACGTAAGATGCCTCTCAAGTTTTCCTCGGCTAGCAAGGGCTTTCAACTGAATAATCTCTCTATGCATAAAGTAACAGGGGTCTAAACAAGGAAGGGTTCGAATTGCGAAATTAGCTATATAAGTTATAATTATCTTTTAAAAAAAATTCTACTTACTATGCTCCCATTAAAAAAAAAAAAAAACCCTAAATCAAGTAGTGCCCGTTCATTAAAGAAACTCAGGCATAGTAATAAAAAATCATTCGAGACACTTGTAGTTGTAAGTGTTCTTTAAAAAAATAAAAGAAAGACACTCCATCGTGCAATGAATAAGAGGAGGCATGTTTTTTTTGTCTAATTAAGATTTATGTGATTTCATAACTAAAAAGAGTTCAAAAATCCACTACTGTGTATATGCTGTGTGTGTCTATATATATATATATATATGATAATCAAGATTCTCTATCTAGAAGTACAAGGGAATAACACTCTACCTCAAACTTAAAGTGAAAAAACACTCAATTCTTTACAAAACTTTAAACATAATTAGTGAAAACATAGCTGATGGAATTTAGGATAAAAATACAAATATTTTTCAACATTAATGGTCTGTTTAGATTGAGAGGGGAGAGAGAGGGAGCGGGGGTAGTAGAATAGAGTTGGCTAAAATTTAGGCTAATTTCCATTCAACTTTACTCTACTCCCCTCTATTTTCCCTCCCTTTACTCAATCCATAAAAGACTTGCAACAGTGTTTGGTTAGCTAGATTTCTTTGACCCACAAAGTGTTCACTGATGTTTTGAGAATGGGGATTACAAGTTTGGGGATGGGTTAGGATCCAATGCTTTATTCATCCCAAAATATAAATATTTAAAATTCAAACGGTGGGATTTTTTTATTATATTTTATAGAAGATTCAAACAATGGGATTTTTTCTTTTAGGATAAACAACAGAATTTCATTAATAAACAAAAGCTATACAACTAGAACCATACAGTTCGAGCTAGAGGAGACACCTATAAACGAAAATAACAACTGAGACAACATTATAATAAAGCTGCTAGATCTAAATCATCTGCCATATTTATCTAATTAATTCCCCATAACAACAAACAAAGACAAAATGAAAGAATTCCTATGCAGAACAACGCCCAAAACTTTTAGAGAACCTCAACTAAAGCTACCAAAATTTGCTTCTAAATATTCTTAAATGTGGGCAGTAGCAGATTTGGCTAGGGAGACAGGGTTAGGTCGCCGCATGCCTTGTCGAGCTTTGTTGTGCTTATTCCAAATCATCCAACTAGTTATAAAAGATCTTCATTTTGCTTATTCCAAATCATCCAACTAGTTATAAAAGATATTGTAATCTCCTGGTATCAATTGTTGTGCCTATTCCATAGCTACCAATTGTTTGATTAATTGCATAGTATCTGAGTTATTTTGTTACTCTTTTACTGGATTTTTTTTTCTTTCTACTTTTCCTTTTCACTAATGGTTCGTTTCCTTGATCATTGGTTACCAAAGTACAGTCTCTATCACATTGAAATACAAAATTGATCATATGTGCTCTTTTTTCATCACTTTGGTTTGTTTTGAGTTATGTTTAATATTTAGTTGTATTTTGAAGTGGGTATTTGAATTTCACACAATATTTGAATTTGTATTTCAACGAGTATACCAATTAATTGATTAATTTCTAAATATAAACAATAGGCTTTATATATTAAAACCACACCACCATATACACATATGACCACAAAAATTATTATATCAAAAGAAAACAACATTTTTTTATATAGTTTTTTCAGTTTTTCTAATTTAGTTTTTGTTGGTTTTAGGTTTTCAAAAGTTTTTTTTTTTTCCCTTGAATTTATAAAATTTTTAGATACAATTTTTGTTTTTAATATTATTAAGAGAAAGGTTGGATTTTGCTATGACATTTTTATATTTTGGATATTAGAGAGAAAAAAATTGAAATAATTTTTCTAGAGTATAGTGGGGCCAGAAAATCAGGTAGCCTCGGCCCACTTCAACCCAGGCCCAAATGGCCCACGCCGAGGACGCATGATGGGTCCGAGGATGACCCTATCCTCGGTTGTCCGAGACCTCAGTACGAAGAAGGGGCAAGCCCTGGGCGAATTGTCACCTCGGCATTGAATACGCTCACCTAACCCTTCTGGCCGCATTAATGAGGATGTAACCCCTTGACAGGGCAACATCGATCAGGGTGAACCACTTGAGCGCGGATATGACCTTTGATGGGATAGACGGTCAGGTGGAAGGCCAATAGATGACCAACAGGAGGAGGAAGAGAGGGATATATAAGAAAGGAGAGCAAAATGTAATGAGAGAGGTTTTTTGGTGGAGGCAGAAGGGAAAGCCTCCTCGGCCACAGTCCGAGGAGCATCCCCCAGTTGTAAATTGTTCTAAGTATTTTTCAAAGAAAGAAAGGAGTTCATGTTTCGTGAACGCCGGCCAGCACCTAAACCTTCGATCCACTCTCTACAAATTTATTGTTCTGGGTTCGTTGAGCTTTTGACCTATATCTTTTGGGCTTGGGCGACAAAAACAGACCCTACAAAACAGGGGCATCGCATGGCCCTCGGACTCAGGCCTACAGGGAGGCTAACTACAAAATATCCCAAGTTAGAAAAGGACCAAGCCCCGCCTAGCCCTTGAGACACAAGAGAGCTGCCCATGCATACGTCCTCTCTCCTTATCATTGTTACTTGCGCGATCGGCCGACATACAATTCAAGCTAAAATCGTACAGATCTAAGAAAGGAGAAAAGTAGGCAGCGTGCATACAAGTAAGCAATTCAAATAAAGGGAAATTAAATTCGCATTACAACGATGAGTTCATAAAAATGGCATGGCAAGAGCCACAGTACACAGAGGAGAAACACGACAAAATAAAATGACAACGTGAAAGTAGGACGAGCCGAGACGTCGGGGAGATCTACTCTTTTTGTTCAGGCTGAACAGGGGCAACCCCTGACCCCTCCAAGCCCTGGCTTGAGGGGACGACCTGCGGGGGTACGGCGAGAGCAGCTGCTTCCTCAGTGGTGGGGGTTGGATCATCGGAAGTGATATCCACTACCTCTTGGGGCACCTCCTCGCTCAAAGGCTCTCCCAGTTCAGCTGCCCGCACCTCTTCAACAATCTCCCCAACCTTAAGGTCCTCAAGGGCGGCCTCGCGGATGACGGGGGGGTAATACACGTTCTCTGCCTTCCACAGGTCGGACGTGGCCTCCACCCTAGCTTGTTTGAGGGCCTCAACCCAGACTTGGGAACAATATCGCCTACACACCCCCGGGACTTGAGCCTTGTAGGCGGCCTCTACCGCAGCCATCCCATCAGCATAAGCTGCGGTTTCAGCCTCCTCCTTGGCACGCTCGGCCATCTCCTTGTCATGGTCAGCCTCGCCTTTAGGCCGTCGAGCCTGGTCTCTGGCCCATTCGGCCTCCCTCTGGGACCCCTCAGCCCTTGTCACCTTAGCCTGCAGATTAGCGATTAGATCCCTCGCGATCCGCAATTGCTCCTCCGCCTCGCCCAGGCGCCTCGTCTGCTCATCGGCCTGGGTCTGGGCACCCTCAAGACCAGACAGAGCACTGTCCCGCTCCCTGGTCACCGCCGTCAAAGCGTCTCGGGCCTTGGTGAGGTCAGCCTCAGAATTCTTCAGAGCCCTAGTGGCCTGGTAGCACCAAGCACGCTCCCGTTTAAGGTCCTCCTTCTGCTTGTTTGCCGCCCCCTCTAACATAAAGATAGCTTGGACAGCCTGCCAGAACAACCAATGTGCTATGAGCCCAATAAAAGAAAAAGAGTGGGAGAAGAGTCGAGTTTGTAGCCCTTACCATCCCCACATATCGCTTGAGGTTGAGGAAGACCTGCTCGCTCGTCAAAGAGTTAAGCTCAGCCATATCTGCTGGGAGTAGCAAGCTCCTCTCCAGCACGTCGGCCACGCGCGCACCTTTGCCCTCATTGAAGTCCCTGAGGGAGGCGGTATCCCTCAAGGGCTCCCCACGGAGCATCGGGGCTGGGAGCCAAGCCTCGGCCTCGGAAGAGGTGGTGTCGACAACCTGCCTCTCCTGGCTCTTGTCGCCTATTTTAAGCTGCTTGGACGGCCGCAGAGTAGTGTCCTCCTCTTATGAGGACACCGTCTTATCCTCCACAGGCCTTTTACCCTTATCCTTCTTCTTCCTGGGGCCAGTAGGCACGGACCCAGAGGGCGAGCGCATCTGAGAAGGAAAATGAGGGAGCTTCTGCCGAGCGGAAGTCGACCTGGCCTTCGAAGGTGGAGCGGGAAGTTTCTGTTGGGACTCCCCCAGCTGACCCTCAATTAGGTCCAGCAAGCTGGTGGTGGGCTTCTTCTTGTACCCCATTGTCGGCCGGGGAGGAGCTTCTGAAGCAAGGAGGTCTGCTTCTGTCAAATTGGGATCACCCAAGTCTCCAGGAGGGTCCTCGGACTGATCAAGCTGGGCGAAAACGTCAAACGCGTCCCCTTCCCCCTTGGGAGATTCTTCGGCTGCCTCAGCGAACGGTTGGGAAGAGGAGGGGACGACTAATGTGACAGCCTCCTGGTCGGAGGGCTCCTCGGGGAACGAAAATTCGTCCTCGGTCACAGTAATCCCTAAAGCCGAGGATCGTTGGCGAGGATAACGTGCTTCGAAACCGGGAACGATTCTGGGCAGGTTTATAACCCAAAATTATGTGGGCGGCCCTAACCTGATTGTCATCCTCGTTTATATACACCGGCGCCCTCAGCACCTTCTGCAAATCTTCCCGGTTGACCAGATGGAAGTGACGCTGAAAGGCGTGCAGGTCTGCAAACGGAAAGCACCATCGCGTTAGTAAAAGAAAAAAAAAAGGGGAAAGAAAGAAGACGAGAACTTAAAACCCTTTCTGTCTCCCGCTGCCCGACCTGGTATTCCCTCTGTTGTTGGGCAGTGAAGGCCATCGTGCCACTCCCCTGACACGATGAGCAAATCCTTATAGAACCCCTTGCTGGACTCGGGGAGGCACTGAATGAGCCGCACCCTGTCGTCTCTCGTCTTCAAGTAATACGACTTGCCCTTAAGAAGCTGAAGGTTGTAACACCAGTTCACGTCGTGGTGGGTCAACCTTAGCCCCATCTTCTCGTTCAGGGCGTCCACACAGCTCAGAATCCTAAATACGTTTATCCCACACTGGGTGGGGGCCAACCGGAAGTGCATGAGGTAATCCCTCATCACCGGCCCCATGGGGATCGTCATCCCCCCTTCAAGGAAGGCGACTATGGGAATTACCACCTCGCCCTTCTGCCTGTGTATGCGTCACTCCTCGTCCTCACAATATCTCAGACCTACATTACCGGGAATTCTGCGGTCGGTGATGAATTGCTCCATCGCCTCCGCGGTATCGACGTATTTCTTAAACCTACCCATCCCAACTGACGCCTAAAAGAACTAAGAAAGAACAGGCGAAGAAGAAAAAAGGGTAAGAGAAAGAGAGGTCAGAGAGAGACAGAGTGACTTACTGGAAAGAAGAGGAGCTCCTCGGACAGGCTTTTTGTGTTGGAGGTGCTAGTGAGAGTGTGGCTGAACTCAGAAGGGACGCATGAATATTCTCGATTACAAATGAGGAACAGGGAGAAGCGGTTTGTACGGGTATTTATACCCCAATTCGAGGAACCATGCGGGTTTTCCCGCCCATAAATGCAAGACGAATCTCCACCGTTGGATGGGTAACGCCTCATTAGACGTGGGAAGCACAAAGCCGCTTGAATTTAATGATGGGCACGTTACGTGCTCCGAAACGTCAGCGACGTGTCTTTGGCAGGTGAATGGACCCTAGCACTGACGAGGGGTGGGGGGGATAAGGCCGAGGATGTCAAAATCCTTCTCCTCGCCCGAGGATGCGTGCAGCAAGATTTTGAGGGGCTATTGTGGGGCTAGAAAATCGGGTAACCTCAGCCCACTTCAACCCAGGCCCAAATGGCCCACGCCGAGGACGCATGATGGGTCCGAGGATGACCCTATCCTCGGTCGTCCGAGACCTCAGTACGAAGAAGGGGCAAGCCCTGGGCGAACTGTCACCTCGGCATTGAATACGCTCACCTAACCCTTCTGGCCGCATTAATGAGGATGTAACCCCTTGACAGGGCAACATCGATCAGGGTGAACCACTTGAGCACGGATATGACCTTTAATGGGATAGACGGTCAGGTGGAAGGCCAATAGATGACCAACAGGAGGAGGAAGAGAGGGATATATAAGAAAGGGGAGCAAAATGTAATGAGAGAGGTTTTTTGGTGGAGGCAGAAGGGAAAGCCTCCTCGGCCACAGTCCGAGGAGCATCCCCCAGTTGTAAATTGTTCTAAGTATTTTTCAAAGAAAGAAAGGAGTTCATGTTTCGTGAACGCCGGCCAGCGCCTAAACCTTCGATCCATTCTCTACAAATTTATTGTTCTGGGTTTGTTGGGCCTCTGACCCATATCTTTTGGGCTTGGGCGACAAAAACAGACCCTACAAGTATAATTACCAATTTTAGCAATAAATGTTATTTAGGAAATGATATTTTTCCTACCCTACCTTTTAACTTCTTGAGAAAGATTTTTTTTTTTTTTTTCCCCTTCATATTGTAGATTATTAATTAATTATACGTGTAGGGACCGAATTTGAGCACAATCATTGTTAGGTGAATGGATTCAAACCCAGTTAGCCCAATACAATAAATTTGTAGAGCGTGGGTTGAAGAACTAGGCCCTAGCGAGGATTATAACAACTAAACATGGTTACAAATGGATTAAAGTGTGAAAATCTGTCTTCGGCCCTCCTCTTTAGGGGTGGTATCCCTTACTTCTTCCGCTCTTTGGTGCAAAGGCTCCAGTAGTCGTACCAGTTGCTCCGATGTTTTATGCCCCTCACTCCAGAAGGATTTCTTACATTATATATCCCTTTTTAGTTGGTCATAGCCCTCCATTTGTTGATCAAGCAGGTCATCACTTGAGTGTTTGTCCCATCAGCCGTCTTCCCATTCTTTCTGTGGGTTGCAGCAACCAATGTTGCACTGTTCAGGGGTCTTTTCCTCATTAATGCAGCCAGAACGTTAGTTATGGTCATTTAATGCGGAGGTGACAGTTCCTCCCTGAATTGTTCCTTCATCATGCTTCTGTGGCTGCCACGCTGTACCGGTTCTTTCCCTTGAGATGCTCTGGAGACTCCCCTTGATGGTGTGCTACTCCTCCCTTTTATGGTCTCAGCTGTCCGAGGACAGAATCGTCCTCGGCGATACTTCTTGAGCACCTGGCCTTCTTACTTTCATCCTCGGATCCTCAATACCTCCTCGGCGTGAGCCTTAGGGCCTGGTACGAAGTGGGCCGGGACTGTCTGACTAATTGGCCCCACAATACGTATATATACATGAAAAAATGAAATGAAAAGTATATTTCATCTTTTGACTTTCATACACATATTTTTATGTATCAGTTATCTCAACGACTAGGTCAACATACAAAATCTTCACTTGAAAAGCTTGATAGAAATATATTAGGAAGGCAAATCTCAAAAGCAAAACCTACTGTTAAATAGAAAGGAAAAAAAAATGTTTTCATAAAAAATGTCAAGAAAAGAAAGCTCCTAAGAAAAATAAATTGAATTTTTATACTTCAGTGTTTTACAAAAAATAGATTCTGGACGTAATTTCTTAATTTCACCAGCTATGGAAACCAAAGTTCTTCTCTATTGTTTGTTTTTGTTCCATCAGCTCAATGTTTGCTTACTTTTCATAATCGGATGTACATAATAGAGTTCAATTAGCATACACAATCCTTGGAATTTTTAGCACGAGTGGGTGAAAATTGAAAGGTTAACTTGAAAATAAAATAAAATATGAAGAGTCAAAACGAAAATTTTGAGACATAAATGGCCAAAATGATAACAATCCCAAACTTTAGGGGCAAAAGTATACTTTAGTCTTTATTTTCAAAGGATGCTTAAGGTTTCATGAATTTGGAAGTTTTTTTTCTAAGTGATGAGAAGCTCCAGGGATATCATAAAAACAAATTTCAAGAGTAAAAATTCCATGAGTTTTAAAAAAGTATTTTATTAAAGAAAATTCTCATGGTTTTTCTGAAAGCCATTTCCAAGAGGAAAAATCCCACGTTTATATACATTCATTTTTCAAAGGAAAAATCTTTGGCTTAGGAAAGTGTTTTTCAACGAAAATTCCGTGGGTTTTTGAAAGAGATTTTTCAATAGGAAAACCCCATGAATTTTTAGAAAATCAGTTGACATAAGAGAATCGCTGAACTTTTTTACAATCATTTTCTAGAGATGGCAGAGATGAGCCAGTTGCCTGGCCGTTTCGGCCCAATTTTTAAATTTTGAGGTCACATTTTTGTGCATTTAATTAGAGGCCATTCCAGGCTCTGATTTGCTCATTCTTGGTACCGTTGGAAAGCTTGCGCATCATATTTTCTAAAGATACTAGTTTGGTGCAATTTAGTGTTTTGGTTAGAAAGTTATTCAATTGGGCTTGGTTCAAATGGGATAGTTTTAAAGTTGATATTTTGTCATCCTTGTGCAAAACTTCGGTGAACATCCAACAAAGCTATATGTTCTATGGCATAGTGAAACATGCCTAGTGTCCTTAAGGCTGTGTTTGTTTTGGCTTCAAATTACTTCCAAAAATGATTTTTCGTAAAACTTGAGTGTTTGGTTGAACCAGTAAATTCAGTCAACTGAAATATTTTTCCCCTTTGACCGTAAAATAACCCAAAACACCTGTAAAATCATTTTCATTCATATTTTCACTTCAAATCATTTTCGGATCACAAACACCCAAAGAGAGAGAGAGAGAGAAAGAGCAAGAAGAGGGAGTGGAGATCGCGCCCCAACCCCCAAACGCGCCGACGAGATCGCGCCGGCGAGATCGTCCTGTCGAGATTGTCCCACCAAGATCGTCTTGTCATCGATCGCAGCACCGCGCCGATCACACCAGATCGCACCGATCTCGTCGATTACAGCACTGCGCCGATCGCACCATGTCGATCAAGCAAAAATCGAACCCAGTCACCTCAAGCGCCTTCGCCGTCGCCATTGCCTTTGAACCCACACGCCTTTGCCTCAAGCAAAGATCGCAACACCGCGCCGACCCACACGCCTCCGCCTTTTGACCGGATTTGATGATTTTTTTTCTTTTGGTTTTGTTTCTTTTGTGTTTGTGGACTGAGAAATGATATTATATATTTATTTGGAAGCTGAGAAAATGTGAGCAACAAGTAGAAAATGTGTTTTCTATAGTATTTTCAAGAATACAACCAAACACCATAAAATATTTTTCAAAGCATTTTTTGAAATGCAACCAAATAACCTGAATACATTTTCCTTTCCCAAAAATAGCATTTTCGAAAAATATTTATTTTCCAAAAAATATTTTACATGAACCAAACACAACCTAAGTCCCGACCTTTTGAATCACCTATGCATGAACTATGGGAAATTTGTTTGCAAAGTTGTTAATTCGAGCTATTTTTGGGCCACAATTCATGAGTTTAGCCTAATTCATCCCATTTTTACAAACTTCGTTCTCAACCTTGCGGATATTGATTTGACATAGATGAAGTGTCCCTATTGTTTGTTCATTTAGACACTTGTACACTCAGATTGTTTAATCTAATTAATTAACCAAGTTGATACTTAGGTTTATTATTCAGATCTAGGTTCAACACAAACAATCATATCACTAAGTGCGGAAATGCAAAGAAGACAAGCGATATGATGACCCAGAAAAACCAATGAAACTGTCCAGTTTCAAGATAAAAAACCTGGAGAGGATTTAACATAAACTATCCTCAAGGCAACAAATTCATATATAGAATGGAAGTTTTACAATTAGATTTTTCCCTAAAACTAAAGTTACCTCTTTAGTACTTACTCACGTGACCACACGCAGCTCCAAATCCACAGATTCTTCTATATGAATTTGTCACACAAAAACACCCCCCATTTGTGACCCTGAGATCCCACTCAAAGTTTTAGATTATCAGCACTTGAGTTTCTTCAAGGAATAACACCGGTAGAAGATTTTAGAGAGTTTTTGGTACAAAAACCCTAGATTTACAATTAGAGGCACAAAGTGCACTCTTCTCTCTCTAAAAAACTCTTTTAAAATGTGCATTAAGGTTCCTTTAAATACTAAGAGAATTAGATCTGAAACCCTAATCACAAGATGGGCTTAATCAGCTGTTGAGGCAAAATTAAATTCTGCAAATTCGCATCTCAATTGGTCGAACCTTCTTCTTGATCAGTCAAACTCTTTAGAATTTGAATTCTCTTTTCTGTAGCTTGAATGTTCTTGTGTTCTGACCTATAACACCTCGAGCACTATTTAATAAATCCTATAGACTCTATTATCTATACCTAGACAAATTTGTGTTCACGGTTTGCCAATTGTTCTAAACTTTTAGAACTTAACAATCTTCCCATTTGGCAATCCGTGACAAAATTTACATACAAAATAAAATGCTCAAATACAAGAACAACCCAATTACAATAAAATGTCCAATACATCAAAAATTCCAATCTAATACTTCTAACCCATAAGTTGCAAGAAAAGGCAGAAGGTCTTGATCGGAATGTACCTATCTTTTTTTAAACACTCAAAATAGCACATCAAACACACGTGTGGAAATAAAAACAGATAAGTAACAAATAACAAATATGCAATAACAACAAATAACAAATGTGCAAACTAACTCTCCCCCTAAGTTAGATACATAAATATATATATATATATATATATATATATTTTCTTCTTCTTTCAAAAACAATTTCATCTCTCCCTAAATAAAACACTACAAGAAAAATGGGCTATTGCGGCAGGTGCGAAAACTGCCGCTATATGTCGCATATTGCAGTGCGTTTTTGGCCCACCGCTGTACAATAGATCTATTGTGGCATTTTTCGTGACCGCCGCTATAGGTAGGGTTTTTTGCGACATCCTCCAGCGGTGGGAATTAAAACCGCCGCAACATACCTGTTTTAGCGGCGGTAACTGAGATATAGTGGCGGGTTGGACCGCCGCAATAGACCTTTAAATTTCCCTCTGTTTTTTTCGCCTTCCCACTAAAGATCAAATAGTAAATTACACCTGATTGACATGAAAATTGGCATGCATTTTAAGAACATATAAAACATGTAATCCAACGGTTGGATTTTCAAAATATAAATTCAATAATAAGTTATTGGTTGGTGTAACATTTTTTGGAGTTACATCAAGTGTAACTTGAACCCAACACTATATTTCTTAATTCAATGTGAATTTTGACAAATCTACCAATAGATTACATTATCTTCATATATTTTTCATGCTTACAAAATTTCAGGGTGATCCAAGATTAATAATCATGTCATCAATCAATTATTTAAATTCAAGTTTTTGTACTTTAAAATAACGCATAAAAGATGAGTTTAAAGATTGAATGGTAAATTACATCCGATTGCATGAAAATTGACATGCATATTAAGAAAATATAGAACATGAAATCCAATTATTTAATTTTCAAAATATGAATTCAATAATAAGTTATTGGTTGGTGTAACATTTTTTAGAGTTACATTAGGTGTAACTTGAACTCAACCCTATATTTCTTAATTCAATGTGAATTTTGACAAATCTACCGTTAGATTACATTATCTTCATATATTTTTCATGCTTAAAAAATTTCAAGGTGATCAAAGATTAGTAGCCGTGTCAACAAACAATTGTTTAAATTCAAGTATTTGTAGTTTAAAATAACACATAAAAGATGAGTTTAAAGATCAAATGGTAAATTACATCCGATTGGCATGAAAATTGGCATGCATGTTAAGAACATATAGAACATGTGATCCAACGGTTGGATTTTCAAAATATTAATTTAACAATAAGTTATTGGTTGGTGTAACATTTTTTAGAGTTACATCAAGTGTAACTTGAACCCAACCCTATATTTCTTAATTCAATGTGAATTTTGACAAATCTACCGTTAGATTACATTATCTTTATATATTTTTCATGCTTGAAAAATTTTAAGGTGATCAAAAATTAATAGTCATGTCATCAATCAATTGTTTAAATTCAAGTATTTGTAGTTTAAAATAACGCATAAAAGATGAGTTTAAAGATCAAATGGTAAATCATATCCGATTGGCATGAGAATTGGCATGCATGTTAAGAACATATAGAACATGTGATCCCACGGTTGGATTTTCAAAATATGAATTCAACAATAAGTTATTGTTTGGTGTAACATTTTTTTAGAGTTACATCAAGTGTAACTTTAACCCAACCCTATATTTCTTAATTCAAGGTGAATTTTGACAAATATACCGTTAGATTACATTATCTTTATATATTATTCATGCTTGCAAAATTCCAAGATGATCAAAGATTAATAGTCATGTCATCAATCAATTGTTTAAATTCTAGTTTTTGTAGTTTAAAATAACGCATAAAAGATGAGTCTAAAGATCAAATGGTAAATTACATCCGATTGGAATGAAAATTGGCGTGCATGTTAAGAACATATAGAACATGTGATCGAATGGTTGGATTTTCGAAATATGAATTGAACAATAAGTTATTGGTTGGTGTAACATTTTTTAAAGTTACATCAAGTATAACTTAAATCCAACCTTATATTTCCTAATTCGATGTGAATTTTGACAAATCTACTGTTAGATTATATTATCTTTATATATTTTTTATACTTGCAAAATTTTAAGGTGATCAAAGATTAATAGCCATGTCATCAATCAATTGTTTAAATTCAAGTTTTTGTAGTTTAAACGTATAAAAGATGAGTTTAAAGATCAAATGGTAAATTACATCCGATTGGCATGAAAATTAGTATGCATGTTTAAAACATATAGAACACGTGATCCAACGGTTGAATTTTCAAAATACGAATTCAACAATAAGCTATTGGTTGGTGTAACATTTTTTTAGAGTTACATTAAGTATAACTTGAACCCAACCCTATATTTCTTAATTCGATGTGAATTTTGACAAATCCACCGTTAGATTATATTATCTTCATATATTATTCATGCTTACAAAATTTCAAAGTGATCAAAGATTAATAGCCATGTTATCAATTAAATGTTTAAATTCAAGTTTTTGTAGTTTAAAATAACGCATAAAAAATGAGTTTAAAGATCGAATGGTAAATTACATCCAATTGGTGTGAAAATTGGCATGCATGTTAAGAACATATAGAACATGTGATCCGCCGGTTGGATTTTCAAAATATGAATTCAACAATAAGTTATTTGTTGGTGTAATATTTTTTAGAGTAACATCAAGTATAACTTGAACCCAACCCTATATTTCTTAATTCGATGTGAATTCTAACAAATCTACTGTTAGATTACATTATCTTCATATATTTTTCATTCTTGCAAAATTTCAAGGTGATCAAAGATTAATAGCTATGTTATCAATCAATTCATTAAATTCAAGTTTTTGTAGTTTAAAATAACGCATAAAAAATGAGTTTAAAGATCAAATTGTAAATTACATCCGATTGGCATGAAAATTGGCATGCATGTTAAGAACATATACAACATATGATACAATGGTTGGATTTTCAAAATATTAATTCAACAACAAGTTATTGGTTGGTGTAACATTTTTTTAGAGTTACATCAAGTGTAACTTTAACCCAACCCTATATTTCTTAATTCAATGTGAATTTTGACAAATCTACCGTTAGATTACATTATATTTATATATTATTAATGCTTGCAAAATTTCAAGATGATTAAAGATTAATAGTCATGTCATCAATCAATTGTTTAAATTCTAGTTTTTGTAGTTTAAAATAACGCATAAAAGATGAGTCTAAAGATCAAATGGTAAATTACATTCGATTGGCATGAAAATTGGCATGCATTTTAAGAACATATAGAACATGTGATCGAATGATTGGATTTCCAAAATATGAATTGAATAATAAGTTATTGGTTGGTGTAACATTTTTTAAAGTTACGTTAAGTGTAACTTAAATCCAACCTTATATTTCCTAATTCGATGTGAATTTTGACAAATCTACCGTTAGATT
This sequence comes from Quercus ilex subsp. ballota, assembly GCA_032727855.1. Lineage (NCBI taxonomy): Eukaryota > Viridiplantae > Streptophyta > Magnoliopsida > Fagales > Fagaceae > Quercus > Quercus ilex. Next base: position 638,864 of record JAVFWQ010000028.1, read on the forward strand.
ACATTATCTTTATATATTTTTTATGCTTGCAAAATTTTAAGGTGATCAAAGATTAATAGCCATGTCATCAATCAATTGTTTAAATTCAAGTTTTTGTAGTTTAAACGCATAAAAGATGAGTTTAAAGATCAAATGGTAAATTACATCCGATTGGCATGAAAATTAGCATGCATGTTTAAAACATATAGAACACGTGACCCAACGATTGGATTTTCAAAATACGGATTCAACAATAAGCTATTGGTTGGTGTAACATTTTTTTAGAGTGACATCAAGTGTAACTTGAACCCAACCCTATATTTCTTAATTCGATGTGAATTTTGACAAATCTACCGTTAGATTATATTATCTTCATATATTATTCATGCTTACAAAATTTCAAGGTGATCAAAGATTAATAGCCATGTCAACGATTAATTGTTTAAAATCAAGTTTTTGTAGTTTAAAATAACGCATAAAAAATGAGTTTAAAGATCAAATGGTAAATTACATCCGATTGGTGTGAAAATGGGCATACATGTTAAGAATATATATAACATCTGATCCAACGGTTGGATTTTCAAAATATGAATTCAACAACAAGTTATTGGTTGGTGTAATATTTTTTAGAGTTACATAAAGTATAACTTGAACCCAACCCTATATTTCTTAATTCGATGTGAATTCTGACAAATCTACTGTTAGATTACATTATCTTCATATATTTTTCATACTTGCAAAATTTCAAGGTGATCAAAGATTAATAGCCATGTTATCAATCAATTGTTTAAATTCAAGTTTTCGTAGTTTAAAATAACGCATAAAAAATGAGTTTAAAGATCAAATGGTAAATTATATTTGATTGACATGAAAATTGGCGCGCATGTTAAGAACATACAGAACATGTGATCCATGGTTGGATTTTCAAAATATGAATTCAACAATAAGTTATTGGTTGGTGTAACATTTTTTAGAGTTATATCAAGTGTAACTTGAACCAACTCAATGTTTCCTAATTCGATGTGAATTTTGACAAATCTACCGTTAGATTACATTATCTTCATATATTTGTCATGCTTGTGAAATTTTAAGGTGATCAAATATTAATAGCCATGTTATCAATCAATTGTTTAAATGCAAGTTTTTGTAGTTTAAAATAACACATAAAAGATGAGTTTAAAGATCAAATGGTAAATTACATCCGATTGGCATGAAAATTGGCATGCATGTTAAAAACATATAGAACATGTGATCCAACGATTGGATTTTCAAAATATGAATTCAAAAATAAGTTATTAGTTGGTGTAACATTTTTTTAGAGTTACATTAAGTTTAACTTGAACCCAACCCTATATTTTTTAATTCGATGTGAATTTTGACAAATCTACCGTTAGATTACATTATCTTCATATATTTTTCACCCTTACAAAATTTCAAGGTGATTAAACTTGATATATTTTTCATTCTTCATATATTTATCATCATTTTAATTTTTTAAACTAAATAGTGTGAGAGTTTTAATAAGAGTCTCTCTCTTTTTTCCTTAATCTTAATTTTTTTTTTTGACGTGAATCTTTCTTCTTCCTTTTTTTTAAACCTAAAGTGATTCCTTAAAAAAAAATTCTAACGTGTGATCTTTTTAAAAGCTAAATAGTTAGAGTGTCCTAATAGGAGTCTTTCTCTCTCTTTTTCTTCATCCTAAAGTTTTTTTTTTTTTTAGTGAGTGTTTCTTTTTTCTTTTTCTTTGTATTGAAACCTAAAGTGAGTCTTTTATATATATATATATATATATATATATCTAATGTGAGGTTTAATTAAAAAAAATTATAATTATTTTTTTAATCCTAATTCTAAAATAAGTTTTGGTCACCACCGGTAAAAATTAAAAATAAAATAAAGGCGGGCTTTCAGTATTTTGGGCGCCAGAATTTCTTTTTCTTTATTATTATTATTATTTTTTTCCCTTTTAACCCTAAATCCCCAATCACACGCCTCTCTCTCTCAGTCACACTTCTCCAACCAAAATCCTTTTCTTCAAACTTCTTTACACACAGACACAGTACACACACACACACTCTCTCTCTCTCTCTCTGCGTGTCTCAGAATTCTCACACTCTCTGTCCCTCATTTCTCGCACCGTTCGTCTCATTTTTTCTCCTATGGCAGAGGGCGATAACCTCTTCGCCGGCCTTGTCGAAGCTCTCTTCGCCGGGTCGAAGCCTCTCTCCGCAAGCTTCACTTCGAGGGCTCCATCAGACCAGCGCTCCAGAACTTCTATTTGATCCTCAAACGCGGCGTCGAGGCTTCACCGGAAGATGGTGCTCGCTTAGGGCTTCAATCTTGGAACGACTCGCAGATTCAAGCCGTTGCTTCGATTGCTTCTGCGCTCGCCTCCGCTTCTTGATCTCTCTCTGGTGAAATTTCGCTTTATCTTCCATTTCGTTTCTTAACAATTCGGTTTTGATAAAAGGAAAGTACAAATTCGGTTTGTGTGGCTTCTTTGGCAATTTATTATTTTAATTGCAAAGTTGTAGCCTCTGTTAGAGATTTTTGGGTAGTAGTGTTTTTATTTATGTGGCATGCATGTGTGTGTTCTTTTATGTTTCACTGAGTTCTAGAAAATGGGTTTTTTTTTTTGGGTGGAATATTTTCATGCTTTTGGTTTTGAATTTGTTTTTTTTATTTATTTATTTATTGTAGGTTTGGCCCTAGTGGATTGCTCTGCTAGTTCTGAGTCAATTGGAGTAATGAAACAAGTGGTTGATTTGGGCTGTTGCGTTGTCATGGCAAATAATTTATGGTTCTTGTTTTCTTGGGTTGGCAAACTTTTTGGCATTTGATTGAGCTTTTTGTCAAGAATGTGAGTGATATTCGAATCTTTAGTTATAAATTATGAACTTTCATAGAAAATTACAACCAGGCTAGGTTTTTGTTCATTTGGAATTTCTGGGAATTAGGGTATTTGGTTGTTTTTGAGGCTTTCTGGTACTTGTAGAGTCTTTTAAGAAAATTTGAGGGACACCCATTTGAAAATTCAATGTTTATGTGACAGTAGTGGTTCAAATCTTCCATCATGTACTAAAGCTTTGTTAATTTAAGCCCAATTCTTTTTATTTTATCTTTTTTGAAATGGGTTGGCATAATTGATATTGTTTGTAGTTTAGTTCATATATTAATGCTTTGTTAGGTTGATGAGAAAATTTGAAATAAAAGAAGTAATATATTGATGCTCTGTTAGATTAACAAGAAATTTGAAAAAGTTTAGCTACTAAAATCTGAGGCTATGTCAAGCTGAATGCACTGTAAGAAATTAAGATGAATTTCAAATTGGTGGTGGACCATAGCTTGGCTGTTGATGTGATAAGGTAAATTTTTTTGATTGGTTGCTGAGAAATTAAGATGAATAGTAGGAGAAGAAATATTTTGAAGATTAAAACAATTAGTACACATTTGTTTTCTTTAATAATAAAAAAAAACACTCATAGTCTATGAAACTTGTGTTTGCTATCTGATAGAGGAAGTGAGGACCTGCATGACTTTTGGCTTTCAATTGTGTTATGTATTACATTTTTATTTGGAATAATTTGAATTTTAACAAATACTCAATGATGTTTTTTTATTTTATTTATACTTAGGACTTTTGCTCTCAGTTGTGTTAATTACTTAATTGGTTGTTTTTTATTCTAAGTGTTCTTTGCCTTTCTTCCTCGTAATGTTTTTATTATTATTAATTCTTAAATAAATTATAAGGAAAAACAGGGATGCTGGTATCCCTGTGAAATTCATTTTTTTATATATTATTATTATATGATTCTTGTTATTTCATGTGACTTTTGTTCTTCTTTGTCTCTTGACTGGCAATGAGAAGTCAGGTCTTGGAAATTAATTTTGAAGTATCTGACACTATGATTATCACTGACTTGATATCCACTTTGCAGATCCACGTGATGACCTCAGTGGAATGGATGTTGCAAGAAAGGTTCGGACATGGTCTTTTTTATTTGTGTCCAATATTATTGTTATGTTTTTTCTATTTATTTATATAGGCTTCTAGCTCAACATCATGTATATATATATATATATATATATATATAAAACCGAAGCCTCTGCAGCTCTCACAATTTTCCACGTCACCACTATTTTTTTTTTTTAGATTCTTTTTATTTTAGTTTGTTACAATAGTTTAGTTTAAGTGGGAGAACATGTGGTTAAAGGATGAGGGCTTTTTGGGAAGGGTGACTTCTTGGTGAGAGTCTTATCATTTCCAAGGAACTCCTAGTTTTTCTTTGGCTAACAAGTTGAAGATGCTGAAATTGGATTTGAAGAGATGGAATGTGGAGGAGTTTGGTAATATAGGTCTTAGGGTGCAAAACTTGTGGAAGGATTTTAATGTGTTGGAAGTTATTGAGGAAGCTCGTGCTCTTACTGAGGAGGAAAGGAGGGTAAAGGATCGTATTCATGGAGAGTTAGAAAAGTCTATTTTGTTGGAAGAGATCTACTGGAGACAAAAATCTAGGGCTCTATTTCTTAAAGAGGGAGATAGGAACACAAAATTCTTTCATCGTATTGCAAATTCTCATAGAAGATGCAACACTATCGATAGACTTATGGTGGATGGAGAGTTATGTTTGGATCAAGGGATAATTGAGGGGTGTATTACTCAGTTTTATAGGCAGCTTTACTCGGAGAATGTGGTACATTGACCTCTTTTGGATGAGGTTGTTTTTTCTAGAATTTTTGAGGAAGATGCCACTTGGTTGGACAGACCTTTTGATGAGGAAGAAGTTTTTGGAGTGGTCCATGAGTTCAAAGGTGATAAAGCGCCAGGTCCGGATGGTTTTACAATGGCATTTTTTCAGTCTTGTTGGAGCACGGTGAAAAATGATGTTATGAATGTGTTTCATGTTTTTCATGAACATGCTGTGTTTGAAAAGAGCCTTAATGCTACTTTTATTGCTCTTATTCCTAAGAAAGTTGATGCCGTGGATGTCCAAGACTTTCGGCCTATTAGCTTGGTGGGTGGGTTGTACAAAATTATCGCTAAAGTGTTAGCCAATCGAATGCGAAGGGTGGTTCATGGTCTTATTTCAGAATCTCAGAATGCCTTTGTGAAAGGTCGTCAGATTTTAGACTCTATCCTTATTGCTTCTGAGTGTCTAGACAGTCGTTTGAAGGCGGGGATTCTGGGGGTGTTGTGCAAGTTGGACATTGAAAAAGCGTACGACCATGTGAATTGGGAGTTTCTCATGTTTTTGTTACAGCAGTGTGGGTTTTCTGAAAAGAGGAGAAGGTGGATCATGTGTTGTATTTCAACTGTCAAATTCTCTATTTTGATCAATGGCTGTCCTTCTGACTTTTTTGGGAGTTCTAGAGGACTTTGGCAAGGTGATCCTTTATTCCCATTTCTCTTTGATATTGTCATGGAGGCCTTGAGCCGAATGTTGGTTGTGGCTACTGCAGCTGGTCAGTTTTCGGGTTTCATAGTTGGGAATGAAGCTGGTTCCTTGTTGTCGGTGTCTCATTTATTGTTCGCGGATGATACTCTTGTTTTCTGTGACATTGACAACACTCATATTACAGCTCTACGTGGGATTCTCTCTAGATTTGAGGAGATGTTAAGGCTGAAAATCAATTTAGGTAAGTTTGAATTGGTTCCAGTTAGGGATGTGTCTAATCTTCATGAGTTAGTGGAGATTTTGGGTTGTAGGGAGTCTGCTCTTCCATTGAAATATTTAGGTCTCCCGTTGGGTGCTTCTTATAAAGATAAGACTATTTGGAATCCTATCTTGGAGAAGATGGAGCGTAGGTTAGTTGGTTGGAAGAGGTTGTATTTATCCAAGGGGGGTAAAGTTACCCTTATTAAGAGTACGCTCTCTAGCTTACCTATATATTTCCTTTCTCTTCTCCCTATTCCTGTTAAGGTGGCTAAGAGGATGGAGAAAATACAAAGAGATTTTCTTTGGGCTGGTATTGGGGATGATTGTAAAATTCATTTAGTTAATTAGTCTAAGGTTTGTAGGCCAGTGAAGAATGGAGGGTTAGGCATCCGGTGCTTGAGAAGGTTTAATTCTGCCTTGTTAGCCAAATGGTTGTGGCGTTATGGTTGGGAGAATGATGCCTTTTGGAGAAGGGTCATTGGGGCGAAGTATGGGAATGAGTGGGGTGGTTGGCGTACAAAATTTGTGTCGGGGGCTTATGGTGTGTGTTTGTGGAAGTGCATTAGAAGTGGCTGGTTGATTTTTTCCGAGTGCCTTTGGTATGATGTGGGTGATGGTACTCGTGTGAAGTTTTGGGATGATGTGTGGTGTAGGGATCGTCCTCTTAAGGAGGAGTTCCCAGACTTATATAATATTAGTAGGACAAGGGAGGCATCGGTCTCTGAGGTTATGTGCTATGCAAATGGGAGAGTTTCTTGGGACATTCAGTTTCGTTGCTTAGTGAACGATCAAGAGTCACTTTCTTTGGATTCGTTTTTGGTCTTGATCTATTCCACAAAGGTCTGGGGTGTTGGTGCTGACAATCTTTGTTGGAAGCCTGCCTGCAGCTGAGGTTTCAAGGTGAGTGGGTATTATCATTTTCTATCCCCATCTACGGTCATTCCCTTCCCTTGGAAAATGGTGTGGCAATCAAAGGTTCCTCCTCGAGTTGCTTTTTTCTCTTGGATTGCGGCTTTAGGCAAGATTTTAACTATTGATAATCTACGGAAGAGACACTTTGTTGTTTTTGAGTGGTGCTTTATGTGTAAAGGGCGTGGGGAATTTGTAGATCATCTCCTCCTTCACTGTCCTTTTGCTTTTGAGATGTGGAGTATGATCTTTTGCTTGTTTGGTATTTGTTGGGTGATGCCGCAAAGGGTAGCGGATTTGTTGGATTGCTGGTCTTGCAACTTCAGGTGACATCGTAATTTAGTTATTTGGATGATTGTGCCGCATTGTTTGATGTGGTGTATCTGGCGGGAACGGAATTCGAGAAGCTTTGAGGATCGTGAGCGGTCCATTCTTGAGTTTAAGTTTTTTTTATTTTCTATTCTTCTCGAATGGTGTTTGGTTTTACCTTCTTTTTCTTGTAATTCCCTTTCTGGGTTGCTTGATCATTGTACTTTGTTTTCTTGATGTTCTTGCCTCTTTCGTACATTTTTAATGTACAGGGCTGTGTTTTTTCAATAAATTTTTAAGTTACTTATCAAAAAAAAAAAAAAAAACAATAGTTTAGTTTAAGTAAAACTCTATTAAATATATGTTTCAACCCAAACCCAACTACGAAATTTCATCTATGAATTCATAAACTAAAAACCCTACAAACGCATAGCCATCCAAAACTACAGACTCTCTTTCACTGGACTAGTCTCCTTGCTTGCCTAAGATTCTTCTAATCAGAGCAACCGTTAATGTTGTAGAGTCTTTCTTGTGGTATTCTACCGTTTTCCTTAAACTCAGATGAGAGGTGTGGCAAGATATGCGTACTGGTTAAGGAAACTGTTTAATTGTTGCATATTTAATGCATGTTCTTGAAAATAATTTGTAAGTTTTTCAGTCAGTGAGTCTTGAAAAAAAGGTCTCAATTATACTAGACTTGCGTTAGAGAGGCCATGACATTAGTTATAGGCTCTAGATATTGCCTTTTTTATGTCAAATTTGGAGAATAAGTATAGCAAGTGAGTACAAATGAGGAGTTTGAGTGACTGAAACTTCTTTAGCTATATTTTGTGTTTCAATTGATCACAATTTTTATTTTTATTTTTTATTTTTTTATATTTATAAATATTCATGTTTGATCGGTATCTTGTATAATTGCTACATAATACTATATCATTAATGTCATCTCCTATTTATAAACATTTAAGCTAACTATAATGAAATGAATATTTGAAATAATTTTTAAAACTACCACAATTAAAAAAAAAAATTGTCAATGGCAAAAAAATTAACAAAAATATTTTAAAACTCATATTTAATAGCTTTCTCGTGTATCGCATGGGTTAGCGACTAGTTAGTATCAAAAACATGCTTCCTATTACAGAGACCTTGAACTAGGCTGGTAGTGCATAATGCATGTTTCAATTTTGACTTGGTAAATTCATTTTGATTTGAAACTTTTACCTTTTGAGATAATCTTTCAATTGTGACAATCATGGTTTTTGAAGAAGAACAAACAAGACAAAGTTTTGATAAGATAGCCTAAAGAAAAACTCTAAGCTTGTATAGCATTAAGGTTATTGCTCTATTTTGCTTGTATTATCACACTCTTTCAAACTAAAATATCTTTATTTTATAATTATGATGATGCTCAGTTGATGTTTATTAGTGCCGTCTTTTTTTTTTTTTTTTTTTAAATCATATATTATATAATAAAAGTTGGGCTTATAAGCTGTGGTTGCTCTAAATTGTAGAAATTTTTTTAGAATTTTAAAAAAATAAATATAATTTTTTTGTTCTTATCTTCTTCTCCTATAATTTCTAAATTGATAAAAATCTTAATCGATTACAATCCAAACTCTTAATCTAATCCTTTCATTATTATAGTTTATAAGTTGATAAAAAATTTTAATTTAATTACAATTCAAACTTTTCATCTAATCCTTTTTTTATTTAAATTATATTACTACGTGTAAAAAAAAAAAAAAAAAAAAGAAACAACATAGTACACGTAAAAAGACAAAAAACAGCAACATTCTTCATCTATTCCTTTTTTTTTTTCTTTTTTTTTTTTTTAATTTGAATTATATTACTTTATGTAAAAAAAAAAGCAACGTATTCAACAGAAAAATCTTCCTCTTTACACACGTGATTTTTTTTTTTTTTTTTTTCAGATAATTATTGTAACATCTTATTAATTCTTATCAACTTTTCTTTCATTGGTTTATCACTTATTTAGATAAAGTTAGGTTGATAACAACTTATTCTTCTTTGTGTGTTTTTTATTTTATTTTAGGTTTTAATTTCTACATTAATTGATAATAGATTTAAGAAAAAAAAAATTCTATCCTACATTAATCACGTTTTCTTTTTCTTTTTATTTTTATTTATTTATTTATTTTTATGTTACGTTCATATCAACATTTTTTTTCCTTTCATACTATTCATACATATATATATATATATATATATATATATATTTAATTCAAATTGCATCAATTCTTTTTAACTCAAAAAAAAAAATGTTAATAAATCACCTTTTTTATTCTTATCAACTTTTTATTTATGACTTTATCACTTTTTTTAGATAAACTTATGTTTCTCAAAAAAAAAATTTTATTTTTATTTTATAACTTTAAACTTCTAAGTTGATTATAATTTTTTCACATTTACTTATAATGTTTTCGATAAAGTTATGCATTTAGTATTATATATATATATATATATATTTAAATCTATCCTATTTCCTTATTGCATCATTCACGTTTACTTACTTTTTTTTTTTTTTTTAAATTACGTTCATGTCATTGATGTCAACATTTTTTTTTCATTCAATCTTTATGATATTTTTTTTTTTGGGATAAACATACATCCTAAGTTCTCTCTTATAATTCCTAGAATTGAAAATTCTCTCTCTCTCTCTCTCTCTCTCTCTCTATATATATATATATGTGTGTGTGTGTGTTTTTGTTTTTCAGTGTATTCTTATATATTCTTAGGCACGACTTATTCTTCCTCTTTTCTTTCCCCCATTATCAATAATTTTCATTCTCTTATAATTTCTATGTTGTTTAGAAATCTAACTCTCCTTTGTTTTTTTTCCTTATTACTTGGGCAATTTGATGTTTGTGAAATCCATAGTAGAAGTCTTTATCAAACCTACCATCCAAACTATTACAGTTATGTGTTTCTCTTCTTTGTTTTTGTGTGTGTGTTTTTTTTAAGGTTTTGCTTATGATTCATAAATGCAATTTTAAATCCATGAAATCTATTATATTAACCTCTATAAATATTTACGCTTTATCGATGATTTATTATTTAAGAATTGTCAAATTGTGTATTCTCTCCTACAATAAGGGTTCCATATGTATTTTTGTTATGTTTATATGTGCATTATTAGATTAAATTAATTTTCTTGAGTAGTAAAACTTTTATTAATAAAAGGAGAATAATTGAGCAAAAGCATGATGTTTTAAAGATTTAGATTTTAGCTTCACAACTCTACATATTGAGAGAGTTTGAGTTTAAGTTTAATATTGATTTTACTTTTTAATGACACTCTTATGAAGATAGTTTTCTTGAGATTAAGCTAAAATTTTAGTAGTATAAAATTATATTTCCACTAAAATTCAATTTCAACTAAATCTAGAGTAAGTTTACAACTTTTAAACTATTGCTATATTAATTTTTGGATAGATACAAAAGTTTATTTGTTGATATCAACTTTTTTTTTTCCTCTTCATCACTATATGAATTATCTACAAATTTTATTTTGCCAATACACTTTTTTTGTCATCAATTTTAATTTAAGTGTTAATTTATCTACTTTTAAAATTTTCAATCTACACACTTGAAAATGTTTAAGTTTTACAAATTTTTTTTTTTTTTTTCCGTGAGTTAAGAGTTCTAGTTTAGTATTTATTTTACTTCTTAATGACACTCTTATGAAGAGTTTGTTTGTCAATTTGGTTACAAAACATGTGAAGATCTCATATATAATCATCTCAAGCAACTTTACTCCACACATAAGGTTAACACTTATTCTTTCTTTGTTTACATTATGCATTAGGAAAGTCAAAATAATGCTCATAAGCTCCAAATGCCATGTTTTATCTCCTCAAAATACCCATTCCTTTTCAATTTTTTTCCTTTCAAAATTAAAGTGTTTTGGTAATAGGTTATACCACTAAATGCATACTATTATTAATTATTAATATAATGACAATAGATAGTTAATGTAGATCAAACTCTTTTACCAATAATTTATTATGAATAACAATCTATATTCTAAACTATAAGAAATTTAAAATTCTACTTCAATTAAGATTCTATTAGCAAAAATTTCAAGTAATTTAAAACAAATTTTATATTTATTTTAATTGTATATCATAATTTTATGTTTGAATATGTAAAATTTATATATTACACATCGTGCTCATAAAAAGTGACTCAAATATATGTATTAATTATATGTCGTAAAATTCATGTGTTTTATAATGTGACTAACTAATTATTAATATAGTTTTAAATCTTTTAAATTTTTTTACATATATCTTTTTAAGTAAGCCGTGCAATGCACGGGCCTTTAACTAGTAATTTTTATAAATTTGGTTACATATGTTTTCAGATTGAGAGCTTGTACCCTGAAGTAATGGGATCGAATTTAATGTCTGTTGAAGACTTCCTGGACAATGGGTTGTTATTGCTTGACAAAGATATCCAAGAGAGGGTTAATAAGGCTTCTTTAAATGGAATGTGCTGCGTTATGTCTGTGTGATTGAGGGATCAAGGTAATTTTTTTATTCACTCTAAGAAAGATATGGACAATTTTATCTAAATTACTTTTTAATTGATTTTTGAAGGCGTATTGTATAATAAGTGTTGGGTCGTTTTTTGTTGTAGCCCAAAAGATATGGGTTTTCCCAGGCCCAACGAACCCAAATTTGTAGAGAGTGGGTTGAAGGTTTAGGCGTTCACCGGTGTGCATGAGGCATAAACTACTTTTCTTTTATTGAAAGATACTAAGACCAATTTACAACTGGGGGATGCTCCTCGGACCGTGGCCGAGGAGGTTTTTCCTCTCCAAACTCATTTCCCTCTCCCCCCTTTTACACTTTGCTCTTCTCTCTTATATATCCCTCTTATCCTCTTCCTGTTGATCATCTATTGGCCTCCCTTCTGACCGTCTGTCCCGTCAGAGGTCATATCCGTGCTCAGGTGGCTCACCCTGATCGATGTTGCCCTGTCAAGGGGTTACATCCCCATTAATGCGGCCAGAAGGGTTAGGTGAGCGTATTCAATGCCGAGGTGACAGTTCGCCCAGGGCTTGCCCCTTCTCCATACTTCTGTTGCCAACGCGTGGCACTGGGCCCTCTCCTCCTCGGATATTCCAGGAGTCCTTTGGTAGGGTGGTCCTCGTGTTTTTCCGAGGTCTCGGATGCCCGAGGATAGGGTCATCTTCAGACCCATCATGCATCCTCGGCGTGGGCCATTTGGGCTTGGCTTGGAGTGGGCCAAGGCTACCTGATTTTCTGGCCCCACAATAGCCCCTCAAAATCTTGCTGCACGCATCCTCGGGCGGGGAGAAGGATTTTGACATCCTCGGCCTTACCCCCCCCCGGTCAGTATTGGGGTCTATTCATCTGCCCAAGGCACGTCGCTGACGTTTTGGAGCACGTAACGTGCCCACCATTAAATTCAGGCGGCTCTGTGCTCCCCACTTCTAATGAGGCGTTATCCATCCAACGGTGGAGGTTCGTCTCGCATTTATGGGCGGGAAAACCCGCATGGTTCCTTGATTTGGGGTATAAATACCCGTACGAACTGCTTCTTCCGGTTTCCCATTTGTAATCAAGAATTCTCGTGCGCCCCTCCTGAGTTCAGCCACACTCTCACTAGCATCTCCAGCACAAAAAGCCTGTCCGAGGAGCTCCTCCTCTTTTCAGTAAGTCGCTCTATCCCTCTCTGAGCTCTCTCTTTACTCTTTCTTCTACTTTGCCTGTTCTTTCTTAATTCTTTTAGGTGTCAACCGGGATGGGTAGGTTTAAGAAATACGTCGATACTGAGGAGGCGATGGAGAAATTCATCACCGACTATCGAATTTCCGGCAATGTAGGTCTGAGATATTGTGAGGACGAGGATTGGCGCATACACAGACAGGAGGGTGAGGTGGTAATTCCCATTGTCGCATTCCTTGAAGGGGGGATGACGATCCCCATGGGGCCGGTGATGAGGGATTACCTCACGCACTTCCGGTTGGCCCCCACCCAGTGTGGGATAAACGTCTTTAGGATTTTGGGCTGTGTGGACGCCCTAAACGAGAAGATGGGGCTGAGGTTGACCCACCACGACGTGAACTGGTGTTACAACCTTCAGCTTCTTAAGGGCAAGTCATATTACCGGAAGACGAGAGACGACAAGGTGCGGCTCATTCAGTGCCTCCCCGAGTCTAACAAGGGGTTCTACGAGGATTTCCTCATCGTGTCAGGGGAGTGGCACGATGGCCTTCACTGCCCAACAACAGAGGGAATACCAGGTGGGGCAGTGGGAAACAGGAGGGGTTTCAAGTTCTCGCCTTTTTTCTTCCCTTTTTTTTTTTTTAACTAACGCGGTGGTACTTTCCGTTTGCAAACCCGCACGCTTTTGAGCGTCACTTCCATCTGGTCAACCAGGAAGATTTGCAGAAGGTGCTGAGGGCGTCGGTGTATATAAACGAGGATGACAATCAGGTTAGGGCCGCCCACATGATTTTGGGTATAAACCTGCCCAGAAATCGTTCCCGGTTCCGAAGCACGTCATCTGAGCCAACGATCCTCGGCTTCAGAGGATTACTGTGACTGAGGACGGATTTTCGTTCCCCGAGGAGCCCTCCGACCAGGAAGCTGTCACACTAGCCGTCCCCTCCTCTTCCCAACCGTTCGTCGAGGCCGCCGAGGAAGATCCAGAGAGGGAAGGGGACGCGTTTGACATTTTCGCTCAGCTTGATCAGTCTGAGGACCCTCCTGGGGACTTGGGTGATCCCGATTTGACCGAAGCAGACCTCCTTGCTTCAAAAGCCTCTCTTCAGCCGAGAATGGGTTACAAGAGGAAGCCCACCACCACCCTGCTGGACCTGATTGAGGGCCAACCGGGGGAGTCCCAGCAGAAACTTTCCACTCCACTTCCGAAGACTAGGTCGACTTCCGCTCAGCAGAAGCTCCCTCCTCCTCATTCTCAGACGCGCTCACCTTTTGGGTCCGTGCTTGCCGGCTCCAAGAAGAAGAAGGATAAGGGTAAAAGGCCTGTGGAGGATAAGACGGTGTCCTCGTAGGAGGAGGACACTACTCTGCGGCCGTTCAAGCAGCTCAAAATAGGCGACAAGAGCCAGGAGAGGCAGGTAGTCGACACCACCTCTTCTGAGGCTCAGGCTTGGCTCCCAGCCCCGATGCTCCGTGGGGAGCCCTTAAGGGATAACGCCTCCCTAAGGGACTTCAATGAGGGCGAAGGTGTGCGCGTGACCGACGCGCTGGAGAGGAGCCTGCTGCTCTCGGCGGACATGGCTGAGCTTAACTCTTTGACGAGCGAGCAGGTCTTCCTCAGCCTCAAGCGATATGTGGGGATGGTAAGGGCTATAACTTCGACTCTTCGCCCGCTCTTTTTCTTTTATTGGGCTTATAGCGTATTGGTTATTCTGGCAGGCTGTCCAGGCTATCTTTAGGTTGGAGGGGGCGGCAAACGACCAGAGGAAGGCTCTCAACAAGGAGCGTGCTTGGCGCTTTGAGGCTACCCGGGCTCTGAAGAATTCCGAGGCTGACCTCGCCAAGGCCCGAGAGGATTTGAAGGCGGTGACTAGGGAGCGGGACAGTGCCCTGTCTGGTTTTGAGGGTGCCCAGAACCAGGCCAAGGAGCAGACAAGGCACCTGGGCGAGGCGCAGGAGCAATTGCAGATCGTGAGGGATCTGATCGCAGATCTGCAGGCTAAGGTGACAAAGGTCGAGGGGGCCCAAAGGGAGGCAGAATGGGCCAGAGACCAGGCCCGGCGGGCTAAGGACGAGGCGGACTATGGCAGGGAGATGGCCCTGACTGCCAAGGAGGATGCTGAGGCCGCAGCCTACGCCGATGGGGTGGCCGCGGTAGAGGCCCTCTACAAAGTTCAAGTCCCAGGGGTATGTAGGCAATACTGCTCCCAGGTCTGGGTTGAGGCCCTCAAACAGGTTGGGGTGGAAGCTTCGTCTGACCTGTAGAAGGCGGAGAACGTGTACTACCCCCCTGCAATCCGCGAGGTAGCCCTTGATGTCCCTAAGGTTGGGGAGATTGCCAAAGCGGTGGGGGCTGCTGAACTAAGGGAGCATTCGAGCGAGGAGGTGCCCCAAGAGATAGTGGAGATCTCGTCCGATGATCAAACCCCCGCCACCGAGGAAACAGCTGCTCTCAAAGCACCCTTGCAGGCCGTCCCCTCAAGCTAGGGCTCGGAGGGGTCAGGGGTTGCCCCTGCCTAGCCTGAGCAAAAAGAGTAGACTCCCCGGCGTCTCGGCTCATCCTACTTTCACGTTTTATTTTATTTTGTTGTGCTTCTACTCTATGTACTGTGGCTCTTGCCATGCAACTTTTACGGACTCGTTATTGTAATGCAAATTCAATTTCCCTTTCTATTTATTTCAGTTGCTTATTTGTGTACACGCTGCCTGCTTTTCCTCTTTTCCTTTGGTCTGCACGATTTTAGCTTGAATTGTATGTCGGCCAATTGCGCCAGTAACGATGATAAGGAGAGAGAACGTATGCATGGGCAGCCCTCTTGCGTTTCAAGGGCTAGGTGGGGCTTGATCCTTTCCTAACTTGTGATATTTTATAGTTGGTCTCCCTGTAGGCCTGAGTCCGAGGACCATGCAATGCCGTGGTTCCGTCTAGCGCTTCTATTTCTCTGTAAGTATCTAGTTTCCCCATAGGTTTGAGTCCGAGGACCATGCAATACCTTAGTTCTGTCTAGTACCCAGGTATAGCTGAGCGGTTAGTTTCCCCATAGGCTTGAGTCTGAGGACCATGCAATGCCTTGGTTCTGTCTAACGCCTCTATTTCTCTAAAAGTATCTAGTTTCCTCATAGGTTTGAGTTCGAGGAACATGCAATACCTTGGTTCTGTCTAGTACCCAGGTGTAGCTGAGCGGTTAGTTTCCCCATAGGCTTGAGTCCGAAGACCATGCAATGCCTTGGTTCTGTCTAACGCTTCCATTTCTCTGTAAGTATCTAGTTTCCCCATAGGTTTGAGTCCGAGGACCATGCAATACCTTGGTTCTGTCTAGTACCCAGGTATAGCTGAGTGGTTAGTTTCCCCATATGCTTGAGTCCGAGGACCATGCTATGCCTTGGTTCTGTCTAATGCTTCCATTTCTCTGTAAGTATCTAGTTTCCCCATAGGTTTGAGTCCGAGGACCATGCAATATCTTGGTTCTGTTTAGTACCCAGGTGTAGCTGAGCGGTTAGTTTCCCCATAGGCTTGAGTCCGAGGACCATGCAATGCCTTGGTTCTGTCTAACGCCTCCATTTCTCTATAAGTATCTAGTTTCCCCATAGGTTTGAGTCCAAGGACCATGCAATACCTTGGTTCTGTCTAGTACCCAGGTGTAGTTGAGCGGTTAGTTTTCCCATAGGCTTGAGTCCGAGGACCATGCAATGCCTTGGTTCTGTCTAACACTTCCATTTCTCTATAAGTATCTAGTTTCCCCACAGGTTTGAGTCCGAGGACCATGCAATACCTTGGTTCTGTCTAGTACCCAAGTGTAGCTGAGCGGTTAGTTTCCCCATAGGCTTGAGTCCGAGGACCATGCAATGCCTTGGTTCTGTCTAACGCCTCCATTTCTCTGTAAGTATCTAGTTTCTCCATAGGTTTGAGTCCGAGGACCATGCAATACCTTGGTTCTGTCTAGTACCCAGGTGTAGCTGAGCGGTTAGTTTCCCCATAGGCTTGAGTCCGAGGACCATGCAATGCCTTGGTTCTGTCTAACGCGTCCATTTCTCTGTAAGTATCTAGTTTCCCCGTAGGTTTGAGTCCGAGGACCATGCAATACCTTGGTTCTGTCTAGTACCTAGGTGTAGCTGAGCGGTTAGTTTCCCCATAGGCTTGAGTCCGAGGACCATGCAATGCCTTGGTTCTGTCTAACGCTTCCATTTCTCTGTAAGTATCTAGTTTCCCCATAGGCTTGAGTCCGAGGACCATGCAATGCCTTGGTTCTGTCTAACGCCTCCATTTCTCTGTAAGTATCTAGTTTCCCCATAGGTTTGAGTCCGAGGACCATGCAATACCTTGGTTCTGTCTAGTACCTAAGTGTAGCTGAGCCGTTAGTTTCCCCATAGGCTTGAGTCCGAGGACCATGCAATGCCTTGGTTCTGTCTAACGCTTCCATTTCTCTGTAAGTATCTAGTTTCTCCATAGGTTTGAGTCCGAGGACCATGCAGTACCTTGGTTCTGTCTAGTACCCAGGTGTAACTGAGCGGTTAGTTTCCCCATAGGCTTGAGTCCGAGGACCATGCAATGCCTTGGTTCTGTCTAACGCTTCCATTTCTCTGTAAGTATCTAGTTTCCCCATAGGTTTGAGTCCGAGGACCATGCAATACCTTGGTTCTGTCTAGTACCTAAGTGTAGCTGAGCGGTTAGTTTCCCTATAGGTTTGAGTCCGAGGACCATGCAATGCCTTGGTTCTGTCTAACGCTTCCATTTCTCTGTAAGTATAAAGTTTCTCCATAGGTTTGAGTCCGAGGACCATGCAATACCTTGGTTCTGTCTAGTACCCAGGTGTAACTGAGCGGTTAGTTTCCCCATAGGCTTGAGTCCGAGGACTATGCAATGCCTTGGTTCTGTCTAACGCTTCCATTTCTCTGTAAGTATCTAGTTTCCCCATAGGTTTGAGTCCGAGGACCATGCAATACCTTGGTTCTGTCTAGTACCCAGGTATAACTGAGCGGTTAGTTTCCCCATAGGCTTGAGTCCGAGGACCATGCAATGCCTCTGTTCTGTCTAACGCTTCCATTTTTCTGTAAGTATCTAGTTTCCTCATAGGTTTGAGTTCGAGGACCATGCAATACCTTGGCTCTGTCTAGTACCCAGGTGTAGCTGAGCGGTTAGTTACCCCATAGGCTTGAGTCCGAGGACCATGCAATGCCTTGGTTCTGTCTAACACCTCCATTTCTCTGTATGAAGGGGTTTGTCCTCGGACCGCTTTATTGGAGACGATTCCTCCTTGGATCGGACTATGATCTCACACGTGGCGTTGACCTTGCCTCCAGCTCGAGTCCCCGTCTTTTTCATTTACGAGGCGTCCCTTGGCCGCTCGCGCTCCGCGCTTGACGTTTCGGTGTGCGAGGCGCGCCTTCATTAATGTCCTCTTGAATCAACGCAAATCCAGCGGTCTACAGTCCCCTTGGAATTTGGTAGCTTCGTGATTAGCACTACTGATAATTCTCCTTTCGAATTCTGTGTGGATTAATTCTCACCAACCTTCATCCTCTATATAAGACTTTCCGGGGGGGATGGTTTCTCCATACTCCATGAACTCCCCAACACAAACAGAAACACGCCCTTTCAGCTCCCAAGCCCCTTTAATAACCCCGCCAGAATTGTGACCAGAGTTGGCAGATATGGGGCGGCTTTGGGCGGGTGTGAGGACATCCGTGCCAAGAGCCGTTGTAACCGCAGCCCCCACTGGGCTTCCGGCGTGGCAGAGTCTAGGTGTAACACTGACAGTGCCGTGTGCGGTGGCTAGGAGGGATGTCGCTGAAGTACCTAATGTCTCTCCTTGGAGCGCACTCATGTCATGGCTGGTGCCCGAGTGTTGCCGTCTCCAATGGCCAACGCTCATGAGGATTGGAGAGAATCAAGGGAACATCACGGGGGAGGGTGTCCCGGTGCCCCTGCATCTGCTCCTCGCTTTGTTCAAGCTCCGCCGCACCGAGAAAGGAGTTGTTGGTGGCCTTGAAGCAAGCCAGCCTCCTTCCCTCCTTCTATTGTCAAGCTCTCCCATTCTCTTGATGCCAATAAAAGCACGGGTTGACACTTCCCTCGAGCTAGTTTTGGGACGGGTCCATCTGGGCCTCTGTTTGTAGGATTAGCTTGTAGGAGTAGTTTTGAAACACGCCTGCCTGAGCCTCTATTTGTACATTGTAACTTTTTGTTCAATAAAGTGATGTGCAGCTTCTTTCCGTTTCTGTCGAATCTTCTGTTTCGAACTTTTATTTTTCTGCAATGTTTGTTTGGTGGTTCTGTTTTTTTTTTTTTTTTTTTTTTGAATCACCACCGATCTTCTGTAGAATGATCACTTAGAACGATCGCCTGTTGTGCCGGTCAGTGCACTAATCCTTCCCACAGACGGTGCCAATTGTAGGGTCGTTTTTTGTTGTAGCCCAAAAGATATGGGTTCCCCCAGGCCCAACGAACCCAGAACAATAAATTTGTAGAGAGTGGGTTGAAGGTTTAGGCGCTCACCGGCGTGCATGAGGCATAAACTACTTTTCTTTTATTGAAAGATACTAAGACCAATTTACAACTGGGGGATGCTCCTCGGACCGTGGCCGAGGAGGTTTTTCCTCTCCAAACTCATTTCCCTCTCCCCCCTTTTACACTTTGCTCTCCTCTCTTATATATCCCTCTTATCCTCCTCCTGTTGATCATCTATTGGCCTCCCTTCTGACCGTCTGTCCCGTCACAGGTCATATCCGTGCTCAGGTGGCTCACCTTGATCGATGTTGCCCTGTCAAGGGGTTACATCCCCATTAATGCGGCCAGAAGGGTTAGGTGAGCGTATTCAATGCCGAGGTGACAGTTCGCCCAGGGCTTGCCCCTTCTCCGTACTTCTGTTGCCAACGCATGGCACTGGGCCCTCTCCTCCTCGGATATTCCAGGAGTCCTTTGGTAGGGTGGTCCTCGTGTTTTTCCGAGGTCTCGGATGCCCGAGGAGAGGGTCATCCTCGGACCCATCATGCATCCTCGGCGTGGGCCATTTGGGCTTGGCTTGGAGTGGGCCAAGGCTACTCGATTTTCTGGCCCCACAATAAGCATAAAGTCACACAATGTTAAAGTTTTCATTAAGGAACAAAGCAAAGGTGGTTTTGATCTTGCAGTAGAATATATGCATCTTAATGGAATCATTGTAGAAACACTTGTCACTTTTGTTGAAGTTCTTAGGATAATGATCTAAGGAGGTGTCATGATGGGGGAAAATTTTTTGGTGCCTAACAGTGTGATTGGAAATTTTGTTTCACTTCTCCCCAAAAGCATCCAATTTTGGATAATGGGGTCTATTTCCTTCCATCTCTTTTCTCTTCTCACCTTGTTAAATATTCACATAGAAGTGGTTAACATTATTACGCACTTCACTTCTCCCCAAAGTCTTGGCTTTGCCATTGCCCCTTATATATTTTTCTTTTTTTTTTTCATTCGTAGATGTGAAGTTGGAATTCAAGAGCTTCCTAAGGATTCTCCATTGGGAAGACTGAGAGGAAGTGACAATGCGGTAAGTACTGTGTTTTTTCTTCTCGTTGTTTATTTAATGTTTCCCATTGTTTATTTAGATCTAAAGGGCTTTTTATTATATATCTTTCTTGAAGTTAAGACGTACAAATCTTGTGCTTGACATGAAAGTAGCTTTTCGTGATAACTTTTCTTTTTCGTTTGAAAGGCATGATTATGTTTTTATAATGATGCAGTGGGCTTAGATATATTGTGTAGGTAGTTTTAACACCTTGAGTTTCCAAGTTATTCTTTTTAGTATTTGGTTTGCCTAGGGTAGCACGTATCCACTGTATCTTCTACTTTGCCATTTTCTCTAACTATTCTCACATTTTTTAAAGAAGCAAACAAGATTCTCATAAAAAGTTATCTAATCTCTAATATAGGATGAATGGCATTTTATAAAGACTTGAACTTTTTACTTTTCATTAATAATTGTGTCTTTAGCAATGTTATTAATTTCGTTTCGATTTGTCTAGTGGAACAGAATATTTTGGTATCGGCCTATTTCGGCGTACCGTTTCAGGATGTTTCGGAGTTCCTAAATATATATATATATATATATATAACTAGATATTATTACTATTATATAAAGTAATGAATTTTATTTTATTTTTTAAAAAATCTTAAATAAAGTGGGATTAAAAAAATATTTATTTATAATTTTTCTACATATAATACAATAAATATAGTGTATTAACTTTCACCTTAAAAAAAAATCAGTGAAGTGGATTAAAAAAATTATGTAAATATTTTTTAACTTTTTACTTATGGCATTGTTGTAAATAACTAAGTATCTATGAATAGTTTTTTAAGCGGAAAATTTCCTAGAAGTTTCCTCACCATTTCCATTAGCCCACACGTATATTTCCACTTACAATTTCCTCTTCATCTGATCTCCTCCTTTCTTCTACTTCACAAGCTTCTCTGCTTTTTTTTTTTCTTTTTTTTTTTTAATGCATCCTTAAGTCTTAAGTCTTCCTCACACAAACAAAGGCTAGAGCTCAACACGCCCAAAGTATGGTGTCTCAAAGCAACAAGCATGAGGCTGAAGGAGAAACAGTGGCTTTGATTTTAGAAACATTCCAAAGCTTTTTTATTCAAAGCCTCATAAAAGTCTCACACTCCCTCTTTTTCTCTCTGGAAGTGGTAGAGACACAAGCTTGAAGAAGTGAGTTTTAATGGCAGCACTTGAGCTTTGTCCATGACTTGAAATTTTTTTTTTTCTTCTTCTTCGATCTGATGTGAATCTTATCTTTCTTCTTCTTCTTCTATTTTTTTTTCTTTTTTTTCTTCTATCTCTGTGAATTGTGAACTGTGAAGCAAACCCAAAACACATATCGGCCGAATCTTTAGTTTCGACCGGTATTTGCCGAAACACACCGGAATGACCGAAATGCCCCGGAACTGGCCGGATTTTGACCCGAGGTGGAACAAAGGGTATTCCGGTTCTGAATTATACACCGGTACAAGAAATTCCATCCGTTCCGGCTAGAACGGAACAAAATTCATAACAATAGTCTTTAGAACCAAGACACTTGTTTGGGACATGAAGAGCCTATGTCATGCTACATGCTAATGGCGTTGCAGTGGAGAAATAGCTGATAAAATTAAATGAAGAAGCCCAACTAAATACATAGAACCATGTCAAGTCCCAAACAAAATCATGGAAAAGTCCTAACAGGCTTGATGAGCTATTATTTATATGCACCTGTTGAGTAACCTTGGTTTGTATGCACTTATTGAATGAGCAAGATGAAAAGTCCTAAATCTCTAGGATTTTCTTGTCATTCTATTCGATCCATTTATATGTACTTATTGAGTAATCTTGGTTTGTATGTAAGATGTTCCTCTGGTGCAACAATCTCCAGCTCTCCAAAAATCATCAGCATCCCATCAACCAAGCAACTTATAAATTTTATGTAGGCATTTGAGGACTTTTTATGTACAAAAAACTACATTTGAACAACCGCATTTTTTGCAAGTGTTGAAGGATATTTTTAAACACTTTGGAACTTTGATTATAGTATTAGATTAATTTGAGTGGTTGTTTTATTCAAAGGACCACATCTTTTTTTGTTAATCTTAAGATGGTGGTTATAGACAATGTTATGTATTTGACATTTGTGATGTTGTTAATTAGTTACATTTGTGGCATTGTGTTAGTAGAGCTAAAACTATTATAGGTTCTTTGTAATAGGTTTGTGAACCCTTTATTTATTAGCAAACAGTGGTTTTAAAACTAACTAGAAAAAAAGAAAAAAAGAAAAAAAAGACCTACAGCAGCGGTCAAAAAGCGCCGCTAAATGTGTATATTTTATGTTTTAAATGAATCCCTATAGCGGCACTGTTTGCCCACTGCTAAAGGTAGACACCAATAGCAGCGTGCATGACCCGCCGCTAAAAGTCAATGCCATGAATTCTAAACACGTATGGCGGCGGTTTTATGCCCGCCGCAATAAACCTTCACCCGTTGCTAAAAGGTACATATATAGTGGCACTTTTCGCGACCGCTGCAATCGACCTATAGCGGCAATGCAACACTGACAGGGCGGCCTGCCGCAATAGCACCCGCCACTATAGGTCGAATGTATCTTTAGCGGCGCTTTTTTGGGCTTTAGCGGCGCTTCTGGCCCGCCGCAATAGCTCGTTTTTCTTGTAGTGAAAATAGTTAAAAACCTTTACAACATGATTCCCAAAAATCATCTATATCTCCCTTTTTTTGTCACATATTGACAAAAGCAACCCAATCAAAAGGTAGACAGTAAACATATACAACAGAGGACAAGTGAAAATAGAGAATCAAGAAAAAACAAAAAAATTCAGCTCTATAGAAAATAGAGGCAACTCTCCCTATGAAGAATATAGGTTCTATAGTTTACTCCCCCTTTAAAAATTGGAAAAACAAAATAAGTTTTGGGAAAGATTTAGGAGGTGTAGAAAAATAAAGAAACACAAACCAAACTTAAAAAATAAGTTGAGGATACACATGGATACAAATATTCTCTGTTTCAATACATGCAAATTTGACACTATGTGACCCATAAATAGATACATGCAAACACTTTAGGCACAATCAGTTAAGACTATACAGTATAGATCTCAAAGATATAAAAATTCAGCATGCAATGTGTTTTAGAGAAAATATTTGCACATGTATTATCTACCATATCTAAAAAAAAAAAAATATCAAATTTTCTTCCGTTCACACATCAAGTAAAATAACATATACTAAGATATACAGAATTCAAAAATTAGTCAATTAATTTTTAAATCATGTTGAGTACCTAATTTAGCAAAGTGTATGCTTGTTGTGCATGAAAATAATGAGAGATATGACTGCAAAAATGCAAGATAGATAAAGAAAACAATGCAATGTATGTCCTAATCTATATGTGCAATGCATGTGAATCCAATCACAAATGATGCGTGGAAAGACTGATCAGTCAATAACCTAAAATATGTTTCTGGGTTCAATTTAGAATTTTGCAAGAAAATCAAGAGCAAATAAAATATGTTATCGACACCGCTTGACTTGAATCAAAGTCCCACTTATCACACATGTTTCACTTCTTAGCTTTTGGACTAGTTTCTCTTCTAGGTTGAAAATTCACAAGTAGCCACGGTCTTCTTCACGTTGATGTCCAATTTCAGGCTTGACTTCTAAAAAAAAAAAAAAAAAAGATTCTAGTACGGTCACCCCTTCAGCAATTGACATATGGCCACACAGAAAAAATCCCATGAATAAGTGTCTAAGTTACTAAAAAATGAAGAATTCCTCTTTTAGGGTAATGTTGGATTTATTATTGGTCACATCAATCCAAGTCCCTTTTAAAAATTACTTGGGGAAAAAAAAAAAAAACCACATAATGAAATTTTCCTTTTCAAAATCAAAATCTTTGTGTTTTAGTATAATTTACAATGAGAAATACTTCATTTTAGATTTTTTTTTCATAACAATATATTAGTAATCTAACTAAGCAGTAAGCACACGACCACCTCAAAACTATGTCCAATGTGCCACATATTATCAAAACAAACACAAATGAACACACGAAATAACCTCAAATCTAAATATATAAGTATAAGCCAACTGAGCACAACACTAGCCCCAAAACTAAGTCCAAGACACGAAACAATAATAAAACAAACACAAAGAATACACTCAACCTCAAATACATACGTGAAATCTGAACATGATTATTAGATGAATAGGAAAACAACACCACAATTCATATAAACATGATCCACTCGTTAATACCCAACATTCTAATGAACAGTTGTAAGTCTAAGCTCGTAATCTTCTTCAACTCATAGTAGATAATAGGGTCCTCATCACTTCCAACAGTACCTTGCAAGTAAACAGAGAAAAATTATTGAACATATAGGAAACTACAAATGTTAATGCCACTTCTAATATAACTTAATATAAATCCATTGCACAATATTAATGCAAAGAGAAGTTTGTCACACTCACCTAAGAGCACACATTAATCCATAGCACAGTATTAATCCACGTGGCATTAACTTCTTCTTCGCTTGGGTCTTTGGTTGATACGCCCTGTCACCCTTCCCTCTCGTTCTCCTTCAATCAACCTTAAAATCCATTGGGGTTTTCTTGTTTTAAACACAACATATCCCACAACTAATCCAAACACAAATCCACATCCATAGCCAATCAACACGGCCTTCCAACCAAATCCGTTTGCAAACATTGAATCATTGTCTTCTAGGAATATTGTTGGTGGTGGCTCATTAGTGCTACATTTAATTGACAATGGAGATCCACACAATCCTAAGTTCCCATCATATGATTCATTACCAAATGTATTGAATTGTTTGCCTTGAGGTATGGGTCCAATAAGGTGGTTTTGTGAAAGGTTTAACATGGCCAAAAATGTTAGAAGTGTCAATTGCATAGGAATTTCACCAGTGAGTTTATTTGAAGAGAAATCCAATGCTTCAAGTGCTAATAAATTTCCCAACGTTGATGGGATATGGCCAGTTAGGCTGTTATGGGAAAGGTTGAGCAATCGGAGAAATTTAAGCCTTCCAAGTGTATCTGGGATCTCTCCTTGGAATTGGTTGCTTGATAAATCAATCGTTGTGAAGATGGTTAGGATTCTCAGTAGTTCTCTCTTCAACCCTTTCACAGTCACCTCTATTGAATCTTGATAAGAACCTATAATCACTCCATTTCTTGCATATTTGTTACCATAATGTTGTGCCAAATATTGTGGTTCTTGAGCATTTTCATTGTTAATCATCATGGCTTCCAAATTTTCAAAATAAATTCTTGGTAAAGGACCAGTAAACTCATTGTGAGAGAGATCGAGAATTCGTAGTTTAGAGAAAAACACCCCCTTATTTTTATGATTTCTTACGGGACCATGAAATCTATTATTACTCAAGACAAGTAACCGTAACTTCGAAAGGGCTTCCAACCAATAAGGGAATGAATCATTAATCTTATTATTTCCAAGGTCAAGAATTTCCAAATTTGTGCAGTTGACAAATGATTTTGGTAATTTCCCTTCTAAATGATTTCCATTAAAGGCAATAGTTGCTAGATTATTATCCTTTTCAAATGTATCAGGAATAGTGCCATGGAAATTGTTCATTCGCAAATCCATCACTGAAAGGCTATGACCAAAGTTTCCCAAACATTGTGGAATCTTACCACTCAAATTGTTGTTAGAGAATCCAAGATTTCAAGGTGACTTGCATTGCAAATCATAGAGGAAAGCGTGACGGATTTCAAGATCTGGCAGACTTCCAGATCTTGAAATCCCAAACCAAATCCCAGAATGGATGTTTGAAGTTGTGGAGAATCTAAGGTTTCTTGATCTTCATGCCAATCTATTGCAAGGAAATCTTCCTGTTCCACCTTCTACTATGATCGCCTTTTTTATGTCGAACAATAGACTAACTGGGGAGATCCCATCTATGATTTGCAATGCAAGTCACCTTGAAATCTTGGATATCTCTAACAACAATTTTTTTTTTTTTTTGAGAATGATTCATTGTTGTGCAATGCAAGTCACTTTGTATATACAATTTTTTTTGTATGCCGAAAATGTCAAGATCTGGCAGACTTCCACTCAATTCACAACCTTCGAGGGAAAGGGATGCCAAAGAAGAAGACAAATTCATGAAAGAACTAAGTGAAACAGAGAACATGTCAGCAGAATCAAGATGAAGTTCCCTTAGCTTGGTCAGATTTTGAACAAGCCTCTTCACAACAGATGTTTCGAGACTAACGTTATTGAAAGAGAGATCTAGTGAGGACAATTGGGAGAGATGGGATAATTCAAGTGCGACTTTGCCATTAAACCTGGACTGAGAAAGGTTAAGATATCTCAACTTAGCAAAACGACCAAACCCAGATGAAATTTGCGAAGGATAAAAGTCGTTGAAAGCGAGGTTGAGACGTTGCAAGTGAGGGAGATCAAAGAGGCTAGCGTTGGAAGGGATGGTGCCGTTAAGCAAACTACAACTGAGGTCAAGACCAATCACGTCCCCTCTCACACTGTCACAGGTAACCCCATCCCATGAGCAACAATCAGTGCCCTCCTTCCAAGACTCCATCTTTGGATAAGAATCCTGACCATAGAAATCACAATAGTCTGAAGCCTCTTCCGAAAGAGAAAACAATTGCTTAAATTGGAGCAACGCAGAGCTCTGGTCATGGGAGCACAGTAGTGGTGAAGAAGAGTTGAAAGAAGATGATGATGATGAAGTAAGTTGAGAATAGAAGAGCAGCAAGAGGTAAAAGAGTTGAGAGAGCCATATGAACAACCTCATTGTTCCTGATGAGTTCATAAGCAGATATGTGATATGTGGACAGCTGGGATGTTAGTATCTATTTTATAGGAAAAAAATGGGACAATTTTGCTCGCTTATTAGTCCACTTTCTAATGTTTGGAGGCTAACAAGGACTATATGTACATCTGAGACTCGCGACATATACTTGGGGTCCCAAAATTGTTAAAATGGGGGCGGGGCCTTGTGATCACAAAGGGTCAAAGACTTCACACTATAACTTGCTTTATTTTATTTTGTTTTTATTACTTTTTTCTGAATAGTGTAACTTGCTTTAGGAAAAGGAAGAGGAAAGCGTGAAAATGGGCCATGCATTTACCAAGTTTCGACTCTATTATCTTGCATTTTAAGTCAACTTTAACAAAAGAATCAGAGTCAGGGGCCCAACGTAAAGAAAATGGGCCCTTGTGTTTTCAAGACTTGGTCTAACCGTGTAACTTGCATCTATACCTAAATATTTTGTGGGAAGAAATTAACCACTTAAATTTTTGGGACAATCAATAGTTTATTATAGTATTAAAGCAAAACTTTTTAAGTTCAATCATTGTCTACACTCTATCTCCCACGTAAATTGTTAAAATTTCATGTGTTTAGCTTCAATTATTAAAAGAGAGTTTGGACACACACATGAGTGAGAGTATTAAAATTATGGTTAAGTGATTAAATTCACAATTTTTTAATAGTTTAAAATTTTAAGACAATCAGTAATTTCTCAAAAGTTGCACAAAATATTTTGGCAATTAATAAATGATAACTAGTGATGCTTAATAGTAACACTGCGCACTCTTGATGCGGTGGTCATTCCACAACTATAAATACTTGTGGAATGTCAGGGTAAGGGCCGGGATTCAAGTCTCCCGGAAGAAGTTTCACACACATATATACTTAGATTAGAATAAAGTAAAAATTCTATCTTATATAAAAATAAATATATAAATAAATAAAGTAGTCCCCATTCGCTCATAAAATTCAGGTTGATAGCAATAAAATCATAAGATATGCATCACCTGTAATGAATTAGAGGAGGCTTGTTTTTCGGATTCATTAAAATCAGTAGTGGGTATTTAGCAGTTTTGTAGTTATGAAAACATATGGTTTTAATGAAACTGAAAAACATGCCTTCTATAATTCATTGCATCAGGAAGTTTTTTAAGTTTTTACAAAAAATAATAAGTCTCTAATGATTTATATATATATATATATATATATATATATATATTAATATCAAGGTGAATTTCATGAGTGAATTGGGGCTACTTGATTTAGGCAAGACTCAAGAGCGTCAAAAACCTTTTGTGCAACTTTCTTCGCAAAAAAGAGAAAGTCAAGTCTCTGAATTCACATGACCGATTTACTTTATTTTGGGACCCTTAATTCTTTTAATATAGGAATAGTAAAGAGTAAAATGCAAGTTATTCATGTCAAGTCTTGCTAACTACATTCTCCTTTTCCATTTTTATAAAGAAAAGAAATCTAACAACTTGTCCAAAAGCAAGTTATTACAGATTCAAGTCTTCGTAATCACATCATGGCCCTGTTTCACCATTTTCATTGGAAAACTTACATGTTTAGCTCTTTGGACTCAAGTCCCTAATAGTTTAGGAGTCACGAGACTCATGACATACCAAAATGGGACCCCAAAAATAAAATTCTGAAAAGGGGCCTTGTGATTAAAGAGAGAGAGAGTCTAAGACTTCATACCACAACTTCCTCTAATTTATTTTATTTTATTTATTTTTGAATAGTGTAACTTATTTTAGGAAAAGTTGATTGTCTTTTCATTTGAAAAATGCATAGAAAAAGAAAAAGGAAAAAGAAAGAAAAAGAGAGGAATGAAACTGTCAAAGTGGGCCATGAAGTTACTAAGACTTGAGTCGTTTCTAGTAACTTGCATTTTAGGTTGCCATTAATACAAAAGAACCAGGGGCCCAAAATAAAGAAAATGGGCCTTGTGATTTCAAAGACTTAACTCCGAACAGTGTAATTTGCATCTCTACCTAATTTTTTTGGAAAGAAAATTGTGAAACTATTAGTTAAGTGAAACATTTCCAAACAACTTAAAGATTTTGGGTTAATCAATAGTTTATCATTGTATTAGAGCAAGATATTTTAAATTCAATCTTTGTCTCCAGTCTCCTCTCTACCTCCAATGTACAATCTTAAAAATTTCAGATGTTGAGTTTCACTTATTAAAGAGGGTTTGAGCCCCTACGTCAGCGAGAGTATTAGAATTATAATTAAGTAATTAAATTTAATATTTCTTAATAACTTAAACTTTTAAGACAATTGGTAATTTACTAAAAGTTGCACAAACAGTTTTGGCAATTAATAAAAAGGTGCAAGGCTCCAAACATCAAGAAATATTCACAAGTGTGCAAGGCTCCACTAAAGTTTAATAATTATTCTCTAAAAAGAAAAAGAAAAACACACACACAATAACAAATTAATTAAAATTCCTTTGAATATTCTCAAAAAAACAAAAAATAAAAGTTTAGCATTGGCTAATCTTCAATATCAGCAACTATTGTGAAAATAAACTCATTAACGCAAAATTAAAGAAGTGAGAAGAAAAATAGACAAAGAAAATTTACGTCCACATCACAACAACAACAAAAGTGAATTTCTTAGAAAATCAAAACTGTTAGAAAACCTCAAATTCTAAACAATCCAAAAATCACTAAACACTATAAAAAAAAAATGTGGCTCTCCTCTAGGTAGGAGCTCTCTCTCTCGTCCTTGAACGAGTTTACTCCCTCCCTTGGCTCGCACCAAGGGTCTGTCTTTTCCTTTGTTTGGCACGATGGCGGATGAGGTGATCGATAGATTGGAGAATATGAAACTTTCAACGGAGGAGGAAGAAGTTATAGTGGTCTCCGATGCAGAAAGAAAGGATGAAATTGAAAGTTGCAACAGAGTTTAATCGGAAAATTCCTTACATGCAAACCGTTCAACAAGAGGGCGGCGTATAATACGATTAAGAAGGCGTGGGGCTTACACGATGGTGTTCAGATTATTGAAGTTGGTCTGAACCTTTTCCAATTCAAATTTCACACAGAGTTTGATTTGGAGAGGGTGCTCAAAGGGGGTCCGTGGTCTTTTGATAACCAAGCATTATTGTTACGTAGGTGGCAAAAAGGTATGACGGCCAAAAATGTGAAATTTGAGACTGTTTCTTTATGGGTCCAAATCTGGGGGGCTCCATTTGACATGGTATCTCCCAAGGTGGCAGCAGAGGTGGGAAAAAGGCTTGGGGATGTTGAGGAAGTCGAAAGGAAGTGAAAACAGGAACTGCAGAACCTCTTTATGAGGGTCAAGGTCGCGCTACCGATATCAAAACCGATCCGGAGAGGTGGTTTTATAGCAGGTTTAGAGGGTGGCCGTACGTGGGTGACCTATAGGTATGAGAGGCTTCCGATGTTCTGCCATTACTGCGGCTTGCTGGGACACGATGTTCGTCACTGTACTGGTTTCTTTGTGGCATCGAAGAATGGAGGCGAAGTGGACTGTCAGTACGGTGAGTGGTTGAAGTCTATGGGGGCACGTTCATGGTCTCCACCTAAAGGTGGACATGGCCGATCCACACACAGGGCTGAAGTGGCGGAGGATGTGCCTTACCGGGATAGGAAACAGCAAACCAAGGCGGCGGCGGAGGGAGACGTTTCAGTAGACAAAAACGGCAATGATTTGAGCAATAATGAGGGTGGCGAAATTTCAGTAACTGGCTCGGATTCTCAGGGAGTTAATGCACGCATGATTAAGGGGGACGTAACTGTCACGGAGTTAATGGACTCAACGTGTTTGGAAAGTAACTTGGTGGGGCCAGGTGGAGCTGAAGTAAGGGAAGTATTAAACTCTAGTGGGGAACAAGGGCTGGCCATTTAATAGAATGGGCCTAGTAAGCCACGACCCAAGTGTAATAGGCTTTTTCGCATGGATTGTGGGCCTGTTGAAGAAACAAAAGGAGAATTAGTCACGTCTCTGGGGAAAAGATGTGCGTCGGCTATTCTGGAGGAGGATAATGCAGACAGTACAGGGATGCATGGTTTCAAGCGTGGAAAAACACAAAATGATTTAGAAGTTTTTGTAAAGGCTGGGGTGTCGGAACACCTTGGCCAGTCACAATGAGGCTCTTGTGCTGGAACTGCCAAGGGCTTGGGAACCCTTGGACAGTTCGGAGCCTTCAAAAGCTTTTGAAGGATCAAGCACCCACGGTTTGTTTTTTAATGGAGACAAGACTTAATAAAAAAGGTTTTGACAAGCATTGCAGGGAGATAAAGTTTCCTAATAAGTTGATAGTTAAAAAGCATGAATCAGGGGGTGGTTTAGCTCTTCTGTGGAAGAAGGATGTGTCATTGGATGTTATTAACTTTACTGAGAATCACATTTTAGCAAAGGTGGTTGAAGAGGATGGGTTTGTTTGGTATCTCACATGCTTTTATGGTTGGCCAGAAGCTAGTCAGAAAGCTAAGTTATGGGCTCTATTATCACACTTATCTTCTCTTGTGGATGGTCCTTGGCTGTGCATTGGTGACTTCAATGCGATATTACAATCTGCTGAGAAGCTTAGTCATCGGCTGCCTTCATACAAACAGATGGATGAGTTCAGAGAGGTGTTGGAATAATGCTCCTTATCTGACCTGGGCTTTCTTGGCTACCCTTTCACATGGAATAATAAGCGACCCAGAACCGCCAATACTAAAGAGCGCCTTGACAGAGCCGTTGCTACTGTGGAATGGAGAACTAAGTTTCCAAAGAGCACGGTCACACACTTGTCTTCTCACGCATCAGACCATTTACCAATTATTCTCCAGACAAGAACCTCCAAGTATCACCTATCAAGGAGCAATGTTGGGTTTAAGTTTAAAGAAGCTTGGTTATTATGGGAAGATTGTGAAGCGGTGGTCCAAGAAGGTTGGAATAAAATGGGAGGTACGGGTTTAGCTATGGCCAACTTGAAAGAGAGGATTGAAGGGTGTGGTAGGGAGTTGCATGCCTGGGGTGCTTTAAGAACACAACCTGACACCGAAAGAATAAAGGCACTTCAAAGGAGGATAGAGGAGTTGAATATGGATGAGTGCACTGAAGAAAATAAAGCTGAGTTTCTATTGGTCAATAAGGAGTTGGATGATCTCTTGCTTAAACAGGAGATTTTTTGGGCACAACGGTCTTGAATCTCTTGGCTAAAACATGGAGACAAGAATACTAAATTCTTTCATGCTAAGGCCTCACAACGAAGACGAAGGAATTTTATTTAAGGGATAAAGAATCATGAGGATGTATGGGTGGAGGAAGTGGAAGAGATAGCAGGTGTGGCTACTAGGTACTTTGAAGATATTTTCATGGCCGGTGAATGTGATAGGTTGGAGGAATGCCAAGCTGCGGTTCATCCTAAGGTGTCTCCTGATATGCGGGATTTGTTGTCCAGTGAATACAGCTTGGAGGAAATTAAAGCGGCGTTGTTCCAAATGGGATGAACAAAGGCTCCTGGACCCGACGGTATGAACGCTCTCTTTTACCAAAATTTTTGGCATATTGTTGGAGATGATGTGATTACTGCAGTGCTGGATTTCTTAAATAAGGGAATTATGGAACCTGATGTTAATTATACGCAGATAGTTCTTATTCCTAAAATAAAATCACCAGAAAAAATTACTGATTATAGACCCATTAGCCTCTGTAATGTTATTTACAAAATCATTTCAAAGGTCTTGGCAAACAGATTGAAACAAATTCTCCCCCATTTGATTGCTACCACGCCAAGTGCTTTTGTACCTGGCCGGCTTATCACTGATAACTTTCTTGTTGCATATGAGTCTTTACATGCCATGCATTGTCGCAAAAAAGGTAGAAGAGGTTCCCTTGCTTTGAAACTAGATGTTAGTAAAGCATATGATCGGGTAGAGTGGGCTTTCCTAAAAGGTATGATGACTAAACTGGGTTTTCCAGAGGTGTGGATAGAGTGGGTTATGTGTTGTGTATCTACTCCCTCGTTTTCTATCCGGATCAATGGAAAATCCTATGGTCACATTATTCCGTCTAGAGGGCTCCGCCAAGGAGACCCGTTATCTCCTTATCTGTTTCTTTTATGTGCAGAGGGTTTCTCATCTCTATTAGCTAGAGCTGAGGCGGAAAACAGGTTGCATGGAGTGTCTATTTGTAGGAGGGCTCCAAGAATATCTCACTTACTTTTTGCCGATGATTCACTTCTCTTTTGCCGAGCCACTCATGAGGAGGTTCAAGAAATTGTGGATATATTGCAGCTCTATGTTAGGGCGTCTGGGCAGTTAATAAATTTTGAGAAATCCTCAATATTTTTCAATAGTAACACAAAAGGTAGACAACGAGATTGGATTAAAACTAAGTTGAATGTTAAGGAGGTGGACCGCTTCGAATCCTACCTGGGCTTGCCAACTTTGATTGGGCGTTCAAAATATCAAGCTTTTGCCTTCCTTAAGGATAAAGTGTGGAAGAAGCTAAAAGGGTGGAAGGAGTTAATGTTATCTAAAGCCGGAAAAGAAGTGTTGATAAAGGCCGTTGCTCAATCTCTACCAACGTACACTATGGGGGTGTTTCAACTCCCTGCAAAGCTGTGTGATGAGCTCAATGCCATGTGCGCAAGATTTTGGTGGGGACAGGTGGGAAATGAGAGAAAAATACATTAGAAGAGTTGGGATTCACTATCTAAACCGAAGAAAGAGGGTGGTTTGGGCTTTAGGGATATCCGTTGCTTCAATCTCGCAATGCTAGCCAAGCAAGGTTGGAGGTTGTTGCAACAGAAGGACACGTTGCTTTATAAATGTTTCAAAGTGAAGTATTTTCCATGGTGTAATTTCTTGGAGGCAGAGGATGTACCTAATGGTTCCTTTGTGTGGAAGAGTATTATGGCGGCTCAACCAATCCTGAAGAAAGGTTGCTGCTGGAGGGTTGGTGATGGGTCTGAAATCCGGGTACTTAAAGACAAATGGATTCTGAACTATCCTACTAATAAGGTGCTACACCCACCGGTGGAGGAAGAGTGGGAATGGAGGGTGTCGGAGCTAATTGATTGGTCTGCCAAGTTTTGGGATAGGCAATTACTTGAACTGAAGTTTCACCGTGACGATGCAGAGGCAATCTCTCGGATTCCACTCAGTCGGCGTCATACACATGATGCTCTGTTTTGGTTGAACTCTACAGAGGGGGTATACTCGGTTAAAACAGGGTACCATCTGGCCAGAGAATTAAAGAAAGAGACAGATGTCATGGGAGAGGGCTCTTTGCCATTGGGAAGATGCAGGATGTGGGGTAAGTTATGGACACTCCATATCCCAAACAAGGTCCGCAATTTTGCATGGCGTGCTTGCCATGACATTTTGCCAACTTGAGTGAAGCTTGCTCAACGACACATTACGGAAGACGTCACATGCCCTCTATGCAAACAAGTGGCGGAAACTGCTATTCATGCCGTTTGGGAGTGTAATGTGGCTCAGGATGTGTGGGCTGGGTGTGTGAGACGATTGCAAAAATCGGTGGGAGGTCAGCTTGATGTGCTGCAACTAGTGGAGGAGTTATTGAGAAAATTAACCACCGAGGAGCTTGAATTGTTTTTCGTCTAGGCCTGGTTGATTTGGAGCCAACGGAACACTATCATCCATGGTGGGAGCATGCAAGATCCGACTCGGCTGAATAAGAGGGCAACGGAATTTCTAGAGGAGTTTAGGGAAGCCCAACAACACTTGGCGGTTCAGACGCCCATTGCTAGAGATGCCCAGTGGAGCCCACCACCGGAAAATAGATTTAAGCTAAACTTTGATGCCGCCATCTTTGAGGATTTAAATGCGACGGGAATCGGTGTTGTTATTCGCAATGTGAAGGGTGAAGTGTTGGCAGCTTTGGCGGCGAGGGGTCCACCGGTGGCGGAAGTGCTGGCTTGCCGTAAAGCCTTGGAGTTTGCCGCTGATGCGGGCTTCGTAGAGCTTCTTATTGAGGGTGATAACATCTCGGTTATGAGGAAAATTTCCAGCTCACAGCCAAATGGTTCACGTCCAGGGAACTTGTATGGGGATATTCACTGTTTATGCACATGCCTACGTGTTGTGTCTACTGGGTGGGTAAGCCGTACAGCCAATGGTGTGGCTCATTGTTTAGCCAAGTTTGCTAGAGGGTTGGGTGATGACATTGTATGGTTGGAGGAGGCCCCTCCCCCTGCTCTAGATGCTCTGTATTTGGACTCGGTTAATGTTTAATGAGATTCATTCCACTTTTCAAAAAAAAAATCACTAAACACTGGAGTAGTTTCTAACATTTATTAATGCAAGCTCCAAAAAAAAAAAAACATTTATTAATGCAAATCGTAACTCTTCTTACACAAACCACCTCAACGATAAACCTACTACTCCTCAAAATCTAAAATAAAGAAATAAGGGATGAGCTCCCCAACTAAGCAAGTAACCAATTTTTTTTTTCTTTTTTTGAGAAGAAGCAGGCAACCAATCTAAACTAGCATGATCAAGCATATATACAAGTAAAATAAATAAATTATTCATAAGATAGATATCATATACTTAAAAATTGTATTTCAGATTAATAAGAAAAATAAAATATAATTTGCAATAAATTCCAAATATTAAAATTTTCAGCCAACTTATGTGATTGATCGAATTGATATCAAATAATCAATTAGATTTTGAGATTCTAATAGGCTTAGATAATTTTCTAGAAAATGAAAAGAGAGCGTGTATTACTGTAAATGAAAATTGAAAATGATCAAATTCATATGAAAATGCAGAAAATATTGGTCGAGAATGTGAGTTTTGGTGAAAAAAAATGCAGGGCCAAACATATAAGTTTCCAATGAAAGCCGTAAACAGGGTCATGTAATTACGAAGACTACTTGATTCTAATAAGAAAAAAGAAAAGATTACGGAGACTTGAATATGTAACTTGCTGGGCCAAAATGGGCAAATGCCCTTTTCACGCAAATTAAACAGCCTTCTGCCCCATTTCCCAAACTAATTGGGAAAATGCCTCTCTTTTGAAACTTGATTTTCTCAAAATCAAGTTTAAAAAAAAAAAAAAAATTTCTGGAGACCTATAGTGGCGTTTTAAGGAGCCTATAGTGACGTTTTAAGGACCTATAATGGCATTTTGGAACTCGAACTCCATGAACTCCACTATGAATTATATTTTAAGCGAATTTGCAGTTACTTGTTTTTTTACATTTTAAACCAGTAATAAATAAAATGTAACAAAAAAAAACTATCAATAAAATTTCACCCAAAAAAAAAAAAAAAATCATTACAGCCATAGGTCTAAAAAAACCCCGACTTTGACTCTAGATCATGAGAAATTTTTGTAAATTTAACTGAATTTATTTTTGTGTAATGGGAAAAAGGTGTTACTTTATGTTATTATTTTAATATGTCTTATACATTCTACATAACCTTCTCATATAGCAATTTACAACATTATCTGCACATCGTGCGCGGGTCCTCGACTAGATTATATAATTACTATAGCAATTATGTATTTTTACACAATTTCACATGATTTGATGTTGATAAATTTTTAGCTTAATTGGCTAAAATGTGATATATATATATATATATATATATATATATATATTATACAAGCACATATACAAGTTTTGTTAGAGCATTAGCATTAGAGGTGTAAAACCCTTCAAATTGCTATTTTACATTCTTAGAGGTCCAAAACATACTTTATCTGGTTGTTATTGCTCCAACTTTCTAGCAATTATGAGTAGTAAGTTTGTACTTTGTATATATACAAACTACTGTAGCATTGTTGTAAAACAAAAATATTTTATTTTATTTTGTTTGTTTGTTTTAAAGGATGAGATGGAAAAGGAATGGAAGAGAGAGCAAGAGTGGGGATAGAGTTAAAAAATAAGAACTGAAATGTTGGTTAAATTATAAAATAAGATGGTAAAATAAATAAAAATATCTTTTAAATGTGTAAAATAGATATTTTTTTTAAATACCCGAATGCTTATTTGTTAATGTTTCCTATATTTTATTTTTTGCTGGATACTGTAACTTTTGTTTTTAGGGAAAAAAATGGGTGTCTTTTCCTTGGAAAAATGGGCCATGCAATTACCCAGACTCGAGTTGACTCTAGTAATTAAATTGCATTTTAGGTCTTTTAAGAAAGGAATCAGGGGCCCCCAAAAAAGAAGAAGGAAAAAATAGAAAAGAATCAGGGGCCAAAATAAAGAAGATCGACCTTGTGATTCCAGGGTCTCCGTTGTAACTTGCATGTCTCGTTATCTCTACCTAATTTTGTTTTGGGGAAGAAAGTTGCACAAATTTTTTTTTGGCAATAAATAGATAACCACTTATTAATCGGTGACGCTTGTTTAAATAGTCTAGTCCCCATTCAGTCATGAAATTTACATTGATAGAGGACTGTATCTATTTGTGATGCATTTTCTCTTTTTTTTTTGCAAAATATCTGTGTATTTTTTTTTTGTTGCAAAATGGGGTACAAAAATTGTGATGAGAGGCCTTGTGATTATGAAGACAGCACACTGTAACTTGCTTTAGGAAAAGTTAGGGGGGAAAATCTTTAACATAAAATATTAAAGAAATTAGGTAGTTTGTATGAAAGAAAACAGCTCCTTTGAAAAAATGCATGAGAAAGAGGGTGGTTGTTGAAGACTAAAACAGGGAAACAGTAGTCCCATCATTGTGAGAATGGACCATGCAATTTACCGAGTCTCGATTCAACTAGCATATATTTTAAGTCACTTTACTCTTTTTTTTTTTTTTTTTTTTTTTGCTAAGTAAAAAAGGATCCCCAATGTGATCTTATCAACCCTATAAATATAACGTGACGATAAAGATAATATCACGTCTACTATCAAGGTCTTGATAGAGCTATTATTGTGGCCAGGCACAACAAAACGCTATTGCATCTCTACCTAATGGTGTAACTTGCATCTCTACCTAAATTTTTAATAGAGACTTGAACTCTAATGGTGTAACTTGCATCTCTACCTAATTTTTTTTTGGGACGAAAATTGCACAAAAAGTTTTTCGCGATTGATAACTAGTAACACGTGTCTAAGTAGTCCCTTCAGTTTCAGTCATGAAATTCAGGTGGATAGCATAAAAATAAAAAATATCATCAAAGAAACTTGTTAATGTTTGTTAAAACTGCAAAAATCTATTGGATGCATGATGCAATGAATTAAAGGAGGCACGTTTTTCCATTTCATTAAAATTTATATGTTTTCTTTTTTGAGAATCTGGTAAGTAAATATTTTTATGTTTTCATTAACTAAGAAAATGCTAAATACCCACCACTAAGTATATGTTGTGTATCTCTGACTTGCTATGAGAAACAAGATTATTTCAATCCATGCATTGTTTTAGAAGGTAAAAAAAGGGTTAAAATGATAGTTAAGTAGTAATGAGTAAATGACTTTCTTTAAAGTGTCTTATGTCTGTGATTTGAATCTTACTTATCTATCTTAAAACAATGAATTAAAA
Organism: Quercus ilex subsp. ballota; assembly: GCA_032727855.1. Taxonomy (NCBI): domain Eukaryota; kingdom Viridiplantae; phylum Streptophyta; class Magnoliopsida; order Fagales; family Fagaceae; genus Quercus; species Quercus ilex. Next base: position 677,268 of record JAVFWQ010000028.1, read on the forward strand.
AAGAAAAAGAAAAAGAAAAAGAAAAAAAGAGAGAACTAATGCAATTTATGTGATTTAGAGAAATTACTCTAATATTTATCAACGCAATATATGAGATAGACACAAGACAACGGCCAAACATCAAGAAATATTCACAAGTGTGCAAGGCTCCACTAAAGTTTAATAATCATTCTCTAAAAAAAAAACTCAATAAAAAATTTAAATTCCCTTGACTATTCTCAAAAAAACAAAAGTTAAAAGTTTAGCATTGTCTAATCTTCAATATCAACAACTGTTGTGAAATAGACTCACTAACAGAAGGCAGCCAAGTTATTAATTAATCAAATTAACATGCAAAGCACATGGTAGCATAAACAAATCACCAATTAAACTAAGTGCAGCGGAAAATAAATTGACACGGTAATTTTTTTATGAATGGTGAAAACCTACGTGGCAAAAACCCCAGCGGGTGATTTTAAGATCACCACTTCCGAAATTTCACTATTATCACAACAAGCTGTTATAAGTAAAGGAATCCCAGCACCTTATACCAACTTACAGTTGAAACCTTACCCTAATACCCAATTGAACTTGTTCTGTAGTGACAATTTCTCCTTTTGATGCACGGCTCCCAAGTACGTGACTAACCAATTGTGCGGATCCCCATACGCGACTTCAATCACCAACTAGAGAAGGTTGTTGGTTGCAAAGTTCTTCAGTTTATCCCACACGATGAAGATCAAGAAGATGTTTGGTCACAAAACCCTATGGTGCACATACACAGCAACTTCTTTAAGAATGATGAACTAGGGCGAAACTTTGTCTCCGGTCACAATTTGCTTGAACAAACTTTGCTCAATGCTTGTGCAACTTGTGAACTCTTTGACGACCCTTAAAATAATCATTTTATATGTATAGGGTTAGGAGAAAAGAAAGCCCAAAGATACATTTACGAATCCCAAGAAAATCATATATGAATTCTGAAATTTTTAAACCTCGACAGATAGGAGGTGTCGAGCAGGTGTCGAGCACACAGGGCTGAACAACTTCTTAAACCTCGACACATGCTAGCTGTTGAGCTTTAATAAACTTACACTTCTTAGCTTGTTTCTTGGACAGACTTAATGACTTCAACACTTGATCTTGAAACACAGTTTCTTGAAGTATTAAAAATATCCTAGATCTACCCAATTACAAATAAAGTGCGTTTTGTCAAAGGATTAGCCAATTACATAAAAGAATGACATATGTTTTTAACAAGTGAACCACATATGTCCTAACAAGAAGATTAAAGAAGAGAGAAGAAAAATAGACAAAGAAAAATTTATATAGTTCGGCAATATGCTTATATCCACAGACAATGACAAAGAATGTTCCATTATAAAATAAAGAGATTACAATAGTAGCAGCAGGACCCTATTGTATTTGCACTAGTCTTGTAACACTACAATTTCTCACACAATACAATTCAAGCCCTAATATAGTAAATATATACTAACAAAGTCGGCTAATGTATTCTAATACAACTAAGACCTGATTTCTTTGTGCGGTGATGTATAACTCCAAAACCAAATAAGACATGGTTTCCTACTTTCACTAGAGCAAACTCTCCACATCAACAACAACAAAAAAAATTATTAATGCAAATTATAATACTCTTCTTACACTATGAAGGTTTGGTTAAGAGAGAATTCTCATTAACTTGGAAAATAACGATTACACAGATGTTTATATGGGAAAAACTAACAGCTAAGCATACCTAACTTCTAACTAACTACTTTCTCAAAAAAAAAAAAAAAAAAAAAAAAAATTCTAATTAACTAAATACACTGTACAACTAATCACACACATGCTGCTCACGTGTTCACTAACCAAGGTTAAACTACATGTAGCTTTCATCAAAACTGCTTAAGCTAATTGTCGTCTAGCCTTCATTTCTGATCTAGCTTCTTCTTTAGTTCTTTTTGTTTCTTTGATTTCTGATATACACAAACCCCGGCCTTGACTCTAGATCATGAGAAATTTTAGTGATACTTTTCAAAGATATCAAAGTAATTAGTAGAAAATGTTTATTTATGAATACTAAATTATATATTCACTAAGTCTTTCATCCCATTTTAGATCATTCCCAAAGAATTGAACAAAAATTCAAGCGAAACGTTTTCTACAAAATTGCTAGGGAGCCAGGGCAATTTTATTTTATTCTTTACAATCCACGTCAATTTGCAATTTTAAAATTTCAAATATTAGTTTATATTGGGTGGATCAAGGATCACTCTTCACTTATATACAATCATACTTTACGTTTTATTCCAGTCAATATTTTGGTGATTACTTTTTAAATTTCTAGATTAGGTACACACAGGGAATAGACTAAGTACCCACCTAATCAAATTAAGCTATCAATATTCAACAATGTTGATTTGAAATGGAGATATATTTCATGGTTAAGACTTTATTTGATATACTTGATAATAGACAAAGTGATATCTCATATAAAATTTTAAACGACATGATACTGGATACACTTTTAGATTTATTATATATAATCAAAACTATCAAATTCCAAATAGAAATGATCCGTCTAGACAAAGTTTTATATAGAAGCAAACAGCACTGTGATACATACAAACAAGATCTAATCCCGGATGGCTGCCATTTTTAATGATCTGCAGCAAGTTAAGGCTCACAAATTTCTTTGACGCTTAGTAGAGAACAACATCGTCATCACCTTGTCCAACAGCTTCCTGGTAAGCAGTGACAGAAAAAATAAAGAAAATTGGTGGCCAAATAGGATATATTATTGTTGCATGTTCTACAAGCTTATTATTCTAACCAGAAGTTTGTTGAACTCACCTTGGAGCACTCCCTAAATTCAGCAATTTCTTCTTCATCTAGATCTTTCCTTGTTTGGGATTCTCACCTTTCTTTGCCGTTTTTCTTCAATCAATGAAAGATCTAGACGAACAAGAAATTGCTGAATTTAGAGAGTGCTCTAAGGTCATGAGTGTAACAAATTTTTGGTTAGAATAATAAGCTTGTAGAATATGCAACATTAATATATGTTTTGCCATTTATAACTTATGACTAAAGTAGATAAATTGTTCAAGTATTGGAAGCAAGGAGGAATTGTTTGAAATATTGATTAAATTACCAATTTTTCCCAAAATTTATGGATTTTTTCTTCTTATATTATGTTAAATTAATTATTGTTCTAAAAGTTTAAGAATCTATTTTTTTTTTTTTTTTTTTTTGAAAATGTTAATGAATGCCTTAAGGGTATTAGTTTAGGAACTATTTTAAGAAAAATTTTATGGGAAAATGATAAAGTAATTAATTTTTTTGATAGTTTTATTTATTTATTTAAATTTTCTATGAAAGTAATGCTAAAAAATTTCTTGAAATAGTTTATTAACAATTGCTCTAAGGGCAGCTGTTAACATGACATTTTTTTTAGACTATATTAAATTATTGATTATTCCTAAAATTTAAGTTATTAAAAAATTATTAATTTAATCGTTTAACTATAATTCTATCAAATTTTGATAATTAAGTCTGTTGTTTATATTTGAAAACACAGCTCTCAATGTTAAACCGCACAGTATAACAGAAAATTGAAAAGAAGCAGCTACCTCCACCAACTCCGAGAGCGAATTACAGAATGACACATGGCCACTAATATAACTGAACAATAAACTACAGCTATTTACATCAGAAACACTTGACGACTTGCAGCATAATCTCTTCTGAACATAAAACGGCAGAAGCTATACTATAAGCGACTTGTCGTGAAATGTGAACAGACCAAACCAACTACGACCAGTCGTTTAGATTGCAGCTTTTCATTTAATAACACAAGGTATATATATTGCTACAGTATTCACTATTCACCCTACTTTTTTTTTTTTTTTTTGGAGTACACAAATAGAGGATTCTCAGGAGAAAAAAGAAAAATAAGAGAGAGAGAGAGTACATATATTTGATTGGTAGCAACCAGAAAATTTTACATCAAAACTACATATTTAATTCAAAGTTCAAACGAAAGATTTTTCTTTTTCTATTTCTTTGATTTTTCTTTATTTTTATTTTTATTTTACGTGTCCAAGATATAGAGTGATAGATATTGTGATTAAAAGAGCAACAATGAATGGCTTCTTTTATTTACAGCTTTTGTGTGTGTTTGTTATTGTGTCTCAGATTTTGGATTTCCCATGTTTGTTTTCTTATTAAGAGCTGTATGATACCAGATCTCCCATTCGTTGCATTTGACATGTTTGTGGAAATGTGTGTGAGAATTATGTGACTTATTTTTGCATTTTTATAGAGTTTGTGGTGCTTCTCTAGGTATTTATATTCCATTTCCTAGACAATTCCCAATGCACACCCCGAAGGGACATGAACTATTGCTATTGTTGTGAGCTTAGGTAAGAATTGAAATCCATCATCCTTTTTATTTATTTCCCTTTCAGTTTTGTTTCCTCAATACTTATTTGTTATTTGTACTCATGATTTCTGACACTAACCATTGATAAATTTATCAATGATATGGAAAGAGAGAAGCTAATTAGATTAAGCTCTAATTTAGCTTTTGATGGCTGTTAGTGTTATTTCTTTATTTTGTAATTGTTGTATGCAAATACATCTTTTTTTGTTTTCCTTTATTTGATTATTTTAGATACGAGTTTTTGCATATGTATAGACAGTGGATTGAAGGAATAAAGTTTGAAGAGAGAGATGGCTACGTTTTCTGGTGATTTTCTATAATAGTAAGTTATTAACAAGCACTTTGCTATCTTGATATTCACAGGCTTATAACCTTCATATTTCTCTATCTTTCTCATTTTGTTATCTTTTATTTTCTTTGTGGTGACTTTCCATTCCTTCACCAGATTTTATTTTATTTTTTATTTTTACAGAGTTGTCTTTGTCTAGGGCATCCTATTCTCTGGTTTTAGCCATTAGATAAAAATATAAAGAACCTAAGTTTATTTGTTTCAGCTCGAGACAAATAATATTGGCTTATACCTTTAAGCAAAGTTTTTCTTTGCATCGCATTGGTTTGTGACTAGTACATCCATAAAGATAAGCCAACTAAGAACAACACCAGCTCCAAGATTAAGTCCAACACACGACACAATTTTAAAACAAACACATAGAATACCCTCAAATATACATACATAAAATCTGAAAATTATTTTTCAAGGAATAAGGAAACGACAACATAATTCATACAAGCATGATCCACTCCTTGATAGTTGCCATTCTAACGAACACCTGTAAGTCAAAGCTAGTAATCTTTTCTGACTCATAGTAAAGAATAGGTTCCTGATCATCACTTTCTACAATACCTTGCATGCAAGATAGAGAAAAATTACAGATTATGAACTTCACAAAAATACTGTTTCTACCTCTTAGATAAGTTTATACAACACTACACAATATAAATTCAAAGAGGATTTTGTCACACTTATTTCAGAGCACACATTAACTTCTTCTTCGCTTGGGTCTTTGGTTGTTGGGCATTGTCACCTTTCCATTTTGTTCTCCTTCAATCAACCTTACTAGCCACTGCAGTTTTCCCATTTTAAACGTAACATATACCATAGCTAATCCTACCACCAATCCACATCCATACCCAATCAACACAGCCTTCCAATCAAATCCATTTCCAAACATTGAATCATTATTGTCTTCTTGGAAATTTAATGCTAGTGGAGGAGATGGAGGCTCATCAGCACTACATTTCCATGATAGTGGAAATCCACACAATCCCAAGTTCCCATTTTATGAGTCATTTTGAAATGTAGCAAATTGCTTACCTTGAGGTATGGATCCAGTAAGCTGGTTTTGCGAAAGGTTTAACATGGCCCAAAATGTTAGGCTTGTCAATTGCATGGGAATTTCCCCACTGAGTTTATTTGAAGAGAGATCTAATGATTCAAGTACTCATAAATTTACCAAAGATGATGGGATATGTCCAGTTAGGCTGTTATGGGAAAGGTTGAGCAATTGGAGAAATTTAAGCCTTCCAAGTTCTTCTAGAATCTCTCCTTGGAATTTGTTGCTTGATAAATCAATTGCTGTGAAGACGATTACGATTTTCAGTACTTCTGTCTCCAATCCTTTTACTGTTACCACGGCTAAATCTTGATAATAAGTTGCAGTTGGATATTCATGAAGATAATATTCACCCAAATATTTTTGTTTAGGTTTATCTTCATCGATATTCCTCACGCCTTTCAAGTTTTCAAAATAATTTCTTGGTAAAAGGCCAATGAACTCATTGTGGGAGAGGTCAAGAATTTGTAGTTTAGAGAAAAACATCCCATCAGTTTTATGATTTCCAATTGGACCATGGAGTCTATTAGATCCCAAGACAAGAATCCTTAGATTCAATAGAGCTTCCAACCAAGAAGGGAATGAATCATTTATCCTGTTATTTCCAAGGTCTAGAACTTCTAAACTTGTACATCGAACCAAAGATTTTGGTAATAGCCCTTCAAATTGATTACCATTTAAGGCAAGAGTTGTCAAGCTATAGCCCCGTGAAAAAGTATCAGGGATGATGCTATGAAAATTATTCATCTGCAAATCCATCACTAAAAGAGAATAACTGAAGTTTCCCAAACATTGTGGAAGTGCCCCACCCAAATTGTTGTAAGATATGTCAAAGATTGCAAGGGAACTTACATTACAAATCATAGATGGGATACTCCCAGTCAATTTATTGTGTGATATAGAAAAAACTTTTGTATAAAATGGAGGAACAAGAAGCTTTCCTTGCAATAGATTGGCCTGAAGGTCAAGTAACCTTAGATTCTTCCATGGAATTCTCTCTATAATTGAAAAAAAATTATAAGAAAGATTTAGGTATACCAAATTCTCCCCAATTTCAAACATCCATTCTGGGACTTGACCGTAAATGCTATTATTAGATAGGTCTAAATTTTCTAATCATTTTGACAGTTTTATGAAATTTGGGAATTTGGTTATGTTGCAAGAAACTAAGTTCAAAGATTGAAGAGCAGGGAAGGTATCATTAAATTTGCTTTTGATGCTCAATAATTGATTGTTATATGAAAGATCAAGAGTTTGAAGTTCTTTGAGCTTTGTAGACTGATCAAATTCCACAATGCCACTCAAGTCATTTGATGAAATATCAAGCTCTATAAGATTCACAAGATTAGATATTGATTTTGAAATAGAACCATAAAGCCTGTTATTTTCCAATCTAAGAATTTGTAAGGAATTGCTACTTTGGAATTCACTAATTTGACTAGTGAGTTGGTTATAAGACAAGTAAACTTTGGTGAGTCTTGTGAGGTTGGTCAAAAAATCAGGAATTCTACCTCTAAGGTTGTTGAATCTTAGGTCAATAAGATTGAGATCCTTTAGCTTTGAAAGTGATGGAATTTGACCGGTGAAGTAGTTAGATCGGAGGAAAATTTGAGTAACTTTCATGAGGTTCCCAATTGATGAGGGAATTAAACCTGCAAATTTGCAATTTTATGAGATTCAAACAATTTGTACAAACTATACCTTGTAAATTGAAAATGATTATGGGATCTTACCATTGAGATTGTTGTATTCTAGACCCAATTAGGATAGCATCTTGAGGTTTGAAAGTGATGATGGTATCTCACCACTAAAATGGTTTTCAGATAAATCCAAATAAGTGAGCTGTGTAAGGTTACCGAGTGATACAGGTATTGACGTAATCCCCAATTCCTTAAGAATTTTAGATTGTCAATTGATTTCAGTAATTCTTCTGAGACATTAGTGTGAGAGAGATCCAAAAACCTTAAGGGACTTGTCAAATTTACCAATGGAAAAAACCCTCTTGAGTTCAATTTTAGACATTAAAGTGAGTGTAAGTAGGTTTGGTAGGCGAAAAATATCAACTGGTAACGTCCCTTGCAATTCACAGTTAAAGAGACTAAGGGTTGTCAATGAAGAAGATAAATTCATCAAAGACCTAAGTGAAACAGAAGACATGTCAACCAAATCAAAATGAAGTTCTCTTAGCATCTTCAAATTTTTAGCAAGCCTTCTAACAACAAATGTTTCGAGACTAACAAAATGATTTTGAGAAAGATCTAGTGAAGCCAATAGGGAGAGGTGCGATAAATGAAGTGGGACTTGGCCAGAAAACACAACCTGAAAGGTTAAGATATCTCAACCTAGTAAATTGACCAAACCCAGATGAAATCAATGAAAGTTCAAAGTCATTGAAAGCAAGGTTGAGATGTTGCAACTGAGAGAGAAGAAAGAGAGTACTATTTAAAGGGATGATGCCTTGAAGCCAGCTACAACTGAGGTCAAGGCCAATCAGGTTTCCCTTCACCCTATCACAAGTAACCCCATCCCATGAGCAGCAATCAGTGCCCATTTTCGAAGTCTCCATCTTTGGATAAGAATGCTAATAACCCAAAAGGTTACAATCATAAGAAGCAAATTCTGAAAAGGTAAATAATTGCTTAAAATGGAGTAATGCTAACTGCTGATCTTGGGAGCACAGTGGTTTCAAAGTAGAGGCAATAGATGATGATGATGATGATGAAGTAAAAAGAGAATAGAAGAGCAGTAAGAGGTAGAAGTGTTGAGAGAGCCATATTAACCACCTCATAATTTCAAATGAGATCAGAGGCAAATATATCATGTCTTTAAAGCAGAGCTGGAAGGTGTGTATTTTATATGAAAGAGTGATGATAACTACCTCATAGTTGTACTTGTTATCTTCATTTTTTTTTATTAATTTTATTTAATTTTTATTTATCTTCTCAACAAAGCCATCATAGATTCTTTGATTTCTTAGGACAGGTTCGTTGATTTCTTATGGTCTATCATGACTTTGGCTAATGACTCAAGAAGCACTAATATAATGGGTACCTCTTCCGTTCTCCTTTCTTTCACAATCATTTTCAACAAAGCCATCGTAGTCTACACTTCAGACGATAGAATTCTAATGGGTGTCTCACAAACACTAACAATTTAAGTCTTAGTCTTTGTACTTGCATTTTAAGTCTACCCATTTACTTATTCCTTTTCCGTGACTAAGCTCAAAACCCATTCATACCAGCCTCAATAACAATTTAGTAAAACTATAACTAGCTAAAACCTCAATATTTTCCTATTTAAGCTAACTTTGCTAAGAGTATTCACTTCACACATTTTGTGATAAATGGTTGAGGCTGATGCAGAATGGTTTTGATTGAGTAGATCCCTGATACCACCGAACGCATAATGGAAATGCAGTAAGACTAGATATCGTTCTGGATTAACAGTAGCCTCGAAAACTCAGGGAAAGAAGTCTGGATTCTAGATTTTACTAGATATTTGAGAAGTTGTCAAAGAAAAATTTTATTCATGTAAATTTTTGTTGGCTTGTTAACCATTGCTCTTGTACACTTGTTAAGGAGGCTTTAAACGAATCCCACATGGATAATTTTTTTTTTTTTTGGGCTGAATGCTTGTATTAGGAAGTGGTTGAAGTGACTTGAGTACTTATAAAAAGGAAATCAATCGCAATTAAAAAATCAACCTTAATGAAAGCACTAGGACACTCATTAACTGGACCCATATGTTTTTTTTATTTGATAATTTGATAGTTACAATAGGAGATAGAAAATTTAAACTCTAGATGTATTTGTTGGAAACACAAGAGCCAATTAAACTGCAAGACTCTTGGCCATAAGTTCCCATATTAGTCTTAAGAAATATTGCAAGTCAACTATTTTATGAGTTTAATTAATCAAAATATCAGATCTAACAAGAGATATACTTTGGATTTGTCTACCTACTAATAATCCTTTAATGTGAATCATAAGTAAAATTTTGACTTAAAAAAATTCACAAACACCTAACAAATTAACATCATATAAAAAATTGTTATCTTATAACTTTGTTTACATTAAAACATCGCTGGGTATTCACGTGAATGATTTGTCATTATTCAGATTGGTATCAAGTATTTGCGTGTATGTGTGCATGTGTGTTGCTTATAAATTTTGCCACCCTTGAATTTAAATCCCAGCTCTGCCATTGATCCTATGTCAAGTTCGTACGTACACTGATATTTTGATAAGTAAGATGTTACTTTATTGCGGTGTTGGCGTTTTAATACATTAAAAACACTTTTAGTGCTTAGTGATTTTATTTATTTATTTATTTTTTTTTGAGAAAAGTGCTTAGTGAATTCTGGTTGTTCGATAATATTTTTGTAATTTTGTTACATGCAGGCTTTGTAAACACTAATAGCGATCTGCACAATGCGCCAAAAAAAAATTGATGATTTGCTTTTTTTTTTTTGGTTAAAATATTCGATGATTTGTATTTTTTTTTTTCTGTTAAGTAAAAAAATTAAAATACTATATGAGATTTATAAGTTTTAGTCTCAATCCCTTTTTAAAATAAAGCGATTATTTTCGAATAAAATATAGTCAATACAATATATTAGATTTTGTGAATTAAGCTATCTATATATTTGTTATTAGAAAGTGTTTTAAATTTTGTTCTTATTTAAGAAAACATAATACATTTTACATTCAATTATTATATAATGCGAGGTATTTTGTAAATAAATTAATGTGTGGTTGGATTTTTTCTAGTACTCCTTACAAGCGGTTCATTCTCTATATGTCTTAAATGGCTAAAGGAGGAAGCATGTATAGGCAAATCCATAACTTAATATTAGAAAAAAAAAATACAAAACTTTAATACCATAAGAAAAATATAATTTTATCAAGATACTTATTGATATTATGCTAAAAATTTGACATAATTGTCAATTAAACAGCTCCTCTTTCAACATACACCTCTCCTCCCAAAGCATCATCAAAGAGGACAAAATGGACTATGGTGAGCTGAATGGACCGAAGTGGACTAGCGTGGACTGAAACGGACCAATGGACCAAAGCGGACTAAAATAGATTGAAATAGACCAATGTGGACTGAATTGGTCAGAAGTGGACCAAATTGGATGGACTGGAGTGGATCGAAGTAAAATGAATAGACCGAATGGATTGAAGGACTGAAATGCTATGTTGATATGGTCTAACATGAGCATAACAATAATAAATATTATGCTTAAACTTTTAGGTATTATATAGATAAATTGCAGATCTTGTACACATAAGTCTATGTAGGCTACATAGAGAAAATACATAGTCACTTCCAAGAGTTCTCTCTCTCCCCAAGTAAATGGTCAAAGAAATTGTGGGGTAGCTTAAATGAAGTAAAAATACACAAATGATATTTAATGCTCATGAGATCACCTTTCTTTTGTTACTTAGAAGGGCTAGAAAAACTAATGCAGCCTACATTAATTTTATTTCAAATGTTAGTTGCTGGCTTTGGCATTATAGCTCAAAATCGCTACAACTCACTTCAATTTCAATGAATGCACCATGAGATTCAACCCAAGTTTCCATACGTAATAGCCTAGATTGGTTGTAAAAATAACTTGAAGGAAGACTTTGGAAAGGTAAGAGGTTGTTCTGCTTCACCACTCTCTAGTCTAACCAAAAAACCCTAAAAAGTTAAATCGTGGAAGGGCATTCTAGCGATAAATTAGGATACTTACAGCTTGTAGAAACATCAAAGCCATACTAAAGACAATAAAACCTGTGGGCAGATCGCCAAATGCCACATTGTTGAGAAGGTAAAATGGATGATGATTTATATAAATGTCTAAAATGTTGGTTAAAACAAACCACTTCCTGGTAAGAGCCTTAATCAATATTGTCAACCAGGAATGGATTTACGAACACAAAGTTAATGGAAGTTACAGATAAGAAATATCAAGACTACGCTAAGAACATATGTAATATGGAATCTTAGTTATTAATAGATTTCAATTTCACGGAGGACTTTTTTTTGTATTGTAAGAGACAAATTATCAAACACATAGAAGGCATAAACAATGCACACAAGATTTAAGAGGTTTAATACTGATAGTATGTTTGGAAGGTTGGAAAGAAAGGAGAGTAAAGAGTAAGGGAGAAAGTATAAGAGAGGAGACGGGAGAGGAATGGTTACCCTCAATTAGATATTTTAAATTTTTTTATGGGAGATATTTTAAAAATTAATAAAAAGGGAAATAGATATTTAAAAAATTAAGAAAAAGGAGAACAAATGATCATCTTGTTGTATTAATTTTTTTTTTTAGAGAGTTTCAACCTAAGGTGTCTGCTCCTGATGATAGCTCTTTATCATCAAACCAAGACACCAATCAGTTTTTGGTGTAGATGAGAATTGAACCCCAGATCTCTTATTCAACTATCAAAGACTTTACTAGTTGAGCTAGATAGAACCCACAGTTGTATTAAAAATTAAATAGGTGAGGAGAGCAGAAGAGAATGGTCATATAAATTGATATCTTTTATTAATTCATCATAGGGGTAAAATTGGCAATTAAAATTTTTAAATAAATGGAATCCCTCCCCTCTTTTCCAAATTCTTCCTATTTTAAAAAATTAAAATTAAGGTACCTTGTAAGAAAATAAAATGAAAATTGGGAGGATACACAACATAGGCTTAAATACTTCCTCCCAAACCCCCCCTCAAACCACCCACCCCCCCCCCCCCCCCCCCCCCCCAAATTTAAAATTTTCCCAACAAGATTTATTAAACCCTCAATATTTCATTTTTTCTACTCCCCTCCATCAAAAAACACTATAAGTCTACATAGACAATTCTTGTTTGGAATGATCCACTATAATCAACAAGTTACATTGATCTTTTAATCAAGTTTTATCACACAAATTGAGCTTAGACTACAAATTAAGAAAAATACAAGTTTACCTCAATGACCTCTACAAAAACCAACTTCACCACAATAAAATCTTTTGAACAACACATTAAGAAATAATCCCAAATACCTTTAAAATACTTGCTTTAATAGGTTTCAATGACCATGGTAGGAGAAAGAAAAGCTCATACTCTAACGATAATCTCTCACACTTGTGTGCTCTACCTTCTATATGTGCTGGAAGTTCCAATATCAGATTATATTGGCCTTGACAATTTGGGCAAAGAAGAGGTAAATAAGCATTCATGGGTCTTGGAAGTTTCTACAGAGTAGGTCTTTTTCTTTTCTTTTTTTGTGGTGGGGGGGTGGGGGGGGTGTGGGAGGGTGGCAGCTGACAAAACTTCGACCTTCCTTGAATAAGGGTGTGTTTTCCACTTTTCCATGCCTGAACAAGGACCAGTTCTAATTTCCATGTCTAAACCCTTTTTCATTTTGAATTCTAGTATTTTTTTTATTATGATTTGAAATATTCCATTTTTTTCTCCTGTTACAAAATCAATTATTCATTGATACAAAGAAAGTATTAGAAGCCAGCGCAAGACCATCCCAGAACTAAATTCCAAAATGCCACACAATCTAAAAAAACATGGAATTCCGGTAAAAATATATATGTTCATCATATATGAGCACGATTATTCTATGAAGAAGTAAACAACATCTATGCATACAAATTATTGTGCAACTTCTAAGACAAGCATATATAAAACAATAGTACAATAATATTCTAGAGAAGTTTTTTTTTTCAAAACACATCAACCACCCCTTAATTGCTTTAATTTCATCTTCATCCTCTTGATGTTTAATTATTACCCCCTTCTCTTCTTTAGATACTATTCTCCTTTAACCAAGCTCACAAGCCATTGAAGTTTTCTAGACTTGGAAACAAGATATCCCAACCAAGCTTACAAGCCATTGAGGTTTTCTAAACTTGGAAACAAGATATCCCATAGCTATCCCGTACACAAATCCACATCCATACCCCATCATCACAGCCTTCCAACCAAATCCACTTGTAAACTTTAAATCATTGTCCTTTTCAGATGGTGGTGGCTCAACAATCATACATTTCTTCGACAATGGAAATCCACACAATCCTCTATTCCCAATGTATGAGTTGCTTTGAAAAGTATTAAATTGTAGACCTTGAGGTATGGGTCCTGTAAGTTTGTTTTGCGAAAGGTTTAAAACAGCTAAAAATGTTAAACTTGTCAATTGCATTGGAATGGAGCCATTGAGCATATTTGAAGAGAGGTCTAAGGATTCAAGTACCAACAAATTTCCCAACGATGATGGGATATAGCCAGATAGGCTATTATGGGAGAGGTTGAGCTCTCGAAGAAACTGAAGTGTTCCAAGTACTTTTGGAATTTGCCCATGGAACCTGTTGCATGAGAGGTCAATGGTAGTGAAGATGGTTAAGATTCTCTCTAACTTAAGTTCCTGCCCTTTCCATACCACCATTACTGAGTCTTGGTAATAGTCTTCCCCAATATATTTCAATGGAACTTCATTTTCATTGACTGTTTTTATAGCTTTCAATCCTTCAAAAAAATTGGAAGTTAAATGACCCATAAAATTATTTTGAGAAAGATCAATTATTCGCAACATAGCAAAAGATGAGATGGCCTTGAAATTTTCAATTTGACCATAAAATCTATTGCACCTCAAGACAAGAACCTGTAGCTTTGGAAGTGCTTCCAACCAATAGGGGAATGAATCATTTATTTTGTTATTTCCGAAGTCTAGAACTTCCAACTTTCTACAGTTTACCAAAGATTGTGGTAATGACCCTTCCAATTGATTGTGATTAAAGACAAGAGTTCTCAAGCTTTTGCACTTTGCAAACATTTCAGGGATGGTTCCACGGAATCTATTTGTTCGCAAATCCATCACCGAGAGAAAATCACTCAAGTATCCCAAACATCGGGGAATCGTACCAGTTAGATTGTTAAAGGAGATATCAAGGATTTGGAGGGATGTTAGATTGCAAATTGAAGAAGGGATTTCCCCAGTCAAGTTATTGTTTGAGATAGAAAAGAAAACCACGGAAGATGGTGGAACTGGAAAAGTTCCTTGAAGAAAGTTGGCATGAAGATCAAGGTTTTCTAAATTCTTTCCCGGAATTTGCTCTATACTTGTCAGAGAGTTATGAGAAAGATTTAATGATTTCAAACTCCCTGGCACTTTAAACATCCACTTTGGGACTTGGCCTTTGATCCTATTGTTAGATAGGTCTAAGGTGTCTAAGAACTCTAAGGTTCTTAAAAAGTATGGAAATCCAGTTATGTTGCATGATGCTAGTTTCAAGTATTTAAGTTTGGGGAAGGTATACTTTAAATTGTTGTTGATGCACAAAGACAGTCTGTTATAGGATAGATCTAGAAAATCGATTTCACTGAGCTTTGAGAACATATCAAATTCTATAGTGCCACTCAGATTATTTGAAGAAATATCAAGCTTCTGAAGTTTCACAAGATTTGAGATTGACTTTGGAATAGAGCCATTTAGCCTGTTATTATATAACAAAAGAATCTCCAATGACTTGGCATGTTGGAATTCACCAATTTGACCAGTAAGGTGGTTAGAATTTAAGTCTAAATTTGTGAGTCTTGTGAGCTTGGTCAAAAAATCTGGAAGTGTACCTTCAAAGTTGTTGCCTCCGAGGTCCAGAAAAGTGAGATCCTTCAGGTTTGAGAGTGATGATGGAATGTGGCCAATGAAGCTGTTAGATGAAAGGTGACAATAAGTAACTTTCGTGAGGTTTCCAAAGGACTCGGGTATTGATCCTGTAAAATTGCAATTGCGTTAGATTCAAAAGTATTTTAAAGGATTGGATGTTGCCCACATGAAAGTGGTGATGGGATCTTACCACTTAACTTGTTGCATCGGAGATTCAAGAGAGACAGGTTCTTGAGGTTTGCAAGTGATGATGGCAACTCACCAACAAAATTGTTACCTGATAAATCTAATTCAGTAATTTGCGTAAGGTTACCAAATGACGCAGGTATCAAGCCATTGAAATTGCACTGAGATAATACCAAATGCTTTAAGAATTTTAGATTGTCAATGGAATTTGGCAATGGTCCTGAGAAACCTGTGGTAGAGACATCCAAAAACATCAAGGGATTGCTCCAATTTGTCGTTGGGAAAGCCCCTCTGAGTTCAGGATTACAAATTAAACTGAGCTCCCTTAGGTTTGGTAGGCGGAAAATGTTATATGGTAAGTTGCCATGCAATCCACAACCATTGAGACTAAGGACTGTCAAAGAAGAGGACAGATTCATCAAAGAATCAAGCAAAACAAGTGACATCTGAACACCATCAAGACGGAGTTCTCTTAGCTTGGTCAGATTTTGAACAAGCCTCCTCATAACAGATGTATTGAGACTAACTTGTTTATTTCCAGAGAGATCTAGTGATGACAGTTTGGAGAGTTTGGATAGTTCATGTGGGACTTGACCAGAAAACTGAGAAGAAGAAAGATCAAGTTTTTCCAACTTAGCAAACTGACCAAACCCAGATGAAATCGGTGAATTGAAGCAGTTGAAAGCAAGGTTGAGCTGTTGCAAGTTAGGGAGAAGAAAGAGGCTACTATTGGAATGAATGGTGCCTTGAAGCTCACTGCAACTAAGGTCAAGGCCAATCACGTCTCTCCCCATTGTATCACACGTAACCCCATCCCATGAGCAACAATCTCTGCCTTCCTTCCAAGACTCTTTCTTTTGATCACAGTCATCAGAATATTTGGAAGAAGAAGAAGTTGGATAAGAATGAAGTTGCTTAAATTTGAGCAACGCTGAGCTCTGCTCTTGGGAACACGATAGTGTAGAAGAAGAGGAGAAAGATGATGAAGAAGTAGGTTGAGAATGCAAGAGAAACACGAGGAAAAAGAGTTGAGAGAGACATATTATTAAGCAACCCATAGTTCTTAATGAGATTGTAAGAAATGTCTATGACTGCTTAGAATGGAGAGCCGGAATGTGGATTTTTATAGGGAAAAAGTTTGGTCTACTCCCACCACCACCAGCTTGAAAACGCGAAGGAAAAATGGATGCAAATGGAATGTGTGTCATTTCTTTTTTTCTTATTCGTCTCTGTACTTAAAATTTTGAAAAGCGAAGCACCGTCATTGTCAGCTTAACCACTATTAAAGTTTGGTAAGAATAAAAATGATGGTGACTTTTTATTTTTTAAGTCACGGTCTTTTTATATATTAATAATTTTTTTTTTTAAAGTCACCATCAATTTGATATTTACCAAACTTTCTTTTTTGATAAACATGTACCAAACTTTTTTTATCTTTGAAGTCACCATCATTTTTTTTTTTTAATGGCAGCTGAGCTAAGCTGAGCTCAACATGAACATATATAAAAATGAATAAAAATATGCCAGCTGACTACTTTAAAAAATAAAAAAATAAACTCTTATAAAAAATTAGACACAGAATATTGTAGTTTGTAAAACACGAAGTGAAACACTAAAAATACAGTAGAGAATTTCTATTCATAAAAAAAAAAAAAAAAAAAAAAAATCAAAATTGTCTTCATATTGACCAAACATTTTTTGTTTTTTTGTTTTTGAGATAGTTATAATATGCTACTAATTTTGCAACTCAAATCATTTCCGCCTTAAACCGCAAGCAACTGATGTGGGTTTGGAAAAATGGGCCATGGTGCTTTGATAATCATCTTTTGGCTCTTCGACGATGGGAAAAAGAAATGTCAGTCAAGTCTATGACGTTCCTGAAACAACCCTTCTAGATTCAAGTGTGGGGGGTTGCCCTTTGACCTGATTAATGAGGAGGCAAGTAGTGATATTGGTAGGAGCATAGGGGAGTTGGTGGAGGTGGATTGTAAAGCATTCAAATTGGACCAATCCAAATTCCTGCGGATACGAGTTGATCAGCCCGGAAGGAGAGACATCTTGAGTGGCCTTTAGGTATTAACGATTAGTTGGCTGGTGCTACAACTGTGGTTGCATTGGCCACGACCAAAAAGAATGTATGCTACCGGTGGACACAATGAATGGAGAGAAACTGTATGGTGAGTGGCTCAAAGCAAGTCCTCAAGGGTGAACGATGGAAGCAGGCGGGGGACAAAACCATGCACACCGAAACTGAACCTTCCCACATGCTTAACCTCAAACCAAAGCAACGCCATCACCACATGAAACCACGAAGCCAAAATCGAAAAAATCGGCGAGTCAAAATGAGTTTAATGCTAGCCCGATATTCGCGGAGCAACAATCACGATCTCTTCATTCCCATAACGTCCTAGTTATGTCATCACAGCTCCACACAATGAATATGGTAGTTATAGGTCCATAGAAGTCTAAAATCGAAACAATTAAGTCCCACAACGGATTAGAAAATTCACCATAGCTGGACATCCCAAATATGACACCATCAATTACCCCAAAATCAAAGCCCACAATAATGACCACCGAGAATCAAGGAACTGAGTTATTCTCAGTCCCAATTAGATATGGCACCACACAAACACACTCCCAAACCCTAAACACACCTTCACGTGACCAACCTAAAGACCCAAAAACAAAAAACTCGAGGAAAAAAATCACCCGTTCCCTAGCCATAGAAAGAACCAGACCCTCATAGCCTAGCTTATTGACAGTGGGCAAAAAAGGACAGGATGAAAGCACGGACCATGGGAAGGAAGAAGCTAAGCAGACCAAGTTCAGGGATAAAACAATACAAATTGATTTACCAATGGTGGAAGCTGATGCTCAGCCCCACAAATCACAATGATCACCTTAAGCTGGAACTATCGGGGGCTTAGGAACCGCCGTGTAGTTGATGCCCTTAATGAATTGGTGAGGAAAAAAGCTCCCACAATTTTGCTTCTCATGGAAACAAAATTGACTCTCTATAAGATGGAGCCAATTAAAACAGAGTTGGGGTTCTCTGCTATGCTTGCTGTGTCATGTGATAGCCATAGGGGGGGACTAGCACTACGTTGGAAAGCAGATGAAGTGACCATAGACACACAGACCTACTCATCCAACCATATTGATGTGAGAGTTCATACATATGATTCACTGTGGAGATTAACAAGGATATATGAGCACTCGGAGGAAGAACTTAAAGGCGAAACATGGAGGCTTATGAGACATCTACATGCTCGAGCATCTCTCCCTTGGGTATGTTTAGGTGACTTTAATGAAATCTTGTCCTCTAATGAAAAGAATGGTGGCAACCTTAGACCGATGGGAGCAATGATGGGATTCTGACAAACTTTCCTCCATTGTGGGTGTAGACGACTAAATTTCTAGTTTGAAATAAATCAAACAAGTAAAAATAGTTTCACAAATGCGAATTTGTATTGATAATTGTGTAGTACAATTCTCTCTAATTACAAAAGAGTGATCCTCTGATTCGATCTCCTTGCAAGACTTATTGATTTGGATTTGTGGTAATGTGATTGACTTGAACACAAAATATCCTTCTATTTCGTTGAGGGATGGATCAAAAATTGTTGAAACAGAATTACAATGAATCTCTGGCTATGAGCTTGTTAGAAATCCTTTGTTCTTCACGTTCTTCGTGTGTTCTTCGTCTTTGAAGGTTTGTGGTGGAAGTTCTTCGGTGCTTTAGAGGCTTGAATCCGTAGAGCTTCGTTGATTTGTGATTTGTTGATGTTTTTCGGACACTTTAGGCTTGATTCCCGCAGAGTTTTGGATCTAGGCGGATGATTTGGATGATTTCTCTTCGAATGTTCTTCGTATTCGAAGTTGAAGTTCTTGAAGTTCTTGGAGGCTTTAGAGCTTGGTTCCGGCAGAGCTTCTGGACTTCTGAATCTTCTCTGATGCTGCTTGTGCTTCAGATGGCTTCATGTGTCCTCCTAAATGTCTTAGGAAGGCTTCTATTTATAGGAGTTTTGGGGTGGATGAGTGACACTTGGCGGAGTCTGATTGGTGACACATGTCACAGTCTGATTGGTCCGCTTATGTCATCGCTTACACGTGCGAGGTTGCTTGGGTCATCGCTTACACGTGCGAGGCTGCTTGTGTTATCGCTTGCACGAGCTGATGCATGATTGGTTCTTGCATGACACTTGGCAAATTTCTGTTGGCTTCTGAATGGCAATAGTAAAACCTAGCAGCAGTATGTGGCGCTTTGTAATTGGCCGTATTTTGTGGTCTTGGTAGTGTGACGTGTCAGTTTGTGATAGGTCGGGAACTTTCTCTCTCTACAAATGCCCCCTCGAGACTCGTTCAAGCACACGGTTTCAGAGTGTGGTGTGGGAATGAGTTTCGAAAACAGATTTTTGCACTTGGTTCTTCAAATGAAGTAATTGAAGGTGGTGGAGCTTTCAGTAGGATGAAATAATTTTCGAAGAGTAGACCCACCCATATGAAAGGCTTTGATGAGACCGAAAAGAGGTCTGCGAGTATTTGAATGTACTTGCGTGACCGAGCCTTCTCAGGAGAGATTAAGTTGAAGTAACTTCAGAAGAGTACCTTTGGATCGTTGGCGGCGATCACATGGTGTAGAAGATGGGGAAGACGCGAGGATGGTAGCTGGGTATAACATGCAGAGCCATGGGGCCAGCCTCGTGTTTTTGAGAACTTCTGGTGAAGTTATATCGGAAGAGTATACTTCGGATTAAGGCTAGGCCATGTGGGAAAGTGGTTGAGTGCACATGTGTCATCGTTTCACTCAGGTTAAGTTGAGGTAATTTCAGAAGCTTATGGATTCTGGAGATGATGGTGTTGGTGGTGAAGAAGACGGGGATGAAGCAAAGCGAATGGGTGAAACACACACCACTACAGTGCTGGCACTGTATGTTGCATGGGGTCTGACAGTGAGTAATCGAATGTGCGTGTGTAAAGGGACCAAACCGACAGACATTAAGTTGAAGTAATTTCAGAAGAGTACCTTCTAAAATACTTCAAGCTAGCTTTAAGTTGGAGTAATTTCAGAAAATGTGTTTTGAGGTACCAGCAACGATGACCTTTGAGTCCTATAGTGGTGGGGACATGGAATAAGGCTCTGGTAACCATTTACCAGCCCTAAAGGCTGAACTCTGATGAGCTGGTGCCTTGAAGGTTGCCTCAAATGTTGGATGGAAGACAATTTGTAGGATACCCCAACACTTTTTACCATCTTCACTTACTGCTACTTGCTGGAAAAGCACAAAAAAATGAAAGATGGAGCTAACTTGTGATTCTGGTCTTAGAAACTAGCCAAGTTGCTGTTTGTTCCGAACCACTGCTTCTGCTGGAAGACCAAGCAATTGGAGAGAGACTACAGGAGACCTGAGGTTAGGAACAGGAGTCTCTGCTGGACTTAGACTTCCTGGCCAACCAAATCCACGGAAGCATGGAAGGCCGATACAGACCTTGTTATGAGTAATTTTATGAACAAAGGTGGTCATTAAGTGGAGAAACAAAATTTGTTTGGATCTCAAAACTACAATGATGTTGTGAAGAGGGTTTCTACCGAACCATAAGAGGGTTGATTTCAAACTGACTATGAAGCAATATTGGTTGCTAAGTGTTGAGAATGATGAAGTCATAGTGAGAAATGGCTGTGAGAAGGAGGACTTGAAAATTTGAAAGAAGCAAATCTTCATCTCATGACTCAGTGTTTTTTTTTTTCTTAATGAGTTCTTGATGAATCCGGCCCTTCTATTTATAATAGAGAGATGAAGAATGGTAGATAGATAGTTGAGAATGGCGGATGTGATTTTTTGGTGAGACCGGTGGATGAGAATGGTAGGTGAGAGACCGGTAGGGAACGAGAATGGTAGGTGAGAGAGATGAAGAATGGTAGGTGGGAATGTTTGGCACCGAAAGGGGAATTGTGGGTTGGACGGGTGACTCGATGTAATTTCAAGCTCAAGACACACTTGTGATAGTTCATTTGTACTTTAGAAGGAAAGCCTTGATGAAGTCTGGGGAATAACCCTGAGGGGATCCAAAGTAAATGGATGAATCTCAAATTTTGATATTGAGAACTTTAGTTTTGGATACTGTCAGTACTCCGGAGATGTGAGTTAGATTGGTGATTTCCAAGTCACGAAAAACTATGCAAGACAAGTCTAGCTCGAAAATCTTGACTTTGGGTTGATTTCAACACAAAAGACAACCATCTTGGAATTGAGTTATTTG
Source organism: Quercus ilex subsp. ballota (assembly GCA_032727855.1). Classification (NCBI taxonomy): domain Eukaryota; kingdom Viridiplantae; phylum Streptophyta; class Magnoliopsida; order Fagales; family Fagaceae; genus Quercus; species Quercus ilex. The sequence continues at coordinate 699,184 of JAVFWQ010000028.1, forward strand.
TGCCATTTCCGAGTCTCAAATGATGGAACGGACTCCAAATTTGGAATGTACGCGAAAAATTGAGCAAGATAGGTTCATCTTAAAAATTTTGACTTTTGGTCAACATTTACGCAAAAGTCAACTTTTTGGAAATTGGACGTTTGCACAATTTTCGAGCTTCGAATGAAGAAACGGATCCCAAAATTGGAATGTACTCGAAAAACTGAGTGGGACAGGCCCCTTTTGAAAATTTTGACTTTTTGGTCAAAGTCAAAGGTCAAATTTGGTCAAGGTATTTTTTTTTATCTCTCTCTTTTCTTTTTTTTTTTTCTTTTTTAAGGCGGTTCGGACCGGGTCATATTTCCGGGTCAAACCGATCCGGTCTGGTCAAATGGGTCAGGCCGGTTAGTGGATGATGACGTCATGCACTGAGGCGCGTGTACGCGTATGGCGCGTGTCAGCGCGTGGGATATAAGCCCGGCGCGTGTGAGCGCGTGAGAACTGAGGGAGGTGCGTGGGTTGAACGCCGGATTTTATGGCGGCGCGTGGTGGCGCGTGGCTCGTCGTTTGGGCCTGAAATTTTTGGGTTTTGCAGATCTGAGGCCGTAGAATCTGCTGGTATTGTCTGTTTTCTGAAATTGTGAACAGTTTTTCACAGTTTTGAGAAATTAAACAGTTGGTTACTGCGAGCTTGTGGCGGCGCGTGGAGGCGCGTGGTAGCTCCACTGTTGATGATTTTTTTGGGTTTTGTAGATCGAGGGCCGATAGATGTAGTGGTGTCATCGGTTTTGTAAAAACTTCCTCGGATTTGTACAGATTTAAATGGGAAACCTGTGGGACGTTGGGAGTTTTTTCTGGCGGCTCATGGCCAACCATCTGAACATGAATTTTTCAGCTTAGGCATGTTGAAGGTTGTAGAAGACTTCAGTGAGTTGAATTTTGTGAAATCCTGTCAGAAGTTTTAGAAATATGGAAGAGGAGACGGCGGGCATTGCCGAAATTGTGGCCATTTTCGTCTGCTTTGGCGGTGGCTATCCTGACATTGTTTGACAATAGTTAATCTGCAATTGCTTCTGCATTCAAGGTCGGTTGCACAAAGAGCTTTGAACAATCATGCGGCCTAGAACTTCATCCCAGATATAGTGCAGTACTTTCTTGACATGTGTACTTCTTTTTGCAGGCCTATAGGTATTCTTCTGAGATCTAGTGCAGTATTCTTTGACAGTATGATGCATTTATGGGCACTTACCTTTTGCAGACCCATAGATTCTTCCTGAAGTTTGGTGTGAAAATTTTTTTCTGACAACACTGTCATTTTATGGAAATTTACTCGCAGTATTTTTTGACAATCTTTTTAAACATTTTCACACTTCTTTCCTTTTGTCTGTTAGCTTTCAGGAATTCCTATATAAAGCCATCCAGAGTATGTACTAATTGTACAAGCACAACTCTCTGTATAAAGAATCCATGCCCCCCCTCTTTACTTATTTATTTATTTTATTTTATTTTTTTAATAATAATAATAATAATAACAATAATTTTTTTTTTCACACAGCTATCATGATGTTCTTCTTCAAGGATTCGAAGATTGGTCGAGAATCAGCTTTGTTCATTTATAAGGAGAAAGATGACAAGGATGCAAAGGCTACGACTTTGATTGTTCGTCCGCCCATAATTGGAAGATTTTCAGAGAGATGGGGCTGTAATTCTTGTTCTCTCAATTTGCCGAAATGGTCACAAATTGTTCCTTCGGATGGCAGCTCTAACTTGGAGACAATTATCCTTCTTTCTTCGCATCACAAAAATGTTGCTAAATCAAAGCAGTACAACACTTTGGGACGAGAGCTAATTGGAAAACACGCCAATTGGGATTCTTCTTTCAGCGTGAACGGAGGGTTTTCTTACTTCTCCCTTTATTGGGATTGGTTAGAAGACGCTCTTGGTCGATGTAAGCACCTTCTTGATGCGACCCACCTCTACATTGCTGTCTTTGCCTCCTTGTTCACATATGATTATGATGAGAATCTTATGAAAGCATTTTGTTAGTGTTGGAGTCCGTCGACCAATACCCTCCATACCTCAGTTGGGGAAATTTCTATCACGCCGTGGGATCTTTCCATTCTTGGTGGACTTCCTTGCACAGGTGCATTTTATGACGAAGTAGTACCTAATGCGCAAGAGTTAGATGGCACCAACGACCAAGAACGACCCTACCTGCCGCGTAGCTGTTGCTATCTTTTCATGGCGTATCATCACCTTCAAAACCGGCTGAAGAGGCAAGGGAAAGTGAGTGTTCGTGACTGGATTACTTTTTGGTATAGAGGCGATAGCAAGTACCCGGCTCCTAGAAAATCAGCGAGACGGACAACCATTCCTAAGTGTAGTCAGAATCCTTTGGGCAAGATAAATAAACATGGACCATGGTCTGATAAAGAACACGGAGTCTTCGCAGATCTTCAAATTGAGGGTGACCTAAAGGAGAAGACTTACTTATCAGCACTTCTTTCATGTTGGCTATGCATATTTGTCTTTCCTATCAAGGATCAGAATAGCATTCGTCCAGGCACTTTCAAGATCGCCAGCTCCATGGCCAATGGTCGTCCATTTGGCCTTGCTTCCTCAGTATTGGCTAGCATTTATCGCGGACTTAACACCATTTCTTCCTCTCCTACTCCGAGTAAGTCTGGGGCTAGTTTTGCCATTCATTATGTTTATGCCTGGGTAAGTCACCTCTTCAGAAGCAATCGCATCACCCATGACAATCTATCTGACCCTTTGATGACTAAGTACTCCGGTGTAGGCTATGCTTCTCCATTCAGCGAATCCTCCGCACGAGAGCACATACGAACCGCCACCGACTTCCTTTGGCACGGGACTGCTTTCAAGAAAAGCTATGACCAAACATTCATTGACAACAATCACTTATCCATTCAGAAGTTTGACTACTTTATGAGTCTTCGCTCAGGCTACTTGTCACTTCGATGTGAAGACCAACATATTGTAGAAGCATACAGTCCTCATCGATTCAGTCGGCGCTTTGGATTTCATCAAGACATTCCAAATGACTTGAAGGAAGAAGTTCATACAGGCTCTTTAAAAGATCTATACCACTTCTATCAATCTTTCACTTGCTGCAACACAAATTCCAAGGTACTTATTTCGGCTTTTGCGACAGACTTCGGAAGTCGGGTCAGACATAGCTATAAACAACGGTGGGAAGCAGTCTGTGGAAATGATTTTACCAAAGGAACAGATTTTTTGGCTGACATCGCCTCCTCCCATGTTAAATCACTGATATCCAACAAATCTCAGAAGGGAAAGAAGGAACTACAAGACCCTTACATTCCACAGCTCTTGTTAGAATCTGCACGACATCGCCTCGAAAATGACTGTCACTCAAAAGACTCATCTTTAGATATTGGAGTTGCTCAAAGTCAAAGCATCAAAGGTTCGTTTGTTGCACCAGCTAGGGATGCCATCAAGATTTTTGAAGAGGAGGTGCATAACGATCTTGACCACAACTGGAAACATTTGAAGAATCCGATGAAGGGTGCTGATGCAGGGACTTCTACTGATCGTGTGCATCTTCTTACAAATAGTGAGTCTTCTATCTCAAAGCCATCTGTGAAGAGTTCGGACCTCAAGAGGCGTAAGCTTGTTGCCGTTGGTACGTCGTCCCAATTTTTGATGGAGACGGAAAAGGCACCTCTCTCATTCTTGCAACCGACTAAACTTCCAGAAGTCTCAATATTTCATGCCAAGGCGCATATTTCTTCTGTGCGTAGAAAAGGGGCTTCTAAGCTAGGTGATGTTCTTCTAAACAGGCTTTCGAATCTTTCTGTAGACAACGTCCTCCCACAAGCTGAAGTTCATGAAATTTATAGTGAGGTTGAAAGTTGTGGAGTGGACCCTCAACACTTGCGTGAAAATGTTGACAAATATTGCGAGGATGTCGCAGATTATTTGAAGATGAAAGAATCTCTGAACAACCGACCAAGTCCTGTTATCTTAATTCAACGTGAGGCTGAAGTTGAATCCCTCATTTCTGAAGCATTGCACAAGAAAGCATCTTTGAAGACTGAGGTTGATACTGTTAGATTGAAGATGGCTGACCTGCAAACTGAGCTCATTCAATTAGAGCAATCACTGTCTCAATTTGAAACTCATCAAATTGAACAAGACAATGTTATGCAAGCCTTAGAAGAACAACTTGAAGAAGTCAAATCTACCCTCGTTCTTGAAGAGCAAGACATGGAGGCTTTGGAGAAGATACGAGCCCTTTTGGAAGATAATTGCTCTAGTTTGAAAGACTTAAAATGGATGTTGTAATATTTTTGTTTTAATTCCTTTCATATGTGGCATCATGCTTTTCCTTTTGTCAATCAATAAAGAAGACCTTATTCTCTGCCTCTTCATTTTTTTTTTCTTTATAATTTGATAATAATAGAAATTTTTTTTTTTTAGTGCGAGACTGAACTTAGTAAAATACTAAGTTGCCTACGTACCCTTGAGAGGGATCAAGTCATCACGTAGTTCAAATTTTTTTTTTTTTTTGTTATTGATTTTTTTTTTTTTTTGGGGTTCTTTTTTGCAAAAAGGGGGGCTCAGTGTGTAATAGTGGGTATCACCACTAATCGAACCCGAGACCTCTCAAGGGTGGCTTGGGCGTCCAACCACCAGCAATTGGTGACAGAGAGTGGGATTAATTTCTCCTTATTGGTACGCTTTCAGAGGTAATGGGAAGACATCATGTACTCTTGCAGCGTTACAGTGGGTAGTTTAAGCTCTTGCCGAGGAGCAATTCCTCAACTTTCAGGCATAGAAGCGCTTGAGGAACTTCCCATTGATGGGGCCGATCCTTACACCATCATTATCAATCAACTTGTAAGCTCCATTAGTGTAGACTTCTTGCACAACATAAGGTCCATCCCATTTTGAAGTGAACTTATTGCCTGTACAATGAGTTGTGATGATAGGTCTTCGAACGGCAAGGACTAAGTCACCCACTTGGAATGATCGTGGTTTAACTCTTTTATTAAAGGCGCTTGAAAGATGAGCTTGATAGCACTCAAGGCGTTGTTGGGCCTCGAGCCTTTTCTCATCAAGTGCCTCTAATTCTTGCAATCTGAGCTTGGCATTTTCTTCTCCAATCAATCCTTCTTGAATGGCAATTCGTAATGATGGGATTTGACGTTCCAAAGGAAGGACGGCTTCCACTCCGTAGACAAGAGAATATGGCGTTGCTTGAGTAGGCGTTCGAAATGTTGTTCGATATGCCCATAATGCTTCTCCGATTCTTTCATGCCAGTCCCTCTTTGTTTTGGATACCACCTTCTTTAACAAACTGCCAAGCGTTTTGTTAAATGCTTCAGCTAGTCCATTTGCAGGGGCATTATACATGGAGGAGTTGTATTGTTTAAACTCAAACTTCTCGCATAATTCCGTCATCAACCTATTGTAGAACGGCTTTCCATTATCAGTTATGATATACTGCGGGACACCATACCGATAGATCAAATGAGTTCGAATGAAATTGACCACCGTCTCTTTTTTCACTTCCCTAAGGGGCATAGCTTCCGCCCATTTTGAAAAGTAATCAGTTGCAGCCAAGATGTACAAATGGCCACCGGATGACTTTGGTAATGGTCCTATTGCATCAAGCCCCCACGCATCAAAAGGCCAAGAAGCTACAGTTGGGTGTAGAGGTTCTGGCGGCTGGTTGATGAAGTTTGCATGATACTGACAAGCTTCACATTTCTTAGCGCACTCCATGGAATCTTGCACCATTGTAGGCCAATAGTAACCCATTCGTTTGATCCTATAATGTAACTTAGGACCTGACTGATGTGCGCCGCATATTCCTGAGTGAGCCTCCTCTAAGGCTTGTTTAGCCTCCTCCTCTCCTAAGCAACGAAGAAACAATCCATCAAATGAACGGCGGTAGAGAGTGTCTTTATAGTAAATGAATCGAGCAGCCCTTCGCCGAACTTCACTCCTGTGGCGTTTATCATCCGGGAGTCTTCCATGTTGAAGGTATTCAATGATCGCTTGTCGCCAATCTTCTTTTTCAACAAGGCATACCGAAATGATGTTGGCTTGCTCTTCTTCTTCTTCTTCTTCGATCACGAGAGGTACCACCCACCTTTGGGAAATAGCAACTTTGGCGGTCTCTTCTTGGGATAATGCCAAGGCGGTAGCCAAATTAGCTAAAGCATCGGCCTGTCTATTCTCCTTCCTTGGTATATTCTCCAGTGTGATGGCCTCAAAATTTGTTAGCAATTTCTTCGCATATTTGCAATAAGGGATGAGGTCTTCCTTCTTGACGTCATACTGCTCCAAGACTTGGTTGATAATTAATTTGGAATCCCCGAAGATCTCAAGTTGCGATATGCTCATCTTAATGGCCATTTGTAGACCAGTAATCAATGCTTGATATTTGGCTACGTTGTTGGAGCAAAGTTCGCTTAATGAGAACGAGTACAGAAGTATTTGCCGTTGTGGAGAAACAAACACTACACCTGCCCCCGCTCTTTCTCGACATGCAGCCCCATCGAAAAACATCATCCATGGTGGCATTACCTCAATGTAAAACATGTCTTCATTCGAAAAATCATCGAAAAATTCCCAATCAGATGGAACTGGGTGATCAGCTAAGAAATTTGCCAATGCTTGTCCCTTGACAGCTTTTTGTGGGACATATGCGAGGTCATATTGTTGTAGCAAGACCGCCCATCGAGCTATACGACCCGCAACCACTGGCCTAGAAAGGACATACTTAATTGGGTCCGCTTTTGCTATCAAGCGAACCGTGTATGCTTGCATGTAGTGCTCTAGTTTATCTATAGCAAAGAAAAGAGCGAGACACATCTTTTCAATAGGAGAATAATTTAATTCAGGCCCATTGAGAGTTCGACTTAGATAATAAAGGGCTCTTTCTTTCCCCCCTTCATTTTCTTGCTCCATAAGAGCACCCAGAGACTTTTCTTGTGCGGCAATGTACAACACTAGAGACTTTCCTGGAATAGGAGCACCCAAAACTGGAGGATTAAGTAAGTATCTTTTGATGCGCGCAAAAGCATTGCTACAAGCCTCATCCCATTCAAAGTTCACATCCTTCTTCATCAATCTATTGAAAGGTTGACATCAACCAGCCAAGTTCGAGATAAATCGTCGTATGTAGGCTAGTTTTCCTTGCAAGCCTCTAAGTTCTCGCAGATTCTTGGGCTCTGGCATTTTCTGGATGGCTTCAATTTTGGACTGGTCAATTTCAATACCACGGTGTCTCACAATGAAACCAAGAAATTTCCCAGATGTTACGCCAAAAGCACATTTGCGGGGGTTCATCTTGAGCTGATACTTTCTTAGGCGGTTGAACACAGATCGCAGATCTACTAGATGGTCTTCCCTCCTTTTTGTTTTAACCACCAAATCATCGACATAACAATCCACATATTTGTGAAGTACATTATCAAAGATCTTTTGCATGGCCCGTTGATAAGTAGCACCAGCGTTCTTTAGTCCAAAAGGCATCACTTTGTAACAGTAAATGCCCTTAGGGGTACGAAAAGCTGTGAGCTCTTCATCCTTAGGATTCATGCGAATTTGGTTGTAGCCTGAAGAACCATCCATGAAAGATAAAGCTTCATAACCAGTAGTGGCGTCAACCATGACCTCAGTGATGGGTAATGGAAAATCATCCTTGGGACATGCATTGTTCAAATCACGGAAGTCAACGCACACCCGGATTTGTCCATCCTTCTTTTTGATAGGGACGATGTTAGCGATCCATTCCGGGTACTGTACTTCGTGAATGAAACCTGCCTCAATTAGCTTATTGACCTCAGTTTCTATTTGAGGGATAAGCTCCGGCCGAAAGCGTCTTTGGGCTTGTTTAACTGGGCGCACGTCTTTCTTTACCGCCAAATGATGTAGAGCAATACATGGATTGAGCCCGGGCATTTCCTTGTAAGTCCAAGCAAACACATCTTTGTATTCTACTAGGAGCTTGAGGTACCCTTCTTCTTCTTCAGGGGTGAGAAGCGCACTGATGAAAGTTGGCCAGGGTTCTTCAGTAGTTCCTAAATTGACCTCTTTAAGTTCATCAACTGTAGCTTGCCCTCCATCTTCCAAGGTTGGAGGAGCTTCATCAACCTCTTCAGCTTCAGCATTTGAAAGTGTATCTTCTTCTATTGTAATATGAAACGAGGATGATACCTCTTCAATTTGCTCGTTGTGGGTGAGTGACTGACTTGTGTGTATCGTTCGTCTTTTGACTTTGAGCGATCCTTCAGTGCTGATATCTAAGGTAAAGTTACGTTTCATGCGTGAAGGAATGCTACTGCGGATCTCACCATTAACTTTCTTCTCCCCTTGAACCTCAAAGTTTATTGAATTTTGAGAATGACTATCAACAGGCCTTTTTGTTGCCCCCAATCTATCAAAGATTGATTTACAAGCAAGATGTCACGATTTTGTGTTAAGCAAGTTGTATTTAACCTGTCAAACACTATAATTCGTGACGATAAGGCCTCGATGCGATCAAACACTGAGACACGCGATGAAGAGTGATCTTTTCTTTGATTCAAACTTTCGCCGACCTTTACTGTTATGTATTGGGAATTTGAAGCATCGCTTCTCCTCTTGATCCATATCTGAGCTGGTTGTTCTGGAGTATAACCTAATCCGGTCTTTGGGATAGGAATCTTATGCCCTTCAAGCCACATTTTCCTTTGTGTCTTGCTAAGGCCATGCATCTTTTCCCCGGTGGCTTCTGGAATTAGTTTCCCTAAGTCTTCTTGTTTTGAGAAATTGTAGCCCGCTCTAGCTAACAACCTGTATGCCTTTGGGTCGAACCATTCTTTTGTCTGCTCACTTGGTAGAATACCATGCTCCGTCAGACTTTGTGAAGACCTCACGAATCCATTTAGTGGTTTCGAGGGCAAAGGATTTGTGGACGAAGTCAGAGGCATGACATGATTTTCTTTCAATATGGCTACATCCTCCATTGTAAGCTTTGTAGGAAGCTTTCCCATGTCTTTTGTAAGTTGAAGGCATTCCGCGAATGGAGATTGTCCATTCTTACGGCGTGACAATGGTATATAACGGAGGAAAGGAGGGTTATTGGAAGATGTTGAAATTTCCGCTCTCATTGAATTACCAGTAGATTCAATAGGATGATCATTCCCGCATTCTGGACCTTTCTTTAAGGAAGGATTATCCTTTTCAGTGATGAATCTAACATGCTTCTTCTCACTCTGCTTGCTTTCCATAGCCGGGATCTCAACTGGGAGAACTTCACTAGCAATGTTATCTTCTACATAAAATTTTGTGTCAGCAAAGTGAGCTTCAGTCTTAGCAAAAGGTTTTAAGTCAGCGTTGACCTTCTTTATTCCACCTCGAAGATACTTGAAACATTGATGCAAAGTTGACGGCACTATTCCATTTCCATGGATCCATGGACGTCCTAACAACATGTTGTAGGTTGTCTTGGCATCGATGACATGGAACAAAACGTTACTTATCAATTCTCCAATGATTAATTCCAAGTGTATCATGCCGATTGCGCGTTGTCCTCCTTGGTTAAAACCTTGAATGACCAAACGACTGTGCGATAATTCCTCCATAGTAAGACCAAGTCGTTTCATCGTCATTTTTGGTAGTATATTAACAGCTGAACCTCCGTCAATGAGAATACGATCGATCTTTTGTTCACGAGCATAACCAGAGACATAAAGTGGACGATTGTGGGGCTTAGAGCCTAACAATAGATCCTCATCAGTGAAAGTTAAATCTGGAGAGCACGCGTAACATTCCTGGGTTTGTTGAAGCGTGTTGGTAGAAGGAGTGTACATCTCTGGCTTTTCAAGAGCTTGAGTGAGTGCTTCTTTTGGTGAGATGGAGGATTGCAAGGGTTCAACTTCATCAACTCGAGATTGGAGTTCTTCCAAAGATGACAAAGTCTCGTTTGGACTACCATGGTCAACATCCTCCTTTTCATCCTGAATTTCGCAACGAGTGACCATGTGAACGGCCTCGGCTGAGTCATTTTCAAAGAATTTTCTGGGGAAGAATTCTTCCAATGTGATGAGATTTCGAAGTTTTTGGGTTTGTGTCGAATCGTCAAACATTTTTGTTCCCAGTCTTTCTTGCCTTTTATCACTCCTTTTTCTTGACCAAGGCTGAATTTGGTTTTGTGCTCTTCTAGACTCTTGGGTGATCAAATAAAGCGGAAATGTGCGTCTTTTCTTCCATCTCCTGCGAGTAACCACTGTCCATCCTTCTTCCTCATCCATTATTGACCTTTTATCATCATTTGAATTATAATTAGGTGCCTTTTGTGAGAGCTGGGCTTGAACAGGTTCTAGAGAACCAAACTGAATGAGAGTGGTATTTGCCCCCTGCTTAGTAGTTGGAGACATGCAACTAGGTAACCCACAAGCAAAGGTTGCAAGGTTTGATTGAGCAACATCATTAAAATCCAAGTCGATTTTCCTTTCCTTGGCTAGCTTCATGATGAGTTCTTTAAGAACAAAGCATTTTTGGATTGGATGGCTTATGATGCGATGATACTTACAATAGTTTGGGTTATCAACTTTTCCCATCTCTTCCGGTCGTTTGCATTCTGGCAATTCAATTAATTTCAACTTGAGCAGTTGTTCTAGCATTTCTGGCATATCGGCATCTAGGAAAGGATACACCTTTTGTTCCCATTCCTTAAGTGATGAGCGTCGCGTCTCACGCTGTTGGCCTACATCAGGCCTCTTCTCATTGGCCTTTACATTTCTTGTTGAAATTTTGATTGGGGCAAGGTTGACATTCATTGAGTCTTTGACATTACTTTTCGGATTCCTGTCATTTTTCCTTATTTCCCGTCTTTCTTTCCTTTCCTCAGGTACGGGAGGCTTTGTATTTCCATGGCTAGAGATACTCAATTCCATGTCATGCGCACGAGTTGCTAACTCCTCAAATGTTCGGGGTTTTATCCCTTGAAGAATGTAAAGAAGTCCCCAATGCATGCCTTGGATGCACATCTCTACAGCAGATATTTCAAAAAGTCTATCCTTGCAATCTAGACTCAAAGAACGCCACCGATTGATATAATCAACGACGGGCTCATCTTTCCACTGTTTGGTATTGGTAAGCTCCATCATGCTTACTGTGCGCCGTGTGCTATAGAATCGGTTGAGAAACTCTCTTTCAAGTTGTTCCCAGCTATCGATTGACTCAGGTTCTAAGTCTGTATACCAATCAAAGGCATTTCCTTTCAGTGAACGAACAAACTGCTTTACAAAGAGGCCTCCTTGAGTCCCTGCATTCTCACACATTTCTACAAAGTGAGCCACGTGTTGCTTAGGGTTTCCTTTGCCATCAAATTGTAAGAACTTGGGAGGTTGATACCCATTTGGCATCCTCATATTATCGATGCGCTTTGTATAGGGCTTCGAATATATAAGAGAACTTGTAGAAGAACCTCCATATTGTGCTCGAATGGTGTTCGTTATCATGTCCTGCAATTGTTGGACAGATATCGAAGCCATTGAGGTGGAATGTCCGTGTTGAGAAGTGCCTTCACCTCCTTTTCCCTTATCACCTTTAGTATTTTCTCCTTTCAAGGTAAAGCCTGGTGGGCGCTCAGGGCCATGACTTGATTCACCCGAATCTTCTACCTCCAGTTTGTTCATTAGGGTTGCAATTTTGACGTCCTTTTCTTCAAGTGATTTTGTGAGGAGGATGATTCTTTGTTCCATTTCAGCCATCTTTTCTTCCATGGTAGAGGTGTTAGTCATCATTACTGGCATGACTTCTAGATATGATGGAGAAAATGATGAAATAGGATGAGTCAAAGGTACTGTATTCCTTAAGTTTCTCATCACAGGTGAAGAGTTGATAGAAAAGGTCTTTGTTGGGGATGATTCATTACTGCTCTCCAAATCTTTCGAGAGATATGAATCTTTAGTGGTAGCTTTCCTATTTGCAAGAAAGTCTAGAGAGATGACAGTTGGAGGTTGGCTTTCTTTGGTTGGTTAGGGTTGAATTTGATCAAGAGCTTTGGATCGACTGCGAGTGATTGGGCCAACGTAATCCTCAGCACTGGAAGCATCAACTACTGATTTTCGGGCATTCTTGCTAGAGGCCATTGAAGCTGGTAGCAAAATGATGTCGAATTTCTTTTCCTTTGAAGGAAAAAGAGATGAGAGGCAGAGAGGTCCCACTGGGTGTGCCAGAATATGTGGCGACTAAATTTCTAGTTTGAATTAAATCAAACAAGTAAAAATAGTTTCTCAAATGCGAATTTGTATTGATAATTGTGTGGTACAATTCTCTCTGATTACAAAAGAGTGATCCTCTGATTCGATCTCCTTGCAAGACTTATTGATTTGGATTTGTGGTAATGTGATTGACTTGAACACAAAATATCCTTCTATTTGGTTGAGGGATGGATCGAAGATTGTTGAAACAGAATTACAATGAATCTCTGGCTATGAGCTTGTTAGAAATCCTTTGTTCTTCACGTTCTTCGTGTTCTTCGTGTGTTCTTCGTCTTTGAAGGTTTGTGGTGGAAGTTCTTCGGTGCTTTAGAGGCTTGAATCCGTAGAGCTTCGTTGATTTGTGATTTGTTGATGTTTTTCGGACACTTTAGGCTTGATTCCTGCAGAGTTTTGGATCTAGGCGGATGATTTGGATGATTTCTCTTCGAATGTTCTTCGTATTCGAAGTTGAAGTTCTTGAAGTTCTTGAAGGCTTTAGAGCTTGGTTCCGGCAGAGCTTCTAGACTTCTGAATCTTCTCTGATGCTACTTGTGCTTCAGATGGCTTCATGTGTCCTCCTAAATGTCTTAGGAAGGCTTCTATTTATAGGAGTTTTGGGGTGGATGAGCGACACGTGGCAGAGTCTGATTGGTGACACATGTCACAGTCTGATTGGTCCGCTTATGTCATCGCTTACACGTGCGAGGTTGCTTGGGTCATCGCTTACACGTGCGAGGCTGCTTGTGTCATCGCTTGCACGAGCCGATGCATGATTGGTTCTTGCATGACACTTGGCAAATTTCTGTTGACTTCTGAATGGCAATAGTAAAACCTAGCAGCAGTATGTGGCGCTTTGTAATTGGCCGTATTTTGTGGTCTTGGTAGTGTGACGTGTCAGCTTGTGATAGGTCGGGAACTTTCTCTCTCTACAGTGGGCTAGTTGATTTGGGGTTCAATGGCTATCGCTTTACATAGAGGAATGATCAAGTTGGATCAGCTTTTGTTGAGGAAAGATTAGACAGGGTAGTTGCAACATCGGAGTGGAGAGAGATGTTCCCAAGAACCAAACTGAGACATATTCCAGCATCCTACTCTGACCACTATCCTATTCTAATGGACATGGATCCACCTACCCAACCCAAGCAACAAAGACACAAATTCCAACAGTTTGAAGAGAAGTAGGTAACCCATACGAATTGTGAGACAATAATTCGAGATTCTTTGAATCAAGCAGCCCCATGTATTGCCTGTTTGAAAAAGAAAAAAAAAATGCAGAATGAACCTTATAGCATGGAGTCAAGTCACCTTTGGGAACACCAAAACTCGGCTGGATGCAAAATAAGGAGAACTGATAGAATTGATGGAGTCCGGCTATGGGCCAAATATGGAGAAGCTACACATGGTGAAAAAGAAGATCAATGAACTCTTACACCATGAAGAGGTATTTTGGAGACAACGATAGAGATCCATATGGTTACCAGCGGGATATAAAAATACGAAATTCTTCCACCAAAGGGTGAGCCAAAGAAGAAGGAAGAACAACATTGTGAGGTTGTATGATAGGGATGGATTGTGGCAAACTAATGAGGATAGAATAGCCAACATAGCAGAGGAGTACTACAAGCAACTATATACATCCTCAAATTCAAGGGATGTGGAAGATATGATTGAATCAGTGGATCGGGTGGCGACGAAGGGAATGGCCCAATCCTTGACCCGCACATATACAGAGGAAGAAGTGAAGATAGCTCTTTTCTAGATGCACCCATCCAAATCACTAGGGCCTGATGGTATGTCAACTTTCTTTTTTCAAAAATTTTGGCATATTGTATTGCTGCTATATTATCTGTTTTACACTCAGGGAAATACTTAAAAAAAAATGAATTATGTGCATAGTAAGGACACGAAAATTAGAGGCCCAAATCTTCTTTGAATAGTGAAGCTTGTACCGCCTAACTAGGGCCCAAACCGATAAAAATTTGTTTAGAGAGTGGATAAAATAAGTCGGGCTCAAGTCCGAAGATTCAAACAGGAAGGGAATGAACAGCAGTTAAAAACAAGTATATTGATGGTTCTTTACAAGCTCGCCTGAGGACGATGTTTTTATGAAAGGATACACACTGTTCTCTCTCTCTTTCTTCTCGCTGTTCTTGTTCTAATATCTTTTTATTGATCTTTTCCGGCCTCTTTCATCTGGAAGTTCTCTTCCTTTATTTACTCCCATGCTTCTTGCATCCTAGTCCTCTATCTGCAATCCTCTAAGTCCTCCTTAGGACACTTGTCCCATTAGATTCCTATTGAAGGTGGTAGATGGAACTACTTAGCTGTGAATCTACTGTTCAGGGTCATTTCCTCATCAATGCAGCTGATAAAGCTGTTGCCAATCATTTAATGTGGAGGTAGTAGGTGAGCTTTCACAGGAAACTTCTTTCAACTACCTCGAATCTCTCCCTAAACTCCATTATCTCCGTCCAAATTTCTAGGAGGTATTTTGTCTCTTCCCCTCCTCTCCAGGAGCGACCCCCCTCCTCGGGTTAAAGTGCTTCCACCCGATGAACAAACGATGGTCACAGTAGTTTTATTCTTCCTCGGTCCTCAGCCCCCCACACACATATTGTTCTCATTCCCAAAAAAATCAACTAGAATATATTACGAAGCATCGCCTTATTAGTTTGGGTAATGTTGTATCAAGGATTATATCTAAGGTTCTAGCTAACCGGATAAAACCAATTTTACCCAATGTAATAGCTGACTCACAAAGTGCTTTTGTGCCTAATAGACTCATAGCAGATAATACTACAGTTGCTTTTGAAATGCTCCATCGTATGACAAACAAGAGAAAAGAAAGTACTAATTAAGCTACAAGCTGGCCCTTGGTCATGTTGACCAAACTTGAGTGTTGTTTAGGTTGAAAAAAAAAGTATTTTATGAGACAGTCTCATGATACTTCTTCTCACGACATATGTAGGTCTCATCCCATATATATGTATCCTATACGTTGTGAGAAATTACACTTTACCACTATATATATACTATTCCCCAAATTATACTTTACACCCTGACCTTTTAGAATACACAATTAGAACTTTAAATTATAACTCATGTTACATTTTGCATCACGTCATCAACTGAGCTATTAACATGGACGGAAAAATATGACATCATGTGAAAAGACACAATTACCCCTTCTCTCAATTCCTTAAAAACAAATGAGAAATTATACTTTACCACCTTAAACTATATTCCCAATTACACTTTACATTCTAAACTTTGGTTTTTAATCCAAGACATAAGCAGAATTAAAGGCGGAGTGCAAAGTGTAACATGAGTTAATTATAATTTAATTAGAGTGTTAACCATGCATGATGCAGAGTGTAACTTGATATATAGTTTGGGATAGTAAAGTGTAATTACCCCAAATACTCTTTCATTAAAATCTCAACAGAAGCACTTGACTTGGAAACTTTAAATCTTTCTATTTTTTATTTTTTAATATATAGAAATATTACTATTTTTTTTTTTGAAAGAATATTACTATTCTTTGTTGGGAAGCAAGTTGCTCAAAGAAATTTTTTTTTTCCTCTGAAGTTGCTCAAAGATTTCGGCCATTGGAAAAATCTTCGTATAATGTCCTTGACTTCTTGACGTGTAGAAGACTTTAGGTTATTTTGGACTATCTAGATCGACAAAGTCTTTTTTTTTTTTTTTTTGGGTTATAAATCTAGATCTATAGTCGGCATCAACTAACGAAATTCTATTTAATAATAAAATTATAAAAGACTGACTAGCAGCACCGTTATTTCCATAGCCATGCTTTGTCCAAAAAAAAAAAAAAAAAATCCACTAATGACCGATATAGAAGGCAAGTTTTCCTTTTCATTACAATAAGTCTAGAGTCGCCCATTTCCCTCTATCTTTTGTGTGTTTGTTTCTCCAAAAAAAAAAAAAAAAAAAAAAAGGAAAAAAAGTCTAGGTTCACCAATACAATAATAAAAAAAAAGATTACAAATAAACTATACAAATTTTATAAAAGTCCCACTCAAAATCATTACTTAAGCAAAAAAATACATGAAAGATTCTCAAGTGATTCTAATACAATGTTATTTAAATGTATAACTAAAAAAATTTATTGTTAAATCCAAAATAAAATACGCATTTGGTATATGTAATAAATATTGTCTAAGGACTTTAAGTTTTGTCTACTAAGTTCCAACAATTCATCACTTCAAAATATGTTTTTAATATGCATAGGTTTTTTTATTTTATTTTATTTATAATTTTCTTAAGTAAATTTTTTTCTTCAATTAATTGTTATTTTTCTTATTTTATAGTATTTTGTAACTTTTATTTAGATATCAATTAGAATAATAGTTTCTCAAATGATTCTTCATTGCTGTACTGCTTTGTTACTTGTGGATCAAATAATTGTTACATATTGTTAATCATTTAGTATATTCCTCAGGTTTGTTAGTGTCGTAAGTGGTAAATTAAGTAATTTTTTCTAAATAAAATTTCATAAGGTTAAAAAGGTAGATTTTTTTTTTTTTTTTGAGAAAAAAAGAGTTAAAAGTATTAATAATGTACGTTTTTAAACCCCTTAAAACTCAAGTTGTTTAACCTAATTAATTTAGCCAAGTGATTACTTAGATAAATTATTTAGATCTAGGTTAAAACAAAACAATTATATCATGTAAACAATGTGGAAAAGTAAATAATATAACGATATGATAATTCAGGAAAACCAAACAGGTAAAAAACCTAGGGAGGATTTAACCTAACTATTCTCAAGGTAAAACAGGTCCACTATGAAAGAATTGAAGTTTGTACAATAGAACTTAGACCACTAACATCCTATTGCTACCTCGAGTTGAAAACTTACTACCACAACCACGTGACAGCTCCGAATCCACAGACTTCTTTCCTTGATTCACAGTAACTACAAGTACTCCCACTTGTATCTTTCATTAAGCTCTTGAAACAACAACTGAAGAGATCACCAAGTTCTTGACATCAATCTTGATCTTGATAACCTTAAGTATGTATGAAAGTAAACACCTCTAGATTTTACAAGAGATTTACAAACACAGCATATCAACAACCTGTAAAACGTGGCTAGGGTTTTTTCTTTTATACTTGAACCAAAACACAAAACCCTACACATCATATGGACTTGGGTTGAGTTGAAAATTCTGCAGAAAAAACAATCTACACGAGTTTCGATCGATCGAGCTTAATTTTCGATCGATTGAGCCTTGCAGAAATTGAATAGTAATTTCCTGCAATTACTTGATTTCAACTTTACACATAAACATACTTTGAGCAGCCTAAATCTAGATTCTAAGTTTTGATCATGGTTTGCCAACATTACATATTGAAGTTCTAATACATTAAATTCCTAAAGTCTTAGAACCTAACAAATAAAGTAAAGATTATCTCAGTGAAGTAAAAAATATATGACTAATACCACATAAATACTTTATTTAAATTTAATTTTTTATATAACACTTGCGAATATTTCAATTACTAAATAATATATGATTTATTCAAATTTTTATGATATAATATATATATATATATATAAACAAAAATGTTGATATTAAAAAATCTAAGAAAAGAAATTAGATTAAAATTTCTTGCACGCATTATTTTATTTATCTCTCCCAAAATATTAATAATTTACTCACATTTTTAAGTAAATAACAAATACATACATATGTACGACCGTGGTCCGTAGATAACTCAACGTTAGATTTCTAATTGACCAAACTCCTGTAATGTCTTAGACACCGAAATTTTATCTATTAAACTCATATTTTGTACGTGCATCTTCAATTTAATTACAGCGCCATATCTATTTTAAAAGCATATTAGTTTGTTGGTTTCATGCATTTTGAAGAATATATCACAAGCACAATGCACAAGAAGTACTGATAATTAACGAAAAACAATCACCCGCATAGAACCAAACATGCAAAAAGGCCAAAGTAGGACACAGAAACAGATGTATACCTATTTCTGAATTTAATTATTCTGTTTCTGCACTATTTGGTGATGTTGGAGAGAGAGCGATCATATTAGGATTAGGAACATCATCGAAAATTTCAAAATTGGGTATGTTGTCGTTTATAATTTGGAGGCAAGTATAATAGAAGAATGTATAGGCCATTTATGAATAGTTTTGTTTTGTGTATGAAATTCGTTGAAAATTGGTTGAAGGGGGAAAAGGATGTTAAATGCATCCTCCTTAAATCTTAAGGGAATGAAATGAAATGGAATGATCATAAGGGAATTTAAAAAAATTGAATGGAATGAAATGTATTTAAGTAAGAGAAAGGAATAGAAAAGAATGGAATGGAATTAAGTAACCTTGATTGGATGTTTTAAAATAAAGGAATGAAAATGAATGGAATGTAAGTAATCTTGTTTGGGAACAACATGGAGAGAATGAAATAGAATCATTTTATGACAATATTATTATTAGACCCTTATATTAAAATAAATGGTTGAATATATAGGGGTACTTTGGCAGTTTTAGTAAAACAATCGTTAAATCTAATTTCATTCTCTCTCATTCCTCCCAATTTCAGGTGAATGAAAATTTGAGGTTTTAAGAGAATTTAAAGGAATGAGTGTTCATTCCTACCAATTTCATTCTCTCCCACTTAAACTCACAAACAAAAGAATGAGCTTTCTATTCCCTCCATTAAAACTTCCAAACAAGGGAAACAAAGAATATTCTAAAATTATTATTTTCATTGATTTCCATTCCATTCTATTCACTCCTCCCAAATGAAGCCTAAAAGTTTAAGGGTTTTAGGTCATTTTCCCAAAAAAATAAAAAAAATTAAATATGGGAAATGCTAACAGATGCCATTAGGGTATTGGTTAATAATTCATTTAAAGAAAGTTTTTATGAGAAAAGAAAAAAAAAAAACAATTAATGTTTTGACAGATTTTTTTCATTTTCCATAAAAGTGATATCAAAACTTTTCTAAATGGATTATTAACTATTACCCTAAGGGCACTCGTTAGCATGACTCTTTTAAATAAAAGGGTAAATTGTAAAGTACATCCTTAACGTTTAGGGGTGATTGGATTTTACACCCCATCGTTTTGAAACTTTGATTTTACACCCCAACGTTTGGTTCAGTTAGCAAATCACACCCCCGGTTAGTTTTTGCTATTAACTGCCAAGTCATCTTGCTGACGTGTTTTTTTTTTTAGCCAAATAAGCTCAAAACGTCACAGTTGCAAAGGAAATGATGTGATGACTAGGCACATGCTAAACGGCACTGTTTTGCCCAAAGAGAAAATAAACAAAATCTCAAAATCCTAAATCTAAACCCATGCAACAGCCCTTAGCTTCCTAACCCACGAACTTATCCCCACCAGCCTCCTCTTCTCCACACTCAAATCCCAACCACACACCTCTTCTTTTCCCACAATCCCCACCAAATCCCTTCTCACGAAACCAACCACATCACCACCATCACCACCACCTTGCTCCAAATCCTACTCCAACACTTTCCTAAACTACTCTTGCCTCTTCACCCAAAACCCATTTCTCTCCATCCCTTCTCTCTCTCTCTCTCTCTCTTTCTCCTTATTCTCTTCTTCTTCTATATCCTCATCAAAACCGCTCAAGACCACTTCTCCATTGTAACTACCAAGCTAACTAACCAACTGAGTCTCTCTCCCACTATTGGCACTGTTACTCTTTTGGCCTTAGGCAATGGTGCCCTTGATGTCTTCGCATTGGTCGCCGCGGTCCGAGGAGGCCAATACTGAATTGGGTTCGGAGTAATACTCTCTACGGGGACCTTTGTCTCTGCTTTTGTTGTTGGTTTCGTGGCAATCTACGCCACACCCTTTTCGTTGAACCCTGTGACTTTTGTGAGGGACGTGTTGTTTTACTTGGTGGCGGCATTGTTTTTGTTCTATGTGTATCTTAGTGCCGAGATTTTTTTGTGGCAGACTGTTGGGTTTGTTGGGTTTTATGTGTTTTTTGTTGGGATTGTGTTTTGGATGGATTTTGGATTGGGTGGAGGGAGGAGGAAGATTGGGGCTGAGCTGGGTTTAGATTTAGGATTTTGAGATTTTGTTTGTTTTCTCTTTGGGCAAGATGATGCCGTTTAGCATGTGCCTAGCCATCACATCATTTCCCTTGCAACTGTGTCGTTTTGAGCTTATTTGGCTAAAAAAAAAAACACATCAGCAAGATGACTTGGCAGTTAACAGAAAAAACTAACCGGGGGTGTGATTTGCTAATGGAACCAAACGTTGGGGTGTAAAATCAAAGCTTTGAAACGTTGGGGTATAAAATCCAATCACCCCCAAACGTTAGGGGTGTACTTTGCAATTTAGCCTAAATAAAAATAATAATCTATGGTTAATTCCAAGAAATTCTAGAATTTCTAAATTTTCTATTCAGACATAGTGTTGATTTCAAGCAAGCTTTCTAAAACCCATGCTCCCCAATTGGCATTAGTTGAGACTTTTGCCAATGAACCCTTCCCATTATCAAGATCAGATGTGCCAATTTGGGCCTTTTTGCCTATGGGGGTTGAGTATTTGGGTGATATGATTGAGTTAACCGAAGCTTCCTATTTTCAAGAGCAAAATACATTTTTAGTTGTTGGGTTTTCACAAATATAGGTTATGAGTTGTGTGTTGATAATGCTATTAGTGAGTTTTAATTTTGATTTGCAAGTTTTTATGTTAGGTTGATTTGGAAGTTTTTAACCAAACAAATCTAGGCTTTTGTTTGGTTGCTCATAAGTGATGAATTTTTTGGTTGGCTTTTTATTTGAACTAGTCGCAGACCCGTGCATTGCACGAGATAATTTTTTTTAGGGTGATCTTATTAAATATATTTGGGTTAATAAGTTATAACACTCTCCCATTTTGTTTATATTAATAAAAAAATATTCTAAATTTATTTAAGAATTTGTTTATAAATGTTTAACCATGGTTAATAAAGACATTACTCATAACTTTAGAATTAAAATACAAATTTATAAAATACGAAAATATTTGACAAATCTCTCCATAACTCATTGGGAAAATAAAGGGGGGAAAAAAGAAGAAGCAAAAGACATTACTTAATATTTTGAAGTACACTTTAATTTAAAATTTTAAAATAAGAGAATTTAATTTTAAAATTAAGGATAATTTTGGAACCTATTTTAAGCACAAGCAAGTTAATACACAATATGTTAATATTAATTAAACAAAGTTTGGTTAAACAAATGTAAAGAGTGAAAATATTTTTTCCTTTCAAGTTTGGGGTAGAGTGTCATTTCTTCAAACCTCAAGGAAGGGGAATGTAATTACCCCTATGTTATTATTATTATTATTCTTGTTGTTGTTGTTGTTGTTAATAATTGATTTTTCATTTTCTTTTAAGTTAATAAAAACCTTACATATACCTTTGTATTTATTTATAAAATATACATTTTTTAAAAATTTACATATCTTTTTTTTTTTAATGTGAATCTTTACATATACCTTAAGTAAACTCTATATATTCCACTTCTTTAGATGTGTAAAATCATAGACTACTACTTCATAATGCTAGTAGCTAATTAGTTTTATCACTTTTTTTTTTTCTTCACAATTTCATTTATAACATTTTTTACTATTATCATATATTTACTGGCTAATGATTTTCATAACAGAGGTGTTAAATGAGATGTAGCATTGTTTATTAGATTTTTAAATGCAATTGTGTATGAAGATTACATTTATATATATATAAAGTTAAATGAAATGTCAAAAAAGGGATTTTAAAATTTTCTAACTTTATTTCTTATGTAATTTCTATTATTACATGAGAACATCTCCTTTTAGTTATGAATTAGAGTTTGATTAGTTTTTAGTTTAAATATATTGCTATGATTGTGTATAATTATTAATTATTGATTCAATTTTTTAAGTGAATGTAATAGTTGATTTTATTGCACTGTAAAGTTTTTAATGTTCTCCATATTGATCATATTTATTTTTTATTTTTACTTCTCCTTACAACCTCTTTGTTTTCCAATTAATAGTTACTAATTGACATTTGATTTTTCTCTTTCTCTCTCTCTCTCTCTCTCTCTCCATAGGCAACCTACTGTTTTCCAAAATTTGATGATGATTTTATTACATTAAATTTGCATTGTAGGTTTTTTTTTTTTTTTTTTTTTTCATTTAATTTTGCTACCCTTAAGTTAGTATATCCATAACTATTAGTTTCTTTATATTATATTTGGTTTGATATCCTCATTATTATTATTTATTTATTTAGTGTTTCCTAATTGGCATTTGTTTTGTATTATATTTTTTCTTTGATGTATTGGCTTTGAGAATGAGTGTGACCCTAGTATTACTCCACTTTATGATGACACTTTTATTTATTGAAATTAAGTATAATTTTTAATTTTTTTAAATAAAAAGGAGAGAAAAATATAAATAATTTAATGATATGGAAGATGTGGGGAGATGAATAGTGATATCAAGGTAGAAGGTAGCGGGGAGATGAAAAGAAAAAGGTAAGGAAAAAAACTTGGACAAAGTGTAAATGTAAAAAATAAAAAAATAAAAAAAAGAGTACAATTTTTTAAGGATAATTTTATTATTTAAATAAAATATTCCATGTTTAATTATTAAAAATAAAAAAGAGAGAAAATATAAATAATTTAATGGTGTAGAAGATGTGACTGAATTTAAATGTTGAATAACATAAGATGAGAAGAAAAAAAAGTAAAAATAAAATATATAACAATAAATACCAATAAAGAGAACAATTGCACATAAAAGATTTTTGTTCTTTCTTATAACTCAAATTAAGATTGATGGTTTTTTTTTAATATGTGTTTTAGGATTGTGCTTTTTTTAATTTCCCATAAGAAAGTCTTTTCTTTCCCTTTTATAATTTTGATTGAATTTTGGTTTGGATTAATATTTAGTTGTTTTTGGAAATAGAAATTTGAATATGCCTACCAATTTTTTGACTAATAAATTATTATAAAATCGATTTTTTATTTCTTTAGTTTTATTTTAATTTTGGTTAAGTTAACTGTAACTTTGTGATGATTTTTTATTATTATGATAATTTCCTTATTCCTTAAGAGATGAGTTGTATATTAAGCAAATGTAACACACTACAACAAAGTTAGAAGGATATGGTTCACCTTAAAAATTATTAATGAAATATAATAAAAAAATTAAAATTAAAATGATATATTTGTAGAGATAAAAAGATAAAAAAAAAGTGTAAAAATCATTTTTTTTTTTGAAAAAAAATACAATGCTTGAAGTAATTGTTACTTTTTATATATTACATTTCACTGCATAATATTTATATTCCCACGCATCATGCGAGTCTGCGGCTAGTTTCCTATAAAACTGAATGATTCTACAAGTCTTCTATTGGGAATAAATTCTAATCTTAAGTTGCTAAATGCAAATGTAGTAGAAACATGGTGAGAAAGAATAATGGGTTGTGCTCATGGTTAGTGTAATAAGCATGTGATATGATTGTGGGCTTCCCTTTATAATAGGATCTTTTGTTACTCTTAGAGCAAACAAAATGACGCCCTTATCCCCACCCAAAATGTTTTCCTATAATGACAAGCTTTATCTTTTAACCTCTATGAAATGCAATGCAATGGCCAAAGGATATGCCCCTTTAATATATTGTCTCTAATCAAATAAACAAAGGCTCCTGTCCCCTCTAGGTACACATTTATACAGAATTCAATTGTTTTCAATTTTTTCTTTTCTCTGTCAGAAAGAACCATCAACCTTAACTAACCAAAAAAAAAAAGAACCATCAACATTAATTAGAGTTATAAGAAAGAGCAAAAAAAGGGTAACATTTAACAATTAAAGAGGAAAAAAAAAACAATTTAAAAAACAAATCTAAATGGCATTAACAAATGCGGAGTTTTAAAGAACTCTTGGTTTACCTAGAATATAATAGAGAAAATAAAAATGAGACTAATACTAATTCTAGGAAACATATATAGAGAAATAGAAATAAGGATGCTAATTAAAGAACATTGGCAATACCATCAATCCCGTTTGAAGCTTAATCATAGCTCCACTAATTTGTTGACTTTCAACTTTTGGCTAGTATATATTTAGGCGTTCTCCAATGCCGTAAAATTCCTTATTGTCTGGTTTTACTTGAATTCATGCAAACTACCCAATTAAATTAAGTGAGAAAATGAGCATAATGATTCTAGTGTAGAAAAAAAAATCCCAAAAATTAGTAATTTGGCATAAATAGAAGAATGTATAAAAAATTCATTGAAAAATTGAGTGAGAAAGAGAGAGTGAACCTTTTTTTGAACTCTGACAAACTACCCGATTAAATTAAGTGAGAAATGAGCATAATGATTCTAGTGTAGAAAAACAAAGAAGAAAAAAAGAAAAGAAAGGATTCCCAAAGATTAATAATTTGGCATAAATAGAAGCATGTATAAAAAAATCATCGAAAAATTGAGAGAGAGAGAGAGAGAGAGAGAGAGAGAGAGAGAACCTTTTTTTTGTGAGAGAAAACCATGCATAGAATGGAATAGATAGTTACCAATTTATAGTAAGAGAGTGTGAATAAGAAAAGACAAAATAAAGGAAGATGAAGAGAAATAAGAATAACAATATTTATGTAGAGGGTAGTGGGGAGATGAAAAGAGGAATAATAATATTTATGTAGAGGGTAGTGGGGAGATGAAAAGGTAAGGATGAAGAAAGGTTGGAAAAAATGTAAATATTAAAATAAAATAAAAAGTAAATGTTAAAAACAATTATAGGAAAATTGGAAAGAAAAAAATAATAAGGTAGACGTTGATGTGGCTCAACTGGAGCGTAGCAACAATAAATGCTACGCTTCAGCTTTTAGTAATATATAGATTAGTATTTTTTTTGAATTTGTATAAATATTGTATTGATTTAAATTTTTGGAAATCTAAATGTTCTTCCTAATGGTTGGCCTTTTATTTTATTAATTTTAAAATATTTTTTTAGTTTTAGAATTTTAAAAATACCAAAATGACATTTTAGAAAATTTATCGATAACCCTTCTAATAGAAGTTTACAAAATAACTAAATTGAATAAATTAAATATATTTAAAAGTTAGAGAACTTAATTGAATGAAATTGAAATTACATAACTAAATTGATTTTTAGACAAAATTAGAAGATGCTATTTATAATTTAGCCTCTTTTTTTTTTTTTGGGTCAATATTTCTGCAAAAATATTTGAGAATTGATTGTCCTTCATCAATTTTAAAAATACCAAAATAACCCATTTTTTTGTTTTGATTTTATTTTTATTATTATTATGTTTTTACTATTTGTCCTTTAGATTTTATATTTGGTCTTATTGGCTAATTCCATATTAGTATTTTATTTAATTTTTTTAATAGGTTAGTTAATTTCTTTGAGTCAATATAATTTTCATAATTTAATAATTGGCCTTTAGCCCTAGTCAATTAGATTTAGGTTTAATCTTATTGGTCTATATCGGTGTGTTATTCTACTTCAATGGGCAAAAAGCTTATGATGAATAAAATTTCTATTGAAATCTTAGCTTCATGTTGTATCTAAACGATAGTAGGGGAGCGCAATAAAGAAATAAAGTCAATAGGTCTCTTGGGGTGCATATTGAGATGATCGTGACATTCGTTAAACGATTTAGCAGAGTCCTCGCTCCTAAATTTATTCTTATCAAAACAAAAGGAAGAGGAACTAGTTTGAGGCCCCTTAGATGCCATGATCATAAAAGAAATAAGAAACAAATGCAAAGTGGATCGACACACGTTACACAATAAAATGTCACTCACACATTTTGTTGAAAACATGGAGTGCAATATGAAAACAACCATGGATAAAGTGAAAGATTACCCATAAATATGTCCAAAAAGAAGTTTAAAACCAAAGGGGAACAACCCCATTATGTACAAACATTTGACAAAAAGAAATTAAAAAAATAAAATAAAATAAAAACTTGAGCTCAATATCAAAACTTGTAAAAACCCCAATTCCTAAACTTAGATATGAGTCTACATGATTTTATGATGTAAATACAATAAAATATTATGAGATTACCTTGAATTGATAAGTGAAAGATGTTGGAATCAAAAGTTTTGGTTTAACTAAAATTTGATATAGTGCGGAAGAGAAAGGGTTTAGTTTCAGATGACCAAGTGAAAGCAAATTAAGACCAAATCGTTAAAATACATGTTTTAAACATGTCTGAGAATCTCAATTGACCAAGTGTCTGCCAAGACATTTTGTATGACCTCGGTTGGCCTAGTGTCTAATGAAAATGCATGCAATGCAAAATATAAAAGTCAGAATTCTCAGCTCTCACAGAGATACTATATAATAATTCACTCTCCACGTGTAAAAATTACTTGCACAAAGATTAAAAAGTAGAGGACATCTATGGCTTTGACCAAGGACATCTATGGCTGAAAGCTTTGAGTTGCAAAGTTTAATTTGCAAGAACTCCCAACCACACGGTTAGTAAAAAGTAAAATCCATTAAATGTAGTTTTCCTTCTCAAATTCAAAATTCTTTTGTATGATTTGCCAGTAGAAATATTCCATATCAGCATTTTTTATTGAATGTAAAAAAGAAAAAGAAAAAAAGATTAAAAGTACAACTGAACACAAGGCCATCATTCGAACTTAGTCCAACATACTAGTTTTTAAAAAAAATAAAAGGATGTGCTCACACTCTAAATAGAAATGAACCTTTTGCTCCAAAAAAAAAAAAAAAAAATAGAAATGAACCTCTATTGATCAATGATTATACAAGAATACAATGAATATACAAGCTCTGAATCTATATTTATACACAGAGACTGAAGCAAGTAAAGAAAACTGACAAAATAACTAACTCCCCAAAAGGGGGGGTGGGGGGGGAATCTGTTACAGTACTGTTACAGCTCAGGTACACGTGTCCAATCATCCTCCAACATTCTTGCACATGTGGCAATATTTACTGCATTGAGTATAGCACTTGATCATAGTGAGGCATTGCTTCAATCATGGCCGTTGCTACTGTTTGATCAATGCCTTGATTATGTTGAAGTTCCAAGCTAATTTGATTAGCTAAATGGACTTCTTCCTGATGCGAAGATACATTCTGCTGTAATGTTTTAACACTCCCCCTCAAGAGCAAAGCTCTTGCTTCTTGATTATGCTTTTTATACTCTGGATATTGTATCTTTTGAGCAAAAATATTGATGACTCCCAGCCTTGCTAATAATCTTGAGAATTGTTCAACCCCAAGTGCTTTTGTGAATATATCTGCCAGTTGATTCCTTGAAGAGACATAAAACATTTTAATAGTACCATCCAATACTCTGTTTCTGACTATATGACAGTCTGCCTCTATGTGCTTTGATCTCTCATGGAATACTGGATTTGCAGAGATATGTATAGCTGCCTGGTTATCATAGTACATCAGTATTGGTCTTTCATGTGGAATGTGCAAGTCTCTTAACAAGTAAAGCAACCAAGTGACTTCACATGTGGTGGTGGCCATGGATCTGTACTCTGCTTCAGCAGAGGATCTGGACACTATGTCTTGCTTTTTAGATCTCCACGAAATCAAAGAGTCTTCTAAGAAGACACAATAACCAGTTAAGGATTTCCTTGTATCAGGGCAGCCTGCCCAATCAGCATCACAAAATGCCTTTAGCTGCAGGTCTGATTCAACAGGAAAGAACACCCCTTGCCCTGGTGTACCTTTGATGTATTGAAGGATTCTAGTGGCTGCCTTCATGTGTGGAATTTGAGGTTGAGCTAGATACTAACTGAGTCTATGAACTGCATAGGCTATATCAGGCCTACTCAAAGTCAAGTACATCAATTTCCCTATTAATCTCCTGTGCTGCCCTGCATCCTTTAATAACTCCCCATCTGCCTTAGACAGCTTCAATTGCTGTTC
This sequence comes from Quercus ilex subsp. ballota, assembly GCA_032727855.1. Lineage (NCBI taxonomy): Eukaryota > Viridiplantae > Streptophyta > Magnoliopsida > Fagales > Fagaceae > Quercus > Quercus ilex. The sequence goes on from JAVFWQ010000028.1 coordinate 727,356, forward strand.
CATTGGTGACTTGACAGGTTTGCAACTAAGCATTCCTGCTTCTTTCAAAACCTCAAGAGCATACTTTCGTTGGTTAATGCTAATGCCTTTAACACTTCTTGCAATTTCCAAACCCAAAAAATACTTGAGTGAACCAAGATCTTTGATTCCAAACTTCTGATCTAACAAGGATTTGAGCTTGGCAACACAGGCTGAATCATTTCCTGTAATTATCATATCGTCTACATATACCAACAATGCAGTAAAGGAGGAACCATCAGCATGGACAAACAAAGAATGATCTGCCTGAGACTGCTTGAAATCAAGCTGCATAATGGTGGCAGAAAGTTTTGCATTCCATTGCCTTGAGGCTTGTTTAAGTCCATATAAGGACTTTACCAGTTTGCAAACCAAAAGGGTAGCAGAAGTAGAATTAGGAACTCCCCCTTACTGTGAAAACCAGGAGGCAAGTCCATGTATACCTCCTCATCAAGATCACTATGGAGAAAGGCATTGTTTATGTCTAGTTGGTGCAAAGGCCACCCTTTGGCTGAAGCAAGAGCAATCAAAACCCTCACTGACACAGTCTTGGCAACAGGACTAAAAGTTTCCAAGAAGTCAAGCCCTTCTCTTTGAGTGTATCCTTTAGCAACCAACCTTGCTTTGTATCTTTCTACAAAGCCATCAGGATTGAGCTTCACTCTATAGACCCATTTACACCCAATAGGTCTTTTACCTGGTGGCAAAGGAGTAATCACCCAAGTATGAGTCTGCTCTAATGCTTGAATCTCCTTATCCATGGCCTCCCTCCAAAGAGGATCAGTAACAGCTTGATGAAAGTACTGAGGTGCCTGATGACCATGACTGACTGCCATAAGATAGGATTGATAGGTTGGATCCAAATGACAGTAAGTAAGACAATCTTTAATGTCATAAGGAGTTCTTGAGGCATGAGAAACAACTGAAGGTGATGCGGCAGCTGAATTACAAGCATAGTCCTGTAAGTATACTGGAGTTTTGTGAACTCTAGTGGACTTTCTGGTAGGTGGAGGATCTGCATTATGGTTAGTAGGAATGGAAACAGCAGTATCAAAGGAATCAGAGGTAACCAAAGGCACACATGGAGGAGTAGGACTGGATGAAGAAGTTGAAGAAGAATGAGCAGGTGAAATTAAAGAAGTACAAGGGAAAGAAAGCTCAATAGGAGCATCTGGTATGTTGACAGGAGTAACAAAAGGATCAATGGCAGGAACAGAAGCATCAACCTCAGTAATAAAAGGATCAGAAAACTCTTGTACAGCAGTGGCAAAAGGATAAATGTTTTCATGAAAATATACATCTCTTGAAACAAAAACAGTTTTGGTGGATAGATTCATGACTTTATAACCTTTAACCCCAATAGGATAACCCAAAAAGACACATTTGGATGCTCTTGGATCAAATTTTGTTCTATTTCGAGAAAGGGTGGAAGCATAACATAGACATCCTAAAACCCTCAAGTGAGAGTAAGTTGGGGCTTGACCAAAAAGGACCTCAAAAGGAGTTTTCTGAGCTAAAACTGAAGTTGGGGTTCTATTTATCAAGTAAGTGGCAGTAAGAATGCAATGCCCCCATAAGTACAAAGGTAAATTTGATTGAAATCTAAGTGCTCTTGCAACATTTAAGAGGTGTTGATGTTTCCTCTCAACTATTGCATTTTGTTGAGGGGTTTCAACACAACTCAATTGATGCAAGATGCCTTTTTGAGAAAAGAAGGTAGACATGGTGAATTCAGTCCCATTGTTTGTCCTGATGCATTTAACCTTTCTTGAGAATTGAGTCTCTACCATGATGCAGAATTGTTTTAAGATGACTTGGGTTTGTGATTTATGTTTAAGGAGATAAACCCAAGTGCATCTTGAATAGTCATCTACAATGGTTAAAAAAAAATTTGCAGCCATCAATGGTAGAGGTTGAAAATGGTCCCCATAAGTCACAGTGAATTAAATCAAAGCAATGACTAGAAGTATGAGAACTAGAAGTAAAAGTCAATCTCTTTTGCTTAGCTAAAGGGCAGATATCACAGTCAAAAGTTTTATTTTCATTGAAAAGGGGTACATCATTATGTTTTAACAATGCCAATTTAGCATTTGACAAACGTCCTAATCTGAAATGCCAAATATGTGGCTGGACATTGACATTATTGACAGCATGAACATCATTTTCAGAATGAAAAACAGAAGAGAAAACAGATGAGGTTGAGATGCTCTTTTCCAGCAGATATAATCCTTTGCATTCCTTACCCAGACCAATTGTGCTCCAATGAGCCAGGTCCTGGATGAAACAAAGAGTTCCAAAGAACATAAGGCAACAAGAAACAGACTTAGCTAGTTTGCTGACAGAAAGAAGATTAAAAGTGAATGAAGGAACACACAAAACATTGTGAAGAACAAGTTTTGTTGAGATTTCAACAGTTCCTATATGTGTAACTAAAGCTGACTCTCCATTAGGAAGACTAACAAAAGTGTTCAAAACAGCAGTAACAGAAGTGAAACAAGATATAGAATGCACCATGTGATCTGTGGCTCCTGTATCAATTACCCAATCAGATCCATTAAAGGCAGTCCTATTGACTTTTCTAGCAGAAAAAATGGAGTGCTGAAAAGAAGGATTGAAGAAATGATTGGAATGATTACCTGACATGAGTGTAGGATTGAAAGCAGGATAGGTATTGACCTATGACTGTGAAGAAGATCCTACCAGTCTAGAGCCTTCACCAGAGATTCCTCCTACACCAGTAGCCATACAAGAAATGCTTGCATTTGCTGCATGATGTGCATCACCAAGAGCTGTTCCAATGGTTCCTGAGTTGATAAAAGCCAATAATTTCTCACATTGTGCCTTAGAAATAGGACATTGATTTCCAGTAATCAGAGCACCATCTCCAGAATTGAAAGATGCTTGATTTGCATTGGCTATTGGCTTGCCTTTGGATTTGTAACCAGGCAGATAACCATGCAGTTTGTAGCATTTTTCAATGGTGTGCCCTGCCATATTGCAGTGAGTACAGAAAGGTCTTTCCTTTTTCCCATTTCCTTTGAAGTTCCCTTTGGTATTAGCATACATCGCCATTGTATTAGTCTGTGAAGAACCAGAACCTCCATGACCAACATTTTTGTGAAACTATGAATATGATTATTCTAGGAAGAAATAAAAAAACTATAATGCACAATATACAAAACATAAACTTCAAATATGATTATTCTAGGAAGAAGGAAAAAAAAAAAAACAATAATTCACAAGAACAAGCATGATTCACTCCACAACATACACCATTCTAATGCTCTGCTTCTGCAAGACAAAGGCTCATAATCTTCATCAAACTCTTAGTATAGAAGAGGGTCCTCATCACTTTCTACAATACCTTGCATGCGACACAAAAAAAAGAGAAAAAGAAAGAAAAAAAAGAATATACATTACAAACTGCTTATATAGTCTATGAAAAATTAATGTAAAATCATAATAAAAGTTAATCTAAGATAATTTTGAAAAACTCACCTGAGAGCACCCCATAAATGCATTAATTTCTTCGTTGTCTAGGTCTTTGATTATTAGACATTCTCTTCTTGTCATTTTTTTCTCCTTCAACGAATGTTACTAACCATTTAGGTTTTCTTATTTTAAACACAACATATCCCATAGCTAATCCAAACAACAATCCACATACATAGCCGATTAATACAGCCTTCCAACCAAATCCGCTTTCAAATAATGAATCATAGTCTTGTTGGACTATTGATGGTTGTGTTGGTGGTGTAAGCTCATTAGTGCCACATTTAATTGACAAAGGAAATCCACACAATCCCATGTTCCCATCATATGAATTGTTTTCAAATGTAGCAAATTGTTTGCCTTGAGGTATGGGTCCTGTAAGCTGGTTTTGTGAAAGATTTAACATGGCCAAAAATGTTAGACTTGTCAATTGCATAGGAATTACTCCTATGAGCCTACTTGAAGAAAGGTCTAAGGATTCAAGTACTGATAAATTTGCCAATGATGATGGGATATGGCCAGTTAGGCTATTATGGGAAAGGTTGAGCAATTGAAGAATCTTAAGCCTTCCAAGTACTTTCGGAGTCACTCCTTCAAATTTGTTACATGATAAATCAATCATTGTGAAAATGGTTAGGATTTTTTGGAGCTTAATTACCAACCCTTTCATTGTTACCATCACTGAATGTGTACAAAGTTTATTTCCACCCATATATAGCTTTTTTTTACCTTCATCATTACTCATCATAGCATTCAAGTTGTGAAAGTAATTTCTTGGTAAAACACCAGTAAACTCATTGTGAGACAGGTCAAGAATTCGTAGATTGGAGAAGATCTTTCTACTAGTCTTATGATTTCCTATAGGACCATGAAATCTATTGGATTTCAAGATAAGAACCTTTAGCTCTGGAAGAGTTTCCACCCAATAGGGGAAGAAATCATTTATCTCATTTTTTCCAAAGTCTAGAATTTCTAGTTTTGTACAGTTGACCAAAGATTTTGGTGATAGCCCTTCAAACTGATTACCATTTAAGACAAGTGATATCAGCCAAATAGCCTTTGCGGATGGCACCACGGAAGTTATTCATCCGAAAATCCATCACCGAGATAAATTTACTAAAGTTTCCCAAACATTGTGGGACCGTACCATTCAAATTGTTATGAGAAATATCCAAGAGTCTAAGGGAACTTACATTACAAATCATAGATGAGATACCGCCAGTCAAGTTATTGTCTGAGATTAAAAAGATTTGCATAGAAGATGGTAGAACAGGAAACTTTCCTTGCAGTAGATTGGCACGAAGGTCAAGATGTATTAGGCTCTTCCATGGAAGTAGGTCTATACTTGTTACAAAATTATGTGATAGATATAGGTAACTCAAATTCTCCCCAATTTCAAACATCCAATTCGGAATTTGGCCATAGATCCGATTATTAGATAGGTCTAAGTATTCTAATTTTTTGGATGATATTAAGAAATTTGGGAATTCAGTTATATTGCAGGAAACTAAATTCACATATTTCAGAGCTGGGAAAGTATAGTTAAGCTTACTTTTGATGCTCAATAATAGACTGTTATATGAAAGATCAAGATCCCAAAGTTTTTTGAGCTTTGTGGACATATTGAATTCCACAATGCCACTCAAGTTATTGGATGAAATATCAAGCTCTATAAGATTCACATGATTAGAGAGTGATTTTGGAATAGAGCCATGGATCTTGTTATTTTCCAATCTAAGAATTTGTAGTGAATTGCTTGGTTGGAATTCACCAATTTGACTAGTGAGTTGGTTATAAGACAAGTAAACTTCAGTGAGTTTTGTGAGGTTGCTCAAAAAATTGGGAATTTTACCTCCAAAATTATTGTAACTGAGGTCAACAAAACTGAGATCCTCCAAATTTGAAAGTGACAGTGGAATTTGTCCGGTGAATTTGTTAGATTTGAGGAAAATTTGAGTAAATTTGGTGAGATTCCCAAACGACTCTGGTAATGATCCTGCAAAAATTTACTTAATTTGGTATTCAAAATATTTCCAAGGAATATGCATTGTCTACTAAAAAGAGATGATATGATTTTACCATTGAGGTTGTTTTGATGTAGAAACATACAGGAGAGGTCCTTAAGATTTGAAAGTGAGGTTGGAATCTCACCACTGAAATGGTTTAATGCTAAATCCAAATGAGTGAGTTGTGTAAGGTTACCAAGTGAGGCAGGTATTGACCCTGTAAAATTACATTGAGACAATCCCAAATGCCTCAAGAATTTTAGATTGCCAGTTAATTTAGGCAATTCTCCTGAAAAAGCCGTCTTAGAGATATTCAAGAATCTTAGTGGAATGGTCCAGTTTGCCATTGGAAAAAATCCTGTGAGTTTGGAATTCTCATCTAGACGGAGCTCACGTTGGTTTGGTAGGAGGAAAATGTTTACTGGTAACTTCCCTTGCAATCCACAATTGCTAGGAGTAAGAGATGTCAAAGAAGAAGACAAATTTATGAAAGAACTAACCGAAACAGAGGACATGTTAACAAAATCAAGATGAAGTTCCGTCAGCTTGGTTAGGTTTTGAAAAATGGTCTTCAGAGCAGATGTTTCCGGACGAACCCATTTGTTACCAGAGAGATCTAGTGATGCCAATTGGGAGGGGTGGGATAATTCAAATGGGAATTGGCCATCAAACTTGGGAGTAAGAAAGGTTAAGATATCTCAACTTAGCAAATTTACCAAATCCAGATAAAATCAATGAATTATTGAAGTCATTGAAAGCGAGGTTGAGCCATTGCAAGTGAGGGAGAAGAAAGAGGGTACTATTGGATGGGATGGTGCCATGGAGCCAGCTACAACTGAGGTCCCCCGTAAGCCTATTACAAGTGATCCCATCCCAAGAGCAGCAACCAGCTCCCTCCTTCCAAGCCTCCATCTTTGGATGAGAATAATCACAAGCCAACGAAGCAGCATCCGAAAATGAAAACGATTGCTTAAATTGGAGCAGCGCAGAGCTCTGGTCTTGGGAGCGCAATAGTGCTGAAGAAGAGGTGAAAGAAGATGATGAAGTATGTTGAGAATGGGAGAGCAACAAGAGACAGAATAGTCGTGCAAGCCATATTGACCATCTCATCTTTACTAATGAGACCATAGGGATGTATATGGTTGTTCAAAGTGGGAAGGTGGATGGTCAATATTTATGATATGGGAAAATGTTAGGCGAACTCCCATTGCTTGGTATGTGAATGGAAAAAAAATCCAAATGGATGCGATTTCTTTTTTTTTTTTCATTTGCCGTCATCGTAACGTAGATTACTGACCAACAAACCACCATCATTTTGGTATGGATCAAACTTTAATGCAACATATTTGACCATTAATTCAGCAAACAAAAAAAGAAGGGCTAAAGTACAGAATACAGTCTAAAATGTGTGGATATTTTACACTCTCTGAATATTCAAATTTTAGACTTCACTTCCTAATCTTTACTACTAATAACAGGATTTTTCTATTTGGGTTTCAAAGTTATAATTTTTTTGAATATTCAAATTTGGATTTCTCTAACAAGAATTCTCCTTAAAAGTTATTATTTGATGTGTATGAGTTAGTTACATTTGTTAATAGAATTTTTTTTTTTTTTCATTTTTTTTTGGGCATTGTTGTAATTTTGTAACTGTGAACTATAAAATTTCAGGTTAATATTTACTTTATTTTATTACAGTTGGTTTGGCCATGATGATAGGTTCTAGAATCGAAGGACATGGAAATATGAGAGATAAAGTATGATGAAATTTGTGTGAAAAACAAGGCCATCAGTCAATACCTAATATTAGTAGTAAAATTTGTAAACCTCAAATTGTATTTGTTAAAAAATTATGATACTAAATGTTAGGCTACTGGATATATGCAAGTTGTATAACTAGATGCATTAGTTTACTTGTACATTGTTAGTTAGTTAGGCTTGGCTTACTTGGCTTAATTAGTTAGTACTGTTATCTCAACTGTCAAGTCCAGCTGTAATTTTGTGAATACTCAGGATTGTTAGTTAAGCAAGTCTGTCAGACTATTACAACGAAGTATAAAGGTTGATCTCATTGTAATTTGATGGTATCGAAAAAATAATGCAATTAATTAGTTTCTCCCTGAGATTCTAATTAGGAGGTTGATTCCCTCGAAAGAATTATTGGAGGCCTAATTCCCTTTAAGAACTACCATAACTATGAGATTGTGAGTTCAAAAACAAGAAGGGTCTCATCACTAGACCCAAAATATTATATACTATTTTAATTGCTAATCCCTTTGCCCAGTTTGTTGCTGTTGTGTTCGTTACGTGACATATGAGCTTTTGCCACATGGACTACATGAGTTTTTACAACTGAGGTCAACACCAATCACATCCCCCCTCTCATTATCACAGGTGACACCACCCTATTTGTAGCAATCAATGCCTTCCTTCCAAGTTTTTATCTTTAGATAAGAATAATCACAATAGATTGAAGCAGATTCTAAAAAAGAACGGTCACGTTAACGGGTGCTTTTATAGTAATGATTAACAATATATTTTAAGAAAGTTTTGACACTACTTTTATGGGAAATAGAAAAAATTGTTAAAACATTAATTACTTTTTTTTTCCCATAAAAATGTTTTAAATGAATTATTAATCATTACTTTAAATGTATCTATTAGCATTTTCCAAAAAAGAAAACAATTGCTTAAATCGGAGAAATGCTGACTTTGGTCTTGAGAGCACAGTGGTGTTAAAAGAATAGGAGAAAGGTGATGATGGAGTAAGTTGAGAATGCACGAGAAACAAGAGGCAAAAGAGTAGTGAAAGCCATATTAACCATGTCAAATTTACTAATAAAACAAAAGGAATGTAAATGGTTGGTCAAAGTGGAGAGTTGGACAGTGAAATATTATAGGAAAATGTTAGGTAAACTCCCACCCAGTTTGGCCCAAACTTAGATACAACTTAGTTGACCATTAAGACTTGACTCTGAAACTTACTTCTAAGTCTTCGTTTCTCCAAAAAAAAAAAAAAAAAAAAAAATTCTAAGTCTTATTTTTATTCCTTTTTTTGGACAAAGAAAGTTGAACAGAGATTATGTTTATTGCTGTAAGGTTGAATCTAATCAACCATTTAATTGACTTTATTCCGTGACCAATTTGCTTGTAATTTAGTACTTAGAAACCCTGTATTTAGGTGGGAAAATTGTAAGGGTAGTGTGTGAGAAGATGTGAAGAAAAGCTCAAGAGTGTGCAAGAAAAACAGAGTCTCGCGACTAGGACTCGCGGGTGGTTCACGACTGGCAAGCCGCGAAAGGCCAGCACGTGAGAGGCACACTGGGAAGCTGAAGGGTCGCGCCAGCTATCACGCTACAGGACAAAAGTTCCAGTCTGGCCAGGCCGTTACATCGCAACTTGATTTCGCGACTTGGCCAAGCCGCGAGATCAAGTCGCCAACTTGCCCTGTTTGGCAAAAATTGACGTTTTGCATTCCATTCTCACCCTACTATATATACACCCTTATACCCATCTTATTGAGAGAGCTTCCAGAGAGAATTTTGTGAGAGAAAATCCTAGAGAAATACAAGATTGATTCATCCCCAATCTTCATCTAAAGAGACTCTACAAATTCATCTACTCTCTTCCTCTCTATTGTCATACCCTTGAGAGGTCATTTACCAAACCCTTATCTCACCACACCCACGTCTGTGAGAAGGTCCATTTGGTACTTTGGGAAGCAGTTTGGAAAGGAACCAATATACATTGGTTGATACTATGGTCAAGTAGCGGAATCCGGGAAGCTAAAGAAGAAATAGGTTCGGCGTAACCTCGTTGGAGCAAGAAGCTTGGAGGGCTTAGGTACTTGGGTAGATTAGGCTTGGAGGGTCTTCTGCTGTTCATGTATCCCAACTACATTCTTTAGTGGATTATTTGACCGCTTGGAGGGCGGCAGAGAGGTTTTACGCCGAAGACTTCGGTTTCCTCTTCGATAACACATCGTGTGTTGTCCGTGTGTTTGCATCTTCCTTTCCTTTATCTTTGCCTTATATTTACTGTTGTGGATGTGTTTATATTTGGCTTAGATTGTTTATCAATTCTGTTATGAGCTTGTTATCATGTTCCGCACATTAATTGTTTGATATAAAGCTTGAATTGGTATTTTTATTATTTGGGGTCTAAATGTTCAAGGGTGTTTCATACCCATATTGAACTTTCAATTGGTATCAGAGCGGGTGCATTCTTTGTGGTTTGATTACCTGAGTGCGATCCTAGACCCCTTGGCTATGGATGCTGCTGTAAAAAGGGTTATGCTGAATTGTGGTATGAGTGTTTGTGAAAATGATTCTATGAGTATATTTGAGGGATACTCTAAAAAGGAACTCTTAGAGTTAATTAAATCCAGAAAACATGCTAGGATGTTCATTCACATGCTGAAATATTTTGAAAGCAAGAACCACATTCTTCACAATAGTCTATGTGAGTCTACCTCTTTGATTGAGAAATACAAAAGAAGAAATAGATCACTGTGTGAAAAGGTTGATAATCTGAAAAAGCAAATCCAATCTGGAATGAGCATGGAGAATAACAATGAATTTTTGTTTGATGGTCAAGAATGCTTGTCTCATGCGTGTATGTTTGTGCACACCTCATTGAAGGTATTCAATTCATGCTTATGGTACCTTGACAGTGGATGTTCTCGTCATATGACAGGAGATAAATCATTGTTTATGACTCTTAAAGAGAAGGCATGTGATTATGTGACTTTTGGTGATGGGAGTCATGCTCAAGTCCTCGGGAAAGGAACAGTTGAAATACCGGGACTACCTTTGTTGAAAGAAGTACTATACATCAATGGATTGAAGGCAAATCTCCTTAGTATTACTCAAATATGTGATGAAGATTTTCTCGTTCAGTTCTCAAAGAAGGGGTGCATAATAATTGATGAGAAAGGGATTCAAGTCTTGGAAGGAAATAGGACTACTGATAATTGCTATGGAGTAGTACCTACGGCACCTATTTCGCGTAGAAGTGCTCGTGTTGATATGCTGAAACTGTGGCATCACAGGTTTGGACATGCAAACTTCAAACAAGTATGTAAAGTTTCTAAACTTGAGGCCATTGAGGGACTTCCAAAGTTTGGAAAGGTGGAGAAGACTATATGTGGAGCATGTCAAATAGGGAAACAAACAAAAGCAAATCATCCAAAGGTAAATGTGATTGCTACCTCACGGTGTTTGGAACTTCTTCATGTAGATCTCATGGGGCCTACAAGGATTGAAAGCCTGGGAGGAAAGAGATACATTATGGTGATAGTTGATGATTTCTCAAGGTACTCTTGGGTGGAATTCCTCAGAGAAAAGTCTGAAGCATGTGATAAAATGCAGAAATTATGCAAGAGATTGCAAAATGAAAAAGGAGTTCCCATAGTCAAAATCAGAAGTGATCATAGGAAGGAATTTGAGAATGCGAAATTTGAATCATTTTGTGAAGAGCATGGTATCAAGAAGGAATTTTCAGCTCCAAAGACTCCTCAACAAAATGGGGTGGTTGAAAGAAAGAACTGGGTGATCCAAGAGATGGCTAGAGTCATGCTACTCAACAAAAACATACCTCAAAGGTTCTGGGCTAAAGCTGTGAACACAGCTTGTCATATTTGTAACAGTGTTTATTTCCGAGCAGGGACAAAGAAGACGTCATATGAAATATGGAGAGAAAAGAAAACCAAGGTGAAGTATTTCAGAGTATTTGGGAGCACATGCTATATTCTAAATGACAGGGAAAATCCAGGAAAATTTGATGCTAAGAGTGATGAAGGGATACTCCTAGGATACTCCACAAATAGCCGAGCTTATAGAGTGTACAACAAGCGCACTAAGACGGTGATGGAATCAATCAATGTGGTCATAGACGACACCATATCTGAAAAGGAAATTGATGATGATGGAAAGGGGCTCAAACTCAAGGAGAATGAGGATGATGATGATATGCCTCTAAGTGATGATGCTGAGAAAGTAACACCCGAAAAGGAGACCACACCTCCTGTATCAAGAAAAGAGACTAGATCAACACAAGAAGTCTCAAGTCCACTCACTCCTCCAGAAATTCAAACCCCAATTTCTCGAGACGAGGAACTCTCAACTTCCAAGAAACCTTCATCAAGAGTGACACTTAATCACCTATCAAGTAATATCATTGGGGATGTGAACGAAGGACTTCGTTTGAGAAAAGGGCTGAAGTATACTGCTAACCATGTAACATACAACTGTTATCTTGCTCAATTTGAACCCAAAAAGGTAGAAGAAGCACTGAATGATGAAAATTGGGTAGAGTCTATGCACCAGGAACTACACCAATTTGTTAGGAATGATGTGTGGGAATTGGTTCCAAGGCCTGAAGATACACATGTGATCGGCACCAAGTGGATTTTTAAGAACAAAACAGATGAAGATGGTGAAGTCATCAGAAATAAGTCTAGATTGGTGGCTCAAGGGTATACTCAAGTGGAAGGCATAGATTTTAATGAATCTTTTGCTCCGGTAGCAAGACTAGAATCCATTCGGATTCTTCTTTCCATAGCATGCATCATGGATTTTAAGTTGTACCAAATGGATGTAAAGAGTGCCTTCTTAAACGGCTTTCTCAATGAAGAAGTTTTCGTTGAACAACCAAAGGGGTTTAAAGATCCTCACTTCCCGGGTCATGTATTAAGATTGAAGAAAGTTTTGTATGGGTTGAAGCAGGCGCCAAGAGCATGGTATGATCGTCTCACTACTTACCTAGTGGATCGTGGGTTCAAGAGAGGTCAAGCAGATCGAACATTGTTTGTTAAAAGAGATGAAAAATCTCTTCTTGTTGCTCAAGTGTACGTGGATGATATCGTATTTGGTTCCACAATTGATAAACTAACTCATGAGTTCTCGGAAGAAATGAAAAGGGAATTTGAAATGAGTATGGTGGGAGAGTTGAACTACTTCCTTGTACTTCAAGTGAAACAGCGGAGAGATGGAATATTTATTTCTCAAGAAAAGTATGCCAAAAATCTTGTCAAAAGATTTGGTCTGGACTCCAAGAAACATACATCTACTCCCATGAGTTCCTCGGCAAAGTTAAGCAAAGATGCAGCCGGTGTTGACATTGATCCAACACTTTATCGGAGTATGATTGGTAGTCTCCTCTATCTCACAGCAAGCAGGCCGGATATTGCATTCAGTGTTGGAGTCTGTGCAAGATTTCAAGCCGCTCCTAAAGAATCCCATTTAACAGCAGTTAAGCGAATCATTCGCTATGTAAATGGCACATCTGACTATGGGATTTGGTATACAAAGGATTCGAATGAGTGTTTGGCATGATATTCTGATACTGACTGGGCAGGGTGCATAGATGATAAAAAAAGTACTTCTGGTGGGTGTTTCTATCTTGGAAACAACTTAATTTCATGGATGAGCAAAAAGCAAAATTTAGTATCACTGTCAACGGCTGAAGCTGAATACATTGCAGCAGGAAGTTGTTGTGCACAACTGTTATGGATGCGAAAGCTACTGCATGACTATGGCATTTCTCAAGACACTATGTGTGTGTTTTGTGATAATACGAGTGCCATAAACTTGTCAAAGAATCCGATTCAACACTCCAAATCAAAGCATATCGAGATCCGCTATCACTTCATTCGAGACTTGGTAGAAGACAAGACAGTGTGTCTAGAATTCATCAATACTGACAATCAAAAGATAGACATATTCACCAAACCTCTTGATGGCCCAAGGTTTGAATCCTTGCGTAGGACAATTGGTGTCGGTATCATTCCTTAAACTCAATCCTCCGTGACATTTTTTTTGCTTTGTGTGTCTTTTGTGTGTATTGTGTTTGTCTTCGTTTTGTTGATTTGTTTGTCATTTGTGTGTGTCAAAAATCCAAAAACACATAAAAATTTGAAAATCCAAAAAGTTTGATCACTTTGTTGAGTTTTGTCTCAAAGCTTATATAGACTTGTACCTTTGTACCAATGGTTTTGTGCATTTAACGAGCATAGCTTGTCTCTCATGCACTCATATCATTGTGGAAGAAATTCTGAAATCTATGTGATTGTTGTAAATAGATCTTCAACCTTGTCATGAATGATTAGTGAATGGTTTTGTTGATCTTGAGACATGCATAGACTCATGCCTATATATCTTCCTACTCTTTATTTTTATGCTTTTTAAAGAGCTCTCTAAATGTAAATCTCAAAATGAAAAGAGATATAGAGCTGCAAAAGCCTGTCGCACATACTAGTATTTGACTACGAAAAAGGGAAAGCGACCAATATAAAATGTAATGAAAGATGTCCAAAAAGCCAAAGGCTAACTCATTAATTGAAATATCAAAAATTTCAGGCATCTATCTCTCAATGAGAGTTTCTTTGCTCAAAATTGGCAAATGATATGTGTATATGGAGCCAAATGAAAAGTTTCAAAGAGTTGTTATCAAATTCTTGTAGGAGGTCATATATGCATGCTTCTATAATTGAGATAGGTCACATAATCTAGTGCTAGTTGTGTATGTCTTGATTGAATTGATCATTGAAGCTTCACATTGGACTTAGAACTATCTCATTTTTTATATCCACACACATCACACAAGTCTATGTTCAACGAATGCCATATTCATTTGTGTGATTATACTTGTTTAATTGTGTTTTCACATGCTCAATCTTTGTGGGTCAAACACAAAAAGATTTTTGAGTGTTTTGTTTTGTTTTTGGAAAGTACTTTGCTTTTACAAAATTGTGAAATTTTCTCAAAAACAGTGTTGCCCTGTTTTGGCGACTAAGTCGCGGGTCAGCACAGTCGCAAGCCCCAGTCGCGAGCTCAGTTAGAGATTTTCACGACTTACTGGCGAGTTACTACTCTAGTCGCGAAAAAGACTTAGAAAATTTTTGAAAAATTTGTGTTTTGCTCTTTACGCGGCTCATTTTGGCGGCTTGTTCGCGAGTGGAAGGTTCAATCGCGAGGTTTACTCAGAGATTTTCGCGGCTCAGCTCGCGACTCCTTCACGGCTAAACCTTCCAGTCGTGAAAAACACTTAGAAGATTTTTCTAGAATCTTACCTTCACAGTGTTTCGCGGCTTGATCTGGCGACTTACTGGCGACTTGGACAAGTCACGAAAATCGCGTGTTTTGCATTTTAAAGACAATTTTAAAATTGTTTTCAGTTTTCCCTCGTCCTTGTTTGACTGTTCATTGTCTTCCTCACTTTACACTCACAAACACTCCGTGTTTCTTGTTGGAAATCTTCCATTTCTGCATCATTTTCTCTCAAATCTTCAACAAAAAGGTATGGGTTTTATTCCTTATCCTTTATACTTCTTGATGTGGGCAATTTTTTCCCGTTTTGTGAAGATGTTGTGGTCTATTGTGATTTATCTTGTTTGAACATGGGTTTCTGATTTTCGGATCATACTGTTTGTCTGTGCTGATCCATGCAATGATCATCTTTATCTTGTGTTCTGTTTGTGGTGCTGGTTGTTTAAACACTCATTGTCATGTTTTGACCCTCAACTTCAAGTGTTTAAGGTTTCCTTCATTATCCATGGTATGGCACTGACATATTGCTAATAATGGGTGCTGTCTTGTTTGGTGTTTGTGTGTAAATTTAATCCTAGTGCAGAGTGAAAATGTCTCCATTCAAGAGATCAGCTGTAAAAGGAGGAAGCAGCAAAGGGAAGGAACATGTCATTGAAATTGACGATTTCTCTCCTAGACCAAAGCGAGCTCGCTCCTCATCTGGTGTGTTCGATCCCACCAAGTTTCGATCGTATGCTGCCTTCCAGACTCATGAAAATTACTTCAAAAAGGCGACACCTCTGATTGAAAGAATCTTTGACCAACATTCTCTGTTTGACACCAACATTCCTGAATGGTTTGCTCGCAAGGACTGGAATTATCTCCTCTCTGACCTTGATGATGCATATGAAGATTTGGTGAAAGAGTTTTATGCAAATGCAATTATTGAAGGAGATGAACTTAAGTGCTGGGTTAGAGGAAAAAATTTCTCGGTCTCTCCCGCATATCTAGCAGAGATTCTGCACATCAACAGGCCAATTCTTGGGATATCACCAGTCTATGATGATTTTCATCTGGATGAAGAATTACTTAAAGCAGCTCTTGGGGACAATCTAGAATTTTCCTCAAATGGGAATTCAGTCAGTGTTTCATCTCTTCCTCCAAAATTGAGGGTGCTTACGATCATCATGTTTCACAACCTGTATCCCCTATCCAGCACAGGGTATATGAATCTCGGGCGTGCACTGTTTCTTCATGATTTGATTTCTGATGTCGAGATTGACATCTGTGCTCATATCTTTCATATCCTTTGCAAAACTGTTCTAAGAATAGAATCAAGAATGTGCATCCCATTTTGCTGTCTCATCTCCCGGATTCTAAAGCGGAAAGGGATCTATCCGTCTGAAAACGAAGTTCCTTGCGCAAAACCATGTCCAATCAACATGCGCACATTCAACGCTAGTATTGGTCATAGCAAGAAGGGAATCAAAACAGAAGCTTCCCCGTCCCACAGTGGCTCACGCTCCAATTCACTCCCTGCTGACGAGAGACTAGACTCTATTGTAGCTTCTGTTCATGAGCTGAGTTCAAAGATGTCGAATTTTACTTCTATCTTGCATCATCTTAACTCTCGATGGGATATGAAGTTTACTTCGATTCAAACTCAATTGGATGAAATTCAAAGAAAGCTCGAAGATAATGACGACTAGCTATTCCTTGACAAAAAGGGGGAGATGCTGTTGGCAGGGGGAGAGCTCAACGAAAGGGGGAGATTTCAGCTAACAGATTTGTGTTTACTGTTTTTGTCTATCTTTAGTTTTTATCACTGTTCTGTATCCAACTTATTTCCTTCAGCACTTATATAGTATGAGGTTATTCAGCTTTAAGCATTGTTTGTTTGTGTTTTGTACCCATTGATGCTTTTGTAAGCTTTGAGGGTTGATTACTTGTTCTTATGCACTGATTGTAGGCTTGTATGGTTTGTGCCATGTATTTGCAAAAACTTTGCATATGCAGCCTTTGTGCTTTGTGTTTTGGTACTTGTTAATGCTTTGCATTACCTTAAGTACAACAATCTTGTGCCCTTGTAGGATTGTTCCTAGCTGCATATATGTTTGTATGCATTGGTTGAGTGTTGGACTTGCAAATGATACTCTTCAATTGAGTTTATCATTTTTGCATGTCCGGATGATTATTCCTTGTGTGAATGAACATAGTAATCACTTTTGCTTAGTGACTACTGGTATTGATCTTGCTATGAATTACTGCTTTTGTGCTTGTGTTCATTTTTGCTTGATCATGCTTATTTTGCTCCATATGCATATTAAATTTTCTGCATACAATGATATTGCTATGTTATTGTGTTTCAGGAGTTACTTATTCATATGTTCAAGAGCTTTACAGAATCTAGAGTTAGTTGTGAGTGAGTTTTCCTACTGTTCCCAACTCACGTTTAAGTCTAGAGTCTGTTGTAGGGTTTTGTCACGGAATAGCCAAAGGGGGAGATTGTAAGGTTGAATCTAATCAACCATTTAATTGGCTTTATTCCGTGACCAATTTGCTTGTAATTTAGCATTTAGAAACCCTGTATTTAGGTGGGAAAATTGTAAGGGTAGTGTGTGAGAAGATGTGAAGAAAAGCTCAAGAGTGTGCAAGAAAAACAGAGTCTCGCGACTAGGACTCGCGGGTGGTTCACGACTGGCAAGCCGCGAAAGGCCGGCACGTGAGAGGTACACTGGGAAGCTGAAGGGTCGCGCCAGCTATCACGCTACAGGACAAAAGTTCCAGTCTGGCCAGGCCGTTACATCGCGACTTGATTTCGCGACTTGGCCAAGCCGCGAGATCAAGTCGCCAACTTGCCCTGTTTGGCAAAAATTGACGTTTTGCATTCCCTTCTCACCCTACTATATATACACCCTTATACCCATCTTATTGAGAGAGCTTCCAAGGAGAATTTTGTGAGAGAAAACCCTAGAGAAATACAAGATTGATTCATCCCCAATCTTCATCTAAAGAGACTCTACAAATTCCTCTACTCTCTTCCTCTCCATTGTTATACCCTTGAGAGGTCATTTACCAAACCCTTATCTCACCACACCCACGTCTGTGAGAAGGTCCATTTGGTGCTTTGGGAAGCAGTTTGGAAAGGAACCAATATACATTGGTTGATGCTATGGTCAAGTAGCGGAATCCGGGAAGCTAAAGAAGAAATAGGTTCGGCGTAACCTCGTTGGAGCAGGAAGCTTGGAGGGCTTAGGTACTTTGGTAGATTAGGCTTGGAGGGTCTTCTGCTGTTCATGTATCCCAACTACATTCTTTAGTGGATTATTTGACCGCTTGGAGGGCGGCGGAGAGGTTTTACGCCGAGGACTTCGGTTTCCTCTTCGATAACACATCGTGTGTTGTCCGTGTGTTTGCATCTTCCTTTCCTTTATCTTTGCCTTATATTTACTGCTGTGGATGTGTTTATATTTGGCTTAGATTGTTTATCAATTCTGTTATGAACTTGTTATCATGTTTCGCACATTAATTGTTTGATATAAAGCTTGAATTGGTATTTTTATTATTTGGGGTCTAAACGTTCAAGGGTGTTTCATACCCATATTGAACTTTCAATTGCTATTGGAAACTTCTAGGTGTGGTGTACCTTAACGTACACTCATGAAATTTTTAGGTTGATAATAAGAATTCATAAAAACACTGACTATCGACGTGACCTTATTTTCCGTTCCAATCCTTGCGTCAAATATATATATATATATATATATAAGAGATACTAAAGGAAATTTTGCCATTTAATAAAAAGTGCCAAATAAGCACTAAATGTTATAACTTCTATCTATTAACTATATAAAAGGAGCCTGTGCACTCAACTACAGTAATTTTGGTTTATTCAACCAAACTTTTCACTCGCTTTTTTTTTTTTTTTTTTTTTTTTTTTTAAATCTTCTAAGAACACGTTTTTTTTACTTTTTTGTGTTGATATTAGCTGTTAAAATATTTTTTATTTTTAGACCCCTTAAAACACAATCGGATTAACCTAGTTAATTAGTCAAGTTATTACTTAGTCCAAATTCCAGATCTAGGTTAACACAATCATATAATCATAACAATGTAAAGTGGAGAATATAAAGAACACAAAGATATGATGACCAAGGAAAACCAAATTGGTAAAAAACTTGGGGAGGATTTAACCTAGCTATCATCAAGGTAAAACTGAATCCATTATGAAAGAATTGAAGTTTTACAATAGCAACTTAGACCACTAACATCCTATTGCTACCTCATGTATAAAACTTACTGATACGACTACGTGCAAACTCCGAGACCATGAACTCGTTCTTTCTTGGATTCTTTAGCAAGTACAAGCACTTCCGCTTGTGTATCTTTAAGTTCTTTAGTGCAGCAATGGAATGACATCAAGCTCTCAATGAATTCTCATTCTTGATAATCTTAAGCATGTGTGAAGGCAACCACCTCTCAGATCTCACAAGAGATTCACACACAGAGCAAAAGAACCACTTTAAAAACATGGCTAGGGTTTCCCTTTTATACCTAGGGCAAAACATAAAACCCTACACGTCATATAGGCTTAGGGCTGAGTTGGAAATTCTGCAGAAAAAACATTCTACCTGAATTTCGATCAGTCGAGACTAATTCTTGATCGATCGAGTCAAACGAATTGCACAATGAATTTTGTAGCAGCTCGATTCAAACGTTACATAAAAAACATACTTTAAGCAAGTCTAAAACAAGACTAAAAACCTGTTTTGGTCATAGTTTGCCAACAATACAAATTAGAGTTTTAATACATTAGTTCCTAAGTACTTAGAACCTAACAAATATTATCACAACAAATTGCCACAATAATTTCACAATCTTTGAAGTGTTAATTTTTTATAAGCTAAAAAATAAATAAATAAAATGTCATTCCGAGACCAATCACAACTAAAAATAAATATATTGTGAAAAAAAAGAGTTCGACATTCACAACATTTTTCACAACACTTTTTTGTTCAATGTGTAAAGCAACAGTAGCAAAGCTACAATGATTTTGGTTTTTCTATATCTCTATATATAAAAAGTGCGAATGCACAAACAATAATGTTGTACAGTGCTTTGGTTTGTTCAACCCGTGCGCATTGTTCATCAGGCCTTTTTTTTTTTTTTTCTTTTCCTTTACATATTTATTTTTTATATGTGCATATATAGTTACACTGACTTAACAAATTCTTATAATATTTTCACAATTATTTGACAATCTACACTGTTCATTAGCCTTTTTTTATTTTTATTTTTCCATAGTACATTGGTTTCGCTTGTGCTTTTTTTGTCTTTTCTTTTAAATATTTATATGTGCATATACAATTACATTGACACAACACATTATTACAATATTTTCACAATTATTGAGGTATCAATTTTGTAAAGGTCAAAATAACATAATAAAATAAGAAATTGAGAATTACTAGCATCTAAAACTCAAAATACGTGAAGAAAATTTTTGGGATTTTAAAATTTAGTATGAGTATTTTAGACATTACAAAATAAATATTCTAAGAATCATAAGCTTTCATTAGGGTTTAACTGAGAGAATAACAATATAACAGATTTGCTATTTTTCAAAACATTAAGGGAAAAATTGCTTGATTTTAAAGTTTAAAGAGTAATGCTATGTCCACAACATTTTCACAATAATGTCCCAACAAATTTTATGTGGCAAGGTATTTTTGATGGATAAAAAAGTGATATCAGTAGTGGGCTCAGTTTAAAACCAATAACAATTTGTCATTTAGAATTTGTTCTAAACATGTTATGGATGTAGCATTTCTCTCAAATAAAATAAAATAAATATTTATTCAGACCCTAAAAATAAAGGTATTGTGAAAATGTTGTAATATTTTGTTATATTCTTAGACTTCTTTTTTGGTATAGTCAAATTGGGTGAGCCAAATATCACGGCTTCACACACAATTTTCTTGTGTTGTCATTTTTTTTAATACATTATTTTAAAACTATTAATAATTTTTCACTGAAGATTTGCTGTGAAAATGCTGTGGACATAAAAAATAAAATAATGTTATCAAATTGAGACCTACCACAGTTGGAAATAAAAAATATTGTGAAAATGTTGTGACATTTTGTTATGTTCCTAGGATTCTTTTTTGTGTGACATTTTGTTGTGTTTCTTAGCTTTTTTTTTTTTTTTTTAGTCAAATTTGTTGAGCCAAAATTCATTTTTTTAGGAACAATTTTCTTCAATTGGCTTTTTATTTATTTATTTTTTAAAAATACATAGTTAAAAGTGGTTAGCCAAATTTAAAATCATTAACAATTTACCACCTAGGATTTATTATAAAAATGTTGTTGATGTAGCATTACTCAAAAATAAAATAATAAAATATCATACTAGAACCCACCATAGCTAGAAATAAAGGTACTGTAAAAATATCATGACATTTTGTTGTGTTCCTAGACTTTCTTTTTAGTTTAGTCAATTTGTTGAACCAAAATTCATTGTTTTATGCATAGGTTTTTAGGTTGATTTTTTTTTTTTTTTTTTACACATTGTTTCAAGTTAAAAACACACACACACAAAAACAAAAATTGACAAAGTAACACTTTCCTCCTTTATGTTTGAGGTAGTTTCATTCCCCCTAAACTAAAGTTGAATAAATTCCTCATTTATATTTTGTAAATGAGCATATACTCATATTGTTACTCTCTTAGTTAAACCCTAACGAAATCTTATAATTCCTAAAACATTCCATTGTGCAATGTCTAAAATACTCCTACTAAATTTTAATGTCCAAAAAATTTCTTTGTGTATTTTGAATATTATGTCGTAGACTAGTAGTCATAATTGAAAAGTTAGAATAATGATATATGGTGTTCTATTTTTTACCTAGAGAATACTAATTTATTAGGTTTAAATCTTCTAAACTTATAATTTTATCTAATAGAAACTTTGATGACGGATGTCTTTTGTTATTTTGTTCTTTTTTAAAATTCTTTTTCTACTTAAAAGGGTGTTCATTAAAAATAAGTAAGCAAAACATCGTAGTTAGACTCATAAAATAAGATGATAAAGAATGAAGTATGAATAACAAAATCTTAATTGTGGATGGTTACAAGTATTTAATTTGATGAAAATCTTCAAAAAAATTGTAGCATATATTATCATTCATTGCAAAAATTTAAATATTGTGGAAAGATGATGACATTCATTATCATTCTTTGTAGCATTTTTGGTGAGTAGATATTACATTTAGTAAATAGGTTCTAAGAAATTGTCATAGTAAAACAGCTATTTTAAATTTAAGTACATGATTTCATATTTCTTCAACAACAAAAAAATCTATATTAATTTTCTCACTAAAGGGACAGCACGTGCCTTGCATGTGCAACCCACACTAGTATAACTAAAAAGCATAAATTGTTCAAGGTGTTGGAAACAAAGAGGAATGCTTGAGCTATTGATTAAATTGTCAATTTTTCCCAGAGTTTAAGGATTTCTTCTTTTGATATGGTGTTAAATTACTTATTATTCCAAAAGTTTAAGAATTTCCTTCTTTGATAACATATATATTAAATTATTGCTTATCCTAAAAGTTTAAACGGTTAGAAAGCTAAATATAATCGTTTAACCATAATTCTAACAAGAATAATGCTAAAGATACAAATTATTTTACAAAATTTTTTACAAACTGCTGATATGATGAGTGATTATTGGTAAATGAAAAAATGATATTAATGGTAGATCTAGATGAAAACCAATAAAAGATTGGCCACATCAATATTTTTACAAAATGTTGTGAAATAATTTGTGGCTGTAGCATTACTTATTCTAACAATATCTTATTGAATTTTGATAATTAAGCCTGATGTTTATATTTGAAGATCTCAATGCTATTCTCAAAAAAAAAAAAAAAAAAAAAAAAAAAAGGCTCTCAATGTTAAACCGCACAGTATAACAGAAAATTGAAAAGAAGCAACTACCTCCACCAACTACAAGAGCGAATTACAGAATGACACATGGCCACTAATACAGCTGAACAATAAACTACAGCTATTTACAACAGAAACACTTGACGACTTGCAGCATAATATCTTCTGAACATAAACGGAAGAAGCCATATTGTAAGCGACTTGTCGTGAAATGTGAACAGGCCAAACCAAATACGACCAGTCATTTAGAGCTTACTTTGCAGCTTTTCATTTAATAACACCAGAGTATATATATATATATATATATATAGAGAGAGAGAGAGAGAGAGAGAGAGAGGTGAATTCATGTGGGTCCACAATTCCGCCACTCATAACATGAGCAACTGGGTCCTATATTTTGTATATTTTGTTTTTGAGTACATAGATAGAGGATTCTCAAAAAAAAAAAAAAAAAAAAAAAAAAAAAAAAAAAAAACAAAAAGAAAAAGAAGAGTACATCTTTGATTGGTAGCAACCAGAAAATTTTACATCAAAACTACATATTTGATTCAAAGTTTCAAACAAACGAGTTTTCTTTTTCTATTTCTTTAATTTTTCTTTATTTTTATTTCTATTTTTATTTTACATGTCCAAGTGTGTTTATATATAGAGAGTGATAGATACTGTGATTAAAAGACTTTGGTGCATTATTTACAGATTTCGTGTGTGTTGCTATTGTGTCTCAGATTTTGGATTTCCCATATTGGTTTTCTTATTAATAGCTGTATGATACTAGATCTCCCATTTGGTGCATTTTACACGTTTGTGGAAATGTGTGTTAGAATTATATGATTTATTTTTGCGTTTTTATAGAGTTTGTGGGGCTTCTCTAGGTGTTTATATTCCATTTCCTAGACAATGCCCAATACACGCTTCGAAGGGACACGAACTATTGCCATTGTTGTGAGCTTAGGTAAAAATTGAAATCCATTATCCTTTTTTATTTATTTCCGTTTCAGTTTTGTTCCTCAATACTTATTTTTTATTTGTACACATGATTTCTGACACTAACCATTTATGAATTTATCAATGACATGGAAAGAGATAAGCCAATTAGATTTACCTCTAATTTAGCTTTTGATGGCTATTAGTGTTATTTCTATATTTTGTAATTGTTGTATGCAAATACATCTTTTTTTGTTTTCCTTTATTTGATTATTTTAGATACTAGTTTTTGCATATGTATAGACAGTGGATTGAAGGAATAAAGTTGGAAGAGAGAGATGGCTACGTTTTCTGGTGATTTTCTATAATAGTAAGTTATTAACAAGCACTTTGCTGCATGTCTTGTTATTCACACGCTTATAACCTTCATATTTCTCTATCTTTCTCATTTTGTTATCTTCTATTTTCTTTGTGGTGACTTTCCATTTCTTCACCAATTTTTATTTTTTATTTATTTTTACAGTCTAGGGCATCCTATTCTCTGGCTTTAGCCATTAGATAAAAATATAAAGAACCTAAGTTTATTTGTTTCAGCTTGAGACAAATAAAACCGGCTTATACCTTTAAGCAAAGTTTTTCTTTGCATCGTGGTTTCTGACTAGTACATACATAAAGATGAGCCAACTAAGAACAACACCAGCTCCAAGATTAAGTCCAACACACGACACAATTTTAAGAAAAACACATAGAATACCCTCAAATATACATACATAAAATCTGAAAATGATTTTTTGAGGAATAAGGAAATGACACCATAATTCATACAAGCATGATCCACTCCTTGATAGTTGCCATTCTAATGAATACCTGTAAGTCAAAGCTAGTAATCTTTTCTGACTCATAGTAGAGAATAGGGTCCTCATCACTTTCTACAATACCTTGCATGCAAGACTCAGAAAAATTACAGATTATTAACATCACAAAAATACTATTTCTACCTCATAGATAAGTTTATACAAAACCACATAATATAAATTCAAAGAGGATTTTGTCACACTTACCTCAGAGCACACATTAACTTCTTCTTCGATTGGGTCTTTGGTTGTTGGGCATTGTCACCTTTCCATTTTGTTCTCCTTCAATCAACCTTACTAGCCACTGCAGTTTTCCCATTTTAAACGTAACATATCCCATAGCTAATCCTAACACCAATCAACATCCATACCCAATCAACACAGCCTTTCAATCAAATCCATTTCCAAACATTCAATCATTATTGTCTTCTTGGAAATTTAATGCTAGTGGAGGAGGTGGAGGCTCATCAGCACTACATTTCCATGATAGTGGAAATCCACACAATTCCGAGTTCTCATTATATGAGTCATTTTGAAATGTAGCAAATTGCTTACCTTGAGGTATGGATCCAGTAAGCTGGTTTTGCAAAAGGTTTAACATGGCCCAAAATGTTAGGCTTGTCAATTGCATAGGAATTTCCCCACTAATAACACCTTTTCCTGCCCCATGACTGGGCTTAGGTGACGGCTTCTCTGAGTGCTCACTCCCAGAACCAACGGCTGCTTTCTTCGGGGGACGGCTATTATCCCCGTCAGTCTTCCTTTTTGAAGAACCCTTGATGATCTTTGGGGTCGACGAGGGTGCTATCTCCCCCTTTGCCTTCTTCTCTTCTTTTAAACGGGCAGCGGCAGCCCTTATCCGTTGTTTGGCCACATCCATTTCTACAAGAAAGACGCATTAGCAAAACCGACGGTAATACAAGGATAGTTTCGAAGGTAAGGGTAAGGTACTCACGGTGACGGGAGAATCCTTCTAGCCTGCGAGCTTCAGGCGTCGGTTCAGGGCCACCACAGTAAGCGTGAAGGTAGTCGAGGGTGATTAAGTCTCGACACGACCGCTCCTCTAATGGAATCTCCAAAACCCGACGGATTAAGTCCTCCTGTTCACCAGTTATGGAGGGGCGAATGAGGGCTGAAAAGTGCAAATAAACCGACGGCGTTAGAACCATTGAAAAACCAAAATTATTACTTACTCAAATTAAAGTCAAGCTGACGACAAAAACCTGACTCTTTTATAAACGCCCAAGTATTGTCAAAATAACCGTGGGGTATTGTTTCCCATTCTTCCTGACGGCACACCCAGTCCGTCCCCTCAACAAAAAAGAACCTGCTGTTCCAGGCTCTATTAGAATCCGGCATCTCGGACACCAACCTAAGTTCTTTCTCCCTGACGGCAAAATGGTACATCCCTTTGGAAGAAGAAAGGTGTCGAGGTCTATAACAATAAAAAAATTCGTCCAAGGAAAGCTGACGATTCCCTCCGCTCAAACGACCCCATAATACCTCGGCAGCTATAAAAATCCTCCATGAATTCGGAGCAATTTGGCTGACGGATATACCAAGAAAGTCAACCAATTGACGGTGTAAGGCCGTCAGGGGCAGTCTAAGGCCGGCAGCAAACATGGCATCATACATGCCAACGTCTGCCGTCCTTCCCGTGTAGCACTTCTCACCTTCCTCAGGGAGACGGATAGGAATGTGGTCGGGGATTTGGAAGCGAACACGCAACTCTCTAAAAATTTTTTGGGTCATTTTTGGTTGAAACTTATTTACAGCCCACTCCTTTGGGAGAATGAAGGGATGGTTGCCTCCAGGACTCGCGGAAGTCCCTTCACTAGACCCGTCACCACTTTCATCCCCGTCACTATATCCCCCTCTTTCCACTTCGTCACTCCCCTCACCTACTACCCTTTCCTGACCGTCGTCTCCATGACCTCCTACCTCCTCGATAGGAGTTTGGGCCAACGTCTCCCTCTCTGAAGACCAGGACGAGCTCCTTGACTCATTACCTGAACCAAATACCTCGTTGTAGCCCGCTCCATCGCGGACCGACGACCGGTCACTCGACGCGTCACTCGACATCTGACTACCTACAAGTGACGGGTGTAATCTAAGCACCTAGGATGACGACTCGGCTTAAAAAGAAATAAAGCAGGAACAAAAAGAAAGAAAGAGAACTTACAAGTTCCTCGAAAGTAACAGCCGAAGAAGTGACGGAAATATTGTTAGCAAGTACTGACGGAAGATAAGCGACGGATATCTCTCCAGGAACCGGTGAAAGTGAAATAGCAAAAATGGGAAAGGTGGGCCATATATATATATAAGGAAAACGCACGGAAGACGAAGCGACGCCCTCAACCAGACACGGAGCCAACCCGAGCACGCCACGTGTCCTAGCATTTAATGTTGGGGTGTCAGCTTTAATTATTTTCTCTCTCCTGATCAAAGCAGCAGGTAAGGACGGATGAAAACTCCATAACCCGTCGGTTATTGCCGACGGAGATATGGAGTAGGGGGCAATTGATAAGGAATAATCATAGTAGTACCATAGGCTTCACCTGTCAGCCTATCCTCGGGCCGACGGTTCATGTAGCGACGGGAAAATGCATGCCGACGGAAATAACATCCCATGGGCTCGAAGGGCTAATTATGTTCAAAAGGCTGACGGCCCTTCGTTGTTGAAGTAAAGCCGACGGTTAAGAGGCCGACTGTTAAGAGGCTGACGGTTAAGAGGCCGACGGTTAGATTAAATCCTTTACTTGGCCACCACGCTCAATAATAGAGTCCTATAAGGAAAGGGCTCCGCAATCTACGCTCACATGGATTCCTATATGGAAAAGACTTCTGCTCCAAGGAAGAAAGGTCAACCCCCTACTACTATAAAAGCCCCAATACCCTCACAGATCGAGGTACGCATAATCAACCCCTCTCTAGCACTCTAGAGTTGAAAAAAGTTCTAACTTGACCTTCGGAGGGTATTTGGCCGGCACCACACCGGTGCTCTCTGTTGGGTCTTCTCTTTTCCTTGTGCAGGTGTCGTTTCGAGAGTACGAGCATTGTGCAACTCACTGTTGATATTTTCGGCATCATCAAATATCATCTAAATTGCCAATTTGTGTGTTCCATTGAAGTTCTTGAACCAAGTTTCTATGATTTTTACAAATTCCACTCTTAGATATTGTTTCCTTTGGTTTGTTATGTTTTTTGTGTTTCTAATGGAGAAAGTCCAAAGGTGGGTTATGGATTCATAATAGACTGGATTTTAGGTGGGTAAATTTTCAAATTTCAAATTATAGGTAGGCAACTTAAATTTTGGCCAAACTATGTAATTTCAAACTACAGGTAGACAACTTAAATTCTGGCCAAACTACGTATTGGTAAGTTGTAACTTTCCCCAAGAAGAATATACCACAGTGTCTAAACAATGAGTTGGAATACTTGAACCATGTATAGTAAACTTAATGTTGGGAATTTACATGAATTCCTAGATTTTTGTGATAGATGAAAAATAGATAGAAAAATAACACACACACATAAGGCAATCACACGAGACAAGAAATTACGTGGTTCGGCAATTTTTCTAAGTTCACGAAGTTGCAGTGATTTACTATTTCCCAAAAAAAAAATATAAGATGGGATTATAAAATGTTTCTCTCAAAACAACACAATCTATTAGCCCAAGCCTCCACTCCATAGACTAGATCTCAGAAAATCTCTCATTAAAATCGTAGCACTTTTATATTGGGTTGGATCATAATCTGGATCAAACATAAACTAGGCTCCACTGAACGGTCAAGTATGTTTCTTTGCCTAGGGAGTGAAAATTACCCCCTACTTGATGCAGAGAAGGCACACAAAGAATTAGAAGGTGCACATCAACCCTTCATGGTGCATGAAGTGGAAAAACTTGATATGATAATATTTTTCTATTTACCAAGATAAGTTTATATTGTTTGCAATACTAATTCCACCTAATGATTTTATCATTTCGAATTTATTTAATGATATGTTGGAATAAAAAGCTTCTTTGACGTGGAAATAATTCGAGAGCTCTTAGAAACCATGATCCTAAATGAAATAAGAAATAAATGCAGAGTGGATTGACACATGACTTAATGGGATGAATATGCGTATGACGCTTCATTAAATGGATGCAATCTAGATGAAATGAGCATGAATACATGACAAAAATTATGCATTAAGGCCAATTACAAGGTTTATAAATCAATCACGTCACTCAAACGATGGTTACCCAATAAAATGTCACTCACGCATCTTGTTGAAAACATGGTGTGCAACATGAAAACAACCATGGATTAAGTGAAGGATCTAGCACAAAAATGTCGAAAATTTACACTCACATGAACTCAATGGCACCAAAGGTGAAAAACCCCATTATGTACAAACATTTGACAAAAAGCAATTGAAAAAAGAAAATATATATATATATATATCAAAATTTGCTAAAACCCCAATTCATAAACCTAGATTTGAATCTAAATGATTTTATGATGTAAATGCAAGAAAATATCACGAGATTACCTTGATTTGATGAGTGAAAGATGTTGGAATCAAAGTTATGGTTAAACTGAAATTTGATAGAGTGTGAAATAGATAGGGTTTAGTTTACAAGAGAAAGAAAATTAAAGGTCAAATCATTAAAATACATGTTTTAAATATGGCTGAGAATCTCACTTGATATAGAGTTAGTTTGGGCTGCGCTGAAAATGTTTTCAACGCGTTTTCGTTTTAAGCAGTGGGTCTATGCATTGTTTACGTGACCCATAAGTACGGAATTCAGCAAAATTTTCATTAAAATTGAGTCTCACGACACTATTCACACATTTAAAAATTATTTTGCTACAATATTTTCAGTTTTCAGTTTTCAACAATAAGCAGTATCCAAACAGACCTATAGTGTCTACCGAGACATTTTGTTTGACCTTTGTTGACCGAGTGTCTAATGAAAATGCTTGCAATGCAAAATTTAAAAGTTCGAACTCTCAGCTCTCACAGAGATACTATATTAATTCACTCTCCACAAGTAAAAGTTGCTCCAACAATGATAAAAAATACAGAAAAACATATCTTTGGCTCTTACACAAAGAATTTAATATGTTTATATGCGTTTGGACTAAGTTGTTGGTTCTACATCGTTTGCCAACTTCGTAGATCTTGAGGAAGGCTCATGTCTTGGTCAGAGTCATAGATGTCCTCTACTCCATGAAAAGTGGGAAATTTGTGATCTAATTTATGACATGTTGGTTTCCACTGCCCTACAAGAGGGCTTAGGATGTTGACCACATACCTAATATCCGGTCTTTGGTATGGCTTGGGAGTAGTGCAATGTCCTGCTAGCTCAGCCACTGTGTATATGCTCTCCATGGTCTCCTCATCAGGGTTAATAGTTTGGTCAACTGCCTTGGCGATGCTCTCCTTGTTCTTTAGAATCCCACAGAACCATGTGACCAGATGAGGGTTATCATCTGGCAGAGTATCATCTACTGCTTTTCTTCCAGTAATCAGTTGCATCAAAATCACTCCAAATGCATATACATCCGCTTTGGTGGTCACTCTTCCTGTAGCTGTTGATAAGGAAAGGAAGTCATCATACAAACTTGCAAATGGTTCAACTAGTGACATCTAACTAGAAAATAATTATTCATGGTGAACATTGGTGTCAACATACTTGGTATGACACAAGCACATGAAGAGAAAAGATTTTATACACACAACAATAACAAGCCCTAGCCTCAAATCGTAGTAATTTATAGATCCTTAATAAATTAGTCAAAGTCGATAATACGTATATAGTGGCATAGTTAAAATTTAAGTTAGGAGGTTGGGAAAAATTAAAATACATGAATGGAATTAATCATAAAAATATTAATATGTATGAATAATATATATGTAAAATAATGCAATTATCATACAAAATAAAATGTAAATGTAAATTGTAATTTATTTTTCATTCTTAGATTAATTTACTTAGTTGCTCTCAATATTTTTCCATATTTTTGAAATTTCTTCATGATTTTTTTTCTGATAATTTGATCAATCAAGATAAATTGAGAGAATAAATAAAATATAAAAGTGTTAAAAATATAACAACATGCCTGGAAAATTGCATACTAAGTGTATTGATGCTTTAAAAAAAATTATAAAATTTATTTAAATTTTGAGTTTATAACAAAAACCTAAAGGTAAATTGTAAGAGTTACAAGAAATTATATATCAAGTTGGGTAGGAAGGATGAAGAAAATAATGTTTATAAACTTGTTAAGACTAAGGAAATCAAATAAAGAGACTTGCATGGCATCCAATGCATTAATGATAGAAATTAAAGAATGTTACTAGAAGAATATATGTAGAGTAGACTTAAGAAGCATGAGGACTGATATGGAAATGACATAAAAGAGTAGGGAGTGATGTGGACTTCCAACCCATTCATTCATTTTTTTTTTTTTTACAAAATAGAAATTCTACTCTAGCCTAATCTAAATGTATATATATGTGAAGCTCCCTCCTGAAGACTTGAACCTCGGCCCTTACCCACACACCCCACAAACACTTATACTTATGGAGTGATCATCGCATTAAGGGTATGCAGTGGTAGCCCATTCATTCCTAATAACACTAAATTACTAAATTATTGAAGGCTGTACTAAATTAATAACACTAGCTCCTTTGTCAATGACAAGAATGAGAGAATATTTACAACATTATCATTATACACAAATAAGAAAGTTAACTAATTCAAGTATGAGAAAAGCTTCGGCTGACATCAGGGATGGACCAGATGGGGGCCCAGGCCCCATGGTCCATTTTTTTTTTTTTTTTAGTTATTATATATTTAATTTTTGTAGTTGGGCCCCCTTCCAAAACTTTAGAATCTATTCTCCTCGATAAGTCTAGTTAGCCTCACCCAAATAGCAATTATCTAACCCAAAAACTTAACAAAAATATAAAAACATTCACAATAGTGATTGTATTTTAGCAAAAAAAAATTCTTTTACAACCAAAGAACCAAAAAATCATGCATTATTGGAGAAACTAAAACTAAATTTTTTGTAACTGCAATACCAGTTGTTTGTAGCAAGTTGTTAAAAATAAAATACAATATTTTATTAAGAATATATCTTTTTCTTCAATTAAAAAACTCAAATTCTCTCTCTTCCTTTATTATTTTAATGAGTTGTTTATATTATTTTAAATAAAATGATAAAAAAATAGAACATTTGATATTATGTGTATTGTAAAGTGATGTGGTAAAATAGATAAAATAACTTTTTGATGTGTTAAAAGCTAAAAATTTTATCACCACCAATGTGAATGTTCTAACTTTAACTAAAAAAAAAAAAAAATCCTAACTAGCCTAGTATTGAAAAAAAAACATTATTTTTTTTGTTTTTGTTTTTATTTTTGTTGGCAAATGATTGTATCTTAATATATTTGAAAACGTATTTATAAATTTTTACTACTATATGAATGCTTTTTTTTTTTTTTTTTTTCCCTAGCCCTCGTTAGCTTAAAGTCTTAAATCTGTCTCTCGCTGACATTATACTGATACTTCCTCAGTAATATGATTTACCCTGATTGTGCAAATATTTTGGCAGATCGTCCAAGTTTTGAACGACCATTTATCACTATATCAAATTCAATTAGGCCACAAGAACATAAAATCTTTGGTTTTAGTTACCTCCATATTCTGGTGCAAGATAACCAAAAGTCCCAGCTACTCGCGTCGATACAGGGTTCTTCCCATCAGGCGCAATTTTAACCAAACCAAAATCTGCAACCTTGGCCCGCATATCATCCCCAAGAAGTATGTTGGAAGGCTTTAAATCTCTATGAATGAAAATTTGGGGGGCTAAAGTATGCAGGTATTCCACTCCCTGTGCCACATCCATTGCTATCTGAATCCTCTGCTTCCAAGTAAGAAGAGAACACCCATTCTCACCCAAATCAAACAAATGTTGTGTTAACGTCCCTTGTGGCATATACTCATATACCAAGAACCTCTCGTTGCCATTGATACAGCATCCTAAAAGAGAAACCAAATGAATATGCCTCACTTTAGTAAGGACTGAAATCTCTGCCTGAAAATCATTGATTCCTTTGCTACCCTTTGCAGCAGATTCCATCCTTTTCACAGCAACTATAGCTCCATCATGGTATTCTCCTTTGTAGACAACTCCAAAACCTCCCCTACCCAGAATGTTATCTTCATTGAAATTGTTGGTCACCTGTTTTAGAACTTCAATCGAAATTTCAATATTCGGTACACTAGTTGTACCTCCATTTTCAGGATTCACCACTCCTCCAAACTTCCTATGCCTGCTACTAACATAACATTTAATTGAGATAAATAACACAACCACAACAAATATGATCACAGCAATAACTATACCAGCAATCATACCAGGCAAGACGGAAGCACCACTCGACCCCATTCCAGCTTTATTCCCACTAGGCGAGGTGCCATTCGTCCCAATCAAAAGATTACCGGTCGTAGTTAGGTTCACAGAATCTCCAAATTTTGGTATCAACCCAGAAAGGTTATTGTTCGAGACATCAAGAACCTGAAGTCTTGTTATGTTGGTCAAAGCATCCGGAATGGAACCCGTCAATTTGTTATCACCCAGAAACAAATTCCTCAACGATGTGAGTTTTGCAAAGGCAGGAGAGATCGTCCCAACAAATTGCTGCTTAGCAAAATTGATAGTGATAATATTACCCTGTGAGTCGCAGATAATGGAAGTCCAGCCAACGCAGGCGTTGTTACCTATCCAAGATTTGGCTAGCTTGCTTGGATACCCAAATGTTGCAGCGATTTCAAGCAATGTAGTCACTTGGTCATCACATGGACCTGGGGTGTTTTTACAGAAGCTATTGGTACCAAGAGTGTGATTAGTCACGCTAGATGGGAACTGTGGGTAAGGCCCTTGGAGCACATTGTTATCCAAGGAAACGTTTCTCAATGTGGCAATTGACATCAATGAGTCTGGGATGAGGCCTGTGAACTGGTTGTCACTGAGCTGAAGATCGAACAAACTTGTACAGTTTGACAAGTCTGGGATTGGACCAATGAACTCGTTCTCGAATAGCCACACTTGGGACAACTGTGCCATCGACGACAACACGTCGATGGTACCCGACAAGCCATTTTTCTGTCTTTCGAGCCTGAGGTTTCGAATCCTGGATCCTCCGAAGGATTGAGGTAAAGTGCCACTGAGATTGTTATAAGCAAGTCCGAGATCCGTAAGATTCGGGAGGGAACCAAAGAAATCTGGTAAAGAACCAAAAATGTTTGTATCGCTAGCATAGAATCCGAGTAAACTAGTGGCCTGAGTCAACTCGGTAGGGATGGTCCAAGGAGCAATATTATGGTTTTCGCTCAAGTATAAGACCTGTAAGTTTGTGAGTCCTTGGAAGAAACCTGAAGGAATGGAGGAGAAGTTGTTGTTGTCAAGGTAGAGATATCGGAGAGAAGTGTGGTTGGCAAAGGAGGGCATTGGTCCAGAGAAAGAGTTTTCTTGGAGAGAGAGAGTCTCGAGTCGGGTGAGAGTGCCAAGATCCGAGGGAAGAGTGCCTGAGAGAGACTGAGAAATTAATTCGATATCAGTGACACGGCCTCGGTCGCAGACAACGTTTGTCCAATTGCAGTAGTCTGTGCTGTTAGACCAGCCGCTTGGGGCGGTGCTAAAGGAGGCAAGGAGCTTGGCCATGACTGCGGCGTCATCGGCAGATGAAAGAGTTAGGAAGGAGAAAATGAAGGTAGAGAGATAGATCAGTTGAACCATTTGAGTTTGAGAAATAGAAATGGGTTTGAAGTCTGGTAGTCTTGATGTTCAGTTTGGTTATTGTTTGGGTTGTTGGGTGTTATACAGGACTTATTTTCATTTTTAGTACGCAAGAAAGGAGGGAAATGTGAGTCATGTGACCCGGGTTGGAAGGGCCAAGTTAACTGTGTTATAAATTAGGTGGGCCAGGTTTTTGTAAAAAACTAAAAAATTTCTCAATTTTTTTTTCTTCTTTATTTGAGAAAGTGGGGCATGTGATTAAATGATAGAGACTTGACTCGGGACTCGGTAACCGAGCAACTTGCACAAAATGTTTTTGGCTATTTATAACTACATGCAGATTATTGTGTGTCAGAGCTTGGTGATGCCAAGAGGATCTTTTAATTAAGTTCTATGTGCTTTCTAACATCTAAATCAAATATAGTCCTCATTTACTGTCAAAATAGCCAAATATCACTGTAGGGTCTGCTTTTGTTGCCCAAGCCCAAAGGATATGGGTCAAAGGCCCAACGAACCCGGAACAATGAATTTTTAGAGAGTGGATTGAAAGTTTAGGCGCTGGCCGGCGTTCACGAAGCATGAACTCCTTTATCTTTTATTAAAGAAACACTTAGAACATTTTACAACTGGAGGATGCTCCTCGGCCATGAGCCGAGGAGGCCCTTTTTTCCCCTTCGCCACTCCCCCCTTTCTCAGGAGGGATTCCCTTATATTATATACCATTTACCCAACCAATCCTAGCCCTACACTTGTTGAGCGATCAGGAAATTACTCAGGTGCCCGTCCTATCAGCCGCCTCCCACTCTTTTTGTAAGTCGCGGCAACCAAGGCGACGCTGGTGCAGGGTCTTTTCTTCATTAATGCGGCCAGGGCGGTAGTCAGGGGCATTTAATGTGGAGGTGACTGTTTGTCATGAGCTTGTCCCTCCATCAGATTTATATTGCAGGCGCGTGGTATTCCCCCTCGGCCCTTTAAGTAGTCATGAAGGCTTCCTTGGAAGTGTTTGCTGGTTGCCTTAAGTTCTCGGATGTCCGATGATGGGGTCGTCCTCGGCATGGCCTAGTTGTGCGCCTGGGCTTCTTCTTTTCATCCTCGGATTTTGGGTGCCTCCTCGGCTCGGGCTTTCAGCCCAGGAACGAAGTGGGCTGGGCCGTAGGATTCCTTGGCCCCACAATAGCCCCTCAAAATCTTGCTATCCGCACCCTCGGGCGGAGGGGAGGATTTTGATGTCCTCGGGCCTGCAACGCGTCCCATTGAGTCTGGCCCTCTATTGGTACTGGAGTCTTTTCCTCTGCCCCAGAAGCGTTACTGGCGCCTCGAAGCGCACGATGCGCCTTTCATTAAATCAAGACGGCTCTGTGCTCCCCACATTCAACGGGAGGATGATAATCCAACGGTGGGGATTCGCCTAACATTTATGGGCGGGAAAACCCGCGCGGCTCCTTGATTTGGGGTATAAATACCCACTCGAAAGGTCGGTCACTTTGTTTACTCGCATTCAAGAGTCTACATCTCCAGCGTAAAAAGCCTATCTGAGGAGCTTCTACTCATTTCTGTAAGTCGCTCTATCCTTCTTCGTATTTTCTTCCTCTCTGTTCTTCCTTCTCTTTCATTTGCTCTTTCTTAGCTCACTTAGGCATCATTTGGGATGGGTAGATTTAAGAAATATGTTTATACCGAAGAGGCGATGGAGAAATTCATCGCCGACTATAATATACCAAACAACGTGGGCTTGAGGTATTGTGAGGAGGGCGAGTGGCGCTTTCGGAGGCAGGAGGGTGAGGTGGTGATTCCCATCGTTGCCTTCGTTGAAGGTGGCATGAGAATACCCATAGGGCCGGTGATGAGGGGCTACCTGACGTACTTCCGGCTAGCCCCCACCCAGTGTGCCACCAACGTCTTCAGAATTCTGGGTTGTGTGGACGCCCTGAACGAGAAGATGGAGTTGAGGTTGACCCACCACGACGTTAACTGGTGTTATAACCTCTAGTGCCTGAAGGGCAAATCTTACTACCTGAAGACCAGGAATGATAGGGTCCGGCTCATTCAGTGCCTCCCTGAGTCCAGCAAGGGGCTGAACAAGGACTTCCTCATCGTGTCTGGAGAGTGGCACGATGGCCTTCACTGCCCAATGACGGAGGGGACCCCAGGTGGGGCAGTGGGAAAATGGGGGGAGGGCTCTAGGACCCTAATCAGTTCCATTCCTTATTTCGTCTGTTTCTTTTGCACTGTTTGGTTATTAATGTGAACGTGTCTTCTTTTGCAGATCCGCACGCCTTCACCCGCCACTTCAGTCTGATCAACCGGGAAGACTTGCAGAAGGCGCTGAGGGCGGAGGTTTTCGTGAACGAAGCCGATAATCAAGTTAGGGCCGCTCACCAGATCTTGGGATACGACCCGACTCAAAAGTCATTTGCGGCGCCGAAGTACGTGATCAGAGCAAAGGATCCTCGGCTTCGGAAAATAACCGTGACCGAGGACGGGTTCCGGTTCCCCGAAGAGCCCTCCACATCAGGAGTAACACCTGTGGGTCCTTCTTCCTCCCTTAGACTCTCAGAGCCCGCCGAAGAAGGCCTAGAGAGGGAAGTGGAAGTTGCCGATTTTGGCCCTGCCGAGGACGAGTTTGACGTTTTTGAACAAGTTCACCAGTCCGAGGATCCTCCAGGAGACCTGGGCGATCCTCGTCTGACAGAAGCAGACTTCCCAGTGTCCAAGTCCCCTCCCCGGCAAAAAATGGGTTAAAAGAAGAGGCCCCAATCTAGCCTGTTAGATCTGATCGAAGGCTAACCGGGGAAATCCGAGCCCAAGCTTCCTCCTCCTCCTCCCAAGACTCGCTATGCCCAGGGCGGGTCGGCCCCTACCCAGTCAAGGCTTCCTCCTTCTCCGCCTCAGACGAGTCTGCCTTCTAGGCACGAGCCCTCTGATCCCAAGAAGAAAAAGGATAAGGGCAAAAGGCCAGCTGAGGAAAAGTCCGAGTCCCCCAAGGAGGAGGGCGATACTCGGCTGTCGTCCAAACAGTTGAAGATAGGCTCCCGAGGCCAGGATAAACAGGTTAACGCCCAGCCCGAGGCTCAGGCCTAGCTTCTCGCCCCAATGCTCCATGGGGAGCTTCTAAGGGAAGACTCCTCCCTTAGGGATTTCAAAGAGGGCAAAGGCACATATGTGGCCGACGCGCTGGAAAGGTGCCTGCTACTCCCGGCTGACATGGCGGAGCTGAGGACTATGAGGAGTAGAGAGGTCTTCCTCTGCCTCAAGCGGTACTTGGGAATGGCAAGTCCCTCAACACTTACCATTTTTTCCTAGCTTCAGCTTTCTCTTCCCCTTTTCTGCGCTCAGCTAACCGTGTACTTGTTTTGTTGGGCAGGCCATTTAGGCCACTTAGGTTGGAGGACGTGGCCCGTGACCAGGGGAAAGCCATGGACGTGGAACGTGAGAAACACCTGGAGGCCACATGGACCCTTAAAAACTCCAAGGCTGATCTTGCCAAGGCCCGGGAGGAGCTGAGGGCGATGACCAGTGCTTGGGATAATGCCCTGTCAGGCCTCGCTGGCTTCCAGAAGCAGGCCGAAGATCAGTCGAAGTGCCTGGGCAAGGCAGAGGAGCAGCTGAAGACTGCAAGGGAGCTGCTTACTGGTCTGCCAAAGAAGGTGGCTGCTGCCGAGGAAGCCAAGAGGGTGGCCGAGTGGGCCAGGGACGAGGCTGTGAGGGCCAAGTTTGAGGCTGACCATGGCAGGGAGGACGCCCTGGCCTCTAAGCAGGAAGCCGAGGAGGAGGCCTATGCTGCGGGGATGGCTGAGACAGAAGCAGCCTTTAGGGCTCAAGTCCCCGAGCTGTGCAGGCGCTACTCTGCTGAGGTTTGGAAGGAGGCTCTCAGGCAGGCTGGGGTTGAGGCCTCGTCCGACTTGTGGAAGGAGGAAAGCGTGTACTACCCTCCTGCCATCCGCGAGGCAGCTCCAGGTGGCGCTGAGGCCGGAGAGGCTGCAGAGGAAGTCGGTGCTGCTACGGGTGAGGACACCTCAATCGCTGAACCCATGGGTGAGCTCGTCCAAGTAAGTGACCCTCCCAAGGTAGCTGAACCAGGTGAGGGCCCCGTTGAGGAGGCACCCCAGGAGGTTACGAAGTCAACCACTGAAGCTGAGGTTCCTGCTGCTGAGGAGGCAGCCGTTCTTGCCGCGCCTTCGCAGGCTGTCCCTTCTGGCCAAAGCTCAGAAGGCCCTGAAGCTGCTATGGTCCAGCCCCCTGCTGAGGGAGGAAAATAAGTGGGCAAGGCAGGCCCCTCGACGCCGTCGTCTCTCTTGTCTTTTGCATATTTCCCTTTTTTTTTTGAATTGTAATGTGACATTCATCATGTAACCCTTATGGATTTAATGCAATGTGATTTCTGTTTCTCTTTCCAATTGTTCTGGCTGTTTGTACATCTGTGTGTTATTCGTTTTCTTTTTCCCTTGTTGTCCTTCTTTTTTTTTTACTTGCATGATTTTATCACCAATTATACTTCGGCCAGTCATGGCAGCGATTGTAATAACGTGAAGGTACGTACGCATAGGCCGGTACTTCATGTCCCCGGGACTAGGCAGGACTCTTTCTTTCCCAACGTTCCAACACTTAGAGTCTTCTGGAGTAGTTAGCTTCCCCATAGGTGAGAGTCCGAGGACCATGCAGTGCCCAGGTTCTGTCTAACACTTAAGATCATCTGAAATAGTTAGTTTCCCCATAAGCTTGAGTCTGAGGACCATGCAGTGCCTTGGTTCTGTCTAACACTAAGAATCCTCTGAAGTGGTTAGTTTCCCCACAGGCCTGAGTCCGAGGACCATGCAGTGCCTTGGTTCTGTCTAACACTTAGGATCATCTGAAGTGGCTAGTTTCCCCATAGGCCTGAGTTTTAGGACCATGCAGTGCTTTGGTTCTGTCTAACACTTAGAATCCTCTGGAGTTGTTAGTTTCCCCATAGGCCTGAGTCCGAGGACCATGCAGTGCCTTGGTTCTGTCTAACACTTGGTCTTTGAAGTGGTTAGTTTCCCCATAGGCCTGAGTCCGAGGACCATGCAGAGCCTTGGTTCTGTCTAACACTTGTCCTTCTGAAGTAGTTAGTTTCCCCATAGGCCTGAGTCCGAGGACCATGCAGTGCCTTGGTTCTGTCTAACACTTGGTCTTGGAAGTAGTTAGCTTCCCCATAGGCCTGAGTCCGAGGACCATGCAGAGCCTTAGTTCTGTCTAACACTTGTTCTTAGAAGTGATTAGTTTCCTCATAGGCCTGAGTCCGAGGACCATGTAGTGCCTTGGTTCTGTCTAACACTTGGCCTTCTGAAGTAGTTAGTTTGCCCATAGGCCTGAGTCCGAGGACCATGCAGTGCCTTGGTTCTGTCTAACACTTGGTCTTCTGAAGTAGTTAGTTTCCCCATAGGCCTGAGTCCGAGGACCATGCAGTGCCTTGGTTCTCTCTAACACTTGGTCTTCTGAAGTAGTTAGTTTCCCCATAGGCCTGAGTCCGAGGACCATGCAGTGCCTTGGTTCTCTCTAACACTTGGCCTTCTGAAGTAATTAGTTTCCCCATAGGCCTGAGTCCGAGGACCATGCAATGCCTTGGTTCTGTCAAACACTTGGCCTTCTGAAGTAATTAGTTTCCCCATAGGCCTGAGTCCGAGGACCATGCAGTGCCTTGGTTCTGTCTAACACTTGGTCTTCTGAAGTAGTTAGTTTCCCCATAGGCCTGAGTCCGAGGACCATGCAGTGCCTTGGTTCTGTCTAACACTTGGCCTTCTGAAGTAATTACTTTCCCCATAGGCCTAAGTCCGAGGACCATGCAGTGACTTGGTTCTATCTAACACTTGGCCTTCTGAAGTAATTAGTTTCCCCACAGGCCTGAGTCCGAGGACCATGCAGTGTCTTGGTTCTGTCTAACACTTGGCCTTCTGAAGTAATTAGTTTCCCCATAGGCATGAGTCCGAGGACCATGCAGTGCCTTGGTTCTGTTTAACACTTGGTCTTCTGAAATAGTTAGTTTCCCCATAGGCCTGAGTCCGAGGACCATGCAGTGCCTTGGTTCTGTCTAACACTTGGTCTTCTAAAGTAGTTAGTTTCCCCATAGGCTTGAGTCCGAGGACCATGCAGTGCCTTGGTTCTGTCTAACACTTGGCCTTCTGAAGTAATTAGTTTCCCCATAGGCCCGAGTCCGAGGACCATGCAGTGCCTTGGTTCTGTCTAACACATGTTCTTCTGAAGTAGTTAGTTTCCCCATAGGCCTGAGTCCGAGGACCATGCAGAGCCTTGGTTCTGTCTAACACTTGGCCTTCTGAAGTAGTTAGTTTCCCCATAGGCCTGAGTCCGAGGACCATGCAGTGCCTTGGTTCTGTCTAACACTTGGCCTTCTGAAGTAATTAGTTTCCCCATAGGCCTGAGTCCGAGGACCATGCAGTGCCTTAGTTCTATCTAACACTTGTACTTGGAAGTGGTTAGTTTCCCCATAGGCCTGAGTCCGAGGACCATGCAGAGCCTTGGTTCTGTCTAACACTTGGTCTTCTGAAGTAGTTAGTTTCTCCATAGGCCTAAGTCCGAGGACCATGCAGTGCCTTGGTTCTGTCTAACACTTGGTCTTCTGAAGTTGTTAGTTTCCCTATAGACCTGAGTCCGAGGACCATGCAGAGCCTTGGTTCTGTCTAACACTTGGTCTTTGAAATGGTTAGTTTCCCCATAGGCCTGAGTTCGAGGACCATGCAGTGCCTTGGTTCTATCTAACACTTGGTCTTTGAAGTGGTTAGTTTCCCCATAGGCCTGAGTCTGAGGACCATGCAGAGCCTTGGTTCTGTCTAACACTTATCCTTCTGAAGTAGTTAGTTTCCCCATAGGCCTGAGTCCGAGGACCATGCAGTGCCTTGGTTCTGTCTAACACTTGGCCTTCTAAAGCAGTTAGTTTCCCCATAGGCCTGAGTCCGAGGACCATGCTGCGCATTGGTTCTGTCTAACACTTGGTCTTGGAAGTAGTTAGTTTCCCCATAGGCCTGAGTCCGAGGACCATGCAGACCCTTGGTTCTGTCTAACACTTGTTCTTGGAAGTGGTTAGTTTCCCCATAGGCCTGAGTCCGAGGACCATGTGGTGCCTTGGTTCTGTCTAACACTTGGCCTTCTGAAGTAGTTAGTTTGCCCATAGGCCTGAGTCCGAGGACCATGCAGTACCTTGGTTCTGTCTAACACTTATACTTGGAAGTGGTTAGTTTCCCCATAGGCCTGAGTCCGAGGACTATGCAGTGCCTTGGTTCTGTCTAACGCTTTCATTTCTCTGTAAGTGGGGGTTTGTCCTCGGACTGCTTTACGGGAGACGATTCCTCCTTCGGTCGGATTATGATCTTACACGTGGCGTTGATCTCGCCTCCAGCTCGAGCCCCCATCTTTTTTATTTACGAAGCGTCCCTTGGCCGTTCGTGTTCCGCGCTTGAAGCTTCGGTGCGCGAGACGCGCCTTCATTAATGGCCTCGTGAAGTAACATAAGTCCAACGGTCTACAGCCCCCTTGGAATTTGGTAGCTTCATTATTATCCCTGCTGGTAACTCTCTTTTCGAATTCTGTGTAGATTAATTCTCACCAACCCTCATCCTCTATATAAGGCTTTCCGGGGGGATGGTTTCTCCATACTCCATGAACCTCCCAACACAAATAGAAAGAACACACCTTTTCAGCTCCCCAGGCCCCTTTGATAACCCCGCCGGAATTGTGACTAGAGTTAGTAGATATGGGGCGGCTTTGGGCGGGTGTGAGGACATCCGTGCCAAGAGCCGTTGTGGCCGCAGCCCCCACCGGGCTTTCGGTGCGGCAGCGTCTAGGCATAACCCCGATGGCGCCATGCACGGTGGCCCAGAGGGATGTCGTTGAAGTACCTAACGTCTCTCCTCAGAGCGCACCCCCAACGGAGGAGACATGCGAACTCACATCATGGGCGGTGCTCGAGTGTTGCCGTCTCCAACGGCCAACGTTCGTGGGGGTTGGAGAAAATCAAGGGAACATCACGGGGGAGGGCGTCTCGGAGCCCCTGCATCTGCTCCTCGCTTTGTTCAAGCTCCGCCGCTCCGAGAAAGGAGTTGTTGGTGGCCTTGAAACAAGCCAGCCTCAGCCCCCTTCCGCCCGCTTACTGTCAAGTTCTCCCATTCTCTTGATGCCAGTAAGGGTATGGGTTGACACTTCCCTCTAACTAGTTTTAGGACGGGTCCGCCTGGGCCTCTGATTGTAGGACTAGCTGGTAGGAACAGTTTTAAAACACGCCTGCCTGAGCCTCTGATTGTAATTTGTAACTTTTCTTTTTATGAAATAATATCAAGCTTTCTTTCTTTGCTGTTGAATCTTCTGTCTCGAGCTTTTGTCTTTCTGCAGTGTTTGTTTGGTAGTTCTTTTTTTTTTCTTTTTGCATCACCACCGATCTTCCGTAGAATGGTTATTTAGAACAGTCGCCTGTTGCGCCGGCCGGTGCACTAATCCTTCCCACAGACGGCGCCAATTGTAGGGTCTGCTTTTGTTGCCCAAGCCCAAAGGATATGGGTCAAAGGCCCAACAAACCCGGAACAATGAATTTGTAGAGAGTGGATCGAAGGTTTAGGCGCTGGCCGGCGTTCACGAAGCATGAACTCCTTTCTCTTTTATTGAAGAAACACTTAGAACATTTTACAACTGGGGGATGCTCCTCGGCCCATGGCCAAGGAGGCCTTTTTTTCCCCTTCGCCAGTCCCCCCTTTCTCAAGAGAGATTCCTTTACATTATATACCATTTACCCAACCAATCCTAGCCCTACACTTGTTGAGCGATCAGGAAATTACTCAGGTGCCCGTCCTATCAGCCGCTTCCCACTCTCTTTGTGAGTCGCGGCAACCAAGGCGACGCTAGTGCGGGGTCCTTTCTTCATTAATGCGGCCAGGGCGGTAGTCAGGGGCATTTAATGTGGAGGTGACTGTTTGTCATGAGCTTGTCCCTCCATCAGATTTATATTGCAGGCGTGTGGTATTCCCCCTCGGCCCTTTGAGTAGTCATGAAGGCTTCCTTGGAAGTGTTTGCTGGTTGCCTTAAGTTCTCGGATGTCCGATGATGGGGTCGTCCTCGGCATGGCCTAGTTGTGCGCCTGGGCTTCTTCTTTTCATCCTCGGATTTTGGGTGCCTCCTCGGCTCGGGCCTTCGGCCCAGGAACGAAGTGGGCTGAGCCGTAGGATTCCTTGGCCCCACAATCACATTTTAGTAAAATTTGTGACAAATTAGTACTGTTTTAAAAATATTTAGTAATTTATCACTTTTTTAATATTCGCGTTTTACAAAATTGAGTTTTAAATAGTACTCGAGTTTAGTGAACTCGAGTTCCTAGTGAGTCGCCAACATAGCACTACTGACCTGGAATTTGTGTAATTAAAAAAATAACGTGGTACTCGATATTAGTGATACCAAGTTTCTTTATAGTACTCGAGCTTCATACAGTTGAGTACCTTATTTTTCTTTTTTCTTTTTTTCCTTTTTCTTCAAAGCTTTAGCACTTTCATGAAACTTGTCAAGTCAAAGAAAATGGCAGGCATTTATGGCCAAAGTGTGGTCCATTTTGGCCAAAACAAAAGAAGCATGAATTTGGTTTGCATGTTAGGTGTTATTCGTGGCCATCTTCTTTGACAATTCATGAAGAACATTTAATGTAAACTCTTGCATTTCTTCACGCATGAAACTTCTTGAATATCATGTATCTTCTTGACATGGGTATGCAAACCATTTAATGGTTTGTTGGCTAATGTCAAGCCACTAATTTTGATTATTCAAGCCATTCCAACATAAACAAAAAGTAGAAAAAGGAAAGAAAAAGAAAAAAAAAAACAAGGTTCTCGATTGTATGAAGCTCAAGTACTATAAAGAAACTCGATTTCGGTACTATCAAGTACCACATTATTTTTTTAATTACGCAAATTCCTAGTCAACAGTGCCATGCTAGCAACTCACTAGGAACTCGAGTTCACTGAACTCGAGTACTATTTAGAACTCAATTTTGTGAAACTCGAGTACTAAAACAGTTGTAGATTCCTACAAATTTTTGAAATAATGCTAGTTTGCCACAAATTTTGCCAAAACGTGATATTTGGCTATTTTCACCCCCATTCACTCATGAAATTCAGGTTGAATGATTGGTAAAATCATAAGAGAGACTTGTTCTCATGACATGCAGTGAATTAGAGAGACAAATTTTCCATTTCATTAAATTATAAATGTGTTGGGAAATTTAGACCCCGGTTGATAGAATTAACAAGTTTTAAACCCAAGTTGTTAATTAGATTTATTATGAATAAACTTGTTAAAACAAACAAACATCAATATCATGTCAATAATGAATGCAGCGGAAAAGTAAATAAGACAAAATATGATGACCCAGGAAAACCAATGAAACCAACCAGTTTCACAGTAAAAAACCTGGGGGGAAACCTTCCCGAAAAGCAATTCACTATAGTAAAGAGAAGTTTCAGATCTAGTACAAAACCTTTGTCCCTAGACTCTACAATCCCCGTAGATGAACTCACAGCAGAAACCTTCTACCGCTTCAGAACCTCTGAACTCTTCAACTTATGAACGCCACCCTTTGATGCACGAATCCCAATACGTGACTAACCAATTGCGCGGATCCCAGTACGCGACTTCAGAACACCAACTAGAAGAAGAATGTTGGATGCAAAGTTCTTCACTTCATCAATAATG
Source organism: Quercus ilex subsp. ballota (assembly GCA_032727855.1). Lineage (NCBI taxonomy): Eukaryota > Viridiplantae > Streptophyta > Magnoliopsida > Fagales > Fagaceae > Quercus > Quercus ilex. The sequence continues at coordinate 772,127 of JAVFWQ010000028.1, forward strand.
AAGACCTAGAAGCACTTGGTTACAAAACCCTAAGGCGCAAAGACGCAGTAGCTTCTTTCAGAGAGAATAATCTTTTGAATATGTTCTCCTATGTATTCTCTTATGTGACGGCCTTTAAAATAAGCCTTATATAGGTCTAGGGTTGTGAGAAAAGAAACCCTACACAAATACAAAAGCCTGGCCCAAAAAATCAAAAAGCTGAAAATTCTGATTTCCCGTAACCTCGATCGATCGAGAGGTGTCGGGAGGTGTCGAGGTTTAATGAATCTCTACAAATAGCAGCTATCGAGGAGGTGTCGAGAAGGTATCGAGGGGACAGAAACTTTCTCGATCGATCGACCAGCTATCGAGAAGCTATCGAGATTGCGATAAGAATCAGCTGAAGATCTCGACAGATAGCCAGGTGTTGAGGTAGCTATCGAGAGGTGTCGAGATTTAAAAACTTTGCACTTCAGCTTGCTTTTTCTTGGACAGACTTGATGACTTCAACACTTGACCTTGAAACATTGTTTCTTGAAGTATTAAAAACACCTAGAACTACCCAATTACAAGTAGAGTGCGTTTTGTCAAAAGGATTTGCCAATTTACATAAAATATGTCCTTAACAAAATGTAGGGACTAATTCAAGGCTTAGTTTATGGGTGTTAAGTTGTGGTTTTTTCATGTTTGATTTACTGGCTATTTGATTGTAATTCATGTAATTATTTACTTGTATTGATTTGGCTTGTTGGGCTGCAGAAAGGTTTTTTCCATTAGATTTTCTGATTTTTCTCTTCGATAACACATCTAGTTTTATCTTTGGTTTGCATTTCTTTACTTACTACCCTTGGTTTAATTGCTTTGTTCAATTATGCTCATCCATGCATTACTTTGTTATTTTGGTTAGTTAATTACGAAAATTTCGCATCCATTGTGATTAGTTTAAAATTATTCAAGTTGTAATTAAAATTGGGGATCCAAATTAGCATCTAGTAATTAGGCTAGTACACTTTCGATGGGTCTTAGACAAATTATTTTATATTAATTATTTAAAATTTTTCAAGAGTCTTGTAATTCAATTAACATCAAAATTTTAAATTTTGTTCCGTTCTGCCAGAATGACCGGAATTTTCCATGCCAATGCTAAGTCCTATGCAAAGGACCCCCTTATTCACATCAATCAGTTTATAAATATGTATATTTACATTGTTGCCATAATAACTGTGTATATTTACTTAGCCGTTACTATTCACATGTAAATCTATTTTTTAGTAGTATAATGAAGTGTAGTATAAACTAGATAATTTGATGTGAATGTTTTTTAAAAATTGTTGTGTAAAGTATATAAAATAGGTATTTATGTTAAAATAGATAAAAAATTTTGCATGAGCTAACATGAATGCTCTTATAAACTTCCAAGCATTTATTTATTCAGAAAGTCTTCTTGGACTTGAGGAAATATTACCATCCAAATGGACCGTAATTTTGATTAGGAGTTCCAGCTAACCAGTGACTTGACTGCTCTTAAGAATCGGCCACAAAAGCCTCACCGTGAATAATGTATCGTGAATGCTCTTATAAACTACCAAGCATTTATTCATTCAGAAAGTCTTCTTGGACTTGCGGAAATATTACCATCCAAATGGGCCGTAATTTTGATTAAGAGTTCCAACTAACCAGTGACTTGACTGCTCTTAAGAATTGGCCACAAAAGTCTCACCGTGAATAATGTAAGTTGTAGAAACAAATAGCGTATTCTGCTTTAAATTTTGATAAAGAGTTCCAACTAATCCAATTACTTGACTGCTCTTAAGAATTAGACCCAAATTCATCATCATGAAATAATGTAAATTTTATGACCAAATATCATATTCTGCTTTGAATTTTGATGAAGAGTTCCAACGAATGCAATGACTTGACTGCTCTTAAGAATTATTACCCCAAAAAGATCAGGCAGTACAAAACGTTTCAGTCCATTTTCGCAGCAGGTCCTTGATAAACTTTTCTTTCTAACTTAAAGTGTACGCTGGGAGCTAGTATATCCTGTACCCGGCATATATGCCGGGTACCTCACAAGGGGGCGGGACCCACACACTGTGGGGTACCCAGTATATATGCTGGGTACAGGATATAAAAATCAGTACACTGGGATACAAGGGATATGGTAGTTTTGTATATGACCTAGTATCTATAAGATCCTTGGGCCAATTCATATTGACATGAAACATACTTAGGTATAATTCTTTGTGTTATAACTTGGGTTTCTGGATTAAATTCAAGCATAGAGCTTATTAAATATATGGAGTACAGAAATATGGTTTATTGGCTTATTGGCCAATGCATTTTCTTGTGGGTATTTATAGCTTCTAAGATCACATGATTGAATTTAAGTGGAGAACTTAATCATGGTTTTCAGACCCAAAACGTTCATAAAACTAGTAAAGAGAAAGATTTAAGGTTTTTGAGGTTGGACTAAGGTTTGACTGAGGATGAACTATGATGATGTCATAATTAATTTAGAATTAATTAAAATAAAATAATGTATTAAATTTGTAAATATTAGAAAAATTGACTAAAAGTATCTTTAAAAATTGAAACAAAGTTTCTAATAAATTTTCATGATATTATAAGGTTAACATAAAATAGTACATTATAAAGTTAATAGATGTTAACATATATAGTGTTGTGAGGTTTAGGCCCAACTAGATTACTTGTATAGCACACATTCTTGTACTACACTCTTGCTTGTACTGCACACATATGCCTCCTATATAAAGGCACTTATGTATATTCTATCATTTGAGAAATACAATACAATTATTCAGTATTTCTAACATGGTATCAGAGCCACTACTCTAATCCTCTAGTGTGCCGCTCTTAAGCAGTCTTGTCTTCTTGGGTGTCATCCACTGCAGCCGTTGTTGTGAGCAGCAACACTAACTCCACCGCAACTCTAGTACATCAAAGACAATTGCCTTGCTGCCGCCACCACTTCCACTTCTCCGATCAGACCACAAATTGCACCATCAGAAAGTAATCTCTCCGATTTGCTCTTCTATGAAAAATCGTCTTCATCGGACCTTTCACGCGCCTCCATGCATCGCTACAAGTCTCGACATTAAAATCACACGCCACCATGCATCGCCAATCCTCTTCACGCGCCACCATGTGCTAGAACTCAGTCCGTTGACGTCATTGGTTATGCCGCATTAGCCTAGTAATGTCATTAAGCCACATCATCACTGCTTGCGTCAGCAACATGTCAACTTGCTTATGTCAGCACTCAGTTAGCGATTACGTCATCACTGTTGACTTTTTGGTTGACCGTTGACCACTGCCTTTAACAGTTGACTTTTTGTCTGGGTTGCCTTTTTGCAATCCAGGTGCTCCTTACCTAGTTTTTCGAGTAGATTTCTTTTTTACAGTATTTTGCTTCTAAATGAAGAATAAGGACATGTCTTTTTCTTGTTGCAATAATCGTCACTAACAATTCAGCAAACGTTTTTGCAATCTTTGCATATGTTTTGGCCACAATATTGAGACTTACTATCATCGCAACAAAACAACTGTTTCAATTTCTGCTGCTATTGTTGCTAACACTGAGAGTGTCCAACCAATGGCTCCTGTCTCTACACAGTCTAAATCTTTAGGATACACTTTCACCATGTCCACAGATGACCTTAAAAACATCATCGCTAATGTCATTCATATAGTTGGTAATGTATCTTATTCCTCTTTTCTCTCAGCTTTATCTTTTATGTCTCCTTCCTCTTAGCTTATGGATTCTACTTGTTGCAATCACATGACACCTCACTTGTCTTTATTTTATGAACTTAAACTTACAACACATCCTCTTAATATTTGCACAGCAAATGGTTTTACAATGTCTGGTCATAATATAGGTTCCGTTTCAACCTCCAACCTCTCGGTTCCTAGGGTCTTTAATATTCCTGACCTTTCTTACAATTTATTTTCTTTGGGACAATTAGCTGAGTTGGGTTATCGTATTATATTTGATTATTCTGGTGTATTGTGCAGGATCCGAGGACGGGACAGGAGCTTGGGACCAGTCCCAGAGTCGGGCGTATGTTTCCCATGGACAACTTTCGTCTTCCACTTGTTGCTCCTGTTTCTGTTGTTGTAGCGGCTACAGTCTCTTCAATTCCTTCCCTTGCATTTTGGCATGCTCGACTTGGTCATGCATCTTCCTCTCAGGTACAACAATTGGCTTCTAGAGGTTTGTTAGGTTCAGTATCTACAGAAAATTTTGATTGTGTTTCATGTCAGTTAGGAAAACAACCAGTTTTGCCTTTTAATACTAGTGAATCAATATCCATTGATATCTTTGACTTTATTCATTTTGATGTTTGGGGGCCTTCTTCTATCTCTAGTATTGGTAGGTCTCGATATTTTGTTGTCTTTGTTAATGATTATGTTGGAAATATGCACGTACGTAGCAGAAAATTAACGGATATACTTCATTCAAAATTGATAACATGCACTACGTAAGTTTCAAAATATAGAACAAGAGAGTGTACTTTGGTGCAGTGAATTTCAAAACCAAAGATCAAGAGTTCTCGGGAACACTTTCAATCTTCACTCCAATTCCACTCACGACCAAGATGTGTGGTCTCTCAATCAGTTATATGTGTATATTCTAAAAGAGAATGAGAGAGTGTCCAACACCCACATACATACTATTTCATGAACTTGTTGTGTATTACAAAATTCTGTATATTTCTCTCCCAATAACTGATTATCTAATTGGGTTAGCTTTTTGGGCCTTTCCAATTGGGCTCTAGTATGTGGCTTGAAGTTTGACCAAAAGGGAACGAATAAAACACTAGCTCCAATGGGTCTTGGGATTTTCTATCAACTCTTGACAAGTCCAAAGTTACAATTAATTATATTTAATACCACCATATAAATATAATTGCACTCTACGCCTTATTAATAAATTATATCCCAAGACTATTGTACATGCAACCCTTTCATAAAATATTCGTAGTAATACAAAGTCATGAATGAAGACTGCCACTTTGTAGATTACTATATCTTAATCCTTGAGTACCTAATTTAATCATTTTAAGTTATTCATTATATATTTATGAAATCTAATTTCATAAATATATACTTTAGTAATTTCTTACCAGAGTGGTTTGGTCTAACTCTCTGAATAACTGAACCCATTAAACTTATCTCAAGAGAATATTTTATATCTCCGTTAAGAGACTATGAATTCCATCTTGAGAATATATGTTCCATCAACACTAAATGTGGCTGCCTAACATACTAAGGTTTTGACTGTTACTTTAGATCCCATTCCTGATAAATCAAAGCAACCTACACTTCATGATCAGGTCCATTATTCTCTCAGGATTAAGAGTTCATATAAATACAAGTCGTGAGATTTATTATTCAATTGACAGTCATTAGGAGAATAATAAATCTCACAGCGGTCCAGTTCAATATGTCTTAACTCTTAAAACATATCAACATATCAACTAGAAGTCTTCACTTCCATGATCAAGACAAATCATCTTAGTTGATATATTATAGTTTTCGTAGATGAAATGCCCAATTTCATCACCAACTACGAATTAAAATTCTGAGTTTACAAATAACTTGTGACTTATATCTTCTGTGACTAAATCACATACTATGCATCTCATAGACTAAATGATAATGTCCGAATATTCATATTATCATTATTTTAAATAATAATAAAATAACTTTATTAATCACAATATTAAGTCATACATAACATCATACAATATGATTTAAGGGCATTAATCCTAACAGATTACTCTCGCTATAGCTGGATTTTTAATATGAAATACCGTTCCGAATTATTGCAAGTATATTCTAATTTTGCAGAAATTGTTCCTGCTCCTGATCATCTTGTAACTGTTCCTAATTCTCCTGTAGACATCTCTGTCCAACCACTAGATATCCTTAATCCCTTTCCTAGTTCACCTTTTAATGAACAAGTGGAAGACGAACAAGTCGAAGACAAGCTACCTAACCCTGAGCTTGGGTCCCCTGCTCTTGCTCCGCCTGAAGATCTTGCACAAGACATTCCACCTCGTCACTCAACTCGAGTAAGATCCATTCCTGCACATTTACTTGACTATCATTGTTACACTGCTTAAGCCTTACACCTATTGTGAGGCTTCCACTGACCCTTTATGGTAGATTACAATGAAAGAGGAACTTGATGCATTATCTAAAAATCATACTTGGGATTTGGTGACTCTCTCCCTTAGGAAATTTGTGGTTGGTTGTAAGTGGATCTACAAAATTAAGACTCGCTCTGGTGGGTTCACTAAGCGTTACAAAGCCCGTCTTGTTGCAAAAGATTTTACACAGGAGTATGGGATTGATTATGAAGAGACCTTTACTTTAGTTGCTCGTATTTCATCTGCTTGTGCTCTCTTAGCTGTTACTGTTGCCAGTAAATGAGATCTTTTTTAGATGGATGTCAAAAATGCATTCCTTAATGGGGATTTAAGTGAAAAAGTTTATATTCAACCTCCTCCTAGTCTCTCTGTTGAATCAAACAAGGTTTGTCACATTCGATATGCACTTTATGGCCTTAAACAAACTCCACGAGCTTGGTTTGCCAAATTCAGCTCTACCATCTCTTGCTTGGGTTACATGGCCAGTCATTATGATTCTGCCTTATTTCTTTGTCACACTAACAAAGGCACTATTTTATTTCTCCTGTATGTGGATGATATGATCATAACTGTTGACGACCTCAGTGACATTCAAGAACTCAAGAATTTTCTTAGTCAACAGTTTGAGATGAAAGATCTTGGACATCTCAGCTACTTCTTGGGTCTTGAAATCACAAATTCTACATATGGACTTTATATTACTCAAGCCAAGTATGCCTCTGAACTCTTGTCTTGAGCTGGACTTACTGATAGTAAGACTGTTGACACTCCAGTTGAGCTTAATGCGCATTTGACTCCCTCAGGAGGGAAACCATTGTCTAATCCCTCTCTTTACAGATACTTGGTTGGCAGCCTAGTTTATCTCACTGTCACTTGTTCAGACATTTCCTATATTGTTCACCAGGTGAGCCAGTATCTATCTACTCTACGATCGACTCACTATGTTGCTGTTTTGTGCATTCTTTGATACCTAAAGGGCACTATCTTCAATGGTCTTTTCTACTCTACTTAGTCTCCTCTTATTCTCCATGCATTTTCTCATGCTATTTGGGCAGGATATCCCTCCGATTGCAGGTCGACCACTAGTTATTGTTTTCTTCTTGGTTCTTCTCTGATTTCTTGGAGAAGCAATTAACAAACTCATGTGGCCTGCTCCAGTACTGAAGCAGAATATCATGCCCTTGCTAATTCCACATCTGAGCTCCTTTGGTTATGATGGCTTCTCAAAGACTTAGGTGTGTTCACATCTTCTGCTACTCCTCTTTATTGTGACAACTAGAGTGCCATTCATATTACTTACAATGATGTCTTCTATGAATGGACTAAAGATATCAAGATCGATTGTCATTTTATTTGTTATCGTCTTGTCCATGGTGCTCTCAAGCTGATCTCAATCTCCTCTAAAAATCAACTTGCAGATATCTTCACCAAGTCACATCCTAAGGGATGCCTTCGTGATTTGGTTAACAACCTCAAGCTGGTCTCACATCCACCTTGAGTTTAAGGGGGGCTGTTAACATATATAGTGTTGTGGACTGATGGAAATTTAGACCCCTTAAAACAACCAGATTGGTTAGCCTAGTTAATTAGCCAAGTTGTTACTTAGTCAAATTATGCAATTCTAGGTTAAAAAAATCTAACAATCATATCAAGAATATAAAGCAGCGGAAAAATAAAAGACACAAGATATGATCACCCAGGAAACCACACGGTAAAAACCTGGGGAGGATTTGACCCACCGATCCTCAAGGCAAACCTGAATCCACTGTGAAAGAATCGAAGTTCATACAAAAGGACTACAAGCTCCCCGCTTGACTTCCTAATGCTACCCACCAGTAGAACTTACTGACACGACCACGTGCAAGCTCTGAATCCACGGACTCCTTCTTTCTTGGACTCTTCAATCAAGTACAAGCACCTCCGCTTGTGTATCTTTAAGTTCTTGAATCTGCAACTGAATGATCATCAAGGTTTTGATAATATCTCCACCTTAAAAATTCTAAGCTTTGTGTAAAGGAAAGCTCCTCAAAGATCTCACAAGAGATTTACACAAAACAGCAATATGAGCAACAACCTTAGAGAGGTTTGGGTACAAAACCCTAAAATACCAAAGAGGCACAAGAGGCACTCTAATCTCTCTAAAAAGCTCTGAAAACCCTACCTAAGGTTAGCTTATGATGTCCTTTAAATACTGGAAAAAACGGCTCGCAATTTGGGCTTCAAACGAATAAGTTATGGCATTTTTACGTTTGCTGATTTTGCTGATAAGTGACTTTCGATCGATCGAGTCTAATTTCTGATCGATCGAACCAGGCCGAAAATCACTAATACTTCTGCAGCCACTTGATTCCAACTTTACATAAAGGACACAACTTTGAGCAAGTCTAAACAAGACTAAATAACCTGTTTTGATCATGATTTGCCAACAATACAAATTAAAGTTCTAAATACATAAAATCCTAAATCTTTAGAATCTAACAAACTCCCCCTTTGGCAATCCGTGACAAAACACAAACTAAAAGCTCAAAGTTTACAAATTAAAAGCCCATTACAAAAATAATGCTCATAACAACAAATCCAACCTAACTACTATCCATCAGTTGCAAGTATAGACAGCAGCTCAATTGAATCAACCTGTATATTTCCTGAAACACTAAACAAAACGCATAAACGCATGTGTGGAAAATACAAGTAAACAAAAATAAATTCTTGACTTCACAAAACACAAAACAAAGACATATATCATGAAGAACTCATAAATATAAATCAATGAGCAGTGAACAAGAAACAAAAATAAAAACATAAGTAAACTAACTCTCCCCCTAAGTTAGATACAACAAAAAGTTTTTATTTATATTCTCCTCTTAAACAAAACAAACAGGTCATCTATGTCTCCCCCTTTTTGTCACGTATTGACAAAGACTACCTAATTAAAAGGTAGACAGAAAATATACGCAACAGAGTAAGAGAAAATAGAGACAACTCCCCCTAAGAAGAGCAACAACTCCCCCTAAGAACCACAAAGGTTAAAAAAATTTCTCCCCCTATAAAAATAGGAAAAACAAAACAAGTTTTGGGAAAAACAGTTTGGGGAAAAATAAAGGAGGGGAGGGGGAAATCAGCAGCAGCAGCAGCAGCATCACCAACAGAATCAGGAACATCCTCACCAGCAAGACCAAAGTTAAAAACACACAAACCAAAGTTAAAAACTAAGGTGAGGATACACATGAAGAAAAATATTCTCTCTTTCAATAAATACAAACATGACACTATGTGACCCATAAACAGTTGCATGAGGTGAGAAAATATTTGCACATTGATTATCCATCATATCTCTTAAAAAAATATTTTTTTTGTAGGTCATACATAAAAAAAATGGCATATACTAGAAAGTACATAACTTAAAAATTAATCAATCAATTTTTAAATCAAATTGAGTCCCCAATTTAGCAAAGTGTATGCATGCTATGTGTGAAAACAATGAGAGATATGACTGCAAAACTGCAAGATGGATACAAAAACAATGCAATGCATGTGAATTCTAAACACAAATGAGGCATGAAAAAAAATTTTGGTCAAAAACATAGAAACTGAAAATTTTTCAGTTTCGATCGATCGAGAATCGATCGAACATCAATCGAGTCAGGCAGACTCAAACCAAAAATTTTAATCACAATTTCGATTGATCGAAAAACAGGTTTGATCGATCGAAAGTTTGGAAAAATCAAAATTTTGAAAAACAGATCATTTTAATGCAGAAACTCCTCAAAGCACATTGTTCTATAAAAAAAATGCATGAGTATGAGACGAAAAGTTTTTCAAAAAACACTTGAATTTAACCCAGATCTTCCAAAATCAAGATTTTCAATTAATTTGTCCTCAAAGCGCAAACATTATACACATTTTGCATTAAAATCAAGGAACATTTAATCTTGGATGGCCACAACAAAGTCACACACAATATAATGTACCAAGTTTAACAAAGAGTAACTTGTGTAGTGTGTGCAACTAGCAAACGGTTGAGATACATGTGAGGTGATATGTGAATAGCAATCAATCACAAAGTCTACAAAATTCATCACATAGAATTTAAAAAGAGACTATCACCTAACGAGTTACATCATATAACTCCCACATCTCCTAGAACATAAGCTTGCAATCATGTAAGTTTCTTGAATTTAGCCTCTTAATTATGTGAATTGGCATCAAGCCTAATAGTACACACCAGTTTTAATTAAGTGAATTGGCATCAAGCCTAATAGTACACACCAATTTTAAGCATTAAGCAATTAAGCCGAGGCTACACCTTATGTTCTTTTTGTGCATGTGCTACACTTTCTCAAGCACAAAATCTTATGATATGCACTAAGGTGTTCATGATTGGCTAGTGAACAATGGTGAGATGGTTATTTATGCCTTTCTCAAAAGGATCAAGTCCGACAGTCAAATAACATGTGACTTCAAGATTAAGATAAAGTGATAAACACCATAAACATCTTTCCCACACAACATGCACTACAAAACTTTAACTAGTAAAGTGCAATAAAGTAAGTTCATCCAAGCTAAACAAGGTACATAAAGTTGTTATGTAAAGATAATATGGCCAACCTTTGATTATAAATCCAAGATGTGAAATACAAAACACAAAAATCCTTTTGGTTCTAAAAGAAAATTTATGACCAAAAACAAAAAGAACATATTATGCTAAATGAAAAATGCAAAAGCAATGCATGATAGTGCTTAACTAAGCTATGGAGGGTACACAAACAAGAAATATCAATTTTTTAATTAACCCTTGAGTACATGTACAAACTAGTACATACTCACACAAAATCAAAAATAGCTTAGCACAAACTATTCAAGTTTCTCCACAATGTCAAGCATGTTCTAAATCAAGAGAGATATTAAAACTCATGTAATCCTTAAGAAAAATAAAACAAGACACAAAATAAAATATTTTTGTCTTTTTGAGAATTTTTCAATGTTTTTGGATTTTTTTTAAAAATAAAAAACAACCTAAAATACAAAACAACCAAAAACAAAAACAAAACATGTCCACAATTAATTGAAAGAATTAAATCAAGGACAAGTTAGCAACACTCACCTTGGAGAATCTTTTCTCACCCATATAGCACGATTCTTCGGCTTTGTAGGTGAAAATCCATGAGAAGCAGAGTGTATTTGAGGAATTACACAAATCTTCTGAGAAAGACTGAAATCCTGCAAATTCCTTTCACAAGCAAACAAGCTCAAATTTTTCAAAAGAATATGAAACAATTTATATGGACTTATGGCAGGAGAAATATCATCACATATCCTAGATTGACATACAGAATGCTTAAGTTTCAACTTATGACAATTAGGACGAATATGACCACGAACACCACAAAAGTGACAAACAGGAACAAATTTAGGAACATCAGTATTCCTAACAGCAAATCTAGTCTCAGATTTTGGTTTTTGCCTCAATAAAGAACAATTTGGTCTAATATGACCAACAACACCACAATGGTGACAAGTAGGCACAAAAACAGATTTATTATGCTCTCTAACAGTAGGTTTAGACTTAGGTGTAGAAACTTCAGCGTCTACATCAGAACTTTTACCTTTGTCTAACCTAGCAAAATAAGTCTTTTCTTTATTATTCCTCTTAAAATGAGGGATATAAACTTTCTTAGTTTTAGGCTTAAGAGAAACAGAAACACTTCTGTTATCAACAGCAGGCTTGGTACTAGTCAAATTTTCAATTTTAGCTTTAGATTCAACTAACTCTTGTTCCAAGCTTTTCATCTTCTCATCTTGAGAGGAAATTTGATTTCTCAAAAATTCATTCTTTTTATTAGATTCATCTAATCTAACAATCAATTCCTCTTTTTCAAGATTAGCCAATTTTAACTCTTCCTTGAATTTCTTAGAAATTTTCAAAGATTTAGATAATTCCTTACGAAGAGTTTCAAAAGCATCAAAAAAATCAACAGAAACAATAGTGTCCTTTTTATTCAAAACATCACAAGCATCAATAAAATCAGCAGAAGCATGAGCAGAAAGACACTTCAAATTATCCATGACAACAGGGGTCAAGGATCAGCTCTTAGATCAAAAGATCTACAAACAAGAAGAGCTACCCGCTCTGATACCACTTGATGGAAATTTAGACCCTTTAAAACAACCAGATTGGTTAGCCTAGTTAATTAGCCAAGTTGTTACTTAGTCAAATTATGCAATTCTAGGTTAAAACAATCTAACAATCATATCAAGAATATAAAGCAGCGGAAAAATAAAAGACACAAGATATGATCACCCAGGAAACCACACGGTAAAAACTTGGGGAGGATTTGACCCATCGATCCTCAAGGCAAACCTGAATCCACTATGAAAGAATCGAAGTTCATACAAAAGGACTACAAGCTCTCCGCTTGACTTCCTAATGCTACCCACCAGTAGAACTTACTGACACGACCACGTGCAAGCTCCGAATCCACAGACTCCTTCTTTCTTGGACTCTTCAATCAAGTACAAGCACCCCCGCTTGTGTATTTTTAAGTTCTTGAATCTGCAACTGAATGATCATCAAGGTTTTGATAATATCTCTACCTTGAAAACCCTAAGTTTTGTGTAAAGGAAAGCTCCTCAAAGATCTCACAAGAGATTTACACAAAACAGCAATATGAGCAACAACCTTAGAGAGGTTTAGGTACAAAACCCTAAAATACCAAAGAGGCATAAGAGGCACTCTAATCTCTCTAAAAAGCTCTGAAAACCCTACCTAGGGTTAGCTTATGATGTCCTTTAAATACTGGAAAAAACAGCTCGCAATTTGGGCTTCAAACGAATAAGTTATGGCATTTTTACGTTTGCTGATTTTGTTGATAAGTGACTTTCGATCAATCGAGTCGAATTTCTGATCGATCGAACTAGGCCGAAAATCACTAATACTTTTGCAGCCACTTGATTCCAACTTTACATAAAGGACACAATTTTGAGCAAGTCTAAACAAGACTAAATAACCTGTTTTGATCATGGTTTGCCAACAATACAAATTAGAGTTCTAAATACATAAAATCCTAAATCTTTAGAACCTAACAGGACTTTTGGCCCAATTAGATTATTTGTATAGCACACATTCTTGTACTATACTCTTGCTTGTACTGTACACATATGCCTCATATATAAAAGAACTTATGTATATTCTATTATTTTGAGAAATACAATATACTTATTCAGTATTTCTAACACCATTTACGTAATTCACCGAAACAATCCAAGCTTAAGCCCAACTTTAGGCTCGATTATTAAATAAGCCAAATTCAAACGTAATAATGTGTTCGTGAACAAGCCCATGAATATGAACGTTCGAATTAACTATATATTTATATGTTTACTTGTCTAAAAGTATATTTTTATAGACTTGAAATTGGGTTATATAAGTTTGTGTGTTGGTTCATATGATATAAAATTATTATTTGTAGTTTTCAAAATATAAGCAATCCATATGTAGTAAAAATGCACATATTTGTGAAGGACAAAAATATTTTAGTATAGCTCAAAAAAAAAAAAGTCATAATGTTTATATATAAAAAAAAATAATAAGTTAATCAAGTAGTTCGTGAACAAGTCCGAGCTTACTCGGCAAATAAATGAATTAAGCTTAAATATGTTTGGTGATGAGCTCAAGTTTGGCTAGATTCAGCTTGTTTACAGTTCTACCTACGTGACATCAATATTTTTTTCTTCTTTTTTTGGGTTGACAACAATAATATTTTTTGTTAAATCTGTTTGTAATTTTTTTTTCCAAAGTAAAATTTGTATTAAGTTTAACATTTTTTTTCCTGTTCATACTTTTTTAATGTTTTCGATATTGCAAAAAGAGAAATTGTCATCTTCTAGAGCGCATCCACTAATTTTGGCAAAGACAAGCATATATGCACTATATTCGCATCTTCAAAGTTTAAGCAAGGTTGTTAAACCTGGACTGGACCGTACGGTCCGACCGAGAAACCCGCGAACCGTTCACATTTGTGGTCCATTTAAGGTGAAGAACCGTTCCATCTGAAAAAAGAATGGAACCGTCTGAACCACAGTCCGACCATCTAGTTCTGTGAACCGTGATCGGTTCACACGGTTCAAATGGGCTGCCTTGTTTTAGCCTAAAACGGCGTCGTTCAGTCTTTGTTTTTTTTTTTTTTTTCCTTTTCTCTAATACGGTGTCGTTTTGGGCATTCTGATTGAATAACCCTAAAACGAAACCCTCACTCTCTCAAATCTTAATCACTCTTTGCCTCTTCCTCACTCTCTCGTCTCTGCCTCTCTCCCTCATCACCGTCGCAGATCGCAGCTCACGCTCATCGCAGCTAAGCCGTCGCAGCTCTCCCTCATTTCTCTCACGCTCATCGCAGCTCAGCCGTCGCAGCTCTCCCTCGTCGCCGTCGCCATCGTTTGGTACGATAATCAATTTTTGTCAATTTATATTTTGTTTATGTTGTGTTCTGGAGGTACTAGATTTGGTACGTAGATTTTGATTGGATTGTGCGTGTACTTTGATTGTTTTTTAAGGTTGTTTTTTGGACACTCAATTTTGTTACTTTAATTTGTGCTTGGTTTTTTAGTGTGATTGGATTTAAGAATTTATGGTCAGAGCAGAAAAAGAAAGGAAAAGGAAATTATAGGAAATTATGAGAACTTTAGTGTGAATTCAGCTTGATCAACTATAGAGATTTATCTGAGATTTGAGCTTACTGAGATTTATGTATTTAAGCTTACTGTGATTTATCTGTGGATTTGATTATATTCTTTAAGAGTACTCGTTTATTTGATCATATTATTAGCTCGGTTTAGGTGTTTGTTGATGAATTTGGGTTTAATGTTGAGTTCCCTTGTATGCTATATTATTGATTGTGACTACATTGTACGTTGTAATTGTTTCTTTTTAATGCTGAGTTCCCATTGTACATTATAATTGTTTACAGTTTACATTGTACACAGAGTCATAGAGTCCACAGTTTATAGTGTCATAGAAACAATTAAACTGTGGACTCTATGACTCTGTGTACAGTGTACAATGTAAACTATCAAATAGTGTACATTGTAAACTGAGTCATAGAAACAATTATAGTGTACATTGTAAACTGTGGACTCTATGACTTTATGACTCTGTGTAAACACGCATTCTGGTTTAATGCTTGTATGCTATATTATTGATTATGGACTCTATGACTCTGTGTATATTAGTTTGTTAATTTGACTCTGTGTATGAAGTTGTGATTATTTGACTATCTGTATTTCAAAAATTTATGGGTCTATGCGTGTTTGATTGGTTGTTTAGTCTTTTAGATTAAAATGGAAACAGAGACCGGGTCTACTCCATCACATGAAGTTGATTCCAATGTAGTGGAGTCTAGCTCAAGAGTAAGGGAAAAGGTTGATCCGGCTTGGGAACATTTTAGCCTTGGGATGGATGAGAAGGGACGGAATACTTTTACATGTGTGTATTGTAGGCAAACATATAAAGGTGGGGGAATTAATAGGATGAAAAAAAACCTTGCGGGGATAAAAGATGATATTGGATTGTGTAAAAAGGTTTCTCATGATGTGAGATACCAAATGTTGGAATATGTGAAGGAGTTTGAGTTGAAGAAAAAAGCTGAGAAACAACGTCAAGAAGAAGTGTTTAGTGTGCCTTCCACAAATAGTGATATGCAAGAAGATGAAGATGTTCAAGAAGTATTTAGTAGTGGGTTGCCTAAAAAACCTGTTTTAGGTAAAAGAAAGGGTACAAACCCAGTAGATAATTACTTTGCTCCAAGAACTACTCCAGGAGCTCAACCTGGTCTTAAAAGTGTGTTCCAAAGTAAAGAAAGGGTAAGGCAAGCTGATATGGCTATTGCAAGGTTTCTGTATGACAATTGCATTCCTTTTAATGTAGTGAATTCAGTGTACTACCAAAGGATGATAAATGTCATAGCTGGTGCTGGTCCTGGTTACAAAGGTCCATCTTATCATACTGTACGGGTCCCTTTGTTGAGGGATCAAAAGAAAGAGGTTCAGTTGTTGGTTGAGTCACAACGTAGGCATTGGGCAGAAGTTGGATGTACACTTATGGCTGATGGTTGGACAGATACTAGATATAGGTCATTGATTAATTTCCTTGTTTATTGTCCTAGGGGAATGGTATTTGTAAAATCAGTTGATGCCTCAGATATTGTGAAGAGTACCAGAAACTTGTTTAAATTGTTTGATGAAGTAGTTACATGGGTTGGTCCAAAAAACATAGTTCACATGATTACTGATAATGCTTCCAATTATGTATATGCTGGTAAATTGTTGTGTGAAAAGTATAAAACTATTAGTTGGTCTCCTTGTGTAGCACATTGCCTGAATCTTCTGTTTCAAGATATGGGAGACATGCCTCATGTGGAGAGACTCAAAAAACGTGCATCCAAAGTTATAGTTTTTATTTATAATCATGTGACTTTGGTTGCTTGGTTGAGGAAGAGACCTGGTTGGACAGATATTGTACGTGTAGGAGCAACAAGATTTGCTACTACTTTCCTTTCATTTGGAAGCCTTCATGTGCATAAGCATGACTTGCAAGCCTTAGTGACTAGCAAGTTCTTTGTGGACAATAGACTAGTGAGGGAGTCAAAGGCAAAAGAAGTAGTTTCTATCATTTTGGATAATTCTTTTTGGGATGATATTAATGTTCTTGTCAAGATTTCATCGCCACTCATTCGTTTGTTACGGATTGTTGATTCTGATCAAAGGCCTGCAATAGGATATGTGTATGAGGGCATGCATAGAGCACGGTTGGGAATCAAGAAGATCTTCCGAATGAAGAAGCACTTGTACAAGCCATACACCTCAATTATAAAAAACTGTTGGGACAAACATTTGTGTAAAGATCTTCATGTTGCTGCATATTGGTTAAATCCTGCTTTTCAATATGATGAGGAGAATTTTTGTCGGAAACCAGCAGTACATATGGCTGTTTTGGACTACATTGGGACAAAATATGATGGTGACAAAGAAAAGGTAATTAAGGAAACTCAATATTTTCAAGACCGTATTGGGAGCTTTGATAGAGATCTTGCATTGTCAACAAGCACGACCACTCATCTAGGTGAGAAGTAATTAGTTTTCTTTAATACTATAAACAAATCTTAGTTTTTTTTGTTCATGTTGAAAGTTAGTTTTGTCACTATAGTTAGAATAACTGAATCGATTATTTAATTGAAAGTTTGTTTGTTTATGTTGATTAATATTAGATTACGTTATGTTATGAAAATTCGATGAATGGTGGAAGTTGTGGGGTACTGATGCTCCAAACTTGCAAAAATTGGCAATTAGAATCCTTAGCCAAACTTCCGCCTCTTCTGGATGTGAGCGTTGTTGGAGTTTATTTGACCAAATACATTCTAAGAGGAGAAATAGGTTGGAGCATCAAAGGCTCAATGATCTTGTGTTTGTTCATCATAACTTGCGATTGAGACATAGGTAACTAAATGCTATATCTTGTCATTATATTAATTTTTAAGAAGTCATTTATATAATGTAATTGTTAGTTACTAATTATGTTCAAATTCCAATAATGAGCATGACATTTTATGATGCAGGCTTTACAACAAAAAGTTTAATTTTGACCCCATTGATTATGCAAGTATCGACAAAATTGATTTTTGGGTATTTGTGGAAGAGGAAGACCCATATTTTAATTATGAAGAGTTGGAGAATACAATTTATGAAGAGGGTGCATATCCAACAAGTGCAGAGCCTTCTTCTAATATTGAAGGTTAGTTTATATGTAAACAATTTAATAACCTATAGTGATTTTTCTTTTATTTTTTTCAAACTTTTGTAAACATTATAATGATTTTTCTTTTTATTTTTTTCAAACTTGTGTGTAGAATCTGTAGATGATAGCAGTGAGGTTGAAGGAATTGATTTGGGAACATTTGGACAACCTGTTGGCCCTCTTCTTGGATTTCCAGGGAATGATGATGAGCATGATAACTATCATGACATTGATGATTTATGATCATTATAACTCTGTTTGAACTTTGAAGTTCTATTTTGTATTTTAGAAATACTTTCTATGTCTTTTTGTAAGACACTATGTGTAACTTGGAGTTTGAAGTTTTATTATTGTTTTTTAGAAACAAGTTTTTATGTATTTTTGTAAGAAACAATATGTAGTTGTGTTTGTGTACTGTAACTTGGAAAACATTATTATGAGAAACAAGGTTGTACACGTAGTTGTATTATGAGAAACAACGTGTAGTTGTATTTTGGATTGGTTCTGGTATTTTAAAAACTATTTGTGGACATTTTGAAAAACGTTGTTTTCTTTGGATATGAAATAATAGAACAGACTTTCTGCACCCAGGGCTTACTAAGAAATTCCTCGTTAGTTGAAACTTGGGAGTTCCTTGAGGAATGGAACTACTCTATTTTGTTTAGTTGTTGGTGGCACATGTCCCTGTCCCAGGTCCCATATCATTAAGAAGTGCACAAATAAAGGAAGCGAAGGTCACCCAAAATGTCTGATTCCAGTTTATGTTTGAATTAACATTGTTTTATGCACACAGTTTATGCATACAGTTTATGCACAGAGTGTGTAGTTATGAGAAACAATGTATAGTTTATGCACAGTGTGTAACAATGTGTAGTTGTGTACTATATTTTTGTAAGTTTTATGTATTTTTTAGAAATAAGCTTCTCTAAATGAATTAGACTATTTTAGTTCATTTTTCTATTTTTTTAATTAATTTAATGTTTTATATATATTTAAAATAATTATTAAATTAATTATGACGTCATCACGGTTTGACCTCGGTTCGACCTTAAAACCCTTGAACCTCTCTCTTTTACGATTCAATAAACGGTCTGGGTCTGAAAACCATGAGTTTAAGAACAAGTATCCTTTGTAATTAAAAATAAATAAATAAATAAATAACAAGTATCCTTTCACTGTTCCAAGTTTCCACTAAAAGGGAAAACACAAATTTTTAACAGTGTTAGACTACTAAATTGGCTTCAACAAACTTATTCAATTGAGAATTTCCTTTCATAGATTTGATTTCTCATCATCTCGGTTTTTTTTTTTTTTTTCTTTTCTTATTTGTTATTTTGCATGTTTTAGAACACTTGCATCAATGCTTGTAAGTTGTAAAATAGAAAAATGTCCACATTTTAGCAAATTAAATTGTTGAAAACCCTAACATGAAAATCACAATAATTTGAGTTTAATAAAAATAAAAGTAATGCTACATCCACAACCTATTTACAATAATTTCACAACAAATCTTATGTAGTAAGCTGTTACTAAATTTAATTTGGATCCAAAAATTCTCTTACTTTATTATTCTTATCTTACTAGTCTTTTTCCTTTCTTCTTCTCTTTGTTAATAGAAAGAAGTTGTAATACTTCATATATTTGATGTTTTTTTCTTTTCTTTTTTCTTGTTATACGTTAATATATTTAAGTTATTTTTTAATTAAATTTTATATATTTTAAGTTTTTTTATCTTAACCAAAAACAAAAAAATCTTAGAACTACCACTTTCATTGAGACTGTTGTAAGAAAGTCAAAGATCTTGAAGACTGAGGAAGGAACCAACGAAATCTGATAAAGACCTAATTATGATTGCATTGCTAGCATAGAAGTGACTAAAATAGTGGCCTAAGTCAATTCGGTGAGGATGGTCCAAGGTGTAAGATTAAGGTTTTGGCTCAAGGTTAAGGTCTGTTTGTGTGTCCTTGGAAGAAACTTGAAGGAATGGAGGCGAAGTTGTTGTTGCCAAGGTAAAGACTTTGGAGAGAAGTGAGGTTGGCAAGGGAAGGGAGAGGTCCAGAGAGAGAGTTGCCTTGGAGAGAGAGTGGTGAGTTTGGTGAAAGTGCCGAGATTGCAAGGAAGAGTCCCTTTGAGAAACTGAGAAACTAATTTGATGGAGGTGACACGGTTGCTTCCGTCACAGTTAACGTTTTTCCACTTGCAGCAGCCTGTGGTGGTGAACCAGCCGCTTGGGGTGGTTTCAAAGGAGGCTAGGAGCTTGGCCATGACTGTGGTGTCATCGGTAGATGAAAGAGTTAGAAAGGAGAAATTACTATTTATACAAGGAGGACTGCTAATGTGGTCTTCTTGACCAATGAGATGATGCTATCTATGCAAATGTATATATGAGCTTCTTAATCAGTATAAGAAATAAAAAATAAAAATTACCAGATGATGTCACATTTGCATAAATAACAACATTTTATTAGTTAAGAAGTCAGGGAAGACCACATTAGCAGTCCTCCTGATAGACCTAATAATTTATAAATTAAAAAGGAGAATATGATGGTGGAAAGATAGATCAGCCAAACCATTTGAGAGAGAGAGAGAGAGAGAGAGAGAGAGAGAAATGGGTTTGAAGTCTAGCAGTCTTGATGTTCAGTTTGGTTTTGTTTGGGCTGTTGGGTATTGGACTTTTTCATTTTTTGTACCCAAGAAAGTAGGGAAATATGAGAGGGACAGAGTGAGCCGTGTTGGAAGGGCCAAGTTAACTGTGTCAAATTAGGAGGGCCAAGTTACTGTTAGAAATTTCCTCAAAAACAAAAAAATGTCATGGTTAGAAACTGGTAACAAAGTTGACCTCAAGAGAAGGCTGCCACCATCATTTTGATTTAGGTCAAAAAAAACCAAAAAAAAAGTGACAACTATTAATGTGGCAAATTATTAATGGCTAGTAAGAAAAATTATATTAGTAGTGGGTTCAAATAAGAATCAATAAAAGTTTATCAACTAAATTTATGTAAAAAATGTTGTCAAATTTTTTGTATATAGCATTACTCTTTAGACCAATCCTTGAATTGGGGCTAAGCTTACAATGAAGACTTGAGATTGAAACTTATCTTAAATCATTCTATTCTTTGTTGGGAAAGAAAGTTGCACAATGACTTCTGTACTTGGAATTCTTGATGGAAGACTTTAGGTCATTTCAGACCATCTAGCTAGTCTTTTGAGAGCTTGCTCAGCAATGCTCTTAACTTGTCAAAAGTCTTCTAATTTAATTGATTAACACTTCTTAATATTTTCAACGGAGATATGCAGGGTTTAAATCCCCCCCCCCCCCCCCCCACAAATATATATACACACACACACATACTTGAAAAATATTTTTCTAGTTGCGTTTTTACAAAATATGCTATAATATGAATTCTCTAAGTTTTGCATAACCATTTTCATTGATAATGTTGCAAAAATAATTGAAATAATGCAGCGCTAAGCCTTTTTTAGATAAACATCATGAAATTATAGAATTTTTCAATACTATAATTTCTACGTAGAAGGTACTAATTTTTAGTGTTCTGTTTCATTGAATAGATACTATATTTTATCTGTACGCAACAAGTCAGGGAGCTAGTTAAATAACTTGTATATGGTATGTCTTTCCCTGTACACTTAGACAAACACTCTTTCATGTTCTGTTGATTCTTTTCAAAACATTTTGCGTAGGCTATGGCCATCATAGAAAGATCCAAACATTATTGGTTTTTATTACATACTAGTCGCAATGATATGATGACCCAGGAAAACCAAACCAATAAAAAACCTAGGGAGGATTTAACTTAGCTATCATCAAGGTAAACTTGAATCCACTATAAAAAGAATCGAAGTTTGTACAGCAGAAGTTAAACCACTAACATTCTATTGCTACCTACCAGTAGAAAACTTACTGACACGACCACGTGCAAGCTCCGAAACCACGGACTCCTTTCTTGGATTCTTTTAGCAAATACAAGCACACCCACTTGCGTATCATTAAGCTCTTATGGCAACAATTGAATGATCATCAAGCTCTTGAAGAAATCTCCTTCTTGATAATCCTAAGCTTGTGTAAAGGAAAGCTCCTTAAAAATCTCAAAAGAGATTTACACAAGCCGCAATATGAGCAACCTCTAAAACGTGGCTAGGGCTTCCCTTTTATACCTAGGGCAAAACATAAAACCCTAAACGTTTTAATGAGCTAGGGTTGAGTTGGAAATTCTGCAGAAAAAACAATCTGGCCGATATTCGATCGATCGATCGAGCTAGGCCGAAAGTAACTAATACTTCTGCAGCCACTCGATTCCAACTTTACATAAAACGCACATACTTTGAGCAAGTCTAAATAAGGCTAACAACTGTTTTGATCATGGTTTGCCAACATTATACATTAGAGTTCTAAATACATTAGTTCCTAAGTTTTTAGAACCTAACATTTACAAATATTCATCTTGGGTGGTTTAATTTTAATTGTTGATAGACACATTCAAATACATAGCCAACATTGTATATTGATATAAATTCAAAATCTCACTTCCAAAATAACTAAGTATTATGTCAAAAAAAAAAAAAAAAAATTAAACAAAAGATAAAAGAGGGAGAGAGAAGACTTGTGAAGGAAAATTTAAAAAATCAAACACATGACCAAATTGTATTAACTCAAAATAGTATTATATACAAAAATACAATGATTCATCAAAAAAGAAAAAAATAATATATATATATAGAGAGAGAGAGAGAGAGAGAGAGAGAGAGAGAGAGAGAGAGAGAGAGAGTAATCACCTTTTTCGAGAGAGAAATAAAAAATAAAATAAGAAAAAGAAGTATCAAAAATAAAAAATATAGTCATAAGTCAAACACCAAATTATTCAAGTCATGATATATAATAGAATAATATTATATTCTTGCAAACTATATTTATATGCAATAGAATAACATCTAACAATTATAGAATAGAAAAAAAAAAAAAAGATAATAAGTTAATAAGACAAAACCAAATTGCTTCATAAATAAAATTCTAAAGAAGTCACAAATACATCAATCTAAAGTAGAGATACAAAAAACAAAAAATTCACACAAAAATAAAACATGAGAGAGAGAGAGAGAGTAATAACATTTTTCATGTAAGAAAATATGTATAAAATGGGAGAGAAAATGTCATATTTATAGTAATAGAATGGGGATAAGAATAGTCAAAATAAAAGGAAGATGAAGAAATAGATGAAGAGTGACATTAAGGTTGAGAGTAGTGGAGACATGAAAGAGGAAAAAAGAAGTTATAGTTGGAAGTAGTGGAGAGAAATGAGAAATAGGTAAATGATGTGAATGCTGATGTGGCTCAACAGGAGTATAGCAGCAATAAATACTACGCTTTAGCTTTTAGATATACTAGTCGCATACCCCCGCGTTACGCGTGATAATTTTTTTAGGATGGTCTCATTAAATATTTTATTAATACTATAATTTTAGTTATTAACCATTGGTTTTTCATTAGTTTTTAAGTTAATAAAAACCTTAAATATACCTTTTTTTACCTTTATACACACACACACACACATATATAGTGAATCTTTACACATACCTTTAAGAAAACTCTATATATTCCACTTTTTTGGATGCGTACAATTATAGACTACTACTCCATAATGATAGTGGCTAATTAATTTTATATATATTTTTTAGTGATATCATTTGTAACGTTTCTTACCATTATCATATATTTACTAACTGATGATTTGCATAACAAAGACGATAAATGAGAGGTAGCATTGTTCATTAGATTTTCGAAAGTAATAGTGTATGAAAATGGATTTTTAAATTTTCTAACTTTATTTCTTATGTAATTTCTACTACTATCAAAGAACATCTCTTTTTTAGTTATGATTAATATGGTTCCATAGTTAGAGTTTGATTAGTTTTAAATTTAAATTTAGTACTATGATTGTATTTAATTGTTGATTGTTGATTTAATTTTTTAAGTGAATTTAATGATTTATGTTACTACACTGTAAAGTTTTTAATGTTCTCCACATGGTAATCTCTATTTTATTTTTTACTTCTCCTTACAACCTTTTTGTTTTCCAATCAACGATTACTAATTGACTTTTTTTTTTCCCTACTCTTTATTACTTTGTATTGGTTTTTTTTTATGCCATCTCTCTCTCTCTCCATTGGCAACCTATCGTTTTCCAAAATTTGATGATGATTCCATAACAATAAATATGCATTATTAGTTTTTTTTTTTAATTTAGTGTTTCTAACTTGATTTGTTTTGTATTTCATTCTTCCTTTGATGCATTGGGTGTGATATGAGTGTTTCCCTAGCATTACTCCACTTAATGTGGAGAATTTTATTTATTTAATTTAGGCAAAATATTATATTTTAATTTTTTTAAATTAAAAAAGGAGTGGAAATAGAAATAATTTAATGATATATATGGTGGATGTGGCTGAATTTAAATGTTAAATAAAATGATATGAGAAAAAAAAAATACATAACAATAAACACTAACTTATCCAAATAATTCTATGTAATATAATAATAGTACATTCTTATATACTATTTTTAATTATTTATAATGCAATATGATAATATTTAACAATCAAAGTCATTAAAAAAAAAAAAAATGAAAGCTCGAAAACGTGTTGAAAAACACAAGAGCTGTTTAGACCCCCGATTAAAATTACGGCTCGATAGATTTTACACAACTTTAATATAAAGTGCGGAATATTGTAAAAGCGAGCGGATGAACAATATAGCTACTCTAATCCATAAACTAAACAACACAGCAGTGTAATGGAATATAAAAGAGTAGGGAAGAGAGATGCAAACACAGAAACACCAAGACGTGTTTTCGAAGAGGAAACCGAAGAACTCGGCGAAAAACCTCTCCGCCGCCCTCCAAGCGGAAATCGATCCACTAGACAATCAATTGGGGTACATGAGTAAGCAAGAGACCCTCCAAGCCTAATCTACCCGATGTACCTAAGCCCTCCAAGCTCCTACTCCAACAAGGCTTCTCGGAACCGTGTCTTGTCTTAGTTATCCGGATCCCGCAACAAGCTCCATGTTGCATCTGCCATTCCAGGCTTCTTCCAATGCTTCCCAGCAGCACCAAAACGTCACTCAACACTCTCAAAAGGTGTGGTAAGTGTTTTGGGCTATCAACCTCTCAATGGTATGGAAATGGAGAGGGAAGGGTTGAGGAGATACCACAAGCAAGTGTATAGAGAAAGGTGGGGATGACAATCTCTAATTACAAATGTGTTTGGCTAGGGTTTTCTCTCTAAAGCATTCCTCAACATTTGTGGGTAATGGGGGTTTATATAGGATAGGTGCAAAATGTGTGAGTCAGTCAGTACAGGTTGGCAGAATAGCATGTCTCGCGGGTGTCTCGCGGGAAGGCCTTACCCGCGAGATACTCGCGAGAGACAACTGTCTCCATCTGTCATGACTCTTCGCATTCCAGCATGTGCAGGGCACATGCTTCACTTCGCAGGAAGCTTAGTCGCGAGATACCCGCGAGATTCCATCAGCTTCCAAATTGCTTGAGTCTTCACACACTCTCTATCACACACCCCTTACAACAATTCCCACAACAAATACAGGGTATAAACAATTGATAGTAATTACAATCAAATTTGGCACGAAATAAAAGCCAACAAAACACATAGTTGTAAATCACAACTTTACAAAAAAAAAACACAAAACTAAATCCCATCAACCAAAATAGAGTTCTAAAGAATACAAAACTTTATCAAGCTAAAATAGAGATGCAAGAAAAATTAAAATTAAAATCCACCAAAAAATTGAGGGAGAAAGAGTGGGAAATAACCACTTTTTTTTTAGAGAAAATTATGTAAAGAATGGAAGAGTGAATGACAAATTTATACTAACAGGATGATAATAAAAAGAAACAAAATAAAGGAAGATAAAAGGAGAGAGGGAGAGTGATATCAAGGTAGAATGTTTGGGGAGATAAAAAGGTAAAAAAAATGAGAAAGGTTGGAGAAATTGTAAATGTTAAAATAAAAATGAGTACAATTTGATGAGCACAATATTCTTTTATTTGAATTTAAGTAAAATATTACATTTTTTATTTTTTAAAACAAAGAGAGAGAAAATATAAATAATTTAATGATAAGGAGGATGTGGTTGAATTTCAATTTTGAGTAAAATAGAAGAGAAAAAAAAAGAGAGAAAAAATTAAAAGATATAAAAATAAAAACTAAATTATCCAAATTATGCTATATAGTGGAATACTATTTTATTTTTATCTACTATCTTTAATTTTTTATAATGTAATCGGATAAAATTTAACAATCAAAGAGCAAAATAATGATAATAATAACTTAAAACACAAAACTAAATCATATCAACCTAAATTAGAGTTCTTGAAAACACAAAAATTTATCAACCTAAAGCGGAGATGCAATAAATAATAAAAATCCATCAAAACATTGAGAGAGAGAGAGAGAGAGAGAGCCTTTTTGTAAGAGAAAACTATGCAAAGAATGGAAAAGAGTGACAAATTTATCATAAGAGGGAAGGGATAAGAAGAGACAAATAAAGAAAGATGAAGGGAAAGATGAATAGTAATAATAACGTAGAGGGTAGTGAGGAGATGAAAAGGTAAGGAAAGAAGAAAGGTTGAAGAAAATGTAAATATTTAAAAAATAAGTGAATGTAAAAAAAATTATAGGAAAATTGGAAAAAAAAAATGTGGGGACAATTTTTGCCTCAAGATCAAGTGTTGCACTTGTAATCATTTTTGGCTTGGAGAGTCCCACATTGGAAGAATTTCCTTCCTCTTTCCACCTTATAAGGGATGACCAATGGCTTAAGAGTACTATTAGTTTGGTTACAAGTGCAAAGAGGAAGGAAATTCTTCCAATGTGGGACTCTCCAAGCCAAAAATGATTACAAGTGCAACACTTGATCTTGAGGCAAAAATTGTCCCCACAAAAAAGACATATATATAGATGTTAAAACTAATAAAGATGAATATGCCAAGTCAATAATCGATATATATATATATATATATATATATATATTGTAAAAAAATAGGAATAAATAATAAATAATAATTATGTGGCGAATGACGTGGCGATAAGTTGGCACAACTGAAACTCAGCAGCAATAAATACCACGCTTCAGCTTTTAGCAATACTAGTCGCTAACCCGTGTGATGCATGGAAAATTCCAAAAATGAAATATTTATAAAACACCCTAAATAGGATTTTTTAATTTAAAAAAAAATCAAAAGCGATAGAACTCCAACACTTACACCTACTTATTACATAGTCTAGAAACTATCCTGTTAGGTTCTAAGGTCTTAGGATTTTATGTATTTAGAACTCTAATTTGTAATGTTGGCAAACCATGATCAAAACATTGTATTTAGTCTTATTTAGACTTGCTCAAAGTTGGTTTAATATTGTAAAGTTGGAATCGAGTGGCTGCAGAAGTACTTGGGACTTTCGGCCTGGCTCGATCGATCGAAGAATAGACTCGATCAATCGAAAATCGCACAGGTTGATTTTTCTGCAGA
Source organism: Quercus ilex subsp. ballota (assembly GCA_032727855.1). Taxonomy (NCBI): domain Eukaryota; kingdom Viridiplantae; phylum Streptophyta; class Magnoliopsida; order Fagales; family Fagaceae; genus Quercus; species Quercus ilex. The sequence goes on from JAVFWQ010000028.1 coordinate 799,636, forward strand.
ATTTCCAACTCAGCCCTACTTCATTAAACGTTTAGGGTTTTATGTTTTTACCCTAGGTATATAAACAAAACCCTAGCCACGTTTTTGTAGGTTGTCCATATTGTATTGTTGCTCATACATTGCTGTTTTGTGTGAATCTCTTGTGAGATCTTTGAGGAGCTTTCCTTTACACAAAACTTAGGGTTTTCATGGTAGAGATGATTTCAACATCTTGAAGATCATTACCGTTGCAACCATTGGAACTTAAAAGAAAAGCAAGCGGGGAGCTTGTAGCTGATTGAGGAATTCAAGAAAGAAGTAGTCCGTGGATTCGGAGCCTGCGCGTGGTCGTGTCAGGAAGTTCTACTGGTGGGTAGCATTAGGAAGTCGAGCGGGGAGCTTGTAGTCCTTTTGTAAGAACTTCAATTCTTTCATAGTGAATTCTGTTATGCCTTGAGGATCGGTGGGTCAAATCCTCCCCAGGTTTTTACCGTGTGGTTTCCTGGGTGATCATATCTTGTGTTATTTATTTTCCGCTACATTATTATTCTTGATATGATTGTTTGGATTGTTTTAACCTAGAATTGCTTAATTTGACTAAGTAACAACTTGGCTAATTAATCTAGGCTACGCAATCTGGTTGTTTAAGGGGTCTAAATAACCTGTCAAGTGGTATCAGAGCAAGTAGCTCTTTTTGTTTAAGATTTTTAATCTCTGAGCTGATCCTTGACCCCTGTTGTCATGGAGCATGGACATTCTCTGTTTGTTCCTCCTCACTTTGATGGGAACAATTATGCTTATTGGAAAGTAAGGATGAAAGCATTCCTGAAATCCATTGATGAAAGGGTTTGGAATTCCGTTGAATACGGATGGGAGAAACCCGCTACTCCTGTGAGTGAGTGGCAAACTTCTCAAAAAGAAGCAGCTGGATTCAATAGCAAAGCTATGAATGCCATCTTTAATGCTGTTTCTATGGAGGAATTTAAGAGGATCTCTAATGTTGAGGTTGCTCATACTGCTTGGAAAATCCTCCAAACTGTGCATGAAGGCACAAAGGCAGTTAAGATAAACAAACTGCAGCAATTAACTTCTAGGTTTGAAAGCATTAGGATGTCTGATGATGAATCCTTTGATGAATTTTATGCCAAACTGAATGATATTGTTAATTCTGCTTTTAATTTGGGTGAAATCTATGATCAACCTAAGATTGTTAGGAAGATACTTAGATCTTTAACTGAAGACTTTAGACCCAAAGTATCTACCATCACTAAAAGCAAGGATGTGGACTCCATCCCTGTTGATGAGCTTGTAGGATCTCTTCAATCCTATGAGTCTGACCTACCTAAAGTGAACAAATCCAAATCAATGGCTCTTAAGTCAGTTGATGATGTTGATGATGGTGGATTTGATGATGAGCTCTCTGCTACAGAGATTGCCTATCTTGCCAAAAACTTTAAGAACTTTCTTAGGAATACAAATAGAAAGGCAAGAGGTACTTACACTGCTGAACCTAGAAATTTTAGGAAGAATGATCCCACTAAGGTTAACAATTTTGAAAAACCTAGAGAAAATTTTGGTCAATCTTCTAATAACTCTTTGGGTCCTCAGTGTTTTGGCTGTCAAGGGTATGGTCATGTGAAATCTGAATGTCCTACATTCTTGAGGACTAAGGGTAAAGCTATGGCTGTAACCCTTAGTGATAATGAGGTTTCTGATGATGAGTCCGGTGGTGACGAGGATGGAAACTTCATTGCTTTCACGGCTACTGCTATAGTCAATGAAAGCATATCTGCTGAAGAGAACCCTTCTGATGGGGAACTCTCTGAAGATGCAGATCTTCAAGAGGCCTATAACAAACTTTGCAAAATTGCTGCAAAGGATGCTATGAAAGTTGAACTTGGCCTAAAGAAAATTGATTCTCTTGAGCTTGAAAAGAGAAATTTGCTTGTTAAACTGTTTGATGCTAATGAACTTTTGAATAATGTTAAATCTGAAAACATGCTTTTGCTTGATAAAGTTAGAACTTTGGAACATGATTTATCTGTTGCTAGATCTGCTAGTTCTAAACTTGATCACATGCTGAATGTTCAAAAGTATCCTTCTGATAAAACTGGGTTAGGATATGTTGAAAGCATCTTTGATTCTGGACCACATTCCACTACTTTTGTTCCTTCTTCTTCTTCTGAACCTTCTGTGAGTGAGGTTGTGAGTGAAACTATCAAACCACCTGTGAGTGAGGTAGTTAAACCTGTAGAAGTTTCACCACCTAAGAAGATTAGGGTAGACTTAAGAGAATCTAAACCTAAGGAGCCTACCAAATCTAAGGACAAGATGCATGGTAAACCTGCTTGGGTTTGTCATTATTGTGGTAAGTCTGGACACATTCGTCCTAACTGTTACAAGCTTCAAGCTGATAAGAGAGCAAATAAACCAAAAGTGCCTGTGCCTCAAGCACAAGATCCTATGGCATTAATTGGTGAATTGGTAAAGGTGTTAAACCTTTATTCCAATCCTGGAGTTGGGAATCACTCGAATGTGAATAAGAACTCCAATGCTCGAGGTGCATCTAAAAAGTTTTGGATGCAAAAGACTCGAACTAATTGAGTCTTTCTGACATGGTCCTTGTGCTTCATTGCTCTATTCTTTTGTGACCATTGTTCTTTGGGTTTCTGTGTTTTTTTTGTTCTAGGACTTGCATTGCATTACATTCATGCATTTCATTCTAGGATTTATTTGTTTTCTTTTTTAAAAAAAAAAAAAAAAAAAAAAAGGGAAAAGGAGGAAGCAAAAATTATGTTGAACATGATGTTTCTTGGTTTTTGAAAACAAGGTTGGTCAATTTATTTACACATAACATGTCTTATGTACCTTGTTTAGCTTAGATGAACTTATTCATTGCACTTGACTAGTTGAAACTTTGTAGTGCATGTTGTGTGGGAAAGATGTTTATGGTGTTAATCACTTTGTCTTGATCTTGAAGTCACATGCTATTTGACTGTCGGACTTGATCCTTTTGAGAAAGGCATAAATAACCATCTCACCACTGTTCACTAGCCAATCATGAACACCTTAGTGCATATCATAAGATTTTGTGCTCGAGAAAGTGTAGCACATGCACAAAAAGAACATAAGGTGTAGCCTCTGTTAAATGCTTAATAATTAAAACTGGTGTGTACTATTAGGCTTGATGCCAAATTTCACCTAAATAATGGGGCAAAATACAAGAAACTTACATGATTGCAAGCTTTTGTTCTAGGAGATGTGGGAGTTATAGGATGTAACTCTTTAGGTGATAGTCTCTTTTGAATTCTATGTGATGAATTTTGTAGACTTTGTGATTGATTGCTATTCACATATCACCTCACATGTATCTCAAGATTTTACTAGTTTCACACACTACACAAGTTACTCTTTGTTAAACACTGTACATACTAGTGTGTGTGTTTTTGGTCTGACCAACCAAGTTTGAAAATATCTTGAGATTTATGCACAACATATTTGTTGCTTGAGAAAATTCAATGGGAGAAAGATTGAAATTTGTTTTGAGAAAATTGGGTTTAAAATTTTGGGTTTTTGAAAAATCATACCATCTCATACTCATGCATTTTGTTTCTTCAATTTAATGCTTTGAGGAGTTATTTTCAAAATAAGGCTTGTGTTTTTCAAAAACTGTGATTTTTCCAAAATTTAGTGAGCCTCTGCCCATTTCGATCGATCCAGCCTGTTTTTCGATCAATCGAAAAAGTGCTCTCATTTGTCTTAAAATGACTGTGCTTTTCGATCGATCGAATGTAATTTTCGATCAATCAAATATCGTGGAAAAGCTTTTTTAAAAGATCAGATCTGACTTTTTCAAAGTTCCTATTCAAAACTTTTCAAACTTTTTCCTCTCTCTCTCCGAGTTGGCAAGGCTCCACCTTAGAGATTTTTGTCGTTTTCCTCCGTTGTTTTTGCAAGATCTCTCTCTCCTCAAGCCGGTAAGACCCTTTTGCCCTTCCTTTTGATTTTATTTTCATCATTTCATGCATAAATTCATGCTTTTAGGGGCGATTTTCGCAATTTGCTATTTTGGGATTTTCTTTTGTTTCAAGCCATATTTTATGCAATTGATCATTGGGTTTTTGTGGGGACATGCTATAGACATGATCTAAATAGTTTAATTTGATCAATTTTGAGTTTGGTGAAAAATTGAAAATTCTAGGGTTTGTTCTTGATCCGAATTGGGGCTTTTGTTAAATTGAGTAGAATTTGTTGAAATTGGCTTGTTGTATTGATGAAATTGGTTATTCTAATCTGTTTTCAATTTTGTGTAATGATCAATTCATCAATTTGTTGCAAAATTTTTCAAGTGGTTTTCAAATTTTTGGGATTTTTGATAGAAATTCCATGTTCAAGCCAATTTTGTCAAATTACTCTCAATTAAACTTAATTGTTTACTGCATTAGATCATGCATCACAACACTTTATTGTTCATGCATCATATAGATTTTTGTTCTATATTCTTTATTGTGCTAATTTGCAGTCTGTCCTTGGTTTTGTTTTCTCTTGTTCTTTGTGGTTTTCTCTTTGTGTCTCTGTCCTTTCCTTAGCACTATGCCTAGGAAGACTAGAGCCCGTAGGAATGTTCCCTCACCTTCTCCTTCACCCCCTCCATCCTTTGATAGTGAGAGGTTTTCGAGTGAGAAAAACCAAGAGATTTTTGAGAAGCTAAACATTAGGAGAAAGATTTGGGCTGAGCGTTCTGTGTTGTTAAATGAACTTGATCCTGCCATTAGGGCAAATTTTGAGCGTCGGGGTTGGTTACCCTTGGTGGATGTTTCTGATTCTTCTCTACCTTCTGCCTTGATTAGAGAGTTCTATTCGAACATCTCTATCCGCATCTATGATTCCAACACTCTAGTCAAGAGTTGGATACGAGGCGTAGAGTACACCATTACTCCTCGGGTAGTGGCTGATGCTCTAGGGGTACCGTTGGTCCAGCATCCTGTCTATCCATATGCTGAGTCTCCCGAGATTAGCGATGTTTTGTCTTACATCACTGGTACTACTGTCCAGTGGGGTTCTGATCCTCGGATCACTTCTGCTGAGCTCTCCGGGTTACACTATCTGTTCTTTAGGATAGCTTGTCATTCTATCTGGCCCATTTCCCATGTTCACACCATTCCTCTTGAGAGGTGTGTATTTCTGTACGCTCTGGTTACTGATGCTCCTATTAGTTTTCCCCATCTTTTTCTTCGTTCTTTGAACGATGTTTATAGGAGTTCATCTACTGCTCATGCTCTTGTACATCCTATTTTCATTCATAGGATTCTTCTCTATCTTGATCTTAGTGGCTTTCCTTCCTCTGAGCCCGTTCATGTGATAGCTCCTATAGGTGCGTCTTTTCTTAGACTGAGGGCCGCTCATCTTCGAGCTTGTTCTAAACACCCTAGGTCTGAGCCCTCTAGTAGCGCACCTCCTCCTTCTTCTTCTGCAGGTCTTGCTGGTGAGGATATTCCTGTTCCAGTTGGTGATGATGCTGCTGCTGCTGATGTTCCTCCACCTCCTTCGGCCGACTTCGATGTTCGTCGTACTTTGGAGACTGTCATGACCGTTCAGGCGGCTCATGGTCAGATTTTGGTGGACTTGCTGGACGAGATTCGTGCTCTTCGAGCTGATTTTGCGCGTCTTCATTCACCCTCACCACCTCCTTTTGATGGCGACTTGTGATTGCCCTTTGGCATTCCGTCACAAAAAGGGGGAGTGGAGTTTTTGACTTGGAGTGGAGTTTTTGTAGTTAGGGGGAGATTTTTTTTGTTTTAGAGGAGCTTGTGGAGTTTTTAGATTGTATCTAGGTGCTTCACTTTGTATATCATTTTTGGGGATATTCATGTTAGGGGGAGTAACATTGATTGATATACATGTTATTTTTTTATTGATTCTTGTTGTTCTGTGATTCACTGCGTATTGATTTATATTTATGAGTTAATCATTCTTATATGTCTTTATTTTGTGTTGTGTGAATCTTACAAGAATGTTATACCTGTTGTTTTACTCTTTACTGTCACACATGCGTTTATGCGTTTGTTGAGTATTTCAGGATTATACAGGTTGATTCAACTAAGCTGCTGTCTACACTTGCAACTATGGATAGTAGTTAGGCTGAATTGAATTTTATGAGCATTATCTTTGTAAAGGGCTTTTTATTTGTAAAACTTTGAGCTTTGATTTAAGGTTTTGTCACGGATTGCCAAAGGGGGAGTTTGTTAGGTTCTAAGGTCTTAGGATTTTATGTATTTAGAACTCTAATTTGTAATGTTGGCAAACCATGATCAAAACATTGTATTTAGTCTTATTTAGACTTGCTCAAAGTTGGTTTAATATTGTAAAGTTGGAATCGAGTGGCTGCAGAAGTACTTGGGACTTTCGGCCTGGCTCGATCGATCGAAGAATAGACTCGATCGATCGAAAATCGCACAGGTTGATTTTTCTGCAGAATTTCCAACTCAGCCCTACTTCATTAAACGTTTAGGGTTTTATGTTTTTACCCTAGGTATATAAACAAAACCCTAGCCACGTTTTTGAAGGTTGTCCATATTGTATTGTTGCTCATACATTGCTGTTTTGTGTGAATCTCTTGTGAGATCTTTGAGGAGCTTTCCTTTACACAAAACTTAGGGTTTTCATGGTAGAGATGATTTCAACATCTTGAAGATCATTACCGTTGCAACCATTGGAACTTAAAAGAAAAGCAAGCGGGGAGCTTGTAGCTGATTGAGGAATTCAAGAAAGAAGTAGTCCGTGGATTCGGAGCCTGCGCGTGGTCGTGTCAGGAAGTTCTACTGGTGGGTAGCATTAGGAAGTCGAGCGGGGAGCTTGTAGTCCTTTTGTAAGAACTTCAATTCTTTCATAGTGAATTCAGGTTAGCCTTGAGGATCGGTGGGTCAAATCCTCCCCAGGTTTTTACCGTGTGGTTTCCTGGGTGATCATATCTTGTGTTATTTATTTTCCGCTGCATTATTATTCTTGATATGATTGTTTGGATTGTTTTAACCTAGAATTGCTTAATTTGACTAAGTAACAACTTGGCTAATTAATCTAGGCTACGCAATCTGGTTGTTTAAGGGGTCTAAATAACCTGTCATATCCTATAGGATATATGTCCTGCCTATTTCACAGAAAGAATGAATTTGTTTTAACACATGAAATTTCCTTCAAGCATGGTCTTGCAACCCAATTGATGCTAGCAACTGTGAGTTAGCAAACTTCACAATTAAATGTCCGATCCTCGATTCATGACAAGACTGTAACACTCAATAGAGTACGACAGCCATCCACAATGTGTTTCCTTGGCAAGGAATTAATTTAATATGGACTATAATAGGAGAACTATGACTATCTTTAAAATAGTGCTCAAACTTGCATAATAGGTGGTTTTGAAAAAAGGCCAATGTCATGTCCAGTTTTGAGATAAGGAGAAACAGGAGCTGCAGTTGTTGGGCTCACATATTATTTAAGCTTATATTTTTTAGCATAGTAAAATTTAAAGATATTTTAGGCTAGTAAACAGTTAAAGTTATTTTGGTAATAAGTGGGGTAAGAATAATTTGTTACCGGGGAAAAAAAGAAAAGAGAAACACTATGTCAACAATATTAACACTTTTATAACAAATCCTAAGTGTTAGGTTGTTATGAGTGAAAAAAAAAAAAAAAAAACGTAATTTAAGTTGTAGATTCAAATTAGAAATTTAGAACTAATAACAACTTACCATATGTGATTTGTTATGAAAATGTTGCGAAAATATTATGAATATAACACTTCAAAAAAAAAAAAAAAAGGAGTCTTTTGATAGCAAACAAATCTGAACCTCATCAAGTAAAATGCAATTGTCCACCAAAACTAATGAAAAAGTAAAATGAACATATAAATATAGCATATGTATTTTAGTGGGTTATTGATTTGTGGGAAGGAGTAACCTAGTAGTGACATGAGACTACGTAAATTTTTTTTTTTAAAAAAAAGCAGTGGGTGGTGGCTATTAACCAATGGAAAAAATGAGGTCAATATTTGAAACTAATCTTATATATATATATAAAAGATGTAATAGGTAAAGAGAAGAAGAAAATTCATAGCTGAGTTAAACTTTGTTTTCACTTTTGGACACTTGAATTGTGAACCATACATGTGGTAGGACAGGACTTGAAGCAAACCAATAAACTATAACCTGTAAAGGAAGCGTTATCTTGGACTTATAGATTCAAAAATGAAGAAGACAAAGAAGTAAAGAAGAAGAGGAAAGAAGAAGGAAAATAAGACCAAACTAATTATTATCTTGGTAAGTAAGTTCACACAAGTAACCTGAAGAGCATTTTTCTAAGACTATTTGGAGATTCCTGCCTTTATGCAGTTCCATTAAAAATGAAAATATCACAGGGTAAGACCCAACCTAAATACTTAAACCAACCTCCATTTTTAGACCAACCTCGTTTTTTTTTTAATCTCCCTCTGTTTTTGCTTTTAACTTCCCTCTGCTTTTACTCTCACACTTTGTGTTAAAAGCTTCCACTGCCTATTTTAGCACTGCCTTGAATTTTCACTTACATGCTCTACATGCCTTTTTTTTTTTTTTTTGAAGCTCAAATTTTATGAACCCAAGAAAGACAATTTGACGAACCTTATCTTTTGCACTATTTTATTCCCCTTAACTTTTATTCTCTCCGAAGCTGTCCATTTCACTGAGCAATGACATATATTCAACCTCATAGAAATTCAAGCTCTGATTGGTGTCTTTGAAACAATTCCAGAAGTAGCAATATCTCTTGCATGAAATGTTTTGTCTTAATTCTCATTTCTCAGTCAAATTATAGAAAGCCATTGGATTACGCCCACCTAAAAATCACTTCAAATAACTGGTGGATAATATGAACATGCTACACTACCAAAAATAATATGAGGACTATTTTAGTAGAACATTTCATTTTATTTACAACTGACATTTAGAGATACTTGAAGAAATATTCCAGTTTTTGAACTGAACAGCCTACACAACCAAAAGATAATATAAAATTATTCAATGCCTTTTCATTTTATTTACAATTAAGTGTTGGACATACTTGAAGAAACATTCCAGCTTTATTTACAAAGGAATTTCCCAGCAAGCAACTCATTCAACAACGTCCTATTTTTTTAGGTTATATTCTTTGGTTACAAAAACGGTTTAGGCAATAGTGGAATTTCCTAGCAAAGCAACTCATTAAACAATACACTGCAGAAAAGTAGAAGTAATATGTTTTGACTATGTGCAATTGTATCAAGCTCTGACCACATGCATATTTGTTTTTTTATCTAGATAGACTGCTACCTTTGCCTCCATAGTGGTAATAGCTCTGAATCTATCTATGACACTTGTGGACCAAGAAGGCACATGGCTGCTGTACTTCGGTTATTTATTGTGCATTACAAAAGAGAATCTTCAAAATTATATCCCAAAAGGCATATGGGATACTATGGAAGGTGATGATGTGGCTCTTGCATCACAACTTGTGGCAAGAGACAATGGTTCGGATGAAAGTTTACAGGTATAAATGCTGTTTTGGGAAATTTTCTTCAACTGCTACAATATTGCCTGATTTTGCACTACATGATTGTCGCACTATTTTTACCCAAATAAGATTGTCACACTATTTTTGGCTTATCCCTACCTAGAACTTCCCCACATGTTAACCAAACCAAATTGAACCAAATCAACAAATTAAGCTACAACCCAACTCAAGTTAATAAAACCAACATCAAGTTACTTCAAGTGGCTATACAATTAACTCTTAACAATAAACCATAATTAGTTCCAAAAAAGCTAGCTTCCAAAGCAGATTAATGGTGTGCAACAAATTTTTACATGTGCAAATTACTTTAATGTCTTTATAAATATATTATCATAAAAGTAAATATCTTTTGAGACATGGTCCAGGCATTACAATCCAGTCAAACATGCTAAGCACCCATCAAATATGGGAATCGATGGAATCCACATCAATTAATTTTCTAATGCCCGCAACCACCAAGCTCTCTAAACAACTTGGATATCCAACCAACCTTGTCACCTTCGGGACAACTTCAATTAGTACCACCACACTGAAAACTTACTTTTCATAATCAATGAAGTTGCTCATTAAATGAGATTGAAACTGTAAGGGTAAGGGTAATTCAAAACTTACAAACCAATGTTGAGTAGCCTAGTTGTTTTCCTTGCAATTTCTAAAATAATTTGAATTATTTTTAACTAAGCTTCCTTTCCCTCCAATCACTTTTCAGGCATGCTATTCTGTCCTTTAGAGTTGGTTTTCCAAAAAGTTTATGACTAGATGGTAATAAGCCTAGTCATTGCTTTTGAAGTACTTATTGCTTATTGTTTTCTTATCTCCAAGCCTAATGTTGCATTGAATTGTGAAATTCCAAAAGAACTGCAAAATATGAGCACTTGATGATGCAAAGAAGATTTTTTTTTTTTTGGAAAAATTGTAGTGGATCACTTAAAACTTGATATGCTTCCCCTAATACCTACAAACATCATAAATAATGAATGAACTTGGACTTTTAAAGATAATATCTTTGCGTGGTTTTAATATTGGGAACAATGTTATAAGAATGAAAAAAAAAAAAAAGAAGTAATAGATTACAGTGCAGGACACTTCGCATCAAGCATATGAACTTTTAATTCTACTTTAAATAACATCTAAATTTGTAAGCAAATTTTGGAGTTCCATTGAAGCAAATTTATTATAAATTATCTATGAAGACAGTTGGTTGGCCCGTTGAATAAAAATCTAACAAAAGCATTGTTATGCTAAGTAAATGTTCAATTCCCCAATTCACTCTATAATAATATTAAATAAATCACAAGAACCAATTAATACAGGGGAAAATATAAGATCAATTAAGTAGAGGATAGAGTGGGAACTTGTAGGTAAATCACTTTCAGAAATATAAAACCACAAAGAAAATTTCAAACAACAATGAGTAGCCCCTTTCTCATTAAAAAAATAGTAACAAGCAATATACCAATCAACACGAACTCAGCAATATACCAATCTTTGCTGAATTACTGTTATCTATCAAATCATAGAAGAAAAAAAAACATTTTAGAGGATCAAATCATAAAAGGAAAAAAAAAAAAAAAAAAAAAAACAAACAAACATTTGAGAGGAAATTAACATGGTCAAAATTACACAAGTTGTGAACATATTTATCATCTCCATATTTGTTCCTTCTTTTAATCAGTCATGGATAAAAGTAGTCCGATTTCTTTTCTCCACCATGCTTTCCTCTTCCAGCTTCAATTTTTTACCAAAAACAGATACACTTCATCTGCCATGTACAATACCCAACAATAAGTAGAAATTTTTCACAAGATAAGACCCAATCAAAAAACTCAAAATGAACAAACCCAAAAGAGGTAGAGCTCCAATTAAAAAATCCACCAATAAAAAATTCAACACCTTAAGAAAAACGATTTAGAAAGTAAAAGGTTAAAAAAAAAAAAAATCAAGCAAAAGAACAAAGCACAAAAGAAACTGGGATTTAGAGATACCTCAACTTAGTCATCCAGGTTCTGTCAATATTTATATACTGTGAGGAGAGAAAGACTAGAAGGAAGGGAGACAGAGAGGTTACCATTAGAATGTAGAGAGGCTGGCGTGAAATAAGGGCACATTTGGTATATTGTAATGATTATTACATGTGAATAAGAATAAATATTACAAGGAATACATTAAGTTTGAATGTAATAAGTATTACTATTCATTAGTTTGATGACCATTTCGGCATAAAATCCTGAATATGCATCCGCAATTTAGTAGAGTATAAAAGGAATGTGTAATTAAATCATTTTTAAGTCAAATATCCTAAAATACACTTATTTTAGGGTGTTCAAAATAGAGTTAATAATTAACAATAAGGAAAATTTATTTTCTTTCCTTTTGAAGATATGGCAACTAATGGCTTTTTAGGAAATTTTTTAAAAAGTTATTACATAAGGTGAAATAATAGATATTCAGTACTTTTGATAAGGAACAGTTATTCCTCATTTTGAAGAATAGCTATTCATAAGGAATAACTATTCATTGTAATAAAAATATAACCAAACAACCGAACAGTTATGTCATAGGAATATCTATTACATTATAGTATCTATTACAGTCTACCAAACGTGCCCTAAGTGTGAAACCTTAGAACAGAAGGTGGGGAAGGGGAAGGAACTAAATATGAAACGGTGAAACTGAAACAAAACGTGGGAGAGAGGAATCTAAAACCATACAACAAAAGGAAAAGAGAAATAGAAAGTTGTAATTGTGAAAACAGGGTTTTAGAAAGGGTTTTAGTTGAAAAAGCTTTGGGTTTGGGCTTTATGGTGGAATTAAATTTCTAAGAAGTGGGATTTAAGGTGGAGATAGGGCTGGAAAATATTTTATATTTATTATTATTTTAAAATTGTCAAAAACTATTTTTAAATCTATATAAAAGATAATAGAAATGACATGGCTGCTGATGTGGCTCAACGTGGGTACAGCAACATTAAATGCTATGCTTCAGCTTTTAGTATTATACTAGTTGCAGACCCGCGCATTGCGCGAGATAATGTTTTTTTAGGGTGATCTTATTATATATATTTGGGGTAATAAGTAATAACACTCTCCCATTTTGTTTATATTAATAACAAAATATTTTAAATTTATTTAAGAATCTGTTTATAAATGTTTAACCATGTTTAGTAAAGACATTACTCATAACTTTAGAATTAAAATACAAATTTATAAAATACCAAAAGATTTGAAATGACAAATCTCTCCATAACTCATTGGGAAAAGAAAAGGGGGAAAAAAAGAAGAAGCAAAAGACATTACTTAATATTTTGAAATACACTTTAATTTAAAATTTTAAAATAAGAGAATTTAATTTTAAAATTAAGGATAATTTTGGAATCTACCTTAAGTACAGGCAGGTTAGTACACAATATTTTAATATTAATTTAACAAAGTTTGGTTAAACAAATGTAAAGGGTGGAAATATTGTTTCCTTTCAAATTTGGGATAGAGTGTCATTTCTTCAAACCTCAAGGAAGGGGAATGTAATTACCTCTATATTATTATTATTATTATTATTATTATTCTTGTTGTTGTTAATAATTGATTTTTCATTTTCTTTTAAGTTAATAAAAATCTTACATATACCTTTTTATTTATTTATAGAATATACATTTTTTTAACCTTTACATATCTTTTTTTTAGCGTGAATCTTTACATATACCTTAAGTAAACTCTATATATTACATTTCTTTAGATGTGTAAAATCATAGATTACTACTTCACAATGATAGTAGCTAATTAGTTTTATCACTTTTTTTCCATAGTTTCATTTATAACATTTTTTACTATTATCAAATATTTACTGGCTAATGATTTTCATAACAGAGGTGTTAAATGAGATGTAGCATTGTTTATTAGATTTTTAAATGTAATTGTGTATGAAGATTACATTTATATATATATATATACATACATACATACATATAAATATAAAGTTAAATGAAATGTCAAAAAAGGGATTTTAAAATTTTCTAACTTTATTTCTTATGTAATATCTATTATTACATGAGAACATCTCTTTTTAGTTAAGAATTAAAGTTTGATTAGTTTTAAGTTTAAATATATTGCTATGATTGTGTATAATTATTGATTATTGATTCAATTTTTTAAGTGAATGTAACAGTTGATTTTATTGCAGCGTAAAGTTTTTAATGTTCTCCATATTGGTCATATTTATTTTTTATTTTTACTTCTCTTTACAACCTCTTTGTTTTCCAATTAATAGTTACTAATTGACATTTAATTTTGTTTTCTTTACCATCTCTCTCTCTCTCTCTCTCTCTCTCTCTCCATAAGCAGCCTATTGTTTTTCAAAATTTGATGATGATTTTATTGCGTTAAATATGCATTGAAGTTTTTTTTTTTTTTTTTTTTTTTCCATTTAATTTTGCTACTCTTAAGTTAGTATATCCATAACCATTAGTTTCTTTATATTATATTTGGTTTGATATCCTCATTATTTTTTTTTTTTTTTATTTAGTGTTTCCCAATTGGCATTTTTTTTTTGTATTATATTTTTACTTTGATGTATTGGATTTGAGAATGAGTGTGTCCCTAGTATTACTCCACTTTATGATGACACTTTTATTTATTGAAATTAAGTAAAATTTTTAATTTTTAATTTTTAAATAAAAAGGAGAGAAAAATATAAATAATTTAATGATATGGAAGATGTGGGGAGATGAATAGTGATATTAAGGTAGAAGGTAGTGGGGAGATGAAAAGATAAAGGTAAGAAAAAAGCTTGGACAAAGTGTAAATGTATATAAAAAAAAAGTACAATTTTTTAAGGATAATTTTATTATTTAAATAAAATATTCCATGTTTAATTATTAAAAATAAAAAAGAGAGAAAATATAAATAATTTAATGGTGTGGAAGATGTGACTGAATTTAAATGTTGAATAACATAAGATGAGAAGAAAAAAAAGTAAAAATAAAATATATAACAATAAATACCAATAAAGAGAACAATTGCACATAAAAGATTTTTGTTCTTTACCAATAAAGAGAATAATTGCACATAAAAGATTTTTCTTCTTTCTTATAACTCAAATTAAGATTGATGGTTTTTTTTTTTTAATATGTGTTTTAGGATTGTGCTTTTTTAATTTCCCATAAGAAAGTCTTTTCTTTCCCTTTTATAATTTTGATGGAATTTTGGTTTGGATTAATACTTAGTTGTTTTTGGAAATAGAAATTTGAATATGCCTGCTAATTTTTTGACTAATAAATTATTATAAAATCTAGTTTTTATTTCTTTAGTTTTATTTTAATTTTGGTTAAGTTAACACTGTAATTTTGTGATTATTTTTTTATTATTATAATAATTTCCTTATTCTTTAAGAGATGAGTTGTATATTAAGCAAATGTAACACACTACAGCAAAGTTAGAAGAATATGGTTCACCTTAAAAATTATTAATGAAATACACAAAAAATATTAAAATGATATATTTGTAGAGATAAAAAGATTAAAAAAAAAGTGTGTAAAAATCTTTTCTTTTCTTTTCTTTTTTTTGGAAAAAAAAGACAATGCTTGAAGTAATTGTTACTTTTTATATATTACACTTCATTGCATAATATTTATATTCCCACGCATCATGCGAGTCTGCGGCTAGTTTCCTATAAAAACTGAATGATTCTACAAGTCTTCTATTGGGAATAAATTTTAATCTTAGGTTGCTAAATGCAAATGTAGTAGAAACATGGTGAGAGAGAATAATGAGTAGTGCTCATGATTAGTGTAATAAGCATGTGATATGATTGTGGGCTTCCTTTATAATAGGATCTTTTGTTACTCTTAGAGCAAACAAAATGACACCCTTATCCCCACCCAAAATGTTTTCCTATAATGACAAGCTTTATCTTTTAACCTCTAAGAAATGTAATGCAATGGCCAAAGGATATGCCCCTTTAATATATTGTCTCTAATAAAATAAACAAAGGCTCATGTCCCCTTTAGGTACAGGTTTATACAGAATTCAATTATTTTCAATTTTTTCTTTTCTCTATAAGAAAGAACCATCAACCTTAACTACCCAAAAAAAAAAAAAAAAAAAGAACCATCAACATTAATTAGAGTTATAAGAAAGAGCAAAAAAAGGGTAACATTTAACAATTAAAGAGGAAAAAAAAAATTAAAAAACAAATCTCAATGGCATTAACCAATGTGGAGTTTTAAAGAACTCTTGGTTTACCTAGAATATAATAGAGAAAATAAAAATGAGACTAATACTAATTCTAGGAAACATATATAGAGAAATAGAAATAAGGATGCTAATTAAAGAACATTGGCAATACCATCAATCCCGTTTGAAGCTTAATCATAGCTCCACAAATTTGCTGACTTTCAACTTTTGGCTGGTATATATTCAGGTGTTCTCCAATACCGTAAAATTCCTTATTGTCTGGTTTTACTTGAATTCCTGCAAAATACCCAATTAAATTAAGTGAGAAAATGAGCTTAATGATTCTAGTGTAGGAAAAAAAAATTCCCAAAGATTAGTAATTTGGTATAAATAGAAGAATGTATAAAAAATTCATCGAAAAATTGAGAGAGAAAGAGAGAGAGAGAACCTTTTTTTGAATTCCGGCAAACTACCCAATTAAATTAAGTGAGAAATGAGCATAATGATTCTAATGTAGAAAAACAAAGAAGAAAAAAAGAAAAGAAAGGATTCCCAAAGATTAGTAATTTGGCATAAATAGAAGAATGTATAAAAAAATTCATCGAAAAATTGAGAGAGAGAGAGAGAGAGAGAGAACCTTTTTTTGTGAGAAAAAACCATGCATAGAATGGAATAGATAGTTACCAATTTATAGTAAGAGAGTGTGAATAAGAAGAGACAAAATAAAGGAAGATGAAGAGAAAGAAGAAGTATAATATTTATGTAGAGAGTAGTGGGTAGATGAAAAGAAGAAGAATAATATTTATGTAGAGGGTAGTGGGGAGATGAAAAGATAAGGATGAAGAAAGGTTGGAAAAATGTAAATATTAAAATAAAATGAAAAGTAAATGTTAAAAACAATTATAGGAAAATTGAAAAGAAAATGATAATGAGGTGGACGCTGATGTGGCTTAACTGGAGCGTAGCAACAATAAATGCTACGCTTCAGCTTTTAGTAATATATAGATATATATATATATATATATATATATATATATATATGTATTTGAACACAAATTTGGTTTGTAAATTTTTCTTGCAAGCTGAGAAGCCAATATTTATTTAGCCGCAATACAAATTGCAAACCTTTTTGTTTTATCATATTGTATGGCATCATATGATCAAGACAATTGGGAGATAATATGATATTTGGATGAGTTTAGATGAAGTAAAATTGTAAGTAAATTCTTGAAAATCTATTAATACTTTGCATAAATAATTGATTGCCTTTGTGGCAGAATGCAATCATCCAGTTGCTTTTTCAACGAAATGGGATTGCAGTGGTTTGATAGCATTGCAAACAAGACTTTATCAGAGTTCTTGTATATCAAACTAAAAATAATTCATTTAAATAAAATAAAATTTAAAAATTAATAAGTAAATAATGGATATTTGAAGTATTTTCCTTTCTTTTTTCTATTCTTTTGGAACATTATTTTTTTATCCTTTTTCATTGACCCGTTTTGCATATTATCCCATCTTTTGTATTTTTTTTTTTTTTTTTTTTAATCCATGTTTGAGAATGAAGAGGATATTGTTCAAGCATATGGAGACCAAAGCATCATAGAAGCTCTTGACACTCTGCAGGAAAGCCAAATTGGTGCTACTGCTCTCATAAATTCAGGAACTAAGAGGTTCGTTGGTAGCAATAGGAGCAATGACAATATGACATCCATGTCTTGACCTATTTGCAAAGATTGATCAACAGAGTGGTAGAGTTGATGCCCAGGTAAACAGAATTGCGGTTGTGGGGATACGGATACAGCAAATATATCTACAGATTGTTGACTGAATATGCTTTCTAGCCACCATTTATCCCGACCTTTGTTGTTTGGCAATGTTAGCTTTGAAACTAGCATAGGGTTGGAGGTGTCACTGGCTTTAGCTTTTGGTTTAAAATCCTCATTCCACAGGATCCATGGATCCTTCCACAAATTCACTTTCTTCCCATCTGCAATTACAAATCAGTCTCCTCTTCAAATGGTTTCCCTGGTACCTAAAATTCCCTTCAAATTGACAACATTTCTGCGGGAGTGTTTGCCTCAAAGAAGCTTTTGACAATGGCATTGATCATTTGGCATGGTAGTTTGGACAGAAATGCTCTATGTATCTCAGCAAACTTATTGAGTCCTAAATGCCCACTGTTAGTGTATAGGTTAGGCTAGATTAGCCCATTGGGCTTAGCCCAGTATATTACTTGTACTGCACTCATGTTACTTGTACTGCACACATACCTAGCCTATATAAGGCTCTCTTTTGTACATTGTTTTATACACATCAATATACAGATTATTCAGTCATTCTCTCTCATCTTATATTGTTAACATGGTATCAGAGCCATTGCTCTGACCTAGTGGTATTTTCCGGCGTTCTTCCGCTGCCCTCGCTTTCACCGGTAGCCACCGTCAGAAGCGAGTCACCGCCGTCATACGCAACCACTACCTCTCGGATCTAGTCTATTCATCAATCAAATCGTCGAACCACAGACACGACGTGATAGATCAGACTTCCCCGATCAAAACCCAGCCAGGAACTGTCCCAAAGGAGCCCCCACGCGCCCTCACGCGCCTCCCAAAGTTCTCGGCTGTCGAACACGCGCTACACGCGCCGTCACGCGCCGCCGCGAAGCCTCACGCGCTCCCACGCGCCTGACATTCCTCCTTCACGCGCCACGCGCCTTCACGCGCCTCACGCGCCCAATCCTCTGAGTGACGTCAGCCCTAACACGTCATCGCCACGTCAGCGTCACACGTCATCAGTGACGTCAGCCTACTGTACCGTTGACCGTTGACCGTTTGACCGTTGACCGTTGACTTTGACCAAAGTCAAAATTTTTCAACCAGGCCCGTCTTGCTCAGTTTTTCGCGTAGATTCCGATTTTGAGCTCCGTTTCTGCATTTGAGGTCTCTAAATCTCATTTTTTGGTCATTTTCTTCATTATGGCTCAACAAAATGAACGAGACATCATACGTCCTATCACCATTATGTTGGATGGTCCTACTAGCTATCATGCATGGTCTCAGAATATGACTGTCTTTCTCAAGGGTCGTAAACTGTGGAGATATGTAACTGGTTCAATTCCTAAGCCAGTACCAAACCCTAAGTCCAAAGCCACAGCTGCTGAAGAATCTTCCAAGACTACAGTTACAACAGATGATTATGAAGAACGCCTAGAGGAGTGGGAGAGTATTCAGAGTAAGATCTTGTCTTGGTTTATCAATACCTCTATTCCCTCCATTCATAATCTTCTTCCTCGTCTTGAGACTGCTGAGGCTGCTTGGAAATTTTTGGCTGATCGCTATAATTGTACTAATGATTCAAGCTTGGAGTTCCACATTGAATCAAAACTTTATCAAATGCGCCAAGAGACAGGTCAGTCTATTTCTGATTTTTATTCTCAGACTTCTACTATGTGGGAACAACTCTCTGCTGCAGATCCTCCACTAGTGTGTTCTAAGGACATTGAGCTCTTTGTCAAATATCGGGATCGCCGTAAATTTATGCACTTCATGATGGGTTTGCGTGAGGATTTTGAGCCTACTAGGGCTTCTCTGCTTAGCCGGTTTCCTACTCCTTCTCTTGATGCTGCAGTCAAGGAGCTTATTTCTGAGGAAAACCGTCGGCCTACTCATCACATGTCATCATCTGATCATGTATTGGCTACACCATCTCCGCAGCCTCCCATTGCTGCATTCACTGCTCCTCCACGAATAAACTCTGGGCGTCCCACCTCTCAGTCTTCCAAAGGTACTCGCTGCGAGTTTTGCCGTGCTAAAGGCCATGACATCTCAGTTTGTCGCAAACTGCAGAAATTTATGCAAGAGCAGAATAAAGCTTCTCTTCCTCGGGCAGCTGCTGTATGTCCTTCTGATCCATCGGTTCCTACAGGTCCATCTTTGGCTTCCTCACTTACTACGGCTGATATTGAGGCAGTTGTTCAACAGGTTTTATCCCGCACTTCCACTGCCCTTTCTGTCACCTCAGGTAAACAACCTTGGTTTTTTGATACTGCATGTTGTAACCATATGACTCCTGATGAATCCCAATTTTCTGATAAGGCACCCTTAGAACATCCAATCACTATTTACACTGCTGATGGAACTCCTATGCCTGTTAGTCATAAAGGAACAATCTCTTCTCCTTGTTTATCCCTCAGTGACACTTTTCATATTCCAAAGTTATCCCTCAATTTGCTTTCTGTTGGTCAACTTTGTGAATTAGGCGTAGATCTTCTATTTACTAATCATGGTGTGGATGTGCAGGATCCGCGGACGGGTCAAGTGCTTGGGACAGGCCGTAAAGTTGGTCGCATGTTTGAGGTTCATGACTTGAAGATTCCTTCACAAGTTATTTCTGCAGCTGCTACCACTGTCACCTCCTCACCTGATCTATGGCATGCTCGTCTTGGTCATCCATCCTTATCTCGTCTTCAGTTGTTAGCTTCTCAAGGTCATTTAGGTTCAGTTCAGTTTCAAAAATTTGATTGTACTTCCTGTCATTTTGGCAAACAAACAAAACTACCCTTTAATAAAAGTGTCTCATTTTCTTCTGCACCTTTTGATCTTATACATTCTGATATTTGGGGTCCTGCACCTGTTCCTACTAAGGGGGGATCTAGATATTTTGTCATATTTGTGGATGATTTTTCTCGATATACTTGGATTTATCTGCTTCATCATAGGTCTGAACTTGTGTCTATTTATCAAACATTTCATAAAATGATTGAAACACAGTTCAATCGCACCGTTAAAGTTTTTCGATCAGATAATGCTCAAGAATATAATGATAAATCTTTTCTATCATTTTTAGACAATCATGGTACACTTACTCAGCGATCTTGTCCTTACACCTCTCAACAAAATGGTCGTGCAGAACGAAAACATCGTCACATTCTTGATGTTGTCCGCACCCTTCTCATTTCTGCCTCTCTTCCTGAGCGCTTTTGGGGTGAGGCTGCACTCACAGCTGTATACACTATCAATCGTATCCCTTCACCAACTACACACAACAAATCACCATTTGAGCTTCTCTATGGTCAAACCCCCGATTACTCCTCTCTTCGGGTTTTCGGTTGTGCTTGCTTTGTCTCTCTTCCTCCTTCTGAACGAACAAAGCTCCAACCTCGAGCTCGTCTCTGTTGTTTCCTTGGTTATGGTGTATCTCAAAAGGGGTTTCGCTGCTATGATCCCATTTCTCATCGTCTTCGTGTCTCCCGTCATGTTGAGTTTTGGGAACATCGTCCTTTCACGAGTCTTCAACAGTTTCCTACATCCTCTTCCTTTGAGTCTCCCATTTTTACTGATCTTTTTCTCCCTCTCTATCCTGAACTTGTGGAGGATTCTTCAACATCGGCTGCCTCTCCAGACGACTCATCTCCGGTTCTGTCCCCGGCATATGACCCGCCTGTCTTGGATCCTGTGGCACCACCCTCTCCTGAGTCTCCTGATGGTCCTGAACTTCGTCGTTCCACTCGGGTAAGCATTCCTCCCCCTTATCTCTCTGATTATCACTGCTCTTTTGCCCTTGCCACCCTCTATGAACCTCACACCTATCGTGAGGCCTATACTGACCCTCTTTGGCAGCAAGCTATGAATGAAGAACTAGATGCCCTTCATAAAAATCACACTTGGGATATGGTTGATTTGCCTCCTGGTCAGTCTGTAGTAGGTTGTAGGTGGGTTTACAAGATCAAGACCAAGGCTGATGGATCTGTTGAACGATACAAGGCTCGCCTAGTTGCCAAGGGCTTTACCCAGGAGTATGGCATTGACTATGAGGAAACTTTTGCTCCTGTTGCTCGCCTTACATCTGTCAGATGTCTCATTGCTGTGGCTGCTGTTCGCCGTTGGCCTCTTTATCAAATGGATGTGAAGAATGCTTTCCTCAATGGAGACCTTCAAGAAGAAGTGTACATGCAACCACCCCCTGGCTATCCACACTCAGGGAGTCAAGTTTGTCGCCTTCGCCGTGCTCTTTATGGCCTCAAGCAGGCTCCTCGAGCTTGGTTTGAAAAGTTTAGCTCAGTTGTTGCTCAGCAGGGTTTCACTTCGAGTCCTCATGACACTGCTCTCTTCGTCCGAAGATCCTCTGCTGGTATCACTCTTATTCTTCTCTATGTTGATGATATGATTATTTCTGGAGATGATTCTGCAGGTATCCGCTCTCTTCAGCACTTCCTTAGTCAGCATTTTGAGATGAAAGATTTGGGCACTCTCAGCTATTTTCTTGGGCTTGAGGTTACCTCATCCTCTGATGGATACTATCTTTCCCAAGCTAAATATGCTTCTGATCTTCTCTCCAAAGCCGGTATCACTGACAACAAGACTGTTTCCACTCCTTTGGAATACAATGCAAGGCTCACACCCTTGGATGGTGAACCTATATCTGATGCTACTCGCTATCGTCAGTTGGTTGGTAGTCTGATCTATCTCACTGTTACTCGTCCGGATATTTCACATGCCGTGGGTACGGTTAGTAAGTTCATGGATGCCCCTCGTTCTGTCCACTATGCTGCTGTTCTTCGGATTCTCCGATATGTCAAGGGCACACTTTATCATGGTCTACACTACTCCTCTCGGTCTTCTCTTGAGCTTCATGCTTATTCAGATGCGGACTGGGCAGGTGATCCGACTGATCGATGCTCTATCACAGGTTTCTGTTTCCTGTTAGGTACTTCTCTTGTCTCGTGGCGTAGCAAAAAGCAGGATGTTGTTTCCCGTTCCAGTACTGAGGCTGAGTATCGTGCCCTTGCCGACACCACCTGCGAGCTTGTCTGGCTCCGCTGGCTCTTGGCTGACATGGATGCTCCACAGCCCACTGCTACTCCTCTTTATTGTGACAATCGTAGTGCTATCTACATTGCTCATAATGATGTCTTCCACGAACGCACCAAGCACATTGAGTGCGACTGCCACATCACTCGTCAGCATCTCAAGAAAGGCAATCTCAAGTTGTTCTCCATCTCATCTGCTGACCAGCCTGCTGATATCTTCACCAAGTCTCACCCGCCTGGTCGTCTTCGAGATCTTATATCCAAACTCCAGTTGGCTTCCTCCTTGCCACCTCGAGTTTGAGGGGGGATGTTAGTGTATAGGTTAGGCTAGATTAGCCCATTGGGCTTAGCCCAGTATATTACTTGTACTGCACTCATGTTACTTGTACTGCACACATACCTAGCCTATATAAGGCTCTCTTTTGTACATTGTTTTATACACATCAATATACAGATTATTCAGTCATTCTCTCTCATCTTATATTGTTAACACCCACATTGTACTGGGGGTCATACAGATTCCCACAAGTTCAAAGAAAGTTAGAATCTTTCTGATTTAACAGAATTCCATCAAAACATCCTGGTAACCTTGTCAAGCCTATTATAGAGCAAGATTGGTAGTTGGAAGGTTGAAATTGTGTATGAAGGGATCGTTTGAACAATTGATCTTATCAGAGTAACCTTGTCAAGCTCATTATAAAACAACTGCGTTAGACAAATATTTGCTCCTCCAACCATTGAGCTTGCTTTCCATTCTTTCATTTATAAACACAAAATCCTCAATTTTCTTTCTTGACAACATTAGAAAGGAAGAGGATTGTACAAGTGTTTGAGATTGGGCTTTAAGCACCTTAAACCTTTGCTTAAAAGTGCACAACTCTTACGTTTAACCTACCATTTGACAGCATAGCCTTAGACAAATGCATTTCGTATACCCTTGAAAACTGTATGGAGGAATAAAATGCCATTAATCAAGTCCAGCATGTAGCTTACTTCAAACAAAAAAGTTACAACTTACACTATCACTATTTTTTATTATCTGATATTTAGTAGTGTACACCATTTGTTCATACAATACGCCTACGACACACAGAAACCACTAGCCAGATCAACAAAATCTCATCAATATCGTTCAGCACGGTCCAAATAAGCCCAAATAAGCTTTAGTCGCTTAACTTACCCAAAACTAGAATTTGACCTCACCGTGTACTCCGCTACAAGTTGAGCAAAAGACGATGACTTGTTTTCTAGCAATCTATTTGGAGAATCAAATTCCTCTATAAGCCCTGCAGCAGGATTCAGAGAAATTTGCTAAGCCATAGGATTACAATGAAATCATATAAACCAAGAAACAACATTAGAAATAGGAGAAAGTCATATGGTCAAACTAACCATTATTTAGTAGCAGAACCATGTCACTATGAAGAACGGAAGTTATTCGATGTGCAATGGTAATGACTGTACAGTTGGAAAAATGTTGACTGAGGGTTTGCTGAATCAGATTATCTGTAGCAGTATCAACAGATGCTGTAGCTTCATCGAGCACCAATACCTTACTTTTCTTGAGCAGCACACGGCCAAGGCAGACCAGCTGCCTCTGACCCACACTCCAATTCTCTCCGTTCTCACTAACTGCAACATCCCTAAGAATATAAGTAATATGTTTCCATTACATAGTTTAATAATATTCCACATAAGAAGCTGAAATGACAAACCTATGGAATCTAGTTTTCCTTCTTTCTCCCTAACTTTATCTCCAAGTTGACACTTATCCAAAGCCTAAAACAATTCAAGGGGAAAAATTTAAGGCAATGAATAAATCAGAAAAAATAAATAAATAAAAGCAAATGCCACCCATTGATCGCAAATCATAAAGGCATTGCATGGCCACTTTACAAACAAATTTAGCAAAGAGAAAATTCTTTTAATAACCCAAGAAGAAATCAACCCACCTCCCAAATTTGTCCATCTGTATGCTCATCGAGTGGATCCAGGTTGCTTCTTATAGTCCCTTCAAACATTGTTGGTTCCTGAGGAATAATGCTTAGTCTAGATCGCAAATCATGTAGTCCAATCAAGGAGATGTTGATTCTATCTATAATTATCTGACCAGCAGCAGGTTCAACAATCCGGAAAAGTGCTTGTATGAGAGTTGATTTACCACTGCCCGTTCTCCCTACAATGCCAGTTTTCATTCCTCCAGGAAAAGTACATGTGAGACCTTGCAAAACAAGTGGCATATGTGGGGCATACCTTACCTACATTACACCCCTTATCATTAATTAATGTAGAACACATAAAAATCGTAGTCATTAACGACCTTATTAACAAGATTACAGTTGATTGGTAATAAATAGTAATGGACCAAAACTACCTGCAGATCACAAATATCCACTTCTCCATTTGGTGGCCAAGAATGATCTGGCCGGTTTTCTTCTATCTCAAGAGGAGGTTCACTTGGGATACAAGTGTATTGAAGTATTCTCTCTACTGATATAATTTTGTTCTCCATTTGGCAAAGAACCCATATTACCCAGGCTATGTTTAAATTAAGTCCATATGTCACAGCCAAGCCCGCAATGCCTTTAGGAAAAAGGAAACCAGAATTTATAAATAAATAAAAAGGACAATTAGAAAGGTATTACTCGAATTCCTTTACCAAATTAAACAAACAGCAAGGAGCATTGTTAGTACACCAGATGGGAATTACTTACCTGGATCAATGACTCCCTCAGGAATAAATATCAAGAAAACTAAGGAGAAGAAAAATGTGATGGAAGACATCATATCCAAGCGGAAGCACAACCATTCCCTTGCACCAGCAGCGTTGAACTTTGGCCGAGAATATGCATCTGTGAGTTTCAAATTTATCTCCCTAAATCGTGACTCTTCATCAAAGCTCCTAATTGTTGTTGAGCCGGAAATTGTTTCAGCGAAATGTTGTATCACAGGAGCTTTGCACACACCAACTAATCTTGTTAGTTCTCGCGCTGAAGGCATGTAATATTGCTGCATAATAATATATTTGTTACAACACTTCTCTCTGCATAAGAATGACTATAATACATTGGAATATCTTATGAAAAAACACTCCATACACCTTGCAACTTGACAAAAATCCATCTTAAGAAAAAGCAGTTAAAAAAATCTCTTAGTAAAGTTTTTAAATTTAATCTAGGGGAGCATGTAGCATGTGCACAGCCCAAAATGTAAAGAAGGCGGTATGATAAGTATAGAGTTATATAGTTTCAGGAAGAATGTAAGACAACATTGTGACAAAGTCAGAGGGTATACCTGATACCAGATACAGGTTGCAATCACTGGGATAAAAACAATAAGAACCTGCCATGCAACCTGAGACATTACTGCAATAATTCCAAGAAGCTGGATCATTTCGAAGGCAAATGCCCCAACTTGATATGGAATATTTAAATCCACTGCACTTTGGTCTGTAGAAGCCTGCCAGGAAACATGTTTACAGCCAATTCAATAAATATATTTACACCAATCATGTTTCTGTGTGTGTGGGTGAGAGAGAGAGAGAAAGAGAGAGAGAGAGAAGAATTGTTTAAACCGAAGGAAAAAGCTATATAAAATTGTAAACTATGACTCTTGAAGCTTTCAATATGGAAATACCCAAAAACATTTCCCACTTACTCTGTTTAGGATTCTTCCACTTGGAGTGGCATCAAAGAAGGACACGGGGGCACGGAAAATGCATAAGTGCATCTTATTGAAGAGTATAGTGGCTGTCTTGAACCCAGCAGTAAAAAGTACCAGGGATCTCACAAGGATGCAAAATGAACTTCCAATGGCCAAAGCGACATAAACACTCATAAGAGTAGAGATAGAAACTGCAGGTTTCACATCCTGTGAGATTGGAGTTGCCCAAGCCATCCAATAATTGCTTCCAATTTGAAGGATCTGATAGAGAACCTGTGCCAGCAATACACAGGGCACAAGAGCTCCTTTGTATGCCACAGAAATATATTTCCAATAGACTGAAAACCCAACTTTACCTTTCTCTCTCTCTTCTTCTTGGATAATCTGTCCCCTCGATCCAACAATATCATCTGTTTTACCATTTTGAACATCTTTATTTTCTTTTTTTTCAACGACCCCGTCAATAATATCCATATCTCCAACATCCTTGCTCATATTTGTACTTTCAGAAACTGACCCTGCCTCTGCAGAATCAAGTTCAGACAAAGCTTTCTTATGTGCTCCAACAAGTTCCATAAAATCAGTTCCGGAATTAAGAATTTCATTGTACTTTCCAGCTTGAGTAATTTTTCCTTCTTTCATGACCTAACAACAAATGTAATAGTTGATTTCACAGATAGAAAAGTGGGGAACAATCCATTCATAAGTTGATATCATAAATAAAAAGGTGGAAATAAACTTAATGTGAATGGCTCACCAAGATAAGGTCAGCAGCAGGTAAGAACTCTACTTGATGAGTAACATAAATCACTACTTTTGAACTCAAGAGGCCCAGCAAACATTCCTGCCATGTATGAATCAAGTAAATCCATTTCAAAAAGAGCTATGTATTAACTACAGAAAACAAAGACTGAACAAAGTGCAATAATATTCAAGTACCCCTACTGACAACAAGAAACCATCTTCAAATTTGTAGAACACCAATTTATAATATATTAATTTAAGGGGGAAAAAAACGCATTTTAATCAGAATAAAATGACATTAGGTAGGAAAGGAAATTACCCGGAAGAGGTGGGATCCTGTATGAGCATCAACAGCACTAAAAGGATCATCAAACAAATAGATATCAGCATTTTGGTATAGAGTACGTGCAATTTGAATCCTTTGCTTCTGTCCACCGCTCAAATTGATTCCTCTCTCACCTATGAGTGTCTGATCCCCAAACGAGAGAATTTCCAGATCCTTCTTCAAGGAACATGCTTCAAGGACCCTTTCATACCTCATTCTTTCCATCTCCTTACCAAATAATATGTTCTCTTCTATCTTGCCACTTTGTATCCATGGTGACTGAGCAACATAGGCCTTTGTCCCACACAACTTAACAGTGCCAGATATCCTGGGTATTTCTCCAAGGATACAAGAAAGCAAACTTGACTTGCCTGAACCAACAGTTCCACAAACAGCAACCCTCATGCCATGTTGCACTTTCAAATTTATATCTTTCAATGTAGGATTAGAGGAAGATAAATCCCAAGAGAAATTTCCATCAATAATCTCTATTGCTGTATTAGAACTACCTCTTGGAAGCTTCTTTATTGTGTCAAACTGCAAGTCCTCAAGACGAAGAAATGAAACAATTCGATCAAGCGACACTTTAGTTTGAGCAATCATTGAAACTGTGTCAGGAAGATTAAATATAGGCTCCTGAAGAATCCCAAACGTTGCAAGTGCAGATAAGATCTTCCCCGACTCAAGTGGGATTCCCATTAGCATGCAAGC
The DNA here is from genome assembly GCA_032727855.1 of Quercus ilex subsp. ballota. NCBI lineage: Eukaryota > Viridiplantae > Streptophyta > Magnoliopsida > Fagales > Fagaceae > Quercus > Quercus ilex. Next base: position 827,619 of record JAVFWQ010000028.1, read on the forward strand.
ACCAAAAGTGGCCACAGACACAAATGTGGGAGCACCCCAAAAGACAAATGTAGTCATAGCATGAGCGTAAACATACCTTTTCAACGATCCTGCCTCGGTCTCCCTAAGCTTGGCAATTTTAGATAGAAACTTCATCTCCCATCCTTGAAGCTTTAGAATTCTCATGTTCCTTAAAATCTCAGACGTTGCCTTCATCCTTCTGTCTTTTGACTCCATTATCTTGTCCTGAAACTTCTCTTGGAATTTCTCCAATGGATAATTTGCCAATATAACAAGTACAGTTGCAACAAAAGCTGCAATTGAAGCAAGCCCAAGATTTTTATATAAAATTAACAATGCAATAGCAACTTGAACAAGGACCATCCACGGATCGTGCATAAACCAGCCAAAGTCACCAATCCTCTCAGCGTCAACTGTCATGAGATTGATGATCTCCCCACTAGTGTGGCCCTGCTTTGACTGGCATGAAAGAGTCATACCTTTATCATAGATCATTGTAGCCAAGACTGACCTGACCCTAATTCCAACCAGCTCCAATCTAAAGAACCAGTGCCTCTGTGCGATGCATTCCACAAGTTTTGAAGCAAAAAACACTGAAACCAGCACATATCCCTCATTCTTGTACTGTCGGTGCCCATTAAGGTATTGAACAAAATTGTCAATAAGATATGGTCCAACATAGGAAGCCAATGTGTAGATCATCACATACAGGGCTGTCAAAAGAATCTCTTTCCATGCAAAGAAGAGTAATGCCTTCACTAGCTTCAATGTGGTCACATTATTAACCGTACCACACTCTGCCTCAAGCTTATTTCTAAAAACGGGGAAGGCCCCAACTACACTATCACCGGGAGCAAGTTGAGGAACATCCTCGAGGTCTAAAGTCTTCTTGTTGCCTAGAGCAATTAGAGGACCCAGCCAAGAGAGTGTAAGATTGCTAAAAAATCCAGCACTTGAAAAAGGGGTTACAGTATCAACCCCCTTAGACTTGCTTGACTCTGCTTCACCACTAGAATTGCCATTCAAAAGAGGTTCTTCAAGAAGAGTATCTTCATCCTCATTCTTTCCAAAATACCCCACATAACAGAGGAAGAAACCCGAGACAACCGAGACAACATCGGAAACAGAATACTGAACTGGTAAATTAACATGTTTCCTATAAAGAACAACATCTATGGCAAGGCAATAACAAGAACTACAGAGGTAGAAACCCCACCAAACTCTCAATATAAACGGGTACTTTGATTTAGCTGAATTGAACAATTGAGTACGCAAGTAAACACATACTGCACCCCAAGCAAGTGTTCTGAGTGCTAAATCCAGAAGGGTCATTAGCCCTTCATCAGACCAACCATTTCTATACCAATAAAAGTAATTCAATAAACATATTACAAGACTAAACACAGAAACACCAAAACAACAAATTACAGTCTGTTTACAGTACAAACCCCCTTTTTTCTTAAACTTCTCTTTTGGACCTTCACTGTGCCCCACCTTAAATTTCTTGCACAACCATGAGATAAACAACACAGATAACAAAACCAAGTGCAAAGAACCGGAAAACCCACGTAAGAAAATGGGTTTTGTGAGAAAATCAGTACCTGAGTATGTGAGTGAGGAGTAGAGGTGTGAGAACAAGATTGACATACCGTGCTTTGAGGATTGAACAAGTTCCATTTTTAGTAGAGCTTTTGTGGATGTTGTGGATGTTGGATGGATTCTATACGTATGTTAAGTTTAAAGATTCATGGTATTTATAAAACTATAGTCCGAAGTGATAAGCTGACATAGAGAGGGAATCAAAGCTGGCTTTCCTTGGTCATATATGGTTCAAAGATTCATGGATTTTTGTAATAACGTTGTTTAAGTCTCATGAAAATATGTATAGGTAAAAAAATATTGTAAAAATATGTGTTGTAATATTTAAATAACAAAAACGGTTGTCTAAACAACGGTACCAAACCGGCCTTCAATATTCAATGAATATATCCATCCCAATTATAAATGAGTTGTAGCACAAAATTGTGTCAAAAATAGGGTCTCTAATTTACTCGTTATGATTCATGCAATGGATATCAACAGAATGACCTGCAAACTGCAGGTTGAGTTTTCTCGACATGTGCGTCAATGTTTGTGTGATTGACTAAAAGGACACAGGAAACACAAAAAGTCAACGACAACCACAAAGATGTGCCAAAACTATGTTCTTCTCCATTCTACTCCATCTAAAATATATTTTCAGTTACTTTATTAATTGACAAATTATATTTTTATTTACTTTCAATAATGTGATTTTTAGCCTTTATCTTTCTTACCTATTGGTATATTTATCGTTCTTCTCTGAACTATCTTAAGCAATACTCCTTTTTCTTGTCTTGGGCATTATTGTTTCACATCCAACATAATTCAAACTCTCTCACATAATATCCACAAAAATATAGATATCTAATGTAATATTGTAAATACTGTGTCAAACATTAATTTAGTCTTTCTTTTTAACGTCAAAAGGAAAATAAAAATAGCTGAAAAAATTTTCAGTGATTTAAAAAAGAGAAAGAAAAACGCATATCGACAGAAAAATCAACATGAAGTTCCTGAAAAGACGCAAACATTTTCCTCTTTCAATCGTTGTGCTGAAGTGAGTGGTGCTGTCTTTCTCACCACTTAAAAGTTAAAACTATGGCCACAGAACACCAACTTTGACTTGTCTCCATTTTTTTAGTAAAAATTACATATGATTTCTAGCCATAATATAAGATCATAAGTTAAAATCAATCTATCTAATTTATTCAAACGGTATACTCTAAACAATTTGTGTATTAATCATCAATATAGATTTATGCAGTCATAAAAATTTTCAGTCATAATATTTATTTACTTTATATATGTGTGGTTTATATATGTAGGAGAAGTTAATCAAGTAGTACATAAATAAGTTCGAGCTTATTTAAAAAATAAGTTCCAAACTTAAATATATAATCTAACTTGAAGTTGAGAGGGATGATCCAGCCAAGGTTGATAGTTTCCAGGCAAGTGCATCTCATTCTCCAAGGTTTAACTTCGTTTAATAGTCAAAATGACTCGACTCAATTATTAAAAAGAAAATTGATAAATTCAATTACTTTTTTTTTTTTTTTTTTTTTTTTTTGCCATTTGGAAAACTTGTCGTTTAATGCATGGTTGGAGAATTTTTCTATTTATAATTTCTGGCCATATAGTAAAATATATTTTATGTACTTCTCAGTCTCCCACTAATTCCCTGAAAATCTTGTGGCACTGTGAAAGTCACTAGTCCCTATTAGATCACCTTTCAATCATTGAATTTAATCAGTTTAATCTTCATATGCCACTTGCATTACAAGCATTTCTTTTCTTCAGCTTTCCTCGTACATGTTTGACTAAGTTTATATTTGTGGTAGTACCTTGATTCAATCGTCATTTCCTTTGTCCATTTCATTTCCGTACGTGTCTATGAAAAGTTGGAAATCAAAATGGGTTTCTTCGTATTTTCAACAAAAATATTTAAGGTTCAAATCCAGAATCGTAGTCCCAAATACGTCATTCCATCAATTCTTATTATCAGTGCTTCTTATCTAGAAAATTTCTTTCGGATTATCGTGTCATTTAATCTATTTTGTTATTAGTTTGTTTACCTACCTGATGAGTTTAAATCTCATATTATCCGATCTGTACATAAGACATATTCGTTTCATTTCATTGAATACAACATTTTCTGTATCGTATGGAAAATATTTGGTCTTGTTCACTTATGTTATGTGCATAATGTGAGCTCTATATATCATACAATATGCTCTTTAACTCAAAATAAGTATATTAATATTATTATGATATGTTTTACTAGTTGAAATTTAGCTAATAAAGTAGTTTCAAGAAATTTAAAATACTATTTCAACTAAAACTTTATTACTAAAATATTCTTGAAATTTTAAAAACGTTTCATGATTTATTTCTTTCGTTATCTATAATTATTTTTGGTTTTTCTATAAGATTGATAGATCTGATATGATGTGCGTGCTTTCACTAAATTTTGTCCTTCTTTCACTAATTATTTTGGCTTTGATGATCACTAAATTTTTTTCTTCTTTTTTTTCCGAATCATTTTTTATTATCCTATAGTTCAATTTTGATGATGGTAGACTGGTGGTAATCTTTTTACCATTTGAAAGTATAGCCTTAAACATATGCATTCTTGCACGCTTAAAGATTTCATCATATCAATCAAAAAAAAAAAAAGATTTCATCATATTTATAAAACTGTAGTCCAAAATGAGAGTCTAGATAGAGTGAAAATATAAAGCCGGCTTTCATTGTAAAAACTGGTGACTACATTGTTGGACAGTGAATCAAATGCATGTGTGAGTGTGTTTTGATAAAGACGTTTAGGAAATGGCAAAAATGAGGAGGAAAAAAATAACAGTTTGTTTTTTGAAGGAAAATTTTTATTGATGATAAAACAAACTCAAAGACAGAAAAATCAACTTGGAGTTCCGGAAAAGACTCAAACCTTTTCATTTGTATCTATAAATTTGAATTTATTCAATTATGTGTTGGCTTTATTCTGTGTCAAATTTACTTATAATTCAGCATTTAGAAACTCCATATTTAGGTGGGAATAATATAAGTGATAAGAATCAACAAGCATTCAAGGATCCATTGCATGTTCCAGTTGGGCCTATTACTAAAGCAAGATCCAAGAAGATCAAAGAAGCACTTAATGGGCTGATTCAAGAGATTTGGGTTGATTTTAATACAGGACATTCCAAGCTTGGCCCAAAGAAAGATGAAGGCGTAATAAATTTAATCCAAGCTATTGAGGGCTAATTTGGCTTAATTGGGCGTGATTTATGGCGTGGATTAATGG